>OX377203.1:41545201-41666503 GCA_947396885.1 Heligmosomoides polygyrus polygyrus
TTTCGAAAAATCTAAGTCGAGCTGGGAAGACAGCAGTTATAGTATGAAACGGTTTTTTGTTCTGTTTCTAAACGACCATTCTAAACGTGATAGAGGAAAACGGTGTATAAATCATCACATGAAGGTAGTTAAACATAGAATGCATTATGAGAAGGTACTCATGGTTAGCAACCTTATCAACTGCGCGATACCCGAATTCCGATCTCTGATAACTGTAGAGCGACTAAAAAAACTTTAAAACTTGCTAACAAAAGTACTCACAATTCCTGAAACATCGACCGACAATATCATGCTTCAGCGCTATGATACTTGGGGGAGGAGTCACCAAAGAAAAATCTCACTAGTATGGAAAAAGAAATGAGACATACTGCTATTGAAGAAAACAAAGAGTAATACTGCTGTGTTCTGTGCTCTACTCTTCTGACCCGGAGAAGAGCAGAGGAACTTTGGGGAAGGAACTTCGAGGTGTGGCCCGACCGGTGCACCCGTTTTAAAATTGCCTATATCACGAAGTTCTTTTCCTTGTCAGAATATGGAGGCAAGCAAAGGTGGATGTATGGTCGTAACAGGGGTGTGCGTAAATGAAATTTGAAATTTCGTAAATCGTAAATCATAATTGCGAAAAAACCGCCGTAAATCGTAAATCGTAAACCGTAATTCGTAAGCGTCACCTGGACACTGTAGTGCAGTACAACTAAATTTCCAGAGGCTTTTTCTGCTAAAGTTAATCAGATGTGATTCAATATTTATTTAACCATCGTGTTAGTTTCAGTTTTCAGCTTAATCGGAACAGTTTTCTTACCAAACTGTTTCTCTTGCCACGGCTTCCTGATAGTAAAAGATAGTTCGAATCAAACTTTACACCTTTCAGGAAAGTCAAAAAAACTGTAGATTCAAAAACTTTACTCAAGCCTATGCATGGCATTCCAACAAAAAGCTTGCATCGATTCATTAAATTCCTAACTTACTACCAATGCTTTAGCTTGAATATAATTCTAGGATTTAGTGGAAACAGCAGCAGAAAAATCGCTTTCAAAACTAGAAATTTTTAAAAAAAACGTTTCACCATTGACTAATGTGCTCCTGCACTTGTAAAATTTCGAAAACTTCATAACGCTTTCACGACACGCACCAGGAGGTTTTCAGGTGTCTGCCGCCATAGCGCGCATTTTTTCCTCGCGCTGATTACTTCTATTATTTTATTTGTATTACTGATTCGTTAGGTATGAGAAAGCAATAACAAATGAAGTTTTCCATGGACCATCTTGACTGTAGCTATTAGCGGACTCATTGATTAAAATTGTTCTATAGAATGTGTGATAATTTTCCATGAACTATTTTTGTGATGGTGCCCGACGACATCGTCGGACAATGTCGTGAAAGGGATAATATTGCTCTACCATTTAATAACTCCCAGCAATTGCACGGGCTATCCTTCGCCAGCTCTGTAACGAACGTTTGCTCTCCGAGAACCTGCAGCATCGTAAGCGGATTAGATAGGGTGCATACGATAAACTCCATCACATTACCGAAATTGGAGATCAAGACTGTCAAAACCAGTTCGACCTTTTCAAGAAATGCTACGCGGTCGATTTTACTGCACCTTTTATATCAATTGGCTCATAAGGCACAATGCAAACCGATAGAACCATTGGTACATGTCGCGAAGATGAGCAGTATTGGTAGGTGGGTGGCGCGCCAGCCAATAATAACCAGAGCACAGATCGAACACATGCCAGCCGATCAGGGTTCCAACTGTACATAGACGCCCTCTCTGAATGACATGCTCATTCAGTGCGGTCTGATTCGATGAGGAGTTCCCATCTCACAATGCTCCCCGTCCTCGCGACATATATCGAAACGTTAGTGGTTTATCCTTCCAACATAAGTATAGCAACCCTCTAGACCCCCAATCACGAATGATGTTCGATCATGGATTTGCGTCAATTCTGTTCAACGGGATTTACATGAATATATTATAAGCAAATTGACTAGACGTTATTACGAAACAGGGCGCGGATCAAAGAATGCTCCCTCTCTTTCTTTAAGAAACTGCCTCCAATGGCTTTCTATGGGCTGGAATGGAACAACCTTCGCCAGTAGGAATGCGATACGCCTTGCTAGCTCTGGACCAGTAACGGAGGACCCCAGCCTTCCCTGCCTTCTAGACATGAGCTTATCATACTATATAATAATCCGCTGATACTCATAAATTAGTTATAAAATAGGAGGGGGACAGAATTATGGACCGCGAAAATAGCGAGGAATATACAGACGACTTCTACGTGTCATGGGAACTTCAGCCCTGGGAGTAATCGAGGTCACTGAACACGAATCTGAAGATCGTTTTAAAAGGTTCGATCACCCTCAATCGATATTGATCAAATCATCGATCAGTACCAGCAATGGGAAACCAGGTCCAGTCAGGGGATGCCAGTAGTGTTGTACCAGAGGGGGGGGGGGTGAGTTCCAGTAAAGGGGGCAAGTAGTGGGGAACACCGATGTAGAGGTCCCACATGGAAAAAATTTCAGTTTAACGTAGCGTTAGAAGCGGTGGGAATCCTCGGTTCTGACAAAAAGGCGTTTCGTCGCGATACCAAAATCGATCAGATCTATCGAAAATGTCAATTTTTGCCTGCGGTTGACCGTTTGAGGACGAGAAGTGAAGGTGTTCGTAGTCAATCTGGCGCTACAGTATTCGAATAGTGCCCTTGCTACTGCTAGGAAGGAAAGAGGGCTGGATACGCAGAGCAGCCAGCTTGATCTGATCCTCCTCAGGTAAGTGATACTGCAACATCGCGCGAGAGCACGCCGATTGGCGTGACGGAGCACCTGTTTTCTATTGCATTACACTTGCTTCTCCTCTTGAACCTGTCCGGTTCCAAACGGGAGCCCTTAAAATGTCAGTGAAATGGGAAAATTAGTTAAGCGAAGGGATTCGAGAAGCCAGTGCACAAGACGATATTGTCTAACACTGTAACACATTAGAACACATCATAAGAAAACAACTCTAAAGGGAAGTGGGAATGAGCTACATATAATAGGGGACCATTAGAGTAGGCATATCTTTATAACCCACTCCACATAAATTTGGTCGCCAGTTGGTTGTTGATCAAAGATCACATTTAGGAAAATTTACGATTTACGACCCAAAATGTCGTAAATCGTAAATCGTAAAAAATTTGCCAGAAATCGCCGTAAATCGTAAAATCGTAAATCGTAAATCGTAAATCGTAATGAAAGAAGAAATAACAGTGCATTCAAAGACTAAAATTCTACGCTATGTGCTATATAATAATTGTCTGCAGTCGCTCGGCTACCCTTTGCAGTTCTGTAGGGGAGACCGGAAGTACTTTGACTCTTTCTTTGAATAAGCTCCAAATTCGCTTTCACAACACTTTGAATATCCATTTGCTCCGTAGTATGGCGTACATAAATACCCTGTGGCTTCTAGCAGGAGTTATCAGATTCCTATGATATGGTTACAGCTGAAGCTCCCAACTATTGGTAAGCTAACTCCTGATCAAGAAAATGCCATTAGAGAAGTCTCTTTTGCCTTGTGGATCACTCCTAAACCCTTTCTGGAAAACTGTTGACCTCCCCAACACGGTATGGCTTAAGACATTATTAGAGCGCAGAACCTAGGAAAACAGTAGTATGTTTCGAAAGGAGATGTTATAGTAATCCAAAAATGTAGAAATTCCCTGGAAACATGAATGGATGACAGAAGCTTTCGGTTTTCTTACTAGTGTGTGTGAAGTTGTGTGAATGGGAATTTAGACGTAGCGAGTTAGTACATTTTTAAACCATGAACTCGCGAAAACTTGTAAGACTTCCCCTTCGTCCAAGCAAAACTTTCAAAGCTCGCGGCACATCCTTGGAGCACAATTCAGCAGCATGTTGAATATCGCTCGGAAAGTTTCGAAATTTGCTTTCCTTTCTGATCTCCGGATGATTCCGTTTGTTTACGAATTCACGACAGGTCCTCTACCAGCTGCGACAAACATTCGTGCCGCATTTTGTTAAAATCCCTCTAGCAAATCTGGTTTTCGCCTCTGGCATTCGGCATTTCGCGGAAGAACAAATATCAGACACCTCAGTTATAGGCAATGCTCAAGCAGTTGGCCTACGGTAACGAAATCCTTAGGCAGGAAATAACGGCGGCAAAACCCAAATGGATCACCGATGCAATAGAGTAAGAGGCAAAATTCCATGCCTTTATTAATTCAGTGAATACGCTTGTAGATCGACAGGAGAAAAGGACTAAAAATTTCAACCTTCCCGACTTGGACAACAAATGGAACAGTTATTAGTAGGAGAGGGAATTCGTCCTCACTTTGAGCTTTGAAAAAACTTTCTGAAAGCTGTGTCATTGCAGACTGATAGGATAGCATGTTGTTGTTTTAGAGCAATGGAGCAGCGGTGCAAAGCAGGTTGAGCTCTAATTTGAAGGGCGTGTTTGCACCGAATGATGGAGGTGGTCACTTGTTGAAAACGATTCTCCCAAAGAATATCCTGAAGTCACAGCAGCTGCGACGGCGTGGAATGTCGAGTCGGGAGGTGGAACAAAGAGTATCCTATCGCCCACAATTCCACAGAAGCTTGGTCACAATGTCCATTGATAGAATATTGCCCGAACACACCTTTCGAAATTCACAGAAACTGGTCGAATCAGGTATGAAACTCTTTCGCTACTTTCATTTTCTCCAGGTCACTCCTGAACTGAATCGCCCTATCCTCTCTTTGTTTTCGACTACATAGTTCAACCCATGACGTCAACGAATTCATCGATTCCAGAAGTCCAAGGTCCCACGCACTACGTTGCAGGAAAGGACATGGCGATTCCGAGAGTTGAAAAACTAGGCTGGTAAACTGGTTTTTAAGTGAAGATGTTTCAATCTGATTGTGGCCGTTCAAATCCGACGTTATTCCAGACCATCCTAATGTTTCAGTAACAGCAGTTTCAGCAGTGGTCTTCTATAACAGTTTTTAGATTTCTGAGGTTTTCAGAGGTTTTTCGCTATGGATAGCTTACGGCAAAGATGATTAACTCTGAGTGACTTTTGGTTTTACTATATGAAAGAGCACAGCTATTACAACATCTAAAGAAAACACAATGTGTTTGCCTTCTGCGACACAAAAATTGGGCCACACAGTAAAAAGCCGTCAGCGCCATTACTTTGTTGAAACGCTTTGTTTGAAACTTTCTACGACTACGACGTGTGAACAATGTCAATCTACTGAAAAGTGAATTTGACGTTTCGAAAGATCACGGATCCGATCACGAATCTGGATCTAATGGTTGTGTTTAGTAGAAGCGTCCGAAATCGTCCTCAAACACCGTTGTCTCTTAGAGCTCATTTGAAGCGGTTAAATGTCTTGTATTGTAGTGATCACAAAAGGACACTATACGAACAGAAATCTTGTACGCTCTGTGTTGCGTATCTTACATTTTGGGAGGGCGGTTCTTAAAGCGCAGAATGAATATTGCCCGATCAGTTCCAGAACATCACATCTTATAGGTTTCATATCGAAGGGAGTGCTCAGGTAAGAGTGCTAGCAGAATAGTGTCAACTGCTGATTCACCTGAATTTGCACAAATCGAGCTAAAGATCTAGGGATGAGTTGTGGCAAGATATAAAGTGGTTGAATACCGAGTAAAGCATTCTCCCTGTCGGTCAGTATGAAGTGCGGGTGCGGGTCCTGCCCGGTGCTGGAGTTTTGATCGCAACAAGACATCGTTACAACAGGTGTTGAGTACTCCTTCGTTGAAGCACATCTAGCTCTGAATGGAAGAAACCTGCGACAGTAACCGCGAGGCAGTCACCTAGCCGGGCTCGCTCGCAGACAACCAACGACCTTTCAGCAACACCTTTAAGCAACGTGGAGGAATAGCAACAATCGAGGAAATGAAAAGATGCGTTTCACTTGCGAGCAACACCTTCAACTAAGCGGCGCCTTCGAGCGACCGTCCCGTTCCATCCACGACTAAAATCACTCGAAGGAAGCCTTCTACCTCGCCTATTCAGCCGGCAAATGGCCTCTTGAGACGGGCCCTATCAACCACAAACGCTCTCGACTCGGACAGCGCCGCTCCCCTACTAAATTCCCCAATATTCTCGTCTTTCCCCGCAGTTCATATTTCTCTCCTTTCGACTTTCTCTTCTGCTTGAGCAGAATTCGAGAGAAACTTTAATCCATGCATCTTGTTCCGCATAATGCTTTAGTGCTTGCAATATTAACGCTTTCTAATGGACGACGTTGTTTCTTCATGAACGGCTAGAATGTGTAATAAAACTCTCCTGTGACTTTGAAGAAGCATTTAGCCTTGAGAAAAAATATTGTCGCGGAATCACTGAAAACGGTTAGGAAGAGAGAATGAATGTCTTCCTGTAACAGTTTCTTATCGCAATACACGGTGTCTTGACAAAATGTTTGTACGTTTGAACAATCACAGACTTTTATCATCTCAGTTTCCACGCACGTGTTCTTAAGCTCACTTAGAAGTGATTCAGCCCTTGGGTCGCGCTGCTCACTCAACAAATGTATCGCCTCGTTTCCTATCGGCGGTACAAGCGCCATCTACCTCAGAACTTCGGCAGTGCCGTATCGGCACTTTGTCTGAAGTGAACACTTCTTGTGCAATACACAAACACTTTGGAACACTCCCAACGCTACGGTGGCTTCGACACAATAAAGGATCACGAACAGCACAATGTGGAGTTGCCCATTCGCTCCACGGTTGTCAGTGCCAGCCCTCGCCATGAAATAAGCGACCACAAGCAGCCCAAGCCAAAAAAAAAACAAGAAGGGCATTAAGGATATCAGGAGACGTTTTTTCGAAAAACGCGTAATGGCATGATTCGTCGTTGATGAGATGCCGATGGATCTCTAAAACAGCGATCTATGTAGCACGTCTGGGAAGAATAATGACGTCAACGACTGGTTCTTCCACCCTAAGACCTGTCAGAGCTTTGCATAAGGTCATGTTCTAATGTAAGGTAAGATGAGCCTCACAGCTTCGTCAGCAGCCTCACGATGGACTTCAGCCTATCGATGACACTGCTGAGACACGCGGGACCCTTCCGCTACCATTGTTATAGGAGTAGCTCTATGCAGCACTTATTTCCTGTCCTCGTAACCCAGCATCCAATGAGCCCAGCTACATCTCGTTGTACAGTACCATGCATGTCCTTCGGTCAATTGCCGAAAAAGTCGCTTTGGAGCGTTCCAAAGCGGCTTTTCTAAATAACCTTTTAAAAAATCAAATACTTGTGAAAATAAGCACATATTTGAGCTCAGCAGCTCGAGCTCTATCGTTTGACATATAAATCTCAGTAGAGTTGAACAATGCATATAGGCCCGACACAATCAATCGAGTGGGCGAGACAACCTGTAGAGCGAGCAACAGATTGTAGAGTGAGTACTTGGAAAGATTTATCGGAAATTCCTAGCTGTCCTAATCAAGAATTGCTCTAAAACTGTTCAGCTTGCCTTTGGAGTGCGCCGTGAACAGTTCATACAGAATCGAACTATCAATCGAATGGGCGCGGCAGCCTGTAGAGTGACCATTAGAGGAGTTTTATCGAAAATCCCCAGCTGCTCTTCTCAGGAGTTGCTGTATTCTGTTTCGGTAAGACCTTAGAGTACATTGTGAACAATGCATATAGAAGAAAACCTATCAATCGAGTGGGGCGACCGTTCACAAGTGTACGCGCGGGCGAGCACAACAGTGTACCTGTGAATGAACTGAGTTACAGCGCTGCGAAAATGCACAAGCCTCACCCGCATATTCGCAGCAACTTAGTTCATTCATCAGCTACACCGTTGTGCTTTGGACCACGCCAGGAATCTTGTGCTATTTACAACGTCCTCTAGTTGCATTCGGAAAGATTCGAACTTAATAGAGATATTGCGTTACGAACTCACCCGCGAGCAGTCGCCCCATTTGATTGATAGGTCTTCTTCTGTATGCATTGTTTACGGCGCACTCCAAAGGCAGCTCTTAGAACAATTCCCGATTAGGACAGCTAGGAATTTCCAATAAATCTCCCCAAGCGCTCACTCTACAATCTCTTGCTCGCTCTACAGGTTGTCTCGCCCACTCGATTGATTGTGTCGGGCCTATATGCATTGTTCAACTATTCTGAGATTTATATGTCAAACGATAGAGCTCGAGCTTCTGAGCTCAAATATGTGCTTATTTTCGCAAGTACTTGACTTTTTTAAAGTTATTTAAAAAGCCGCTTTGGAACGCTCCAAAGCTGCTTTTTCGGCAATTGACCAAAGGACATGCGTGGTACTGTACTGCCTTCCTAGGCGAGGTTCATTTCGCATAATCTCTTATTCATTGACATATCATCGTTTTATTCTCTTAGGAATCGACAAACCAAATTAAGAATCAGCTCCTTCTGAAGAGCCAGAAAAACCCTGTATGGAAACGTTATACTGAAAGCGCCGCAATGGAATACATTAATCGCTCGCGAACGTCTGACAGTTCTGCCACCCTCGTTGGCGGATATCTTCCAGAGTAACATACTAGTTGTTGTGTGTTGTATCGTATTATTTAGGTCCCTTTTTTGTTATGCTTTCACTGCGTATACTCGCACCTATTTACACGTCCAAAAATGAATGTTACTATATATGATTCGCTTAATCCGTGGGTTAAGCGATCAGTCACGGGGTGGGGACTGGAGCCAAGAGATGCTTAGAACAGTGCGGCGTATGCCATCTAGGTTTTCCTTCAGCTTAACCATGGGCGATTACTGGCGAAACTATAATCTTGGCGGCGGATCACTCAAGTTACTATGCGATATATTCAGCTGGGAACGCGTCAGGGCAATGGAGAGCAAGTGCGGAGCGAAGGGATTCAGAAGACGTACCCTAGATGTAGTCCAACGGGAATAGGTTTTCTGAGTAAGGGGAACCAGTGAAGATCAGCAAGCGGGAACCATTAGAAGACGGAATAAGGAGGACCAGTATTTTCCCTCAATATCGTCCAATGTGCTTCGGATTTCTGAAGTCAGGTCATAAAAAGTATTGGCACGGCTTGACTTTCACTCCGCCAGCTCATACCCTGACGGCGAGCGAGAAGTTGGGCTGTAGAAGGGCCGTTCTGCTCCCCGGGACACTGCCCAACAAAAGCAAAAGTGGGCGGAACCACCCGCAGAGCTAGCAGCACTTGGTCATCCCAGTCATGCTTTCATCCTTTTTGGGCGCAGCAGGTTTTCTCTGAGTTCTGGAGCACACTGCGGGAGTTGGGCAGTATATTCTGCCGGAGCTGGGGAGCACATCCTGATCACCTTGAAGGGGCACTTTTCAATGCACCCCGCAGCACGTGCTGCGCAAATACGCGAACCGAACTTGCGCTCACCCTTCAGTACTTGAGCACTACCTTCACTCAAAATTAGTACCTCCACCACTGGTAGTACTCCCACTACTACTCGTGCTCCTAACAGTTCTAGAGGTAGTAGAAAATAGTGGAAAAATTAGAAGTAGTGGGAATTGATGCTGAGAGTACTGTTAGGAGCACGAGTAGTATTGGGAGTACTACCAGTGGTGGAGGTACTAATTTCGAGTGAGGGTAGTGCTCAAGTACTGAGGGGTGCGCGCAAGTTCGGTTTAGCGTTACATTGCTGAAAATGCTTCTGTGGTAAGAACATGGCGGAGTTATTATTTATTTATTTTATTTTTATTTACATTCGTACAGCAAAACAAACGATTTTAACAAAAATTCAAATCTTCAAAAGCAGAAATATTACAGTAAGAGAGTATGGCGGAGCTTCTGTATGTGATTGTTGCGGTCGCTACTGCGGCATCGGCTTTCTTGTGTAGCCTCCCGTAGTTCTATAAGTGAAGTGTTGAATTGCAGACAGTGGTTCGCAAGCATATGTGCATTTGTTTTTCATTTTCAGTCATTTTCATGGTAACCTACTTGGACGAGATACACCCTGAAGAAGTCGGTACACAGAGAGTTGTGGTCATTTTTGGCGACACTTCGTCTTAGCGGTTTCCATCGCATCAAAAGTTCATTCAAACTTGTCGCATAAAAATAGAAACAAATATGAGCGAGATCAGATTTTTTCGATCTTTTTTACCTTACAAGGGAAATGTCTGAACGGTACGCCGGAACGGCAAGAACGAGTACTATAGGGAGAATTCCCGTCCTCCATATAGTAACAGAACATGTTTTGTTTCTGCCGAATCCTTGAGGCAAACGAGTACGAGGGTGTAGTGGTTAAGGGTCCGCAGAGCGAGCTCTTCAGGGCAGTGCAAGATCCCTGTGTCGTGGACTGGGTGACGCAGTGGTAAGCTGGCGGAAAGGATAGCGAGTATCCTACAGAATTTCGAACTGCGACAGCTGGAAATCGACGAAATGGAGAAGTTGGAGGTAGTGGAAGAAGAGGACCACGAGTTTCAACCAGAAGAGGATTGTGCCGGAGTCATGACACCGCTAACCAGTGGGGGCACTATCATGTTTTCCGGAGGGCAGATCGTTTGGGAGGAAAAGTTTTGGCTATACTAGAATTGTTATCCTATACAAGTTTGAGAACAGGATAAAGTGGACTGTATCGATTCGAGGCTTGGGCTGCAGCAGAGTACCACTGGGCAGGAACTCTGAACCCAAAAACAAGTTCAGATATGGAAATCTCCATGGATATCCGATACTATGGTAAAAGTACAAAAACGCGACGCAGCATGGGAACCGAACACTAGAACTCAAGAACATGAGGCATGACTTCTACCACTGCGCCACCCAGCCCACGACACCGAGATCTTGCGCTGCCGTGAAGAGCTCGCTCTGCAGACCCTTAACACGTTGGCGACCATGTCGCGCAATGGTGCGCGACAGCATTATCTTTGATCAGAGTGACATTACCTTCGTCAAAACTTTGCCTAGGGAACTTATTTAAGATGCTGAACACAGTGGCGATGTCCGTTTGGTAAATTACGACCGATTACTACCCATATCGATAACTAGTGTTCTCACCACCTTTGTCCAAACTCCCTGAATGGAGTTATTTGAGGTGCCGGTCACGAATCTGATATCCGCTTCTCGAATTTCGCTCAATTACGATAAGTGACGATTGGTATGGCTACGTGAGAATATATCAAATGCAACCTATTATGGCATCGACCAGCTATCCATTGAACTTCAGAGTTATTCTTGAGACTTCATTCAGTAAAGGTAACAAACAGACATGATTACAAACTACAACTACTTGGATGTCATCAAACGTCACTAACGAAATCGACTTCACAAATAAAGTCCAGGCAGAAAACATTTTTAATCGACAATCAACAGCTGTGAGTTGTACCACAGCAGGAGTCATGTCGTTGCATTCCATGCTATCGGATGCTTCAAGATCGCTGTCGAGCAACAGGCCGTCAAAACTTTCATTTAGTTCGTTGTCGTCCAGTATGCCCATGATTACGAATTCAGATGGCAATTTTAGATTTTTTCCGTCCAAGTTTCACATGAAAAACAATTATTTTCCAACTAGACCGTCAAAATGGACAGAGGGGAGTTCACTGCGGGAAAGAAAGGATTTAGGGATTATTGAATAGGAACAAAACCAAAATTTCGAGAACATTTTGAAAATTCAATTTATTTTAAGCTAAGGTGACGAAACACACGCGCGCAGTACGCGCGGTCCCACGGGCCCGACGCGCGAAAATTGCGCGGTCGTTAACGTGTTAACCATTACACCTTCGTACTCGTTTGCCTCAAGAATTCGGCAAAAACAAAACATGTTCTGTTACTCTTTTGAGGACGGGGATTCTTCCTATAGTATTCGTTCTTGCCGTTCCGGCGTACCATTCGGACAGTTCACTTGTTAGAAGGCGTGCTGCCCTCGATTCTCCACGAATTAGTCAAGTTAGTGGCGTGAAGTCGGAGGCCCTCAGGAAGGGATGAAAAATTTGCTTTCGTTACATGTCCCTCGCTCCGTAATATCTTCCCACGGTTCTCTCGCGCATACTCAAACACAGAATCCAACTGGAAATAGAATAGTGTAGCACTATAGTTTGTCACAATTCGACGGATTTTAGTTTAGAAGAAATGCTGACCGCGGCCGATATTCCGAGTATTGCATTTGCCTGTTGTACTACTATCGCAGTAAGCAAACGGGCGACGGGACTCTTCCACATTCGAACACTGCGTTTGAAGCACTTTCGCCTGAGTTAAGTTGATCTTGCATTCCCTCATTCTGTTGGTTATCAAGTTCTGAATCGCTGAATCGGAGTCAGATTCGACTTCATTTTCGAGCAGCATCTCGCGATTCATTATCTGGTTTAAAACTGCATTTCGTAGATGGACTGAATGGATCGTCATGGTTTCCATTTATACTTACGGGTCACATTCCGAAGTGATCGGCGTCTCCCTAGCATCTTCGCAGGTGGCTCAACTGTGGCATCCGGTTGAGGGCGTCGACGACCGAGACCCATATTCCTACCTACCACTCACGGATAAATGATTCTGAAATGAATGATTCTTTCAGAAGGACCATGGAGAAGGTCATCCACGACTTCTACTCCGATCTCTTCGATAGCCACGTCCACCTGCGCCCCGCCATCTTCCGCAGGTGGATACGTCGTCCCCTCTGTTCTCCCCTCCGAGATCCGACACGCCATCTCGTCGGTGAAGAAACGTACAGCATCCGGTCCCGACAGGATCAGACCCGAACACCTAAAGAACCTACCGCCAGTGCTCATCATCACCCTGGCGCGGCTCTTCACGCGCTACCTGTCGGAGTGCAAGGTTCCATCCCAGTGGAAGACCAGTAGGACCGTCTTGCTGTACAAGAACGGAGACGTGCACAACATTGGCAACTATCGCCCGATCTGCCTGCGGTCCATAGTCTACAAGCTGTTCACTCGAGTGATCCTGAATCGGATCAGCAGAACGCTGGACGAAGGACAGCCATGTGAGCAAGCAGGATTTCGGAGAGGATTCAGCACGATCGACTATATACACACCATTACGAAGCTCATCGAAGTCTCGCGAGAGTACAAGCTGCGACTGTGCCCTACATTCATCGACCTGAGAGAAAGAAGAAGAAGGCATTCGACTCCGTCAAAACTGAAGCGATCATCGACGCTCTGCTCACTCAGGGCGTTCCTACTCAGTACATCAGAGTCCTTCGAGAGCTGTACAGTGGATTCACGACCAAGATCTCTCCATTCTACAACGACGTCGTCATCGACGTAAGGAGAGGGGTTCGGCAAGGGGATACCATATCCCCGAAGCTCTTCAGCGCCACCCTCGAAAACGTCATGCGCGAACTAGAATGGGAAGACATGGGAGGGAAGGTCGACGGCCAGCAGCTACACCATCTTCGTTTTGCTGACGACATCGTGCTCATAACACCGAGCATCAGCCAGGCGGAGCGAATGCTGGCCGACTTCGATCGTGTATGTGGGAATGTTGGACTGCAGTTGAATCTTACGAAGACGATGTTCATGAAGAACGGACAAGTTTCTGATGCCCCATCCTCGCTCATCGGAACGAACATCTCCGAATGCTTCAGCTACGTGTATCTGGGTTGCGAAGTCAACATGGCCAACGACCTAGCGCCGGAGCTGAGCAGGAGGAAACGAGCGGCTTGTGGAGCTTTCAAGAGCGTCGAAGAAGTCGCGAAGAAGACGAAGAACGTCCGACTCCGTGCCCACCTATTCGACTCCACTGTTCTTCCTGCCCTAACATACGCCTCAGAGACCTGGGCTATACGAAAGCAGGATGAACACGCGATCAGCGTCGCGCAGCGTGGAATCGAGAGGACGATGCTCGGAGTGGCACGACTCGCGCAAGTGAGAGAAGTTCCGAGCTTCGCCGACGTTCGAAGATCAGAGACGCTGTCGCGTGGGCCAAGTTGTCGGAAATTAGGTGGGCCGGCCACGTACTGAACTTCGTAGACACACGCTGGACGAGAGCCGTCACCGACTGGATTCCGCGGGATGTCAAGAGAACACCGGGACGCCCACCAACGCGTTGGTCGGACTTCTTCGTGAAAGCCCTGAACGACCGCTATGACGCTCTTCGTGTCCCTCCAGCGAGGAGGATCCATTGGAGCACTCTCGCACGCGACAGGGACGAATGGAGACGCTGCTGACGCCCCTCGAGCAAGTCGATGATCAACGGGACGACAGGTGATACAGGTGACAGGTGATACCTATCAAAACTCAGCCCATGATCCAACCATAATTAACACTTAGCACCCTGCGGGTCTAGTAGTATCCGAATAACGAATAACTTCCTTAGAAGATGATACGGAAACGTTTCGCTATTCCGGGGATTAGGGACCGAAAGGTACGAGAAGTGCCAGGAAAAGGGAAAGCTAATTGAGCGCAGTATAAAATCCATTCCAACAGAAATAGAACTCCACTCTTAGATGTGTTCCATGAGCTGAGTAGAAGTTGCACGTAAAACATTCCATTATTATCCGAATATGCTGTCAAAACAACGGACTAACTACGATACAGCAGAGAAAGCGACAAAATAGGATTACAGAAGCACAGTGCGGCACTATCTACCACTATATAATTGAGTTAGCTCCCTGCCCTGTAGATGGTGAGGCGTATCTCACTCAGGTTGGGAACCTGGCTGAGATACGCCTCGTGGAAGCACGTGCAATCTCATGGAACCCCTTGCGACGCCTCCGCGTACCTCGCGCGGGCAACGTCTGCCGTTCAACATGGGATGTTGTTACAGCAGAGGACGCGTAGCCTCCTCCTACTTGACAAAACGGCGTTTGCGCGCGTTTCTGAGTGCCTGAATCCAGAAGACGGGTTCCCTTCGTCACACCACAACCTTCTGGAGTCAGAAGAGGAGACACCGTCGTCCAACGACGAGGCATCGCATTCAGAATTGAGCATGACATGCTGCTGCAGCAGAGGAAGCGCAGCCTCCTCTCTATTGACACAACGGCGTCTGCGCGCGTTTCTGAGTCCCTGAATCCAGAAGGCGGGTTCCCTTCGTCGCACCACAACAGTCTGGATTCAGAAGATCGAAAAGAAAGGAAACAGAGGTCTCATCGTCGTCGTACGACGATCGGCCGCATGCAGAACTCAGCATTATCCCATGTTGAACGGAAAACGTTACCCGCGCCAGGTACGCCTCTGCGTACCTCGCGCGGGCGATGTTTGCCGTTCAACATGGGATGTTGTTACAGCAGAGGACGCGTAGCCTCCTCCTGCTTGACTCAGCGGCGTCTGCGAAGGCCTGTAAAGGCGGACCAGCAATTAGATCTAGAAAGAAGGAACGAGTGGAACGAGTGAGGGGGAAGCTGGCGCACGGATTCGGAAGACGTGTACACAGTGGAGGGGCCGAAGTACTGCGCAGCACAAACCAATGATGTTACTGGACGGTGTGGAGAAAATGTCTATGATGAAAGGTACCGAAGTGGTGAACGGCTTGATGCCGATGAAGTACGCAGCAGGTCCTAGATGTTAGCTAATTTTAAGTTTGACAAAAGGTACCTTCTTTAGGTCAGTGATGGTGCAAAGTCGCGCGAAGCGCGCAAGTGCGAGACACGCTGTTAGGCGTGTCGGAGCACTTGTTCGATATAACCGGCTACCACGCTACGACGCCGCGCGCGGCAGAGCACATCGCAGCGCTCCTTAGGATTTAGCCCGTGCTTTGGTTTTTTTTCAGCAGGTATCTATAGAAATTGCGTGGAGAAAGGGGAGTACCGCCAGAAATAGAAGCATTTAGGAATTAGAGTTCCATTCTTTAAATGTTTACACCGTTGGTTATGAGCTTCTCTAGTCGCTTGAACTAGCGGTGTTTATGGCTCACACGATATGTCAAATTTGTTTTTAAGAAATCCCATATAAGTGGAGTCCTGCGGTAGATAGTTGATTTTCTTGGTCTGCTTAGCCAATCAATTCTTAAAGCAGCAATCCCGATTTCCAGGTTGCCCCTGCAATTTAGTTCCAAACCTACAACAGCAGCCAAAAATAATATAGATAGTTTTCCAAATAAAACGGCTGCGTCATTTACGTTCCGAAATAGCGTTTCGAAGATTTTATAGCTAATAGCTTTTATGGTAGGATTTCCACGTTCTTTCACGCACCCTTTCTTTTTTTTTTGTTTTTCTTTCTCTCATGAACATGAACTTCGTTCACAACAAATGTTCAAATATAGAAATAATACTCGCAAAAGCAAGCACACAGAATGTCAATGGTGGAAATAAGCACGTTCCTGGTTTTTACCTTCAGCAATCACTTTATGCGGTAATTCTCTGCGGTAATTTCTACTAACAGCCCTACTTATCGGGTCCACGTCCTGCTCCTATAACCTGACAATGAACCCGCAGCGGCCTATACTTGAGCGAGTCGCGGAACACATAAAGTCGGCGTAGCCCTGTCGCAGCGCGACCGCGTCGCAACCGGTGATACCGAACGGTGCCCATCCCGCAGTGCCCCCCAGAGCCGCTTAGCGCACAAAAATGTATGTACTGCAACTAAAAATATATTTAGGGCTAAGGGCTATGTAAGCAGCAATTTGGCTGCTGCTCACGTAGACGTAAACCCTACACACATTTTAAAAAATACACTTCACACTAATAAAAATATTTCACACTAATAAAACATGTTCTATTAATTCACCCGAACTCGATGGCTGTCCTCCGACTCCGACGCTCGAAACTCGGACGGCTGCCCTATGACCTCCGCTGACCAGCTGGCTGGGATGACTGCTTCACCTGAAAAAGACAGATTAAACAAAGTCGAATAAGGAAGCATACAAAAACCCAAGTCTACTCCTGTGGACAGCTTTCAATTGTGTGCAGTGCAGAACGGACAATACGGTTCAAATTCAAACTACCCCCCCCCCCCCTCCAGCCACTTCCCCCAGCCCCTTAGCATCCACAAACCCTTGCACTGCAAGTAAAAAATGTACTTAGGGCTGTGTAAGCAGCCCTCTGCCTGCTGCTTACACAACCCTAGATACCGACGAAAACCGAGGCAAATCATCAACAAACAAAAGTGATCTCAAACGACGTGGCGCAATCCTGCGCACCAGTCGGAACGACCACTCGCACCATAACGAGACGCATTGCGTCACCTCCGGTTACTGTACTTACACACGCGGAAATCGCGGCGGGACCCATGTGCGCCGTAGTTCTTGGGCGGTACCTGGGACAGTACTTGGGCAGATGGTTTCCGAAACCGGCAGTACCTTGGCAGCACTCCTCTTGCAGTTGTTAGGCTGTAGGGCGTGTCCAGCCAATGGCCGGCGCCGACGAGAGGCGCGAACACTACTGCAGTACCTCCGCTGTACCTGTCGGTTCGGCAAGTCATTTTGCATCAGTGCCGTACCTCAGCAGTACCTGCTGCAATTCCTGCTCCGCCACGCCCCCGCCCCACTGACCAATCGCGATCGAGAGGCGGTCCCGCAGTATATACTGCCGAGCGACAGACCTTTGGGAAAAAGGCGGAACCTACCGCGCAAGTATGGTACTCCCGCGCCGTCAGAGTAGGTAAGGTAAGCGGGGAGGGGCGAGGGAGAAGAGGTCGGGAGAGTGGCTGTGGGATTCGGAGGACGGTAAACGGTGTCGACCTGTCGAGCAATACCGATTAATTTTAATTATGTTTCTGCAGATTAAGCAATTCAGATTGGGACTCTCATGATCTGTTTCTCGCCACGCAGACGGCTGCGCTCCGGAGAATAAATTGCGTACCTGCGATAGAGGGTGGATGGGCTTCATAAAAGCAGTGAAGATTCTGCCCTACCATGTCCCGCTGCACTAATATATAGTCTATATAGTAAAACGGGTTCGTTACTGTATTATTTCTATTCTCGGAGTTTGGGGCGAAGCTCCTAACCAGAGGTTTGGCGGCCGCTGGGCTACTGAACGTCTGGTAAATAAAAAAATAAATAAAAAGCGCTAAAGAACGGTTTTTCGCGACTTTCTAATAAAGCTCGTCCTATAGAATGTTGAGAAAAATGACCGAATATTTGTAAGTAGTGAAGAGTGGTAGATCCGATAATGTGCAGAACTCCCATTGCATATCTAAAAAATTGTATGGTGACCAATTCTCGCTATTCGCATTCGCTTAGCGCAGCGGAGTCCGCTAGAGGTGCTTACACCGATAGGGTATATGTTAATGATTAGTAACAGAAGAGCAAAAATAGATCCAATTTTAGGTCACCGTCAACCTTGCAGAAGGCAACACAAAAAGCTTCCTGGTCTCTAGCACTCCACGATCACAATGACGTAAAAATTTGAGGGTTCCAACATTTTTACAGCTTCGAAATCAGGGAATTCTATCAAACTCAGAGTCCTAAAATTGTAAAGAAGCAAGCTTATGATCGCTTAAATACGCATAGTCACTAAAGCTATTAAGGAGAACCATGCGAGGAAGGGAGTGCTGCTAGAGTGGAAATTTTCGGCGCGCTGCCGAAACTGTCCGCCAGACAATTTTTGCAGTAACCGGTGATTTTTCTGAAATTTGTGTGGCCCTGAATTGGCTCATATAAAGAGTGAAATTTGCAGATTCAGAGCCCTAGAAGAACAATTTGCAGCCTGCACACACAAGACTTTACTACAATTGGTATCAAGCTAGCTCTAAAGGCTATACAATAACTAGGGACGACTAAAAGTTCAATTTGACAGAATATTATATAATAGCTTTCGAGAGCGTTCTATAACTGATTCTAAACTGAACGGTGGATCGACCTCACGTTTTCGTTAGCTTAAGCCATGTTTGGCAAAATTTGGCAAAATGTGCAAGCATCTGCTTCTGCCGCACATTATTCGGGGGAGTCGGTCCGCTCGCCTACCCATGTGACACCGCGATCCACCTGAGTGCGCCGAACGTAGCTTAAGCAGACACTTCATACTTCCGATGCGGCGATCCACTACTGATACACCGTAAAAGTAGAAGTGTGGCGTATTCAGGACAGGAACAGATTGATGCAGGCTCTCGCCTTTTATTGAACAGGCAAACGGATGGCAAGCACTCAGCTAAAGCGGGGCAATTTAAGGAGCAAAAATAATGCTGCCGCAAACTCTCTAGGTTGCGTCACACATCGAACACCTGTACAGCTGAATGGTACTGCAATTGAATGTTGAAAAAAGGCCTCATAGCCAAGCAAGCACAGGCCTTCTTATCAAGGAGCTAACACCAGTAGGTCTCCACTAAAAATATTAAAGTGGATTGTGTCGTTTTTGAATCAGCAGGTGTGAAGAGCTAACTTCAAAGGACAGCTTTCCACTATAAAAGTGGTGTACCTCAGGGCTCTGTCCACTCTCCAATTCTAGTTAACGTGTACACGAGAGAAATTCCCTCGCTCGTAGACAAGATTAGGGTAACCTGCCAGATGTTCGCTGATGACCTCTAAAACTACAGCTGTATCTCCGATCCTACAGCCGCGGATAAAATTCAAGCAGCAATTTCTGGAGTAGTTGAACGGCCTAAATCCCATCAGCTACCTCTAGCTGGAGGTAAAACTAAAGCGCTACATCTGTGTAGGAACAACAAGAAATTCTTCCTATTTCATAGAGGGTCGACATATTGTACAGGTTACAGAGGTGAAAGATCTTGGCTTTCTTATCACCGACAATTTTTTTATTTATTACACAAAACGTGTGCCATAAATAATAAACAAAACAAATACTGTTGATCAAGCCAGACCACATATATGACATATGTTCAGTTTGAGTGTTTTTCAATCCATTGGTGAATGTGGGAACTCCAGTTTGAAATTGGATAAATTGAGATCGTTGTAAGTTCATTGCCTGGTTCATTGTTAAAGGAAAGAGGTTTGTCGAAGAGTAGTCCGCACTTGTTTCATACAATGGTAGAAAAAAATAACCTGCAAAGACTGTTGAAAATAGTAAAAAACATAAAGAGCAGATAAAAAAATTTTCGCGAGGACGTCTTGCATGCGGATCATAAGATGCGCAAAGTCTACGACCTTCTACGTACACGACCCCAAGGCGGGCCCTGTATCTCAGAGGCCTCTTTAAACTGGTACGCTCCTCAGGCGGTAGCATAGAAGGGAGTTGCGCATATTCAAACGCCCGAACGAAGGACGTCGGTACGGAGAAAAAGATTCGTTTAAGTTGAACAAAAACAAGAAAAGGAAAATGTATAAAGAATATTAAATGCAACCTGGGACTACTCTTGCTGACGCCGCCTTTACATAGATACATACATATACATCACCCATAAGACAATGAACTCGCCTACGATCTAATTAGCAATCGTGATTGAGAACTATATTCTTAAAAATCTACTGCTTCATTGGACTGCTGGTACCTTCCTGAAGACTGGACTGCGAGATGAAGAGCTGGGCCGACAGATTGTCTCTGACAAGCCAATGCAAGGATGAAAGTGAAAGTTGGCTGCAATGAAAGACATTATCGTTAGACATTATTACTTCCTAGAATTTACAAAAGATCAAGCTCTTCCAACCTTGCTTTGAAGATGTGGATATTTTCGGCACAAAAAATTTCTGCTGGAATGTGCTGGAACCATCTGGCGACTCGACAAAATAGTGAGTTAAAGATTTTTCCACGACATTTGGTTGTTGGATGTTTACAGTGAATGGTGAAACTACCAATTCTCTCGCTAGATTGTCTGTAAACCCAGTACTTATTGGTGTTAAGACGAGTCTCTCTGCGAAGTACTCGAAAACAAGAAACGAGATCAGCAACCGCACTTTTGCATTGTAAATTTTGCAGGTTTAGAATAACATGTTTCAAGTTGGAGAATGTATTTTTGCGCAGGGATTTCATACTGGAGAGCTGTAATCAAGATGTGGCAAATCGTAGGTTTTGAGCAGACGAACGAACAGTGTTGGATTGAACATGAACAATCTAGAATTTCATAACCATTGCAATGATGCAGCATCAAAGGCCTCACGTAGAGAGTGCAACCTCCTCAGAAGTTTGAGCACGAATGAACAACCATTTTTCCGAGCATACAAAATGTACGTCCGTCCGCTTGTTTAATATGGCACTACTGTTTTTGGTCCTACAAGAGCAAGAAATATTGAAGTCCTAGGAAAGGTCCAAAACAGCTTCACGAGGAAACTTCGCCTTAGATCGAGAAGATCTGGGGTTTTTTGCAATCCCAGCAAACTCTGAACAAAATACGCAGCTGGGTCTGTAATCACTAAGCTCTCGTATTAGTAATTTTCATATTTTTATGCTATACAGAATAATATATGGTCTTGTTTATCTGGGCAATGCACTTTTTCACATCCAGTAATTCCCTTACTAGGGGTACCATTACTATATAGGGGTAATACTACAGTCAAGCTTCGGTTCCCGCTCCAACTTCGCTTCCCTCTCCAATTTCCTCATATGCCGACCAGGCGCTGCGTAGGTCAAATTGTGTAAGCGAATCCAGATTCCTCCAAGAATCGCGGCCTTCAAGAAGGTATTGCGGAACCACCCCTAGCTACAGCTATGTATTGCTGACGATTTCGCTTCTTCTTTTTGTGTTTACCCTGTCGTGCGGAGTCGCCGACCGTCCAGCCGTTGTTAAGTTAATTTTCAATGACGACTGACTTTATTTGCCCCGCTGATTTTAAAGGTATGCTATTGTGTTCAGTGTCCAGTGGTTGTGCGTTCTATTACATGTCGCAATAAACAAATAAATAAAATTTTCTTATCATCCGGTTAGATGGTCGCAACATCCTAGCAGATGCATAGGACGGGTTAAATACAAGACAGTGCTCGAGTGGAAATGCGACGCGTTTGACGGCCCAGGAACATTTTCTTCAACCCAATTCTCCAATCAGTTGAGGCATGAAAGCTCCTACGCGGCGCCTGTGAAGCTTCGTAACAGATGCTATTGTGTCTGCAATGATGGAGCACGCTGGCGCATTTTTAAAGGAGCACCTAGCGTGTTGTGTCTGGCTCGCCGCCGCACCTTCTCGGCGACGTTGCTCGCGGTGTGCCGATATGGGGCTATTTTCCATACCATTTTCATCGGCAGCGGCAGTTTTCCCACAGTTTCCAACCCCTCTCCGCCTCCGTCATGCGTTCCTTCCTATCGTCGATCGATGCTTCAGATAAGGTGATTTGCATGACGCCTTCACGAACGAGCATGTTTTTTCGGCTCGGGCGAATGGCGCTTCAAATATTTGCGTTCGATATTTCGAGATCTTCCTAGATAACAGCACTGGTCTCTTTCCAGCGGTCCCACCTGACAACGTGATGGAGTCAGGCGCTGTGCAGGATGTGAAAGTGGTCGTCATCGGTGACGCAGCAGGTCTCTCCGGTCCATTCCTTTGCGTTTCGCTAAGCGTAGTTGCCTTTTGTGGTCGTGTTGCACATGCCAATTCGGCACTCCCTGTCCTTCCTAAAACGCGATTTCCTTTATTCAGCTGGAAAGTCAGCTATTCTGAAAAAGTTCTTCGACGGAACTTTCGACGATGACAACTCGGCCACAATTGGAATCGACTTCCGACACATAACCTACGAGCTTCAAGATGGAATGGTATTCATTGATCGATTATACTTTTTCTTTTTGTTAATTTTTTTAGTCTCAGCATTCAAGTCACCTGACCAGAAGCTTAATGCGAACACTGGCCTATCTTTGTTTCGATGAATTTATGACCTCGGAACAAGGCGATACCAGGCTTGTTGTAAGAACGCGGTTTAGGGATTCGGTGTCAATGCAGGAGTGCTCGAAAAGCAGAACTGAGTTTGTATCCATGTCGAAGCCTACAGATTTTAGCAGCAAACGTAAACGGATGATCTTGAGATGTGGGGCAGATATCCAGATAGATATTACCTTTTGCGGTAGGGAGGAGTGTGTAATGGGTACGTTGGAAGAAGTCGTGTGCCATTACGTCACCGTCCCGACCCTTTTCATTTCAAATTCCTTTTCTTTCTGTCTCTGTTTTTCGCATTCAAATTGAAGGGAGACGTCGGCAACGAACAGTGATGTCCTCACAAGAGCTCAGCTTTGTGGTTCACCTAGCCGCTTTTGCTACGCACTATTTTCTCGATGTTGGTGTCGCTTCCCTGCAGTTTTGCACTTCCATTTTTATCGAAACAGCAAGAAACTCACAAAAACCGTTAGATGTTTTGAATTTAAAAACGTTATCGTATTTTTGAATTCCCAGCTACTTTCACACTGAGCATTGCATCGCCTCCTCCGGAAGTACCTCCGCAACGGCCTCAACGAGGCTTGTTCTGCCCTTGCAAATCAGACAACCCTCGCAAAGGCGTCGACCGTCTTTTTTATCCGTCTGCTACACCACTCAACACGAATTCGTGCTCTGATCTAGCATGGCGCTTCAGGCTTCTTCGTTTTCGACAATGCTCCTGTGGTAAAAGAAGAGGAGTATGCTAAGACTATGAAAAAACGCATACATCACTTGAAACGCTAATCAAAAAGGTTTCTGGTCACAACAAATCCTTGAGACGACGTCGACTTGAAGTCGGTGGTAGACTGTATTAGGCCTTAGCCACATTTTTCGTAGATTATAACTTAAACCACGGATCTCCCTCGATAGAGAGCCTTCGGGCTCTCTTGTTAAGAGGGATCTCGGGCCGCTTGTCGCAGGGCCACGTGGCGCGTCCCCGGGTGGTGGATAGGGGAATTAAACGCGAACCAAATGCGACCGTGTACTGCCCAGAGACGCAGGTGGGATGCAGGGGATGGACTCCTTGCTCCTGCTGTGTCGGGTCGATGCGTTCCTTGTGCGTGGGAGCGGCATGTTCGTGCACAGTGTGCGTGGATGTGTCCGTGACTGTGCGGATTGTAACTGTGTCGGCTCGGCCAAAAGCTTGCACTCGGTAGACTGGGAGTACATGTAAGGCGATTCGAGGCCGCCTTAAGTCTCGCCCCGTCCCTTCGAGCAGTCTGGCTGGCTGCCCGGAGTACCCCGCCCGCACGACAGAGCCTGACTAGCTACCCGTGTTGTATTCCAGTCAAACACAGCAGCACTAAAGGGCCTCATTCCCCTGACCCCGAAAGAGCCCCCATTTCTGCAGCGATGGGAAGGACGAGTACGGAGAGGCTGCTAAAATCTCAGGGCCTAACCAGGCTGCGCAAACTGAGAAGGACTAGGATGACGATCTGTACTTACAACGCCCGCACGCTTGCGTCGGAAGCATCCGTCGAGGACCTGATGATGCAAGCCAGGAAGATCAAGTACGACGTCATCGGACTGACCGAGACGAGAAGACACCACCCCCTACACGCCGCCTACGACTCCGGAGAAGAACTGTTCCTCGGAACATGCGACAGCAGGGGAGTAGGCGGCGTTGGTGTCCTCGTCAACACGCACTTGGCCATGAACATCGATTCGTACGAGTCTCTGACAAGCCGAATCGGACGTCTGCGACTGAAGCGATGTGGCTCCGTGCCAGCCTTGACTGTGTTCGTCGCGTATGCCCCAACATCCGACTACGACGACGAAGACGTCGAGGCCTTCTACGTGGAGCTGGAGAAGTTCTATAAGGAAGATCACACCTTCTACAAGGTGATCGTCGGCGACTTCAACGCCAAGATCGGGCCACGAAGGTCGCCGGAAGAACTTCACATCGGAACCCACGGTTTGGAGTGGAACGAGCAAGGTGAAAGGCTGTCTGAGTTTATCATGTCGACCAAGACCATCCATGGAAACTCGCAGTTCCAGAAGCCTCCCTCCCTACGATAGACCTGGGAATCCCCCGGTGGCCAGTTCCACAACGAGATCGACCACATCATCTTCAATCGCAAGTATTGCCTGATCGATGTCTCTGTTGTCCTCAAGTTCTACACGGGATCGGACCACCGCCTCCTTCGCGCGAGGTTCCGCTTTTCGCGTCAAGGAGAGAAGGCCGCGAAGTTCAAGAAGAGGAATCCCAGAACGACCATCAACTGAGATCTCTACACCTCTCTTGTCGGCCTTTGGGAAGATGCCGTCATGGACAACGTCGACGAGGAATACGATCGCTTCGTGCACCATCTCCACGATAGTGCTAAGGGAGCCGAGAGCTTAAAGACCACCAAGAGACGCCTGTCTCCGGAAACCCTTGAGCTGATACGCCAGCGTGGAGCAGCACGAGCGTCAGGCAACTACCAACTGACGTCCGAGCTTGCAAAGCTATGCAGAGCGGCGATAAAGGAAGATCTCAAGGAGAGAAGGGCGGAAGTGTTGGCTGAAGCAGCAGAGGCAGGGCTGAGCATCCGCAATGCCCGCCGGAACTTCGCCAACTTCAAGACCAAGATGACCGCTCTCCGACGTCCTGACGGAACCATCACCTCTTCCAGAAGGACCATGGAGAAAGTCATCCACGACTTCTACTCCGATCTCTTCGATAGCCACGTCCACCTGCCCCCATGCCATCTTCCGCAGGATGGATACGTCGTCCCCTCTGTTCTCTCTTCCGAAATCCGACACGCCATCTCGTCGGTGAAGAAACGTACAGCACCCGGTTCTGACAGGATCAGAGCTGAACACCTGAAGAACCTCCCGCCAGCGCTCATCAACACCCTGGCGCGGCTCTTCACACGTTACCTGTCGGAGTGCAAGATTCCATCTCAGTGGAAGACCAGCAGAACCGTCTTGCTGTACAAGAAGGGAGACGTGCACGACATTGGTAACTATCGCCCGATCTGCCTGTTGTCCGTAGTCTACAAGCTGTTCACTCGAGTCATCCTGAATAGGATTAGTAGAACGCTGGACGAAGGACAGCCATGCGAACAAGCAGGATTTCGGAGAGGATTCAGCACGATCGACCACATACACACCATTACGAAGCTCATCGAAGTGTCGCGAGAGTACAAGCTGCCGCTGTGCCTTACGTTCATCGACCTGAAGAAGGCATTCGACTCCGTCGAGACTGAAGCGGTCATGGAAGCCCAGCTCACCCAGGGCGTTCCTACTCAGTACATCAGGGTCCTTCGAGAGCTGTACAGTGGATTCACGACCAAGATCTCACCATTCTACAACGACGTCGTCATTGACGTGAAGAGAGGGGTTCGACAAGGGGATACCATATCCCCGAAGCTCTTCAGCGCCACCCTCGAAAACGTCATGCGCGAACTAGAATGGGAAGACATGGGAGTGAAGGTCGACGGCCGGCAACTGCACCATCTTCGCTTCGCTGACGACATCGTGCTCATAACACCGAGCATCAGTCAGGCGGAACGAATGCTGGCCGACTTCGATCGTGTATGTGGGAATGTTGGACTGCAGTTGAATCTTACGAAGACGATGTTCATGAAGAACGGACAAGTTTCTGATGCCCCATCCTCGCTCAACGGAACGAACATCTCCGAATGCTCCAGCTATGTGTATCTGGGTCGCGAAGTCAACATGGCCAACGACCTAGCACCAGAGCTGAGCAGGAGGAAACGAGCGGCTTGGGGAGCTTTCAAGAGCGTCGAAGAAGTCGCGAAGAAGACGAAGAACGTCCGACTCCGTGCCCACCTATTCGACTCCACTGTTCTTCCTGCCCTAACATACGCCTCAGAGACCTGGGCTATACGAAAGCAGGATGAACACGCGATCAGCGTCGCGCAGCGTGGAATCGAGAGGACGATGCTCGGAGTGACACGACTCACGCAAGTGAGAGAAGGCCTTCGGAGTTCCGAGCTTCGCCGACGTTCGAAGATCAGAGACGCTGTCGCATGGGCCAAGTCGTCGAAAATTAGGTGGGCCGGCCACGTAATGCGATTCGCAGACACCCGCTGGACGAGAGTCGTCACAGATTGGATTCCGCGGGATATCAAAAGAACACCAGGACGCCCACCAACGCGTTGGTCGGACTTCTTCGTGAAAGCCCTGAACGACCGATATGACGCTCTTCGTGTCCCTCGAGCGAGGAGGATCCATTGGACCACTCTGGCACGCGACAGGGACGAATGGAGACGCTGCTGGCGCCCGCTCGAGCAAGTCGATGATCAACGGGACGACAGGTGATACAGGTGATATAACTTAAAAGAGGGGAACCAGGCGTCAACGCTAATGTCCTATGGGGGCAACCACTTCATGGCTCTATTCTCGCTTTCTAGGAAAACTCCTACGTCGTTCCTAACAGTGGGAAGGTTCAAATAAAGAGCAAGGCGAGCACGATTTGCCTTCAGCCTTACTGTGATTCTACCACCAGGATCACTTCAAATGGTGTACCTGAAAAACAATGCCGTAAAACAAGGCATACCGAAAATTAGTGAGTGATGCGACCGATGTACATCTCGTCTCCTCTGTCGTACCAGTCATTTCTTCATAATCGTTGTTCCATTGAGATAACAACCGTCATCTACGATGTTCAGAGGAAAAGCACACTCTTCTCAATGCATTTCCCTTTTCAGCTCAACAATTACCCTATTCCCCTTATCCGACTTTCTATGAATCCCGGCACATGCTCCTTGTTGAAGTGTTGATTTAGCGAAGCTCTGACCGAGACCAGATACTGTGCTTTACGCCTTTCGTTTCGACGGTTTTGCATTCTTAGGAGCCTGGAAGAATGCATACAATACTTTGTCTCGTGGCGAGACACCTCTTACAAAACCAGGATAATCGGCTACTCAAGACCGAAAAACGAAACGTAAAGCTATACATAGCACTACTGAGTTATTCTGGCTGTGAAATTCATATGCATACAACAGTACTTTAAGAAAATCCGTCTGCAAGTGTGGGACACGGCAGGTCAGGAGCGGTTCCGGCAGCTGGCGCCGTCGTACATCAGGGACGCGCACGTAATTCTGGTTGTTTTTGATCTCACTTGTACGTTGCAAACTTTTTAGCGAATTGTTTCTGCTTTTTGTTCTGAAAATTGATGCTCCACGACCTGCGGCTAGTTGGTACCAAATGTCGACACTATTTTTTGAGTGGATTGCAATCATAGTGAAGATGTTGCTTTAAATATTACTATTACGATGAGCACAGCTGGCATAGGGAACCCGCGGTAAAGACCTCCAATACTTCCTGGAAGTGGCCGTATACGGTGGTATTGTCATAAAACATTTTCAACATTGTCTCGATTAGGTTTCCCATCTGAGAGGTGAGAGAAATTTGGAAAATGATGTGTAGTGTCTACAGATTACCTGCGACAAAGTCGAGAGTCAGCTTTAGAATGTTACTCGGCGTTGCTACGCTCATCACTCACCAGGAAACTACCTGAAGTGTAGTCTGAACCAGCGATGCGATCTATGTATATAGACAGGACCGCCTCCTTCTCAGAAGTAAGATTATACAAGTATCTCGACCCGAGTACATCTTGAGCAGCGTTACGGCCCGTGATAGCTGCACCATAGAAACGGAGTGGTGAAGCAAGCAAGAAGACTGATGTCTTACCACTCTCGAATTCATTGTCGTCTTGGAATCACGTGTCGACCGGACGGCCGAGTGGATAGGATGGCAGGCTCGCGAGCGAAAGGTCGGGGGTTTGGATCCTGCGTGGGGCATGCCTTTCGCATTTTCACAAACATCATGCTCATGCGAGGGGTGCATGCACTGACAATAGAGCAGGCAAGCAACGGGCTTACGTGTAATTCAATCTTGGCCTATACCGCCGTCGTCCGTTGGTTATCGAGTTGCTCGAGCGGGCGCCAGCAACTTCCCAATTCGTTCCTGTCGTGGGTCAGGATCGTGCAATGGATCAATCTCCCTATAAGATTACCAGAGTTCGTTTAGGGCTTTTACGAAGAAGTCCAAGCGTCCTGGTGTTCCTTTGAAAAATCCCTCCCCCCAGAATCCAGTCGATGATGACCCTTGTCCACAGGTGTCTACGAAACGCATTTCGTGGCCGGCCCACGTGATTTTCGACGAATAGCTCATTCGTGTAGGATGTTGTGAAGCTGTTGAGCCAAGATTGTTATGGAAGATTTATTCAAACCAGCCTTTCGGCTGTTTCCATAAAGTCGGTCGGTTTGTTGCTTTACACCCTACTCGTTTCATTCTCTCATTAGCTTTCGAGACTCCTGTAGCCTGAAGTGATTCTTGGACGAGTAATTTCTCAAAATCTTTTTGTCTTTTCCAGGCCCTGAAGAAGGCGGTTACTCCGAAACGTAAGCCGAATAAAGCTTCCATAATAATCCTGGCTCAACAGCTTCACAACATCCTACACCCCCGACATGCCAAGATTCAACAAAAGTCGGACATGGAATATCATTCAACAGCGTTTCTAGTCCTCGAACGTCGACAAGCCTTCTCTCACTTGTTTGAATTGTGTAACTCCAAGCATAATCCTTTCTCTAGGCGATGATGATCACCTGATCATCCTGCTTTTGTATGGTACGTTAGCACAGGAAGAGCAGTGAAGTCGAATGGGAGGGCATAGAGCCGGACGTCCTTCGTCTTCTTCGACGCTCTTGATGCATCCTATCTCTTCATCCTTTTTCTTGGGGATAGTCTTTGTGAGATTCACCTGGAGTCCAACGCTATCGCATACATGATGTGGGCCAACATTCGCCTCTTTTGCCTAATGCTTGGTTTTATAGACATCGTGACGTTTCTGGTTTAGCAGGGTCCGGATCTTTCTAGTTCGGAAAGAACCGAACCAGGAACACTGAATTCGTGGTGATCCCAGAAGCCGCTCCTTCTCCGCTACACCTACATAAACTTGAAATGCTTTTTCAACAAAAAATGCTGCTCTCCGTACCAGTTCCACATGCAGAATATCCAGAATACAAAGTTTTTGGTTCTGGTCGTTCTTCTTCTTCTTCTCCTGAGCGTTTGGTCCCGCACAGTCGCAGGGTCCGCTGTTCTTGGGATCTGTCGCCACCTCATCCTATCAAGGGCGTCATGTGCCGTTGCCGTGGCGCCGATTTCGGCGAAATCTCTCTTGATGACGTCCTTCCATCTTTTGTTTGGGGCTCCTCTCGGACGCTTTACGGGTGCCTCGAAATCTAGGGCCAACCTTGTGGGGTGATCCTCTGGTCCTCTGAGGACGTGTCCATACCACCTCAGGCGCTGCTCTCAGCTGGATCGGGGCTGTCTTCATCACTGCCCTAACATCCTCGTTTCGCACCCTGTCCCGACGGGTCCATCCACATGCCCACCTCAGCATACTCATCTCCGCCGCGTGCAGTTGCCGCTCCTGCGCCTTACCCAGGGCCCAGCACTCACTGCCGTAGAGGAGGGCAGGTCTCACAACTGTTCTATAGAGCTTGCCTTTGAGCGTCCTGGAGCATCTACAGTCGCAGAGGATCCCTGTGGACTCCCTCCACTTGAGCCAGGCTGCGTTTATCCGTCCCCTGACCGCCTGGTCCACACTTCCTTCCTCGGATAGGTCACTTCCGAGGTAGCGAATTCTTCCACCTTCTCGATCGTTTCCCCTTGGCAGTCTAGGATCGATCTAGCGCACTGCTCAGAGCTGATGAACTTCGTCTTCTTCACGTTCAGCCGTAGGCCGTTGTCTGCGAGGGCTCTCTGCTACAGCTGCACCTTCTCCTCCAGCTCCTTCTGGTTGTCGGCTACTAGGGCGATGTCGTCCGCGTAGAGGATCGTTCTGAGAGGGCCTTCCTCAAGGTGGTTCACTATAGAGTCAAGTGTCAGCAGGAAGAGGAACGGGCTCAGAGCCGACCCTTGTGTACCCCCACTGTGATGTCCACTTTCCTTGTCACCCCGTGTGGAGTTCGTATCGCCGCTTTCGAGCCCTCGTACATGTCCCTTATGACCGTGATCAGACGTTCCGGGACACCCCTCCCTCGAAGGGCATTCCAGATTACGGCCCGAGCTAGCCTGTCGTAGGCCTTCTCCAGGTCCAGGAATGCCAGGTAGCAGGGTTTCCGTTTCTCCCGATATTTCTCCATCATCTGACGAGCGATGAAGATGGCGTCTGTGGTGGACCTCTCAGGCATGAAGCCCCACTGCACCTGGAAGATGGGTACCATCTCCCTCAGCCTTGAGTTGACCAGTTGTTTGTAGATCTTCATCGTGTGTGAGATTAGTTTAATCCCTCGGTAGTTGGAGCATTCGGAAGCGTCTCCCTTCTGCTTGAAGATGGGGACTATGGTGCTGTTCCTCCAGTCATCCGGCATCTTTCCTTCTTTCGTGATTCTGTTGAGGAACTGCGTCAGCCAGTTGATTACGAGGTCCCCGAGCACCTTCCAAGCCTCTACTGGCACACCGTTAGGCCCTGCTGCCTTTCCGAGTTTCATCTTCCCAATGGCCTTGCGAACCTCTTCTTTCGTCCAGGGTGGGATGGGTCCTTCCGTTGGTTGTTCTTCCTCGGCCTCACGACGAAGGAACTCTTCGTTCAGGAGTTCCTTGAAGTACTCCTCCCATCTCTCTCTGACCTCGACCGGCTTCCGTAACACCATACCGTCAGCACTCTTCACAGTCTTCACTAGTCGAATGTCGAGGCTATCTCTATGACGCGCCTTGGCCAGGCGGATGGCGAACTTCTCTCCCTCTGGCCCATCTAGTTTCTCGTACAGAGCATCCATTTTCGCGTTCTTTGCCTTCGCTTCAGCTGTTTTTGCCAGCCTCTTCAGCTTTCTGTAGGCTGTGAGATGCTCGGGTGCCCTCATCTTCTGCCACAGCTTGTAGGCCTCCTTCTTCCTCTTCATCGCAGCCTGCACCTCTTCGTTTCAGAACCATGCCGATTTATCCCCTCTGGTTCCTCCCTTTGTTTCTCCCAGGGCTTCCTTGGCACATCTCAAGATTGTTTGGGCTACCCTTCTCCAGGTCTCATTTACGGGACCAGCTGGATCTGGAAGGCCTGCTTCGAGCACTGCCCTTCGCAGCTCGTTCCGCTCTGAACCCCGCAGTCTCCACCATCGGATCCTGGGTTCCGTCCTCACTTTGGGTTTGGTGGGTAGAAGTATGCTAAGGTCGGCTACCAAGGGTCTATGCTGTGATGCTATGTCTTCTCCCGGAATGACCTTCACATCCCGGACTGTTTTCAGGGCAGCCCTTCGAACCAGGATGTGGTCGACTTCCGTCCTTCTTCCTCCACTAGCATAGGTGACCTTCTGGCTCTCCCTCTTCGCTAAGAAGGTGCTACAGACAGCCAGGTCATGGGCGATAGCCAGATCCAGAATTCGTTCTCCATCCGGGTTTATCAGGCCGATCCCTCTACCTCCATAAACCCTTTCCACTCCTCTTCTGCCACTCCCCACATGCCCGTTCATGTCGCCTGCTATGGAGAGGTAGGCGCCTTCTGGTACGGACCTTATGGCTTCCTCGAGCGAGAGGTAGATCATCCTTGCCGTGCTCGGAGCATCCGGCCTGCGGAGCGTAGACAGACATGATTGTCCAGTAACTCTCCTTCGTGTCCAGCCGCAATGACATGATGCGGTCGTTTATTCCTTGGACAGCCGCTACTGAATCCTTGAGGGACTCCACGACAGCTATCCCTACCCCGTTCCTCTTGGTGTCCTCTCCGTTGTAGTACAGCTTGACACCTTCTCCTATCTCCCTGGCTTTCGCCCCTTTCCATCGCGTTTCCCGCAGACATAGGACTTGTATCCTTCTGCGCTTCATCAGGTCAGGCACTTTCCTAGATCTTCAGGTCAGCGTTCCGACATTCAGAGTCCCCTGTCGAACTAGCTTCTTTAGCCGAGGTCGTTCGGCCCTCGGTAGCCCTCGCATACTGACCATAGAACTCGGGCGGGGGTTCTGTGCGCCACTTCCGGATGACGTCCTAGCCTTTACACTGATTCTGTTGCGACTTGTGATCATGGTTTTGTGACGAGGTTTCTCCATCAGCCGGCCTGTCAACCTGGGCCTGACGCTGGAACCGTTGCCATTTTTGCAATTTTTGCAGGGCATGGCGTGCCGGAGCCGGGAGTCGAACCTGTGACCGTTTGTGCATGAAACTACACTACTAACCACTAGGCTAACTCGGATCTTCTTTTTGGTTCTGGTCGTTCTGGTTGTAAAAACTACATTCGCATCGAAACTGAAATAACGGTATCCCGTAGAAGCAGAGTACACGGCGCATCTCAAACTGGGATATAGTAACGCCAACCTTCATCTTTAATAAGGGTTAACAATACGCAAACCCGTTGCTTCCCTGCTCTACTGTCAGTGCATGCACTTCTCACATGAACATGAAGTTTGCGAGAATGCAAAAGGCATGCTTGACGCAGGATACAAACCTCCGACCTATCGCTCGTGAGAATGCCACCCTATCCACTCGGCCGTCCGGTCGACACGCGTCTCCTAGAGAACAATAAACTCGAGAGTGATAAGATACCAGCCTTCTTGCTTGCTTCACCACTCCGTTTCTATGGAACAGCTATCACGGGCCGTAACTCTGCTCAAGTTGTACTCGGGTCGAGATGCTTGCATATTCTTACTTCTGAGAGAGAGGCGGTTATACCTATATAGATCGCATCGCTGGTTCAGACCTACACTTCAGGTAGTTCCCTGGTCAGGGCAGCGTCTGCGGGAAAATTTTGGGTGTAATTGGAAAACACACCAAGACGTTTCACAGGACGTGCTTCGCCTTATTTTAATCGTCGGCGGAGAGAGTGAAAAATAAGCAGAAGAGCGTTGGACGCGGTTCAGATTGATTGAGCATTGCTCGGTTGATGAGGGGAGGGGGTGGGTAATAAAACTGTGTGCAGACTCCTTAGCACGACTTGGTGTGGATTCCCAGAAAATGTCGCCTGTTGTCCTGTTGAGCGTCGGTTGAAGGAGTACCTACAACGTTGCCATTAGTTCGTCTCCAGCTCTAGAACAGTCGACGTTTCTTCACTCGAAGGACAGAGCAGCGTCGTATCTCTCCCTCGAGTTTCTATGAAGAACCGGCCCGGACGTTCGGCCAATACGTTGATAGAATTCAGTTGTTTTAAACGCCGCAGAATTAGTCTGTCATTGCTCTCTTCGAGAGGGTGTTGTCGAAGCGCATTCCATGATAGGCTCACCTAATTTTTGACGACTTGACTCAAATAGGAGCGTCCTCGACCCTCGAACGTCGGCGAAAACCGAAACTTCGAAAGCTTTTTCCCACTGGTATGAAGCATATCTAAAAGCATCTATTGTCGGCTCCACCTTGTGCGACGCCGATCGTGTATCCATCCTGCAATTGCGACCAGATTGTCGAGTACGGTATGAAATGCAAGAGAAGCAGTCAGCTGAATACAGTTATAGGTGGTGGAGAAATGGGTGAGATATAAACTGATGGTCGTACAGTCCACACGAATAAGGCACAGGATCGGTGGGCAAAGAGTCGTCCAGCGGAAGGGTGCGGCGAGGCTGACATGGCGACAGGTCGACCATTCTTCAGATGTTCTCAGGCTCAAATTTCCCGTTACTCGTCCTCCGACCGTGCTCCGCCTCCTGTAACCATGTTCTGAGATCTCCGTCAAGCTTAAGCCATGCTTTGCGTACCGATTCCCCATTTATCGATAGATTTTCTAGCTCTTACAATGGGTGGGGCGACAGGCGTTCTTCGCCTTCTCCGCTACTTCCTAAAGGTTTTTAAGGACCCCACACTCAAGCCGCTCGTTTCTTTCCCATACTCCCGTACAAGGTTACCGGCCATGCTGAATTTTCGACCTAGATGTACGTATGTGAAGCAGCCGGAGATGTTCACTCCATTTATTGTACATGGGACTATACAAGCTCATCCGTTCTCATGAACATTGTTTTCGAAAGATGCGAATGCAGTCCAGCACACGATCGAAGTCGGCCTGCATTCCCTCGCATTTTCGAGCGCGACGATGAGGAGCCTAGGGGATATCCTATCCCCTTGTCAAATCCCTCTCTTCATCATCTGAGCCTGCCTTCGATGACTTCTTCGGTTTCGACAGAATTGAATGTTGATGAACGTAAGATGGTGCAGCAGCTTGTGTTCTCTAAATGAGCTTCCTCTCAGTGTGTATGTGGTCGATCGTGCTGAATGTCCTCCAAAATCCTGCTTGTTCGCAAGGATGTCCTCTGACGTGACTTTCGTCGCGAATCTTCAGGGACGTAGAGTCTCTGCGCCCTCACGGTCCCGCCGCGCACGCCTGTCGAATACACAGCCTCGATTCGCTGCGACGGAGTATGAACGCGCCTCGCGGGCTTCATTCTTCGCCTGCTGCCGCCCGGACGGTCGTGTCTGGTCGTCCTCTCTTCGTCATCTCGCTGGACGTCGCCGAAGCCGGAGTGTGCCGATACCACCGCAGTCCCGAGGAGCGCAGAGTCGAGTTAGAGGAGGATCTACCCTGGCATGGACGCCAGGAGGAGGTAACCGCAGGTGCGAGGCGAGGAGCACCGCCTCGTGGGCACACGCCCCAGAAAGGACCTCGCCGGACCCTAGCAGGCTGCTGTCGGGGATTCCCCTAGTAGGAGTAGGAGAGCAGGTTGCATGACTCGTAATTGTGTGTGCTCTTAAGAGGTAGTCTTGTGTAGTTTAGTACGTTCGGGGAAGTCGGCGCAGAGTCATAGGCTGGTCAGGGAGCTATTGGTCATGGCAGTACAGGCACAATGGTCCGGCTGGGGCAGTAGGGCCTCCGTAGTTGGGATCCGCGTGGCTGGAAAGGGAAGAGCATTAGCGTGCCGTAAGACCCCGCCGGTCTGCCACACACGTGGTCTCGGGTCTGGACCACCGTTACCGATGCCGGTGGCGGCCAGCCCGGGGCACGACATCCTCCGTCCATCGTTCTGCTGATCCTATTCAGAATGACTCGGATGAACAGCTTGTAGACTGCGGACAGCAGGGAGATCGGGCGATAGTTGACATTGTCGTGCACGTCTCTCTTCTTGTACAGCAAGACGATATCCACCGAGATGGAACCTTGCACTCCGACAGGTAGCGTGTGAAGAGCCGCGCCAGGGTGTTGATGTGCGGTGACAGGAGGTTCTTCAGGTGTTCGGGTCTGATCTGTTGGGACTAGGTGTTGTACGATACCTCACAGGCGAGACGGCGTGTCGGATCTTGCAAGGGAGAACAGGGGCGACGAAGCATCCATCCTCTGGAAGGTTGCCCCTCTGGATCGAAGAGGTCGAAGTAAAAGTAGAAGTCATGGATTTGAAGTTGGCGAAGTTCCGACAAACACTGTGGATGCTCACCCCTACCTCTGCAGCTTCAGTCAACACTTGCGCTATCCTCTCCTTAAGGTCATTTTTTATTGCCGCTTTTCATACTTTCGCAAGCTCGGGTGTCAGTTGTAGGTGCTTGATGCTTGCGATGCTCCACGCTGACGTATCACCGCGAGAGTTTCCAAAGGCAGACGCTTCTTGGTGGTCCTTAAGCTCTCGGCTTCCTTAGCACTGTCACTGAGTTGGTTCACGAAGCGGTCGTATTTCTCTTCGATGTTGTCCGTGATAGTATCTTCGCATAAGCTGGCAAGAGAAGGATAGGGGTCCTTGCTGATGTCCGTTCTGGGGCTTACTTTCTTGAATCTTGCGGCGCTCGCTCCTTGACGCAAAAAGCGGAACCTTGTGCAAACGAGGCGGTGATCCTATCCCGTGTAAACCACAGGGACAGCAGAGACGTCCATGAGGCAATACCTGCGACTGAAGATGAAGTAGTCTCTGTGCTTTAACAATGTCTTAGAATCGTGTTTTATCCTTCCCAGACAGGTCTGATAGCAATTCATAAACCTCGGAGGAATGGGAAATTAGGCGGGTTGAGCGTGACTCGAACAAAGAACCTCGGGTGCAAGCAACAGCCGGCGACTCCTCCGATTTCGAAGAGATGAGTGCTGTGAAAATAGCGTACGTAGCAAAGCCACAGATCCCTAGACAACTATGGCCGGAAATCGAGAAATGCAACCTGTAACATGCTGTCACTAACTCGATCTCATATACCTAATGTACCTAGCGTTCTTCCGTAGTGTGGGTGCACTGTATTATGAATCATCTCACCCTTTCCAGCTACAAACATTGTAGAGCAGATTGCTCGATGGACTTTGTTTGCTGAAAGGGAACGAGAAGAAGGGGCTGTGGTGGTGCTGGTTGGCAACAAGTGTGATCTCAAGCAAAGGTAAGCCACCATCGTTCACACCTTTCTGGAGACAGACCTCCCCTAAACACCGTATGTTGTGCTTCAGGCGAATGGATAAGTTCGTCATGGAGCGAATGATGGCCGAGTATAACGCCTCCTACGTAGAGACTTCCGCTAAGACGGGTTTCAACGTCGATCACGTAGGCAGCTCTCAAATTATTATAAAAGCCATGATCATGCTCCAAATATAGGGGCTAGTACATCCTCAAGCAGCTTCCTGAGACCTATTGTGAATGCCTGCTTCTGGATTCTCCACGGTGAATATATGCTGCGATTTCGACAGCTCCTTTCCAGCTGTTCTCGCTCGTTGCTCACTCACCGTTCCCGAAGCACAGGAAGAGTCAATCCGCACCTATTCGTAGGTGTCTCCTGCAATGTTCGTCGACTTCATCTTTTATATCGTATTGCTGCCTTTTCAGGTCTCTGTTCGAAGGCGGTGGACGAAACCTGGCGCTGGTTGAGCTGTTGCTCTTAACGCGCATCACCATACTTATTAAGACCCAAATTAAGGGTGAGCACAATAAATCCGTTCACCGAACTGATGCCAAACAATTGTTGTGACGTATTCCCCACATAATATTGATAAATCATAATGTTACCAAATGTATTTGCAGCAATTTGTTGTTTTTTTTTTCAACGCATTTTTATTCTGGCTATCACTCATCTTTCGAGTACTTCTTTGACCCTTCCTTCGCCTCTGATTCCTTGGCTTCCTCACTGGCACCTTCCTTTATTGTTCTTTCCTACTTTCTTTAGATCTCGAATTTGGTTCTCCCTTAGAACCTTGCTTCGGTGCTGCCTCCTTGCTTTCAGCAGGCTTATTAATTCGAACGTTGATATTGATACTCTGCTTCTTTTCCTTGCCGAGTTTCTTCGTGCCAGCCATATCGCGTTTGAGTCATCCGTGACGTCTTCAGAATACACGCCTTATCAAAAGATTTCTCTCAAACGAAGCTATTCTTCAAGCATCATGACCTATTTTACATGAACTTCAGAGCGGCTTTATCAAAATTGCGAAGAACACAACTTTTGTCGAACCAGGGATAGCTTCCCCTCACAAACAACGGGCTAACACCTTCAGCCTCGTAACCCGAACACCAAAGAACTTAGCCTGTCACAGGCCCCTTTGCACCTAGTGCTATCGTGACTTCATCCTTTCAGGCAACGATCGGTCTAAGATCCTCCCTACAAAAACTTTGTACGCAGCTTTTGTCATACAAACAAATTTGTTCAATACTTCCGTTCTCCAATTAGTGGAGCTCACATATTGGATTTAATTCCCAGTTCCCACAAAATTTCTGTTCAGGATGTAAATATTTCCTCGCTCGTTCATGCATAGCATGCGTACAACATTTCAGCCACCTTAAACCGCAACATTCACCAACTACGCAGGGACTTTCACAAAGCTAATTACGACAGCGAGTTCTTTCTGCCAATACTTCACTAGACCGCTGTTTTTCTAATGTAGAACAACGAGTAAACTGTAATAATCTCTCTCCGGATCTGTCGAATCTATACCAGCCAAATGAGAAAGCGTGGGAAGCCTTGTAGTCCGACCCTACTCATGAGCCAATTTGAGTCGGTGAAATTCAAACCTTACTTTTGCTGGAGAAAGTACAGCAACTGCGTTGAAGGGAAATCGCTCCAAAATCTAAAGAGGCGTCGTTTTGTAGCCTGCTACGTTCCAGATTAAAGAACATTCAATACATATTCCTGTTCTGAAGGATGGGGAAGGAAGTTCAGCTATAAAGCGACTATGTTGGCTAAGCATTTCCATAAATCATTTTTCTGGGTACCATGAACAAAGCCATGGACGGTGCAGAAATGCTTGTCTATCGAAGGCAGCACAGTTTTGTTTTGTGATGAAGGCGTACATAAACACCTGTGCAATCTGGCTTTGTCGTGTTCAACTACATCTGATGGAATCCCTGCTTACTTCATAAGCATCACGACTGTTGCTCCCCTAGCAAACACTGTTAACTTCTGCTACATGTATGGTGAAGCACCTTCACATTGAAAGCATCGCTATTTTATTTCCATTTCAAAGAAGCCTCCGTAATCCTGGCGTCATTATCGGCCCATCAGCATAACGTCGATTTTTGCTTAAAAATTGAAAAAATTGACATCATCTACAATGCAATTATCTCGATCTTAATATCAGTATTGTCGAGAATAAATTAATAACAAAACTATATAATAAAACAGACAGTTTTAAATTTTACGTTATTCGATTCCCACATTTCAACTCGAATATATCTATTAAGGTTAAAAAATCAATAATATTCACAGAAACATTAAGAATTATTAGATGCTGCACAGCTTTTAACGACTTAGTTGAAAACATTGTCAAACTGATAATTAGGCTTACTAAAAATAACTATCCAATAGATATAATCATAAGAAATATATTGAAATGTTTAAAAAGAAACAAGCAAAACATTAGAATGGAAGCAAGAAGTATTTTGACGGATAGTGATATAGATATATTTGGTACCAGCGTCGGTCGCCGGCTCCGCCTGCGTCAGGTATAGCGGGCCACGCCAGGGACGTAGCCCAAACCTAGCTACGGATGCTTCCTCACCCAGCGTCGGTCGCCGGCTTCGCTGGCAACCAACGCTGGGTAAGGAAGCATCCGTAGCGTCGAGCACGTTGAAACTTGCGCCTATTCCAAACTGATTCCTAGCTTGGTACCACTCACTCAGTATAGCACGCAGAAGAATGTCCTCAGCACTCCTTCTTCATCTAGCGTTGAGTTCACAGCCTATTGCAGCTTGTCAAGCCTAAAGAAATGTCTGACATTTCTGTCCAGTCGTCGTGCTCCGAGCCGCTAGGTGTGGCGAATTCCGGAGGTGACTTCATTAGCCACTAATTTTGAGGGAACATACGGGAAGAATCATTAGCCACTAATTTTGAGGGAACGTACGGGAAGAATTATTCCGAGAGCCTAGTGTAGTCGAAAACTGGGGGTGGGACGGGAACTTGGTTTCCGCTGTAGACAATCCACTACAGACAGTGACTTATGCCTCCCTCCTTTATATATATGGTGAGATTTTCTGTCTCTGATTTCCCTACCTCCAATGTGTCAGACAGAAATCGTGGTCGGCTCGGTTTGAGAGAAAACCGATAGCACCACTCAAATGATCGATAATATCGATCGATATCGTCTGCCTGATCAAAACGCACAATCTGCTGTGGAACGCTCCCGTCGGCCAACATAATCAGGCAACTACAATCCCGATCGGTTAGGTCTGAGGGAAAACCGATAGCACTCCTGGTTATTTGATTGATAGTGTAAATGCCTCTTACTTAAACCACCAAAGTGAGGATATGTGTGTTCCTCACTGTTGTATTTGTTGTTCAACTTCTGCTATCAATCGAATAAAAATCGCTCAGCCGAAATAACTTCGAATGGGAGAATCTTACAGCCCGCAGCTAAGAAGAAAACATATAGCGCATTAAAAGGTGAGATCGCGCCATGCAGAAATGCCACCTAATTGATCCACCAAAAGTGGGGATATGTGTGTTCCTCACTGTTGTATTTGTTGATAAACTTACGTTATCAATAAATATCGCAACGTCTTGGAAGGGGGCCCAAGTGACAAATAAGAATCATGAGTGGGCGGGAGAAGCTGTTGCATGCGCTCGACACAACGAACATCGAATGGGAGAATCTTAGTTACAGCCTAGCTAATGAGCAAGCATATAGCGCAATAAAACACGATATCGCACCATGCCCTCGAAAAGCCCACCGCAGCTTTTAATCGACTGATAGTGTAAAAGCCACTTAACCACAAAAGTGGGATATGTATGTTCCTCACCGTTGTGTTTGTTGTTGAACTTTTGCTATCACTCGAATAAAAACCCAACAGCTTGAAAGGGTGTAGAAAGTAGGAAGTTTATGTGAGCGGGAGATACTGATGGGCTCAATCCAACCAACTTAGAGAATCTTACTTACAGCCTACAGAATCAGGCGCAAAACGGCTCGGGTGGACAGGGCTCATCGTGTTAAGTGGTTGTCAGCTTCTTTAAGAAGCGCACGAGTGTGGATATAAGTGCTACAACTAGCAGTGGGGCTCAAATAGGCTGGGGCGGGAGGGCCACGATGTAGGAACGCCCAATCCATCGTTTTGTGTTGTATGAAATTCAAAATTATCAGCAGCACTGGTGGGTTCTAGCCCTATGGTGAACCAGGGCCCGGATTCATGAACGATTTACCGGCGGGTAAGTGCAAAATTTACCCCATTCCCACTTACGCGCGATTCATGAACGCGCGGCGGGAAAAATCCGAGGTAAGTGTCGAGGTAAATGCTACCCCGTCAGCGCGTCGGGGAACATTTACCTCCAAGGCGAGGGTTTTGCTCCGCGACCAACTTCTGACCCAATGCATGCCTCCGCTGGCCCTTAGCCAGCCCTGAGCTGGCCGCCAGCCCCCAAATTTAATGCCTAGCAGGGGCGCCTAGTTGCCGTCGCCATGCGCACGTCTTTCGCCGCACTCCGGTGAGTTGTTTTACCTTTTGTTTTTCTCTATTAGGCTTGCATTCCATGATTTTTTGGGCTCTGTGGACTATGGCGGCCCACAATGCCACTTATTTTTAAGTGAATTTCTTCCTTTAGTGGCATTGTGGGTCGGCTTGGGCCACCATGAGCCTAGTCCACCACGCAAATCGTAATTTACGATTTGCGTGGGTGGACTATGCCCGTCCGCCACCTTTGTCTTCCTTGACAGGCTACTGTGGTGGATGGCACCCATTATTAGTCATGTAGGCCCACATTTACCATTGTTTCTTTACTTCCTGCTATGCTACTAGTTTCCACCCCTCTCCCTCCCTCCCCCTCGCCCAACCCCACGTTTCACATTTCATTTCCACTAAATACGATCTGCTAGTGTCGGTGCCAGCGACGTCCCAGCAGCAAGTGTGACTGATTGGTTTCGCTGTTAGCTGATGCCATCGGGCCAGCGGAGGCATGCACATTGGGTCAGAAATTGGCCGCGGAGCAAAACCCTCGCCTTGGCCGTCATGAATCAGAAAACGGAGGTAAGTTCGGGGAAAGTGGCGGGTAAATGGCCGTTGAGGTAAGTGGAGGTAGAATTTACCTCCGGCCGCGTTCATGAATCCGGCCCAGGTTAACTCACTTCTGCTGTGAATGAGCGTACATGTGCCTTCCTACCAAGGGGCATACTCTAACGTGTAGAGCGAGGACACTAGAATAGGGCCGCAGATTCTCACCACAACACTGACATCAACGTAAAAGGCTCTCGACGAGAAACAAAGTGAAACGGTAGCAAAGGCAGTAACGAAGAGCGGCAGTATGGATTAACTCAGCAGGAGCTGTTCTCAGAAAAGTGAAGGCGGAAGCTCGCACACATCAAAAGGTTATGCCCGAACACAGAGAAGGTAGCAAGAACAGGAATGAGCAGTGACCTCGGCCATGCACACAGGCGGCAGAGTCGTACCCTGCGGTAACACAACTGTAGCAGCACCTGATTGCAAGCACTAATTGACAGGTATATAATAACTCCGAGCGCCCACTGTGTTCAACAGTGTAGCGGGCGAACGCCCGGTGTTATTACTTGTTATTTATTTTAGTTTATGCTATGTATGTTTACGGACAAAACGCTTAGTCCTCGCATTAGTTTATTATAATTCCATACATAAATATTATGTGCAAGGACAACAAAAGTAAAGAGGGCAGGTGTCAGCCTTACGGCCGAGCACCGCCGAGCCCACACACCACTGTCCACCCGGGAGGGCGTTTTCCTGTACTCTCTGGGTTGCGGGGGCTCTAAGTGATGGCTTAATGGGGGTCCCGATAGCCAGTGGGCAAACTCCCGCACGGGTAGTTTTAATGGGGCCCAATGGCGTCGGGTAAGACAAGGCTAGGCGTTACTGGGTGACCTAATCAATGTCCCGTGGATTGGCTATCCTTTTCTTCTACCGTAGCCTACGTCCCATCTCCCTAAAGGCTTTCATCCCCTTACAATTTCCTTACAGGTAGCAAGGACAGGAGCCTTCAAGGGGGTCAGTTCGAGGCAGTAGCCGCCCAACACGTGCGCGGGCGGAGCCGCGGCGCCGGCCTATTTCGCAACGCCTCACGTGTCCTCCTCGGCAGCGGCGATTGCTCACCTCTCGGCGCTTCCCTTCGGAGAGAGAAGTCGAGAACCTGCCTCAAACTTGGGTGATTAAACCATCGAGCCCGCGGAGTTTACGAAGTTTCCCACGGTCACGTTGAGACAAAAAAAAACCCTCCTCTACTATATATGGTGGGATACTTTTACGTAAACATAGTCAGTTTCATTTTATTATTACCTCTTGAAATACCCGCTAAGTTTCTAAGTTAAAATACATACATTGTATAATATTTTTAATGCACTGAAAAATAAATAAGTAAAACTATTAAATAGCAAATTAAAAAATAGGGAGTACATAAAATTACTAAAAATATTAAAAATTAATAAAAAACATAATTTAAAAAATCAAGGTCAATAAGAAATTAAATTCATCAAAAACAAAAGTTAATTATAAATACAAGGTGAAAACTAAAGTTATAAAAAAATTAATTAGTAAATGAATAAATAAATTTTTAAAAAATGTATATATATATCAGTATGTGTGTATGTATGTGTGCATATGTGTACATATATAGGTCACATTAGGTTTATAGTTAGTAACAATATGCGAACGGTTCTATAATATAGTACAATTGTGTTAAAACATAAGTGTTACCTGTATTTTTCAATTGTAAAATTTAGTTGCTAGTACAAGTTGAAACACTTTAAAAATAAATAAAAAATATCTCGCCCAATACAATACTAGCAACTAAATTAATCAGTTACCTTCTTCACTGATGAGCCTCAGGGTGACTAATTATGAACATGTTTTGTATGGAGGTAGAGGCGAAACAAAACATGTTTGAGTTGTTGTTAGCTGTCGTTGTTTTGGACGTTATTGTCCTTTAAATAAGATTGTTGTGTCGCTGTATTTCATGTTGTTGAAGAGTTATACAAAAATACAATTTTAATTTCAATAAAGGATAACAATAACTAATTTAAACAATTTTATACATAGATTTATAACTAATTCTTCTCACCACCAGCAGATACTCCGAAGTTGTCAGCAGTAAAGTCAAGCAGCCTTTTCCCTGCCTATTCAGTGCCAAGCAGCGTACCTCAAGATTGGGTTCCACCTCCTATCCTGTTATATACACACCTGATTCACCGAGCTCCAAGTCGTTTAGTCTGTTGCTAAATGTTTGCTTGTGACATCGAAATCTACAAGAACATTCAAAAATCTGGCGGTCGCAATTAGAGCCGTTGCTGTTTGGTCTGCTAGCTGGAGAATCCCCACTCTGGGGTCAAGTAAACATTGGATCCGACGCCGATTCAAATAATTCGGATACGACATTTTTTCAAACGCGGATTAAAAGTTTGTGCGAACAATAAAACTTTTTGAAAAGCCCGGAAATCTTAGGGCGGTTCAAATTGGTGTGATTTTTACCGGATCAGATTTTCGGATAATTCAGATAACTGGTTTTGATCAGAAATCTTATGTCATATTCGATTCGAATATACAATGTGAAATCCGAAGAAAAATCAGTTATTTTGATCATCCGAAAATTCTTCTTTGTCAAAGCTACTCTTGTATAAATTGTCCAAAAATCCGGGGCCTTCAAAAATGTCATTATTTGCACAATCCTTTTAACCTGGTTCGAAAAAATGGCGGATTCGAACTACCCAAATCCTCGCCGGATCCTTTGCCTGGTGTCAAAACGAAGTTTGTTCACCTCAGAAGCGTGGTAGATGATTACGCTTATTACCTCAATAGAGATATTGAAACCGATAAATGTCATGGCATGTGTCTCATTTCGGACGATATCCAAATGGAGAAAGAATTCTCGATCTCTCTGTTGCCCACGACCTGGTTATCTGTAGCACCTTCTACACGCGAAGACGGAGAGCCAGAAGGTGACCTATGCTAGAGGAGGAAGAAGGATGGAAGTGGACCACATCCTGGTGAGAAGGACTGACCTGAAATCCGTCCGGGATGTAAAGGTCCTCCCGGGGGAAGAGGTCGCATCACAGCATAGGCCCTTGGTAGCGGATCTTAACATTCCTCTACCCAGCAAATCTAAAGTAAGAACAGAACCCAGAATCCGACGGTGGAGGTTGCGGGGCACAGAGCGCAACGAGCTAAAAAGGGCAGTGCTCGAAGCAGGTCTTCCTGACCCAATCGGCTACGTAAACGAGACCTGGAGGAGGGTGACCCAAACGATCCTACGATGTGCCAAGGAAACCCTCGGCGACACGAATGGAGGAACCAGAGGGAATAAGGCTGCATGGTTCTGGAATGGAGAGGTGCAGGCTGCGGTGAGGAAAAAGAAGGAGGCCTATAAGCAGTGACAGAAGACAAAGGCACCCGAGCATCTTACAGTCTATAGTAAGCTGAAGCGACCGGCAAAAACAGCTGTAGCAAAGGCAAAGATCACGGAGATGGACGCCCTATACGAAAATCTGGACGAGCCACAGGGAGAGAAGTTCGCTATTCGTCTGGCTAAGGCACGGCATAGAGCTCGCGTCGACATTCGAGTGGTAAACACTGTGAAGAGTGCTAACGGTAGGGCACTGCGGAAGCCAGTCAAGGTCAGAAAAAGAAGATGGGAGGAGTACTTCAAGGAAGTGCTGAATGAGGAGTTCCCGCGTGGGGAAGTCCAAGGAGAACAGCCAACGGAAGGACCCATCCCGTCCTGGACGCAGGAAGAGGTTCGCAGCGCTATAAGGAAGATGAAGCTCGGGAAGGCAGTTGAGCCTGATCGGGTGCCAGAAGAGCCTTGGAATGTGCTTGCGAACTGTGATGTCAATTGGCTGACACAGTTCTTCATGATAGAGGGTAAGATCCCGGATGACTGGAGGGACAGCATCATAGTCCCCATCTTCAAGCAGAAGGGGGACGTGTCCGAGGGCTGCAATTACCGCGGGATCAAACTGATCTCACACACGATGAAGGATTACGAACGGCTGGTCGATTCGAGGCTGAGGGGGATGGTCGCCATCTCCCAGGAGCACTGGGGCTTCATGCCGGAGAGATCCGCCACAGACGCGATCTTTATCGCTCGCCAGGTGATGGAGAAGTATCGGGAGAAACGAAGTCCTTGCTACCTGGCATTCCTGGACTTGGAGAAAGCCTACGACAGGCTACCCCGAGCCGTGCTCTAGAACTCCCTTCGAGGGAGGGGTGTCCCGGAACATCTGATCTCAGTAATAAAGGACATTGGTACGAAGGCTCGAAAGCGGCGGTACGATCTCCACACAGGATGACAAAGAAGACGGATATCACAGTGGGGTGCATCAAGGGTCGGCTCTGAGTCCGTTTCTCTTCGTGCTGACGCTTGATTGCATGTGAATCACCTTGAGAAAGGCCCTCTCAGGACCATCCTCTACGCGAACGATATCGCCCTAGTAGCCGTAGCCGAGAAGAGCTGAGGAGAAGGTGCAGTAGTGACAAGGAGCCCTCACAGAAAACGGCCTGCGGATGAACGTGAAGAAACCGAAGTTCATCAGCTCTGAGCAATGCAACAAACCGATCCTAGACAGCCAAGGGGAGGTGATCGAAAAAATGGAAGAATTCCGCTATCTCGAAGCGATCTATCCAAGGAAGGAAGCGTGGATCGGGCGGTTAAGGGACGGATAAGTGCAGCATGGCTCAAATGGAAGGAGTGCACAGGAATCCTCTGCGACCGTAGGTGCTCCAGGACACTCGAAGACAAGCTATATAGAACAGTAGTGAGGCCGGCCCTCCTCTATGGCTGTGAGTGCTAGGCTCTGGGTAGAGCGCAGTAGCGGCAACTGCACGCTGCGGAGATGAGGATGCTCAGATGGGCAGGTGGATGGACCCGCCGGGACAGAGTGCGAAACGAGGATGTTAGGCCTATGTTGTACTTCGGCAACGCGTCGAACTCGTCACCGACGTCGACGATAGATTCTGTGGCGACGTCGTCAACAGGAGAGCATCGGAGCACACTTTTACCATCGTAACGCGTTTTCAATATCGTCATTTGGTAACGAGACTGCGGATAGAAACGATAGGTGATCACATCTGCCTCGAATTTGCTTACATTGTATGCTCTGCTTAAAATGTGTCGAGTCTTGATGATTATTTTTGTTTTGTATGAACGTTAGCCTGCTCGGCCATTGTTAGTCTGGCGAATTTTCCCCTACTAACCACATTTGCCTTTAGAAGGATGGATAAGTGTGATCTGAAGCAGTTTTTCAAAACGTTCTTGGGAAAAAGATGCGTGGCATGCCGGATGAGAGGATCAGAGTCCTCTCCTTTTATATCCCTTCTCCTCTCCATTGAGGGCTAACATAAAGCCACATGGTTTCCAGGCGGAAGTACTGCTGGCCTTGAACCATGAACAAGGAAGAGTTAGGATACGACTCACGACCTAGCAAGCATACCCTGAAGTCACCGTCCGCGATACGCCGCGGGGTATGCGCCATTGGCCAACAGCCTCAACCTGACTACAAATTGATTGTAGACAAAATCTTTACTATATATATATATATATATATAATCGGGAGAGGCATGAGTCATGTCTGAAGCTTCGCCGTCCGAGGCTCGCGACGACAGCGGGTCTGCCCTGCTGACGACACATAAGGTGTTGACGGGAGATGTTGATCGGCTTATAGCATCTAAGGTGTTTACGGGTCATCATTATCATCTTTATCATTATCATTACCATCATTACGAAGCCCACCGCGCTGTCCGAGACCTGCGGCGACAGCGGGTGTTTACTGCCGACGACACATGAACTGTAGACGGCGCATGTTGATGACATCTAGGGTATTTATCAACCAACTACCAGAGGGATGGAAATCAAAGAACAATCCATGAGGTTTCGAAAGACGCATCTGTTGGGTGAAAGTTTGCGCTCCGTACGAGCTTATACACTTTACACTTCATTTCCCCTTCATTTTCGCATTCGATCTTTACTGTAGTTTCCGCACCTTACGGCTGATCCTTTTTGTTCGCTTTTGTGGGTTCTGACAAAAGCTTTTATAAAACTACAGATCTATTGACTTTTATGACTTTGGTGCTTGAGAGGATGTGCCGCAGACATCGCTCAACGGGTGCCAGGATTCAGAAGACTTGCCGCAACTGTCATCCTAGGTGTGTCGGGATGTAGAAGACTCCCTAACATTAGCAACAGCATATTATGATGGCCGATGGTGTTTCGATCGGGAATTCGGTCCTATTAGTCGCTCAGAAAATCAATATCGATCGATATTATCCATTCTTGAGCGGCGTTATCGGTTCTCTCCAGACTTGATCGATCTAGGTGGGTGTTCCGCAATTATGATGGCCGAAAGAAGGTCGATCAGAAAATCAGCCACCATGATGAAGTTTCGCACAGGCAATCAATATCGACAGACATTATTGACATTTTGAGCGTTGATATCGGTTTCCTCTCAGACCTTATATCGATAGGTATTATCGATCGTTTCACCTGTTCTCTCTCAGAATTAATCGATCGGTATGGGTGTTCCATAATTATGCTGACCGACGGAAGGTCGGAAGAGGTAATCAGCCACCATGTTGAAGCTTCCATCAACCAATCAGTACCAACCGATATCATTGATTGGTCAACGTCATGGTCTGGAAGAGCCTCTTTTAATTTGGAAATTGTTCACTTTGATTTTAACAGCATACATAGTTCGCGCGCTGGATTATTAAGCTATTTCTACTTGTCTGGGTTCTCCAATTTCAAGGGGTGGATGAGGAGAGGTGGCGAAGAAAGTTCGTCGGACCTACGCTCGGTTCGACTACGGTTTTATCCAAGCGTTGCTCCTTGGTCCTCCATTTTCGGCAGTGCTTCAAACAGTTTCCATACTACTATATGCAGAGGAGGATAGTTTTTATCTTAGGTCACCCTTTCCGAAACTCATCATACCTCGTGGCTTAGAGCACGACGACTGGACAGAAACGTCAGAAATTCGAAAAGGCTTGACGAGCTGCAATAGGTTGTGAACACAACCTTAGATAAGCCAGAAATGCTGTGGACATTTTCCTGAGTGCTGTACTGGGTGTGACTGATATTCACCAATCGATCTATAGTAGGCGTTCGTTTCAACATGTACGACTTCGACGCTGTGTAAGGAAGCGACGGACCTACGTTCCCAGGGTGGCCCGCCATACCCGAAGCCGGCAAGCATGGCGTGACCCGCACGTCCAGCGTACGGCGCCGGCGACGGACGCTGGCTGAGGAAGCATCCCCAGCTAGGTTTGGGATACGTTCGCAGCGTGGCCCGCAATACCAGAAACCGGCAAGCCCGGCGTGGCCCGCACCTCCAGCGTACGGCGCCGGCGAAGCCGGCGACGGACGCTGGCTGAGGAAGCATCCCCAGCTAGGTTTGGGCTACGTTCCCAGTGTGGCCCGCTATACCCAAAGCCGGCAAGCCTGGCGTGGCCCGCACGTCCAGCGTACGGCGCCGGCGAAGGCGGCGACTGACGCTGGTATAATAATAATAGAAGTACAGGGCAGTGTTAAGCATTTAACCACTATTGATTTACCAATTTAACGATTTTACCACGATTTAAATTTACGCGGAATTTTCGAAATTCAAAGGAAAATTTAACTCTTAATTAATATGAATTGTATCTCGAAAAAGCGCTTCGTAGAGGTTTGCAGTATCATTTCAGAAAGCGAGAAAACCCTACTTATTTTTTACACCGTTCGATTTTGTGTTACTTGCTCTGATAGAAGCGAAAAGGCCTAGAAAATGCGAAAAGAACGAGTGAGAAGGACAGAAAAGCGAAGAACGGCGACAAAGTGAAGGCAAGGTAAGGTTTAGGTTCCCACTCCCTCCCAAACACTTATGAGGGAGGTCACTGAACTCGGTCCGGAGATTCTGGACGAGACCTATATGGTTTTGTAGGGCATCGGACGTGGATCACAGAACTGTTTCGTTTTTGCTAAATGCCCCTGAGGGGTCCAAAAATGGCAAAAAATTCAATCACTTCAGGGCGGGCTGATAAGGCAAAAGTCACACCTGAAACGGCCCTGACGTGCTCAGAACTTGACCAACAAAAGGCTTGGCGATCAAATTAAAGTCAGGTTATAGTAGTATGATAATTAACGACGTTTCCTAGACGAAGATTCAGTGTGCATTCAAGTGATTCGTTCGCATCGATTATGGCAGCGACTGGATGGCCGGGTGGATAGCGAGTCGGACTCGTGGGTGAGGGTCGAAGGTTCGATTCCGGGGATGTCCATGCGGTTTGCTCTGTGGAGTGCTCCCATTTTTGCAACTGACGAATACATTTTGACTACGGTGGGGTACCGTATTCACTTGCTAACTCCGCGACACGCAGCGGGTTCGAGAGCAATGGAGACAATCGACCGGGTGTGAGGTGGTGCCCGATTGGATAGTGATGCAAATCGGACGGAAAAAGTGATGCTTAAAATCTTGCTTAAATCCTGGAGGTGTTTCTCACTGTCACCTCGTTTGCTCATACGATCGACTAGTGTTGTTCTGACACCTCATCATGTGATCATCATTTTTCTGATTTCTATATAGACTTCCTTCTATTAAACTTGCAACTCTCACTAATTCTACTTACTGTTACCAATCATAGCATATTTTATCCACCAATGATAATAAAAAAAAGGATCACACCAAACAAACAACGGATGACAGCAACGGTATTAATGAAAATTCGAGCCAGCTAACAGGTAAAGGACAATAAAGCAGTTGAAACAGAAGTGTTTGTTACACCAACAACAACGCACAAAGGCGTGGAAGGCACAGTTATTTACTCCTTGATACGGTAATTCGACCGGCACTTCGTTAAATGCATAGTCGGTTGGCGTCGAAAGTGGTCCTGGGTGTGTGTCTATATAACCGGCAGCAAACCATGCGTATTTAAAACACTGGTGAAACCCAGGGGCGCAGAACTGCCGATATGTTTGGCTCCGGGGGCAGACATAACTCTAACACCGCGCGAACCCCCTGGCGTCGCGCACGGTGGGCGACGAAATTTGACCAGTTGTCGCGGTCCGATGCCTCCGACGGCTACAAACGCTTCCTACAGGGACACGCGGCACGCCTTTGCCTCATTTCAACGCTTCTTGGAGATGGTATATGAATGTGGTTTCAACAGGACAACCAGCGACAGTTTATACAGGAATTCTGGTCATGTGGATGGTTTCTAGCGTCAGAATTTGCCATCTACAACTTCTTCGGTCAATTTTTACCCGCGATTATGGTTACACTACGGAAAAAGGTCACTATCACCCATTCTCGGATCAATTGTCTTACTGCAGACGGTTGCCTACCACATTCTGTGGGATCTTCAGCTCCCTGCTAGAAATGTGTCTGGGAGCTTAAACATTGAGAACATTTCGTACTCCGCGGCTAACCATGCGTCACCGAGCGCATGTCCTCGTTTCAACGCCGCGACGTCGCACGTGGCTATCGCGCGACGTCGCGTTGGAGTTAGGTCCTGGAGCTGTTTGGCTCAACACCTATGAATTGGGAACGATAACTTCGGTCCATTAAAGAATATAAAAGTTGCTGATACCGCTCCTACCTTTAAGGTGTTGTCTCTTGAGAAATAGTTGAATTCCGGCCTCGTGTAGATAACAACTTCATGTATACGCTGGATGAATCTCTCAAAAAACGGAAGAAATAGACATCAAGCGGTTGGCAGAGACTCGTTGCGCCAGGTGGTATGGTCATCAACTTCAGCTGCTTCCCGGACGGGACACCAGAGAGGATGTTGGCGTGATCTTTAAACCAGGACCAGCTATCCAAAAGGATAATGGCCAGCAGAGGCACATATCCTGCCATCATGCACCCGTTGACAAAAGTCGGAATTTGATCTTTATGCATGATGTGGCTAGTGCCTACCACAACGAAGAGGTTCGGCGCGGACCAGTGACCACTTTGGGGGAAGCAACCACCTGGCTCGGGAAGGATGACAAAAAGTTTCTAGCCGAGTCTTCCAACGGCATAAAGAACAGGAACGACCGTGAATGAGTGCGTCAGAGAAGAGGCTGACTGCACCACCCGATGAACCTGTTTCACTCCCACTGGAGCAAGAGTCCTGCAAAATCAAACTATATCTAGCAGAGTTGAGGTCACCTTTGCGACACAACTTCTCTAATAATACCGCATTGGTCGAAATTACAGAATATGGAGTGCGGACGGTTTGCCATTTCCGCTTTTACTTCTTCTACAAACGAAGCTGCCGCGTCCTCTACTTGCTGACGTTCGGGGAGGTTACGCGTTGTGGCGGACGACGACACCTTCCTTGACCGTAGCCCACATTCTCTTACAAACTTTGATATCCAATTTTTCGACGCTTTTAAACCATCAACAAAGCCATGGTCACGGTTGATGGTGAGGGCCATGTGACGGAGAGTCGAGTAGGAACCCTATCGAGAAACGAATTAAGCCTAATGCTCCATCGAAAATCGATACTTCTCTACCTTTTTGAATAGCTTCCATACACCTTTCCTGCAATGCCGCAGATAGTCGTTTGAACGACATTACTCTGTTTTGCTTGAGCTGCTCTGTAAGACGAGAGATAGGAAGGAAACGCAACATTAATAGCGCATCAACACATAGAAACACGCTGCTTTTCTCGAACGTTCGAAGAAGTTCGAGATGGTGCTTGGTTTTTATCAACCTGAACTGATTCGTCATAGACTTCAGGTCACGACTCCGCTTTGAGGTTTGGCGGTAGTGCTCAACTGTTTCAGCAAGCTAAACAGCAGAAACCACTTGCTTTCGTCGAAAACAAAAGAGCAGCCAAAGCACGTGGGAATTACTCCAGCTCCACACACTAACCTTTGGCGACCGTCCAAAACGATAGACTTTTGTCGGGATTCAACAGTGTGGCCACCGTCACTGTCGTCCTCTGATGTCCACTCTACATCTTCGGCCTCATCCAAAGTAACCTGATTGGCACTTCAATACTTTGTTGCTTCACTGTTGTTGTTTTTAAAACAGCCATTACCTGCATCTGCTTTTCTTCCTCACAATCAATGTCGGCATAAATTGCATCCTGCAGAATTCTCTTGAACGCGTCTACGATGGCTATCTCCCTGCGGGAGCCGAGAAGTCTGGAGGAAAATATCCGGCAAGTCGAGCAACGACGCGGGATGGAGAAAACATCTTCCATTTGAAGAGTGTCTGGCTGGGTGCTCGATATCGATATCAACGGAAGTTTCCGACGATCGCATATTGATTGGCAGATAATGTAGTGACAGATCTCCTCAAGTAGCTGATCACTTGTCAGGTGCCAGTTAGCTGGCTCGAATTTTCATTAATACCGTTGCTGTCATCCGTTGTTTGTTTGGTGTGATCCTTTTTTATTATCACTGGTGGATAAAATATGCTATGATTGGTAACAGTAAGTAGAATTAGTGAGAGTTGCGAGTTTAATAGAAGGAAGTCTATATAGAAATCGGAAAAATGATGATCACATGATGAGGTGTCAGAACAGTACTAGTCGATCGTATGAGCAAATGAGGTGGCAGTGAGAAAAACCTCCAGGATTTAAGCAAGATTTTAAGTATCACTTTTTCCGTCCGATTTGCACCACTATCCAATCGGGCACCACCTCACACCCGGTCGATTGTCTCCATTGCTCTCGAGCCCGCTGCGTGTCGTGGGGTTAGCAAGTGAATACGGCACCCCACCGAAGCCAAAATGTATTCTTCAGTTGCAAAAAAAAATGCAAATGGGAGCACCCCACAGAGCAAATCGCATGGACACCCCCGGAATCGAACCTACGACCCTCACCGACGAGTCCGACTCGCTATCCACTCGGCCATCTAGTCGCTGCCACAATCGATGCGAATGAATCACTTGAATGCACACTGCATCTTCGTCTAAGAAACGCCTAACGGCCGCCAAACGTCTGGTTGGGGCTTCACCCCTCCCCCAAACCCCGAGAATAGAACACCCCGTCTAGGCCTTCTCACTCGCGTTACAGTGAAAAACTGGTTTTAGAGGAAAACGAGAGGATCTATCCTAGTCCGGGGGGCCACATAACTAAAAGGTAGGTAAAAAACGAATTGAGACTTACCGAGCGGAGCCTAGATAACGAGTTGGAATCTAAAAGAAACCAAAAACGAACGAACAACCACAAAAAATAAAAAATCGCCGCGGTTCACAACCGTCTGGTTGGGCAAAGAATGACGGAATGGAGGCATGTCGCGTGCCGACCGTCGGCTGACATGTTATAACAAGGATCTAACATGTGAAGAGGGCACATGAAACCGCATGCCACGTGCTGACCGTCACCTGACATGTTATAACCAGGGTCCAACATGGTGAGGAGGGTAGACATCTTTGCTGGCTTACAACCGCAATAAATGTAATTTTTCGTCTTTTTCTTTGTGGCTTTTTCTTGTTTAGGGTCCTTTGTTCTTCTGTAGGAGCCGCTCGGTAGGTCTCTTGTGGATTTGTTACATCTAATACTTTTTAAGTATGTGGCCCTCCCGGGCTAGGATAGATCCAAACGGGACAGTAGGGCACAATCTTGAAAACTGCTCCTATGAAGCTTATCCATCCTCTATCTACTTACGCCGATTTATTCTCCGAAGGACACATTCTCTACGTGGTGAGGAACAGATTGTGATAATCTTGTGAGAGCTCTATACCGCTAAATATCCGACGGCAATAATAATACTCCGATTATCTAATAATATCTCCCTACCCCACCTCCCCCCCCCCCCCACCCCGTCCCCGACAATACACAATACCCCCTTAGCCATGTGTAGTCAGAGACAAGAAGAAAAATGTAGTGAGCATCAGTAGTGAGAGTGAGAGGCATGTACACGCACACGCTCGCTGCCTTTCAAAGGTCACCTCCAACGTATGCTTCGCAATGTTTGATCTGTGGCACATCTCTTGATCTAGACAACGTTGTACGACGTTCCTGTCACATACACGCTGGACGATAGTGAGAAGAAGTACTGGTCCGCCCTTACAGGTTCCTTCCACTGATCCCTTTCCTATCACTGGTCCTCCTTTAATGGTTCCCCTTTACCGGTTCCTTCTTCACAGAACTTTCCCACTTCACTGGTTCCCGTTCGCTCCCCCCCCCCCCCTTACTACTGCCCCCAACCCTCATCTTAGAGGTACTCTTTATTGGTCCCCCTACTTGATCCCATTAAAGGTTCTACTTTTACTGGTATCCCACCCCCACCTCCTCCCTTCGCTGGTCCTCCCACCCGTCACTGGAATCCCGCTTACTGGTCTCCTCTTTAGTGGTCTCCCATTACACGTGTTCGGAATCCAGACCCCCCTTGCGCGACATAGGTGACACCTCTTCTGAACCCAGACACCCCTTGCATGAAATCCGTAGTACCTCTTCTGAGCCCAGACACCCCTTGCGTGACATCGATGACATGTCTTCTAACTCCAGACATCCGTTACGCGATGTCGTTGACACCTCTTCTGAACCCAAACACCCAATGCGCGACATCGCTGACATGCCTTTTGAATCCTAGCGCCTGTTACACGACGTCGGTGTCACATCTTCTAAATCCGAACGCTTGTTGAGCAAAGTCGGAGGTGTCTTTTGAACTCGAACGTCCTTTGCGCGACATCGGTGACACTTCTTCCGACGGTCTCGACACGGCGTTGGTGGCACCTTGTCTGAACACGGTTGCCTGCTATTCGACTTCTAGGAAAGGCCAGACGGATGAGCAGACGGACGGACGGACAACCGCTAACTCCTTTATGGCAGCGCGACAGGAGGTACACCTGCCCCCTCTGCGGGGCGTGGTGTCAGGAGGTACAGCCGCTGTTCTGCGGACCGGAAACTTTTGTTTTGCGTGTCAAAGGTTTCGTAAGGCAGCCGTTAAACTTTCGGTGAAGCCTAGGGGGTTGGGGGTGGGTGAGCAAGGGGAATGAAAGGAAGATCGCCCACCCCCCAGCCGAGGGCGGGTGTACCTCCTGACCGTCCCCCCTCCTTTATATATAGTAGACTATAACCTAACTTTAATTTGAGCTCCAAACCTTTTGTCGGTCAAGTTCTGAGCACGTCAGGTCCATTCCAGGTGTGACTTTTGCCTTATCAGCCCGCCCTGAACTGACACCATTTTTTGCCATTTTTGGACCACCCAGGGCATTTAGCAGAAACGAAACATAGTTCTGTGATCATTCGTCCGATGCCCTACAAGACTATATAGGTCCCGCTCAGAATCTCCGGACCTAGTTCAGTGACCTCCCTCGTTAGTGTTTTAGCGAATGACACTATTGGTGTACGCAAGACGATCGTCTTTTGCACTTCTCGATTTCGTAATTCGAAGTCCGGTGGGGTTGATGGCAGTGCCGAGAATGAAGAACGAACCCGCAATCAAAACACTCCATCGGAGCGCATTTTCTGCCACCCTCGGATGACGTCGGCGACATGGGTGACGGACCATCGCCGTGCACAGCACGTCGGCGACGCGTCGCTGAAGTATAACGTAGGCCTTAGAACAGTGGTGAAGACAGCTCCGATCCAGCTGAAGATGAGGGAGCAGCGGCCAAGGTGGTGAGGACACATCCTCAGAAGACCAGAGGATCAACCCACGAAGTTGGCCCTAAATTTCGAGGCACCCGGAAAACGTGCGAGAGGAGCCCCGAGGTGGAAGGACGTCATTAAGAAAGACCTCGCCGAAATCGGCGCCGCGCCAGACGACGCTCTTGATAGGATGAGATGGCGACGGATCACAAGTACAGCGGACCCTGCGACTGCGCGGGACTGAACGCTCAAGATACAGCAAACAGAGCCATTCAGAATGTATTCACGTGTCAGGCCACTAGCTCAGCCACCTCAGACTGGGTAGCATTTCTTATGCCTGTTCTATACTCGGATATGGAATAACAATGTTCAATTGATCCACCAATCGCATTCAAGACAGCTGAGTAACGGTAAAGAAGAGCTCCTCTCGAAAGCTTTGGATCTCATATCACGGTTTCGATTACACATCCAACCCACCTGCCAATGCTCGTTACAAATTCTCAGTCTTTCAACTCCATCAGTTCATAGAAACAGTAAAGTCTGTTCATCATATACAGAATGATCACTGCGAAAATACGCTTACTTCCCGACAAATTTCACACAACTTCCTCTGCGAACAGGAAGAACTCTGCAGCTCGAGTGGAGACCTTACCAGCAGCCGCATGATACTCTTGCTCATCGAAACGTTCCACAGGATCTGTTGCGCCGCCCACAAGCACATTGGCCCAACTTTTTATGACCGTCACTCGGGAAATATAACACGACATAAGCGTCAATATTACTATTGGTCAAAAGCAGACTGACATCCTCGATTAGCAAAAGAGTCGCGGAGAAAGAGATAGAGTTTTTACCAGAACCCTGCGCATTCAAGGCTACGCAAAACTACCTGTTTCGGTATAATAAGTGAAAAAAACGGACAAGTTAGATCACACTTCGCTGTTATGTACAAGGCACGCAAGAAGTTTCGTTCCCGAACAGATCGTTAGCCTCTGGAACGTCCGGCTATCACAGAATCGACAAACTCTTCAAGGAGATTTTTGGCAAACGACAGCAAAGTCGGTGAGAAAGGGAAGCAGGGAGACTAGGTACAGTTTGACAACAAAGGAGAAGACGCAGGTGACCCGCAGAAAGGAAGAGTACGAGACATCACAACCCTGAGGGCTTAGAAACGGTCGAGTCGGCGTGACGCACCAGCTCGGTTTGAGCCATAGCACCACCTTCTTCCTGAGAGAACGCGTAGCCATCTGCAATTAGCTCATTAAAGCAACCTCAGAGACAACAGGGTCTTTGGGAAGACTACGCGCTGTACTTCGACGCCATACCGTGTCGATAGTACGTGTCTGCAACTGGTACATAAAACTGTTGGACGAGACACCACTTAACCTTAACTACTTAAATAGAGAAGGACGTTTGAAAGAACTGATGGAGTTGACGGTTGAACACAGACTTTCAACATCGCTGTTGCGACCAATCAATGAATTTTGCTGCCCACAAACTGGCGACAATTGGGGGGCCATGTTATTTTACCCAAGAACAGCAGTCGACACGTGGGACAGCGGAGCTTGACCACGAGAACAAATCTAACATACTCGCTCGGGACAGTGGTTGTCCAGAAAAATCGGTTAGTGACCGAGCACGAAAGGATTTGGAACAGATTTACTGCTTGCTTAGAACATTGCCGTGTCTCGGACACTCAGCAAGCAACCATGAAAGAGCAACAGCAACCCATGCTGCGGGGGACGTAGCTGTCTTTCCTGGTCAAAATTTTGAGAAATTCCAAATCCTTCCATGGTTGCTTGCTAAGCGTCCGAGACACGACAAGGGTCAATCCGAGCAGTAAATCTGACCTTTCATGCCCGGTCACTGACCGACCTTTATCTGTTTGGGATCCGATGCAGTTCTGTACGCAGGAAAAAAGCATGACCACTCACATCTCGCTTGTTCGGCAAGCGCCAGCGACGAGTCACTGAGACGTCGCTCGGAGCGCAATGAGTAACGAAGAAGCCGAACGTTCTCCATTAACGTAGACGAGTAGCTGAAATGGACACGCTTGGCGAACTTCTCCTAACTGTTGCAGAAAGGAATCCTCTGTACTTGGGCTCGCTGGGCTTCATTACGGGCAAATTTCCCGGGCAAAATCAAAAACCATGCGCAAACCCAAGGAATCCCCGCAAAGGTTCTGACATACTGTATTTCGGCACCCACAATCTTAAACTGTCGCAACAACAGAAAACACGCCTCGGTCCACATTTCTTCAAACAAGCCTCACTCAGTTAATGTGATTCCAGCGAGCAGAAATGGGAGTAATTCCTTAATCTTCCAACGAAGAGACTGCTTGCTGCATAATTCTGAGCTCAAGTTGAAGATAGCGAAAACCCCGATACGAGGCCAACAAAGCACAAGGACTGAGACATCATTTCTTCAGTTCGTAGGCCCACCCTCAAGAATCCTGTAGCAAATTGCCACAGAAAGTGCTAGACTAATGATTAGCGCAGTAGCCTAGCCTTCCTAAACTCACAGACGACAAGGGTAACAAAAGCAACAAGCCCTTACGGAATGCCTCCGAAATGCTCACTTGTTCCAATGACCCATTAACCACACGAAATTATGGTACCTTCCTATAAAAAGAACAGCAGGGTTTCTTGGGTCCATTAGAGATATTCCACCTAATTTCTATTTGAGCACCTAATCTTGTATACAAAACTATCACCGATCGCTACTTCTCCTTGGTCACCTAATGGTAAGCATCCGGTGCACATACCTTTTCTCGATCAAAAAGTAAATTTCATGCTGGAGCAGTCACCAAACTTACAGTGACAATCACGCGTCATCAAATACGCTAAAATCCCGTATTCATCACCAGTCACCAACGACGGTCCAACGATACGTTCGTGTGCGGGGACTTGACGGTCGTAGGGTTACCTTTTGGCTCACGAAAGTTCCAATATCCACAAGAATATAAGTATTTCTAAATTGATCGAAAAATAACGCGACTGTCGAATTTTCCGGATTCACTTCTAACTCTAAAGTATGTGTAGTTTTATTAGTGATCTAATTTAAGCCCCAAATTTGTACTTTCCTCAGCTGCAGAAAATAGTGTAAAAGGGGATTACACTAGAAATCAATCATCACCGTATGCTGAAGGAACGCTGTCAGTTCTATCAACACTCTGAAGATTGCTGTAGTCTTCGTCTTCGAAATGGGCTGGACGTTGCTGAATGCGCCTAATCGCAGGATAGTGTCGGATATAAATAGAACACTACGGATCAGTGGATAAATTACATAGGAAACTCATGTCCCTTCTCAGTCATGCACCAAACAGTTGCAGAAAATCCTCTCATAACCAGTGAAACAGCTTTTCGCAAGCGTGTCAGGCACTGCAGGGCAGAATGTGTTATCCACTTGGCTTTCATGCGCCCTGATGAATCGAGCATCCATTAGCTCCATGCACCACCACACACGCTGTCATTACCACAAGCAAAGAATAACTGCAACCAGAACGCTAGCTGCAGAACCAAAGTCATGGCAGAAGCAACACCGCAGTTAGTAACCCATGCAATGGGATGAAAATTCAGAGGGCGAAGTGTACAGAAGAAACGTGTTACAGGCAAATAGATTGTTTGGTCATTCCTTCTCCACGCAACACTTCCACTGCTTTGCTTGGACGGATGTTTGCTGGTAGATTTACCGACTGCGAGACTCGGCCCTCAGTCTCACTACCGCCTCGAAGTGAGGATCATCCATGGTGCAGACGTACGTCATACTATCGACAAGTCCATGCACCCATTCAACTTAATCGAAATCGGACCACCGATCCGACAATCGGCCTTTTACCGCTCAGAATACTCCAAATACTGAGCGGGTCCGCACCGCACCAGCAAGGCGTCTTAAAAACGGTAGTTTAAATTAGGAGGACGCAGGAGCTCCTTCCCTTTGCTAGATGTGTGCCTTCCTGCGTATGAGGAGCCGCAACATCCGGGTTGAGCTGATAGAGTCACACGGCGACATTCCAGACGTTTAAACCACAGATGCGGCATTCTTCGCTTGCTAGATGTCTCAAAATTTCCAAGTGTCCACATTGCTGAGATATTGGGAATAACGGTGACTAACTGAACGGAACCAGTTAGTAGTCGCAAACTTATTCACTAACAATCACTATTAAAGCCTCTACCCTTCAAATAGTATAAAAGAAGTTTTCATTTTTGCAAAGCCATTTGAACAGTTAGTATCATCCCCAACTAGAGGCGACGCAATGCAGGACCTGGTCTTGTGTAACAAGAAGTTTTGTTGAGAAAGTGTGTGTTGGTCCACCCTTGGGGATAGTGTTGAGCTTTTCGACATTTTCTTCGAAAGTCGAACAATCGAATAACTCGATTTCGAAGGCCCGTTCCATAGAAAGCCGAAAGAAGACAGAACAAAACCACAATTGTGGATGAAAAGATTTGAATTTAGGACAACTGAATAATCGTTTACAATCCAATTAGAAGACCGGAATAACAAGATACTTGGCATTTCTTTCGCGAGTAGTGGACATTCCCCATGGACGAGGTGCCACCAAAGGTAGGGATTTCCCTCACTTCTACGCGTAATTTGCTATCTGCCACGTGTTCTTCATTTGCGAGTCATGTCACTAACTTCTCGTATTATCCTATCACCAGCGTCCGTCGCCGTACGCTGGACGTGCGGGCCACGCCAGGCTTCAGGTAGGCGGGCCACGCTGGAAACGTAGCTCAAACCTAGCTAGGAATGCTTCCTCAGCAAGTATCCGTTGGCTGCTTCACCGGTGCCGCACTCTGGGCGTGCGGGCCACGCCAGGCTTGCCGGCTTCGGGTATAGCATATTTTCTTCTGCACGCATATAAAGCCGTAAGGTTTGTAAGGTGGCTTTTATCCTAATATGTTCAAGGGTCAGCTCATTGCTCCTGCTCAGCTTTTTCCAGCTCGGACAAGAAAAGGATACGGATAGAGTCAAAAAATTGGTGGATGAGGTCACCTAGTAGTCTGTGGTTCCTCTCGTTGTGAGAAGGACCATGAATGTCGATTTACAGCAAAAATGGAACAACACAATTCAGTGGAACAACAAGGGGTACGGCAGAGTAGTGTTGAATAACAATTCCATTTTCGCGCAACACAAAATGCGTTATGGGGTGCCTTGCATGATGACCCCTCCTCATTCGAGACCATTTGCACAAAGCTAAAAAAAAGCGTGCTTCCACGCGTAGTCACTGTACGCGGTTTGAAGTTCGCGCGTGGATTGGTTTTGAAAAGAATGACGATTTTGACGTCCATAGAGCGCGTTTTCCGACGGCGTCAATTCGTCCACAGTTTCAATGCACGTTCAATGAGGAATTGCTCTGACTTGCACATGGTGAAGCGGAACATTTTGTAATGCACTACGTCCGCGGCGGACGCAACGTTCGGCAACGATCTCGACGAGCTTCCGTATGTTCAGAGGCGCGCCGGCCTACACACGCAGACTCTTGCATACGATTACAATTGCCCAAACTGCTTGAAATGGCCCACAGAAATAGATTAAGTTAGCATTTCACTGATATATGCATGTTTTGTAATACATTATCACTTTTACAAAAAATTGTATTTTATCACATGAAGACTTTTACCATGCTTTTGTTTATCAAAATCGTAGTTGATTATCACTTATCATTATCAGTCGAAACAACCAGTATAGGATCAACTATACGCACAACTATTGTTGCGCTCTCGCAAAATTTTCGAATATTGGAGTGGTTTCAAATGCCCGCAATTATCGAGTATTCGAATTCAAGCATAATCGAAAAGTGGTTTCATGAAGATTAGGATTCGAATACATGCGAAAAACGCGATTTTTTAAATTTCGAGTTCATTATCCAAATTCGAATGAAAATCATTGGAATACCTGTTCGAATAGGCAATCCGAACAAAACTATGCACAACACTAGACCTGAAGATGAGATAGTACCCAAAACCAGAACATCGCCACCAGAATCGACTAGCCAGCAGTTCCGTGGCGCTGCTTAACTCATGATACTTTCGAGAATTCCCAGGGATTGTAATAACCTAGAAAAATAGGACTCTTACATCCTAGGTATGTTAAACGGCAAGGAACAAAATATTGCATTACCTTTAGTTAACTGCCACCTCTATTTGAACTCGCTCTCTATTCACTATGACGAATCCCTCGCTCTCAAGCATTGTTCGATTTCGAACTACGTTCGAGCAAAACTTCGCGATTTTTAAATTCGAACCCTCCAAATGAAATCGCAGATTGATGATGGCGAAAAAGCATTGCTCGAATATTGTTCGAAGTCGAACAATGTTTGAACAATGTCAAGAGTAGGCCGCCAGAACCCTCGAAAGAAAATCGCAAATCATTCCCGCCAATTACCGTAGACGCAGAATTTGAGCGAGTTAGCACATGGGTTTTTCGAGGAGCGGAGACGATGCGTACTCAGGCGGCTGCTCTTGATACTGTTCGAACATCATGCGATTTCGAACAATATCCGAACAAAACTTTTTCGCAATATTCGATTACGAACAATATTCGAACATTGCTTTTTCGCCATCTTCGATGTCGAACAATGTTCGAACAACGTCTTCCTATTTTCGATTTCGAACAATGTTCGAATAATGGTTTTTCGCGAAAGTCGATTTCGAACAATGTTCGAATGATTTTTCGCGAAAGTCGATTTCGAACAATGTTCGAATAACGGTTTTTCGCGAAAGTCGATTTCGAACAATGTTCGAATAACGGTTTTTCGCGAAAGTCGATTTCGAACAATGTTCGAATGGTTTTTCGCGAAAGTCGATTTCGAACAATGTTCGAATAACGGTTTTTCGCGAAATACGATTTCGAGTATTATTCGAACAACAATGATTTACAGTTTTCGAGTAATCGAAAGATTAATTGTTCGAAATCACTCGAACAATTATTCGGCCCGATTAATCGAGCTTAAGTCTACTTGGGGAGTAGCGACTATACCAAAGTGACCTTCCTTATATCCTTGGATGTAGACCGGCCAACGGTTGAGTGGAGAAGGATTTTAGTGAAGTAAATTACAACAACGTTCGAGATTACTTCGCCAACGTTGACCGGGTAGGAAGCTTGTACCATACACAAGCCGTGAATGATAAGTACGAGACTTTTCTGAGCATTTTGCATCGTGTCATAGAAACATTCGTTCCACTCTGTAAAGTCGAAAAAAGGGAACTCACGCTTCCAAATTACTATATTTGTGCTTTTTAAAAATTTTTCGAATGAACGAATAATCGAATAACCCCAGTTTTTCGGTTATTCGAATTTCCGAATAATCGAATAACCCCATTTTTCGAAAATTCGAATGAACGAATAATCGAAAAACCCCATTTTTCCGGTTATTCGAATTTCCGAATAATCGAATAACCCCGTTTTTCGAAAATTCGAATGAACGAATAATCGAAAAACCCCATTTTTTCGGTTATTCGAATTTCCGAATAATCGAATAACCCCATTTTTCGTTTATTCGAATTTCCGAATAATCGAATAACCCCATTTTTTGATTATTCGAATTTCCGAATAATCGAATAAACTCTATTATAACTTAATACACCCGGTGCAAAATAGGTTCACCCCTGGTTTGTCCATTGGTACCCGAGGAACCCGCTGCCGAGGTTCAGTAATGTTACCATCGTATTCCTCACTATGGAAAACTTCTATAAGAGAATTCTAAGCAGTTTGTCTTATCAGTGCAGGATACCACGAACTTTAACAGAAAATTTAAGAAATGGAGACCGGTGCAAAATATAAGTTCGCTTCATAGAAAATCTGATTAATCACAAAAGTACCTATAAACAAGATAAGATTAGTACTTCGTCACATCACCTTTGTTGGAACCATATCGAAAATTCTATTTTGCATGCTACTGATTAGGTTATCAATAACAGTTCGCTCAAAATTGGCCCATGCATGAAGTATGGCGTTCTTCAGATCAGAAACCGATGTCTCAGAGGTTCCATTTTTGTACACTGTGTACAAGAATGTCCCACAAGCTTTCTAGTTTTCGGGTTGAGATCTGAAGAACAGCTAGGGCACTTCAAATGTTGAGTTCTGTTGGAGTTGAGCCAAACTGTTGTTGACTGCAATACGTGTATGGATGCATTATCTTGTTGGAAAATAAGGTTATGCCTACGAAATCTTCTGAAATATGGCAGAAGGTAATTTCCGAGCAATTTCTGGTAGTCTTTACTGTTCATCCTACGCGAGACGAACTCCAAGGCAGCAAGTTCGTATCCAGAAAACGCAGCCGAAACCATGAGACTTCCACCGACAAAGTAGCACCTGTAGAATACTCGCTTCTCTCTCTCCTCAAACCTCTCGAATAGTGTCTGTACCCGTCGGGTCCATCAAGATTCCATTTCTTTTACACTACGAGAGAGATCTGAGAAAAGAGGTCGAGTATCCTCCAGGCGCAACTTTGACGGTGAAAGTCTCATGGTTGGGCTGCGTTTTCTGGATGCGGACTTGTTTCGTTCGTTTCGGAAGTTCGTCTCGTGTAGGATGAACAGTGAAGTCAACTGCAGGTTTATTTTATTTATTTATTTATTCATTTATTTATTTATTTATTTATTTAATACGTTCGCGATAAGCACAAGCGGCAGAAAAAAGTATTACAACAACACAACAACATGAAGACACACCTAGAGTGAGTCAAACCAATGTCCTATGAGGAGAAAAGGCCACCTTCAGCTTACTCCTAGGTCGACTGATAGGAAGCTTCTCAGGCTCCCCTTTTGTTTGAGACGCACGCAGATCAAAGAATTTGGAGCCTACAAAGTGCGAAAAGTGGATTAACTTATAAACCCGACAAATATCAAAGAATTTCCTGCGAGAAGCCAATGTGTGAAGACCCAGGTATTTGTTCCTTATGCTTTAGGTACCATAGAGTAAAGGAACCCGCCAATGCCAATAAGAACCTTATAGTTAGTTATTCTGTACCTTTTCCACAAAGTTTATAAGAGGTTGGCTCAACTTCAATACAATTCAACTTTTGCAGTGGTCTAGTTTTCCTCCAGATCTCACCGTTGATAGAGAACTTGTGAGGCATTCTTGAACACAAAGCGTGCAAAAATGGAACCACTTACACTTAGGTTTCTGATCTGAAGAACGCCATACTTCATGCATGAGCCAATGTTGAGCGAACTGTTATTGATAACCTAATCAGTAGTATGCAAAACAGAATTTTCGGTATGGTTGCAACAAAGATGACGTGACGAAGTACTAATCTTACTTTGTCTGTGGGGACTTTTGTGTTTAATCAGGTTTTTTTATGAAGGGAACTTATATTTTGCACCGGTCTCCATTGAACTTTCAATAAAGGTTCGTGGTGTCCTGCACTGATGAGATAACCTGCTTAAAATTCTTCTATAGAGGCTTTCGATAGTGAGAAATACGACGGTAAACGCTGAGCATAGGCAGCGGATCCTTCGGGTACTAATGGACAAATCGGGGGTATCTATAATTTTGCACCGGGGTGTATTAATAAGGACTATGCAATTTTTGTGTTATCCAATTTCGTTTGATACTGTTTATTCACTCCAAAAGCGCATTGTGTAGGCTCAAGTAAGTGTAGTAAAGTAAGTTCAACGACAACATTCGCCAGAGACAAAATAAAAGATTTGAATTCTTTAAAAAAAGCAAATAATGAAGATATTCAATATCTTCTCAGAACCATTGACAGTACTCCTACGAATATCCTACAAAAAAAATTCTACAGAAATACGTGTGCAAAACATCTACGCACAAGTGCAAACCTCTGCGAAAAAAAAAAACCGTTCACTCCATTTGTTCATTTCATTATCTCACAGGAATCGTCAGCCAATCGAGTTGTAGAGTTATACGGCACCAGCGTCGGTCGCCGGCTCCGCCGGCGCAGACGCTGGAGTGTGCGGGCCACGCCAGGCTAGCCGGCTTCGCCGGCATCGCATCTGCGGGCCACGCCGGGCTAGCCGGCTCCGCTGGCGTCGGGTATGGCGGGCCACGCTAGGGACGTAACCCAAACCTAGCTACGGATGCTTCCTCACCCAGCGTCAGTCGCCGGCTCCGCCGGCGCCGACGCTGGAGTGGGCGGGCCACGCCAGGCCATTCGGCTTCGCCGGCATCGCATCTGCGGGCCAGCCCGCCATACCCGACGCCGGCAGAGCTAGCCGGCTACGCCGGCGTCAGGTATGGCGGGCCACGCTAGGGACGTAACCCAAACCTAGCTACGGATGCTTCCTCACCCAGCGTTGGTTGCCGGCGCTGGGTAAGAAAGCATCCGTAGCGTCGAGCACGTTGAAACTTGCGCCTACTCCAGCTGATTCCTAGCTTGGTACCACTCACTCAGTATAGCACGCAGAAAAATGTCCTCAGCACTCCTTCTTCATCTAGCGTTGAGCTCACAGCCTATTGCAGCTTGTCAAGCCTAAAGAAATGTCTGACACTTCGTCGTGCTCCGAGCCGCTAGGTGTGGCGAATTCCGGAGGTGACTTCATTAGCCACTAATTTTGAGGGAACATACGGGAAGAATCATTAGCCACTAATTTTGAGGGAACGTACGGGAAGAATTATTCCGAGAGCCTAGTGTAGTCGAAAACTGGGGGTGGGACGGGAACTTGGTTTCCGCTGTAGACAATCCACTACAGACAGTGACTTATGCCTCCCTCCTTTATATATATGGTGAGATTTTCTGTCTCTGATTTCCCTACCTCCAATGTGTCAGACAGAAATCGTGGTCGGCTCGGTTTGAGAGAAAACCGATAGCACCACTCAAATGATCGATAATATCGATCGATATCGTCTGCCTGATCAAAACGCACAATCTGCTGTGGAACGCTCCCGTCGGCCAACATAATCAGGCAACTACAATCCCGATCGGTTAGGTCTGAGGGAAAACCGATAGCACTCCTGGTTATTTGATTGATAGTGTAAATGCCTCTTACTTAAACCACCAAAGTGAGGATATGTGTGTTCCTCACTGTTGTATTTGTTGTTCAACTTCTGCTATCAATCGAATAAAAATCGCTCAGCCGAAATAACTTCGAATGGGAGAATCTTACAGCCCGCAGCTAAGAAGCAAACATATGGCGCAATAAAAGACGAGATCGTACCATGCCCTCGAAAAGTTCACGCAGCTTTTAATCCACTGATAGTATAAAAGCCACTTGACCACAAAGGTAGGATATGTATGTTCCTCACCGTTGTGTTTGTTGTTCAACTTCTGCTATCACACGAATAAAAATCCAACAGCTTGGAAGGGTTTAGAAAGTAGGAAATTTATGTGGGCGGGAGAAACTGATGGACTCAATCCAACCAACTTATAATGGGAGAATCTTACTTACAGCCTACAGAATCAGGCGCAATACGGCTCGGGTGGACAGGGCTTATCGTGTTAAGTGGTCGTCAGCCTATTTAAGAAGCACACGAGTGTGGATATAAGTGCCGCAACTAGCAGTGGGGCTCAAATAGGCTGGGCGGGAGGGCCACCATGTAGGAACGCCCAATCCGTCGTTTTGTGCTGTAAGAAATTCAAAATTATCAGCAGCACTGGTGGTTCTAGCCCTATGTTGAACCAAGTTAGTTCACTTCTGCTGTGAATGGGCATACATGTGCCTTCCTAACAAGGGGCATACTCTAACGTGTAGAGCGAGGAGCACTAGAATAGGGCCGCAGATTCTCACCACAACACTGACATCAACTTAAGACTCTCGAAGAGAAACAAAGTGAAACGGTGGTAAAGACAGTAACGAAGAGCGGCAGTATGGATTAACACAGCAGGAGCTGTTCTCAGAAAAGTGAAGGCGGAAGCTCGCACACATCAGAAAGTTATGCCCGAACACAGAGAAGGCAGCAACAACAGGAATGAGCACTGACCTCGGCCATGCACACAGGCGGCAGAGTCGTACCCTGCGGTAACACAACTGTAGCAGCACCTAACTGCAAACCGCTAGCAAGGACAGGTGCCTTCAAGGGGGTCAGTTCGAGGCAGTAGCCACCCAACACGTGCGCGGGCAGAGCCGCGGCGCCGGCCAATTTCGCAACGCCTCACGTGTCCTCCTTGGCAGCGGCGATTCCTCACCTTCCGGCGCTTCCCTTCGGAGAGAGAAGTCGAGAACCTGCCTCAAACTTGGGTGATTAAACCATCGAGCCCGCGGAGTTTACGAAGTTTCCCACGGCCACGTTGAGACAAAAAACCCTCCTCTATTATATATGGTGGGATGGTGGGATTTTCAGTCGAAATTCAACGTTTTTGAAATAAATTTCAACGTTCTTCTGGATTCTTCCCCGTGTAACAACGTTGAATTTGATTTGAAAAACTTTGAGTTTCAACTGAAAATGGTATATAGTCGTGACATATATGCAAACTGTGAGCTTCAGTCCCGAAGTAATCGAGATCCCTGAACACGAATCTTAAGTTAGTTTTTGCAGTAACGGTTGCCATCAAGAGATATTAATAAAATTATCGATTTTTCGTAACTATAATTATCGATTTTTCGTAACTCAACAAGATCGAAACTTCAGGCCTGAGGTAATCGAGGTCATTGAACACGGATCTGAATTCATTGTTAAATTTTCCGTCGAAATTTGTGTTTATTGTGCAAATTCCATAGAGTATTCAAGTGAACGACATCGATGACAGTCGTGGTCGCAGAGAACGTAAATGTGAAGTTAGATTTTGAAAATATCGACGAAGACCGGTCATACAATTGATTCGCCTCAACGAATTCCCCATAGAAAGTCAATAGCTCGATCAACGTCAACCGATAATTTCAAAAACGAACTTCAGATTTGTGTTCAGCGAGATCGACTACCCCAACGGCTGAAGCTTCGGACCGCAGTCGATCGCCATCAACTGCGGTCAATATCGCCAATACGCCATTTCCCCACGCCAGTTGTGGTGGACTGATGGAAACACGCACACACACACACCACCCTTCTATGTATAGTAGGATATTGAATGCGTTTTCGTTACGGTGAGCTCCTCGACAGTGTGCTATCGAAAACAATCGTCACCGAAATGAACGCCGCTCACAAAAATCATCATTATGCCACATTCGAAACAACCACGTATTCGAAATTCGAATATTATTCGAAATTTCGCACCTCGAATAATCGAATTCGAATAATTATTCGAATTTTCAAACCTCGAATAATCGAATTCGAATAATTATTCGAAATTGCAAACCTCGAATAATCGAATTCGAATAATTATTCGAATTTGCAAAACTCGAATAATCGAATTCGAATAATTATTCGAATTTGCTAAACTCGAATAATCGAATTCGAATAATTATTCGAATTTACGAAACTCGAATGATGAAATAATCGAAAATCGAATTCGAATAAATTATTCGAATAATTATTCGAATTCGATTATTCGAGCACAAGTATACAAATTACCTCAAAAGGATGGTATGTCAACGGAACTACCTGTGGAATATAGCCTCCACAACAAATGATGCAAACGACTGGACTAAATATGCTGTATACAGCAAAAAAGTGGACAAGGTGTGCTGAGATACGTGTATCTGGAAAATAGAATCCTGATCTCGTAATATAAACATGATCTCGTGATATAAACAGCTTTTATAGATTTATTAATACCCGCAGTGGAAGTAAGACAGGCACACCTACCATTTTTGATGACGATGGCTTCCCATATTCATTATCTATCGGCAAAGCCAACCTACTCGCTTCCCAGTTTCTTACGCACGTTGGAAAACGTGTGAATCCGAACTCTATAACATCTCACACTCAGGATAAATATGAAGAGAATTCGGACTCTTTACCGGTTCGTTTTATTACCCAAATGGACGTTTCTCCGTGGTTCCACATGGAACAAACCTATCGCATTCTCTCAAAATGGTCAAAATCGTCCTCTATCTCTCCTTCTTCCTCCAAGCTTTATTAAACAGATTTTAAGCCACATACTTTACCCCTAGAACATATTTTCAATTTCAGTATTGACATATGAAGTGTCAAAAAGATGGAAGCACCCTTTCGTTACGCCCATTCCAAAAAAGTCTCCGCTAAGTGATCCAAAGAACTATTGTCCTATAAGTATTACTTCCATGTTTGCTAGGACCTTCGAAAAAATCGTCAAAAAATATATCGTCACGCACTTAGAAAACCACAAGATAATCTCAATCAATTTAGCTTTTTGCAAGGAAGGTCTGTAGAAACATCTATGCTGGCGTTCCCTAATGACTGGACTGAAACTATGGAGACTAAAAATAGACTATACGTGTTATATCTAGACTTTTCAAAGGCTTTCGATAAGATGCCTGTAGACAAACTATTACTACTAAATGAACATTGTCGGGATTCATCCAAGGATAGCGGAGCGGACGCACAATTCCCTTACAGGTAGGATATACCAAGTGAGGGTTGAGGGGGCATTCTCCTCTGTGTTCAACGCTTACACTGGCGTTCCACAAGGCGGAGTGCTCTCACCTCCACTCTTTCTGCTCTTCATTTATGAGGTTCCAGAATCAATCTCGAGGTTGGGGTGACGTGCAAAATGTACGCTGATGATGTAAAAATATACAAAACAATAAAGGGAGACCAGGACACTCACTCCGCCCAAGCAGCTTTTGACTACTTAAGCTTTTGGGCTAAAAGGGATCTGCCACTTGCACCAGAGAGATCCTCTTTCTTACCTTTAGGAGCGAATAATACGGCAACGATACCTGTTTTTAAGTTACAAAATGTTGATCTAAAGGTGGCTGATGATGTCGGAGATTTAGGCTTCTTAATAACTGAGAAGCTCAATTTTGACATGCGTTATAAAGCCGTGGTCAAGATGACCAAATGTCGTACATATAATCGCTTCAAGGTTTGAAAAGCAAAAATCCTGAAACGCTTTTAGTTGCTTACGAAGCATACGTACGACCCAGAGCAGAGTTTGGTACAACGGTTTTCAACCCAGTCAAGAAAAAAGACATTGATATGTTGGAGAGCGTTCAAAATAATTTCACCCGAAAACTCAGAATGAGAGGCTTTTGGCTTTTGGTAGATTACTTGGACTAAAATCTTTGGTGTGTAGAAGGAAGGTTGCTGATTCAAGATTCTCACGGGTAAACTCCACATAAGCCCTTCACATTTCTTCGGTGGTCAAGTAGTAAGAACGAGAAGAAGTAGGCTCCGTCTGCAGGTTCCTATTGCAAAACCACGGTCAGATCTTCATTTTTGACATAGAGAAGGCTGCGGGAGCTCAACTCTCTGCTTGCGGAAAACGAAAATCTCCTGTCCTTATCCATGCATGTCTTCAAGAAATTGCTGTTGACTAAATTCTGTCCATAGCTGCCTTCAGAATTACAGGTGCCTCTTGTCTACGTCTGATTGTTGTTTTGCGACTTTTTTGATAGAACTTGTTGCTTTTTCTCATTTGTTTTGCGTGTGATCATGAGTACGCTCTGAACAAATAAATAAATAAATAAATAAATAAATAAAAAGCCATTGAACAGAAGGAGCTAAGGGCCCTCAAATTTTACTATGGTATCGCGTACACGTGCTAAACTACCGTCATCAGCCGAAATTTCAAAAATGGATATCATATTCGTGATCAGCGCACCAGATAACCTTCCTGGACAAGGTTTCGGTTTAAAAAAAACTTTCTAGCTCTTCTCGACCTCGACCAATTAGCTAGGAGTCGTGAAAGCACAATGGTGTTACTTCAGAGTTATTACTCATGATAATCGCATAGTCAGGAGAGCGTACACTCATGCCACGGCGAACCAACGTGACCAACTTTTGTAAGATATCTCTGCACCACATTTTCAATAAAAAAACTCTATATTTGACAATTTTAAATGGTCGGCTCACCGGACGTGTTTCAAAACCGACATGCAACCGTCTAGCGATACGTTAGAATATGACGGTGACCTATACTCGCTGACCTGTGGGGACTACAGTAGCTACCTGCCCGTCATGAACAGTGTGTCTAGTTGTACACCTTCGAAGGGCAGGACAACTGGACTTGTGCAACGATCGGCTGTCCTTCTTTGAACATGGAGGCACACGCTAGGTGAGATTGACTGGACACCCATTCTCGACTTGTGGACGGGTGCCATCATACGCTCTCGTAATTGATGTAATTATGTCTGGCTGAGAAGGTTCATATGCCATGTAGCCAAGGATCCTATCAAAAATCCGTTGAAAATACAAAGTGTATAGGGGCGGGGGGGGCAGCTGATGAAAAGCTCTTATTGAACATGTACTTGACAGCCTATACAGGAACATATGCATACGAAAAGTTGAGGTGAAAGATACCAAAAAAGCAATGAACATTTAAAAATGCAAAAAGTCGGCAAGGCACGTGGATGGACCACCTGACCCTGTGGCTTACTCGTCGCCACTTCCCACTGAGCCACCGAGCTAGGCCAGATTCATCAACGACTTACAGCAATCTGACGGTGAAAATACGGTCGAAATCCCTGATAGCACGGCTTACGAACGAGCGATATGGTGAACCATTGAAACATTTCGCCATATCGCTTGTTGATAAGCCGCGCTGTCAGCGATTTCGACAGTATTTTCACCGTTACATTGCTGTAGGTCGTTGATGAATCTGGCGCCTGTCTTTCACCACCTCCCTCCTCTACGCATGGTATGCACAAACGTGTTAGCTGCATGCTGACAGTGCAAATCAACACTGAAGTTTCAGGGACCCCTAACTCCTTGGGTTCAAGGACTTTGCGAAAATGAAACCTACTTTTTTATTACTTAAAGGGTGGAGCTTCTCTTGATAGTACTCATCTTCGCCATTCAGACATATGCCTGCCTGGTCAACTTAAAGAGCTCACTCTATTTGAAGCTGTCGGCTTTCTGCATTTCATTTGGCCCTCAATATGAATGAGAATTACCTCATTCACTATTGTTGTCACTGAGTTGAAACCTCGGAATCCAGGGCTCTCTCACAAATTTGACGCTAAGGCGCTTCTCTTCGTCGCTTGTGGGAACCACAGGTTGAACTGCTCACCAGTAGCAGTAAACGTCTCAGTACCGGTTTTAAGACAACGTGCCTCTTCGGAGACGTCTCCGTAAAAATATGACTACGAGTTTCCGGAGGTAGTGCTTGTTGGCGGGGCACACTGTTTACTGACGTTCACTCAGGAGCCATCTGGAACGGCCGCGCGCAACTGAAGCGGCAATGAATGTGCTGTAGAGTGGCGCACATGGAGGAGAACGTACTCACACTCTCGCTCTGGATGGATTCACACCAGTGTTCGATTGACGCGGATCGCTGTGGAGAAGGGGATCGGGATAGAAACGTTTCACACCACAACAGAGAGAAGCGCAAGCTCGAAGGCGAGAGCAATGGATAAACAGAAAAAGCTCTTCGTACAGATTGTTAAGAGACGAACCGGTTGCTGAAGACTTCGCTAGCGGCCCACGACGCCTCTACAGACCGTCGGGCAACACTGCAATTCTGGTGATATTGGCCGAGTCCCTGTTGCCATTCGATACCGCTCCAAACATGACCATCTCAGTGCTTCCGTACTCCATCGACGGATTATCGTGTCCATGGAGGCGAGATGTTTCGTGTCGCGAAGGCACCCCGTTCTTCGCCAACGACGGTTTCGAAGCGGCAACCCGCTCCGCTCTGCTGAAGACGAACACCAAATCACACGGACGAAAACGACCAGCTCTTCACACAGCAGAAAACATGCGGAAAATCAGGGAATGGAAAGGGAAACACAGGAGAAGGAAATAAATACGTTCACGCCGTGAATGGGACCACATCGAGCCGCCACTGCACTAGCACATTCTCAAATTCACCGTAATGAACTCGACCTATAGATATTCAGGGCCGACGGAGACTCTACAAAGCGAAAATGTTTAAAACTTCTGCGAAAGGCAATGTTCTCAAAGCTGTGATTAAGGAGGGGTGGGAGAACTGAAGCCGAAGGATTAGCGAATTCAGCATGCGAACGAAGGCTGGTGAAAATTCAACTCCCAGGAGCGAGCGCGACTACCTTTGGATACAGGGACCGGATGATAGCACCCAGCTTCAACTTCACCTCCAAACAGACCAGGGCTAACGAGTACCAAAGGCCGAAACACGCTGTGATAGGCGAAGACGTGACGGACGGTCACACCAACCGTTACTACTAACAAACCTCGCTAACCGTTCGAATCCTGGAGATGACGTAGTAGTACCTTTCAACCTCATCACGGCAGCTTCTCGCGGTGTCGGCAGAGCGATAGTGAATATGCTACAATACAACAGAAGTAGTTAGAGCATAAGCACGCTCAGCTCGCTATATAACTTTTCACATGAACCTAAACGCTGGAGCATAGCTATGTAATACCAACAATTATTATTTTAACGTCAACTGCAGCAGGTAGCTGAAAGAAATCGCTAAGTAGGCCTGCTAAAACTGAAACTGAGATGAAGTCTTGCAAAATCAAGCAACCGCTGAGATTTATTCTAAGTTTGGATAGCTATTATACAGTGTCTCAAAAAATGTATACACTGTTTGAATGGTGATAACTGGCGATAACTTTGTTCACGGTAAGGCTAGTGAAGAAGTTGAAAGCATATGAAAGCTTAAGAAAGTAGAAATTATGAGTGGTACGGAATGCGCCATGCGCTCGTCCGAAATTTTGCGTTTTACACTCGATTGATTGTATTTCGCTTGAATACTTGTTGTAATTCCTTCACAATGTGGCCGTTTCGATTGACTTGTGCTTGTTTTAAGGTTTAAAGCATGAAAACACACTAGGGCTGCGGAAAATGCATGATATACTAAAAAAAAAATGCAGTTACTGTTTGGAAGGTTCTAACATTGCTGCTAGTAAAGCTTTTGAAGATGTCTGAAACTTATATGAAAGCAGAGAATACCGAAAACTGATGAGTAAGTTGACAAGATTGCGCCATGCCTCCGCCTGAAACGTCGCATTTCAGACTCGATTGATTGATTGTGCATCGGCGGAATGCTTGTTACAATCTTGATAGTACATGAACAGATTAACCTGTGATTAACCTTTCTTCAACCTTTAGATCTTGAAAATCACGTGAAAGACATGTGGCAGGCGAGTTTATAAGTTATCACCATTCAAACAATGTATATATTTTTTGAGACACGCTGTATATAAACTTCGAGAGTCTAGACAAATTCTGATGAGCCTTAATGAACGCCAATTTGGTGCCCACGTAGGACGATGGATCACACTAATGGTAGGGATGACGAGATGGAGCGTAAATTATGTAGCTGCGTACCAGGCAGCATCTATCTGCCGCCGTACAATTGAGTCTAATCATGGATGGCGTTTGGGTAATGTCTCAATGCTTCACCATATACCGCGGACGAGAAATTTTTCCATCAACATGGAATGCTACGACAGCAGGGGAGGTGAAGGCTCTTGGTGCAGTCTGAGACCTTCATAGATCTCGGACTGTGATCGTCAAAAGATTGGCTTTCATGCTTGAGGTAGAGCAGTAGCACCTAATGAATATAAACCGCTAGGTTGGGTCACTTTTCAGCCAGGAACGGCACTAAGTGGGCGCAATCCTCAGCTAAGAGTGACGACTGGGTTGGAGTTTTCAGGTAGAAGCGGTACTGTGGTACTGAGCTGCCAGCATTTTCAGCTGGATTCTCCGCCAGGTAGGAAGACTGACATGCCCGACCTGGATTACCAAGTTCATTCGCTGTTTAAAGCAGATTGGGGTAAATTTTCTGCTTCGATGGGTTGAGCTATTATTCAGCTGCGCCACATTGAGTTCCAACTTCATATCCGATATCTGACCGATGCTCTTTCCCTGTTCGCTTCCAGAGTGCTATGCGAGGGTTGCTTTGCACTTCCAATTTACATCTTTCGTCATTACATTCCACGTGTTTCCAGTTTGACGCTGGCGTAACCATATTTATGGGAGGCCATACCGCGAGGTAAAACGCGAACACTATACAGAGGTGTAAGGCGCTTAAATGAGGCCGACAAGTCGACTACGAGCTCAGTTGGACACAACACTCGACGGGACAGGCCTGCGCACAAATTTTGCCTACTGTCGGCTTGGGGTCGACAGAATCGTCTGCTAAGTCCGATATCTTGTTGTGAGTTAATTCAGCTAGGCACGAATCTGCGGTAGACACATGTTTCAAGACAAGAGATGCTCATTTAGCCAGTGTTGGGCTGACTTTCTCAATGGAGAAAACGGAAATCTACCACTATACAATTGAGTTAGCCTTCATGCGGCGTTCGATTAGGCGTATCTCACGCAGGTTAGAAACCAGCGTGAGATATGCTTCACGGACAAAATGTGCCTTTCAACATGTGCCGCGTACCTCGCGCGGGCAACGTTTGCCGTTCAGCATGGTTTGTTCTGCAACCGAAGAAGCACAGTCTCATCATGCTTGAGGCAGCGGCATCTGCGCGCATTTCTGAGCTTCTGGATCCAGAATGCGGGTCCCCTACGTCGCGCGACAAGCGTCTGGAGTTAGAGAAGGAAGAGGTGACACCGTTGTGGTACGACTTTGCAGCCGCATTCAGAATTCTGCATTATCTCATGTTGAACGGAAAATGTTGCCCGCGCGAGATACTCCTCTGCGTCCTCACCGACGTCTGCGGTGAGCATGGAGGACCACTAAGGGGTGGTAGAGAAGGGAAGTAAGGGGACCTCTAGGGTGGACCAGGTGAGCGACCAGGAAGGAAAGGAACAACCTGGAGGAGGAACCAGGATACCGAAGCCAGCAAGAAGAGACCAGAAGGGGTCAACAGTGGAAAAGGAAGTGGACCAGGAGTTAGGACCAGGAAGGTGGGGATGGGGGAGGACAAGAGAGGGGAGAAAACCAGAAAAGGCGGACCAGCAATTAGATCTAGTAAGAAGAAACGAGTAAGTGGGAACCTTGCGTCCGGATTCGGAAGACCTGTTAACGATATCGAGAAACGCAAGCTGTTGACCATGAGAACGGTTGTGAGGGCAACCTGAGGGACAGGAGTACTGCGCAGCACAAACCAATGGCGTTACTGGACGGTCCGAAGAGAATGTCTATGATGACGTTACCGAAGTGATGAACGCGAAGCGCGCAAGTGCGGGACACGCTGTTAGGCGTGTCGGAGCACTTGTTAATAAATATGAAGGATGATGCTTCCAATATGGAAGCAAACCGTATTTGTAGGGGAACATTTCCGGGAAGGTAGTGCGAAAAAGCACCTTGTGCATCAAGGCCTTTCTGATTAGCAACTCCAGTTTCTTTCCGCTCGCTCGATCGATTCGGACAGAGACTACCTTAGTAACGTTTCTAATGTCAGGTGTCTTTTGGAGTGCCGCATCTTTGCGGCCCACTATCTCCCACATCTCAAGGGATATAAACAAAGCAGATGCCACGCAACTACAACTCACCTCTTGATAACGAGATCCCAAATAAGGGTGGCACAAGGAATGAATACCAACGCCAACCAGAACAACCATGACGACATCATAATCCAGGCCATGCCGGCCATATCACCACCAATTCGTAGTGATAATGTGGGGAACACCTGAATCTTTGCGGTTGGAACCTACGCATAGCAACAAGCCGGCATCAGTAACCCACCGCTGCATAAACAATAACAAAGAGCAGCCACAATACTATGGAGCCAATACTTGCCACCACGACCGGCCACGTCCATGAGTCGCACTCCAGCAAGGCTTTCAGACATACTGTTGCAACAACAAACTGAAAAGGAGCCGAGCCGTTTGAAAAGAGCACTACAGCCAGCAGCTAAATTAATCTTACCGTATATGCGCTGTTGCCAAGCATAAGCCAGCCACCTGTTCTCCCACCGCTCCAAACAATCTGTGACTCTAGGAATCCGTACGAGAGGAAGAACAACGACAGGGAATGGACAAGGGCCATACCGATCCACAGGAAGAATTGCTGGAAAGCGATGATATGAAGGGTACTTGTCACGACTGCAAAACAAATCAAATGCCAACTAGAGTAGAAGCGTAGCAATGCACCGCTAAAGAAAACGAGCGCTTTTGAAAGCTGTGGTAGAGTGTGGGCTGCCGCATCATCTGCTCGGCTTCAACCGGTCGATCAAACAGCCCGAGAACAACGGGAGGCCATGCAGTGAAGATAACGTTGAATAACCCGATCGTCCATCGTTCAAATATGGTTTGGCCGGACCAGGCGGAGAATATCGCAAACCTATAACACATGGATGAGTCAACAGGGTGTCCACTGCAACGCATAACGAACCAACGCATAATAACTTTCACGTAATCGTGTGGAGCAGAATTCGCACGCATGGTCAAGGAACTTGCTGATGTTATTATTGTTATTATTATTATTATATTTACAGCCAATAACAACGGAGATTACTAAAAAGACCTATAATAAGAGATCTACGATTGGCTATGGACCTCTGTTTATTATAATGGAAGAGAATAAATCGTGAAGTCTGTTGAAAATGCAAAAAGAACATAACGTTTACACAAGATTCTTTCCGAGAGGACGTCATGCGTGCGAATTATAAGCTGCGCCAGGTCTACGACCTTTAGGCACACCACCCCAAGGCGGGCCCTGTATCTCAAACGCCTCTCTAAACTAGTACGCACCTACCATGTTGTCCTTATTCGCCTTCTTACAAGGAACGCACGTACTAAACCTCTTTTGGTAGCACGAGTTCGCTAATCTCAGCGTAAAAACAGGTTCAACTCGATCAATAATTTTTCAATAATTGGAATTCGCCTCTTGTTTTATGCTGCTGGTATGCCATACATATCCATCCAGGAGCTGAACTCCTCCTGATTTTTTGGTATTTTGTTGCAAGACCATAATAAAAAAATAAAAAATAAAAAAGCTTCAAAATGTGACTTGCTAGGAAAAGATGTTTATGAAACAGTCGTCACGGTCAGCTATTAAATCTCATTTTGCTTCTGAATTAATTCATGAATCAATTCTTAATGATGCATTGTAACGCTGAAATGTACTTGCTCACCTTTCATTATGTTGCTGGGCGCAAACAGAATTAGAAGAAGAGACACGTCCGTCAGCATCACTTAATCTTAAAAGACTGCTCCGCTTTTTGCTGCATAGACGACCCATTCAACAACCATAAGATTGAGCGATATCCCTAATCTTAAATTCGTTCGTGGTGTACAGAACATCGCCTGTCTAGGCGAAAATTTCCAGACCTTAGATCTTAAGAGCCTATTTTGTGAATTGTAACTTTTTTTTACAGAAATGCGATAGCACCGATACAAGTGAATCTATACTTGTCAACTATCGCCGGAGCTTCTTCCGCACGACACCGCTTCCCATGCTGTCTAGACATATAAGCGGTTGAGCACTATTTTCGATTCGGAAACGACTTTCATTGCCCTCAAAAGTGGGCGAACAACAAGCAGTGTCGTCCCGAAATAAATTATGATCAACTGACAGCTCTGCTAATCCTAACGGTAAGCTGATTTCGTGCCTTTCTGTAGCAAGTACGTCAATAAGGGACCCATTCATCAGAATTGCAATCTGTAGATAAAGAATTCGGCCCTCTTAACGGTAAGCTAGAGGAAGAACCCTACGCGCATTGCGGCACCAAACGTTTCGAATATGCTAATCATCACTGAACTCTCACTCTTTACAAAACCTGTTATGAGTACTTAAATAATTATAAAGAAAAATTCAATGATGAACAGAAGGTTCCTATCAAAGTTAACTGACCAGAGCTCAATGATGTAGAGGCAGATATTTTTGTAAAAACTGTAAAGAATGACTTTCACAGATCGATCATGGTTCCAAGCGCCGTGAACCTTAAACAAAGCAATCAGTGGCTGACTAATGGGTGAAATTAAAAAACTTGCCAGTAACAGCCTTCGTAGGAAATGGAATCTTGGAATCGCGTAGTCAGAAGCAGAGGCAGCTTGCAAGCCTTCCTCTCCAGAAATTCCAATACCGACATTAGCTGCCTGGAAGTAGCGAAACACTGGTGAGTGCTGAGCAAAGACGAGCAACTCTGCAGTACACCCACCTGAATCATTGCTACATCATTGGCACCATCGCCGACAGCCATCACCACATGGCTTCCGAGTTTGCGCACCATTTCAACAACCTTGAATGAACACTTTTTTCCAATGGAGTGCCTGTCTGTAGCCAAGGTTCACCTCAGCCTTCTGCATGGGACTCATCCGGCAGCAGACAACGGCCCGACACCTCAACGCCAACTCGCCAAAATACGGCCGACATTCTCCAACCAACGCATGAACAAGGGACTTTCCATCGATGACCATAGCAAACTCCCTAAAATGGAAGGCCCCTTATCGTCTAAAGAGACATCTCAAAGGGTAACGCACTTGTTCTCTTCGACGAGCTCTCTGGAGCGATTCGAGAGTTGCACCAACTTTGTATACGTGTCCTCGTACGTCTCCTTATCCACTATCAAGAGCTCCGTATTCGGATTACACAACGCACATGAGTGAGCTAAATACAAACATGACAGAAAACATTCAGATGACAGCTTCGATGCTCCTGTGGCGAATGATGTTGTAGCGCTAGCGGCGTTATTCTGGATAAACGATAGGTCAGCAGAGCTTTGAGGACAAAGAAGTTAAAACGTTACGTCGCACAGTAACCTGGAGCGCATTACAACATCTCTCGTCAAAGAACCAAAGAAGAAGTAAGAAAATGTAAGATATAATGCAGGCACAAATTACCCGCACAAAGATATCACAGTGTAACTTCAACACAAATGCAGATTTGATAGCGAAACTTAAAACTTAGCAACCCTATTCTTTTATTACAGAAACAAATCAGAGTTGTCAAGTCCGGGTCCAGCATCCATCGGCCCGGCATCAATCGGTGTCGATATTTGTCTTACCGACAGTACCATCCTCCATTGGAGTACTCTTTCTTCTGGAGCCTTCTTCTCTTCGGTGGCCCGGTACGTCCAAACGAGGATGGGGAGCGGTCCAAGAGGGCCGATGCGGCGGGAACCGCACCGCGCAAGACTCGAGCACCCGCGGAGTACCAATAGTAGTTGCGTCTTCGCATTCAACAAGGGCAGCCGGTGTGGTCGCTCGGCCATCACTTCATTTACTTCTTTTATTTTGGATTTCATCTAATCTCTCGTGGAGTTGTGGAGAAGGCACTTATCTTATCGCTACGTTGATATGTGAGGATTAACGAGAGCACGCGTATGTGCACGTGAATTGTGGGTCGATTGAATTCACCGAAGTTCTCGTTTCCGTCTCCCACTCCGGTTAGGGGGGGGGGGGGGAGTAGTGAGTCTTTGGACGTGCACCTCAGTAGTCGGGTTGATTCGCTCCCCGCGACGCGATACTTTCAGTTCATCGCTAGCATCAGCGACAAGGGTTGATTACGACCCTTGACATCCTCCATGCTCCTCGCTCACCAACCCCTCGTTGCCCTTCCCATCCTTTCGCCTGACTTAAACTAAATTCACTTCCCGTCAAGCTACTTTCATACCGGCCGCGTGTAGCACACCCGGCATCGGTCCTACTCGGCTAGCTATTGTTGGCCAAAACTTCTCTTTTGCTGTAGACCAACCACAGCTCTCACCCACTACAGGGTTACCTACTGAGTGGAGATCTACCCGTCTAGGGGAGTAAAAGAGAAGTCCCTAAAGGGCCCTAAGCACCCAGCTCACCCCATATCGGTGTTGATTCGGCAGCAGTCATCTTCAGGAGCTGCATACCTGCCTTCTGATTCTGTCTTGACGGTCTAAGTCGGCGAGAACCTTTAGTGAACTAGTGAGATTTTCCGGGGTGCATCTCTAGGCATTGCCATCCTAGTTGAGAGATTACTTTGCTAGCAGCCGACCGGCGGCTCCCTAGCGGCGCTGTTGTAGTTCGACCTCCTAGGCATTTATAGGTACTTAGTGTACCCTTACAGCCCATCATCTCCCGGGTTCGGAAAAGGCAGCGTTTGCTGCATGTGGGTTGCCCCTCACTGCCACGTGAAAGTTATCCCTAAGGATTAGATAAGTTCCCTAGTCGGGTTCGGTCTCCCCCTCGTGGCTGACCCTCCTCCTTCCTCGTCCCGTCCGCCCCTCATAGGCCTGAGTTATACTCCCGCGGGAGCATCCGCGGTAGGGCGGGAATCGCGCCGAGATCCCTCACCTGGCCAATCGCCGCGCCCCGTCACGTCCGCCGTGCGCGGTGCACCCTTAGTCCGCGGACGTTCCGCGGATGCTCCAGCGGGAGTATAACAGAGGCCATAGCGGGATTGGAACACGGAGGGAGTCAACAGCGTAACATGTTTGTTTTGTCTTTTATCACAAACTTTATAAAAAGAAACGGTGTTTTATACCGTCTGACATACGGTTCAGCCGTCTGGTACCTAGAAGGGGCGGTAAAAGAAAGGTAGGGGACCCTGTAAACCTAAGTTGTCAAGTAGGATCGGTTGCCGGTAGCTTGGGGAGAGCTTAAGAAGTAAATCATTATGTCGGTAGACGTGCTAGGTGTAGCAACTTTCCAGAGCCCTTCTGCCTGCTCATCAACTGACAGTGCAAAAGGCCGACTAAGTTCTTCGGGTGGAGAAGCAGGCAGGCGGGTTGGCACAGATAATCCTGCACCCACTTGCGAGTCGAGTTGGGAGACGTGCATAGTTTATTCAACGTTATACACCACGTAGGGGGCGCGTGTAGTGCAGTCGGAGGAGGCGCGTGCACACGATACCAGGTTCCTGGTTCGGATTTCCCGCCCAGGCCAACCAAGCCTTCCATCCCTCCTGGGTCGGTGAATTGGTAACAGACTTGTCTGGGAAGGACAAAGCGCTGACTTGTTCATCGGCTGGCCACCGCAAGTCATTGTATGGCCAAATACGCATTCATGTCGCCTCCACGACATTCCGTTGAAGTAGATTGCGCTGGCGCATCCCAGAAGGGATTGAGTAATGCCGTCCTTTATCCTTTATCCTTATCCTTACACACCACGCCAACGTCAACAATAACTCAAACTTCGGTATCAATGTTACCTCCCGCTCAACCATTGCCAAACTTGGCCTGGGAACCAACTCGCTTTCCCATGTCCCACGGTTCGCGTAACTTGACAGAGTCATTCGAAATGGCCCCCTTTCACACAAGCACAAATCCTCAGACGAGTGATGAACGCATCACACGTAGCACAGAGGTAGTCGCCGCTCATTTCATTTCAAGATTTCGCCAGGAAAGCTTTCAAACTTGCGTGTCGAGTAGCAGACTTTGCTCTCAATAAATAGTTTTAGTTTAGTTTTAAATCCGGTAAGTTCAAAGGCCAGCGTTCGTGCGCAATGAAGGGAGCTCACGTCTGAACCACTGTTGTGATGTCCTCGACTTGTGTGCAGGCGCAGGGTCCTGCTGGAAGCACCATCTCTCATTTTTGAAGTGTGCGTTGGACCAGGGCTGCAATACGTCCTCCAAAATCGTTTTCTAGCACTCGTCCTTGTTAATCTTGACACTGGATTCGATTAAAACTAATGGAGACTTGCAGTTTGAGGTGATTGCACCCCACACCATAGTTGAAGCAGGATGAGTCACTTTGCCGACCAGTTCTCCTTCACGGATAACAGCGCCAACATTCAGCGGAATAATGCGATCTTTTTGATGATTTGCCGCAGGTTCTAGCTTGAAAACTTTCTCATCAGAAAAAGCGACCGCGCGGTGCGTGCCATTCACGAACCGTTTCAACAACCTCTTGCATCTTCGTAGAGCTTTCAAGCTCTCAGTGCATGTGAACCCGTTGTGTATGATATGGATTCATCTTAAGCTTTTTCCTGACTATGGCTCTAGCACTGGCAGCAGAAATACTGAGTTGCTCAGCCATTTTTCGCAAGGAACGGCGAGAATTACGACGAATTAGCTCACGAGCTTTTTTGACCATTTCCGAAGTGACAGTGGTCGATTTCCTACCTCTTCCAGTCCTGTCCGACAAAGCTCCAAGCCCCTTGAATAGTTTTATTGCGTCATACACTGTTCGTCGAGGAACATTGAGAACTTTGGAGATAAAACCAGCACTGTGACCGGAAAGGTGCAAGTTGATGATAGCGTTTGGTCGTTTCGGATTTGTCTTTGCCATTAGCGCTCTGCAAGCATCTATGACCTCACCAGGAAACTATCTCAACGGTAGGTCGGATCGGCCCATGTGCTGTATATGAGCAGGATCGCCTCTCTCTGGGAAACAACAAAATGCAATTATCTCGACCCCAATACAACTCTGCGCAGAGTTAGGGGTGACGGAAGTTTGGCGGCATTAGCCCTATGCCTGCAGGCGTAGGGCGGGCTCGAGTTGGCTGGAAACAGCGATGACGAGCGAGCGATGGTGGCGCAGTGGGTAAAATGCGGCGTAATTCCCATAACCGATGTTTCCAGCCGACTTGTGCTCGCTCTCCGCGTGCAGGCATAAGGCTAACGCCGCCAACGGCCCAAATTCTGTTGTCCATAACTCTGCGCACAGTTGCATTCTGGTCGAGATACTTGCATTTTACAATACTCAGGCGGTTCCGACCTACCGCTGAGATAGTTTCCTGGTCAGACTTGAAATGCACTTGAGTATAATATATATGTATGGTATGTTCCACTATGAAGTCCCAAACTGAGTTGTGCCAGTAACTATGAACTGCGCCGTCCACTGTGCGGATAATTTATGCGCACCCTGTAGACAGGTAGGAAGCACTCTCGCTAACAAACAGTATTTCAAAAATATGGACGCTGAATGCTCCTATGCACATCTCAAATTCTCCTTCAATAGTGGTGAGAAGATGGATGCCAGTGCTCCGGTCAAACTACAATACGCTTTGAAAAACACACCAATATTGATGGCAGTCTCTCGCTTATCTCCCGTCAGCATCCACACTCGCATGTCGGCGGCCATCAAAGCTTGGATTGTCTCCGGAACGAACTAGAAGGATCGTGATGAACAGCAACTCGATGAATGAACAGGGTACACTCACCTCTTGAAGCTTGTCCTCAATTGCAGTGGCACCAACAAGCCTTAGGTTGACCTCAATTTTCTCGGCTTCATCAGCCAACGCCTGCTGCCGTCCGGCGATCAGAATACCAGCTGCACGGTAGCCCTTCGACCACTCCTTATATTCGTCCTATAAAAGCATCTCATCAGCAGGCACATCGCCGATTTCGCTTTCAAGCGCAAACCTCTCCGATGTCACGCGTAGCGAAGCAAAGGGTACGGTAACCATAGGAGGCGAATTCCTCGAGGTGCTCATGGCAAATCTCAATAGCATCTTCGGAACCCTTGGCAAGTCGCTCCATGATGACAGTGTCCTGGATAATGATAGTCGTATTTCGGAGTTTTATCCCCCACGCAAAATCTCAAAGCTCACCGCTCCTTTCGTGAATAGCTTGTAGCGGCCCGTAGAGTCGCGAACCACAACACTCATTCGCTTCCTGTCACTCGTGAAGTCAATGACGTCGAGCACTTCTAGCGTCTCATCAGTGCCAAGCTTAAAAAGATCGCTGATGGAATACGAAGCCCTAATTATTACGTTGGCTGGAAAGGTCTGGCACTTTTTGTGCAGCCACTTTCCGTTCGTTTATTACTGAACCAATATTCACCTTACTTCGCATATATTTATATAACGCCTAATGCGGAATTCTTCACTTTATCTGATGGAATAATTTGTTTCATTTATGCTTAATAATTGTGTTTCTTCAAACACTTTTTGAAGTATGTCGAAAGAGCAATTCCGAACGACAATTATCTCAATTTCAAACTAGGGGAATGCGCCGTCGAAACAGCCTGGCAAATCAACCATGTTTGAGGGTCGAATAGTGTTGGACCGTGTAAAGGACCGAAAAGGCCGTGCGACGGTGGTTCGAGAAATTTCGTTCTGGAGATTTCAACCTTAAAGGTGCACACCGAAGCGGCAGACCTACAGCAATCCAGGAAACGATTTGAAGGCCATCGCGGAAAGTAATCCACGCAAACGGTGCATGAGATTGCAGAAGGAGTCAGGAGAACTGCTGTTACGGATGTATTTGAACGCCTCGGAAAGGTCTAAAGACTCGAAAGGTGGGTCACACCTTGCACCAACCGACTACCACCTTTTTATGCACTTTCAGAACTTCCTCACTGACAAAACCTTCACCAATCATGACCAAGCCGGAACAGCTTTCGTGGATTTTGTCGGATCTCGACCACCTATTTTTTTCGCTGATGGAATTAATCAACTACTACCGCGTTGGAAAAAGGTATGCTGATTCGAATGGTGCTAATTCCGACTGAATCTGGTGAGTATGAAAATAGGTATGAGCGTTCGAAGTGTAACAGTCAAAACCGCCAGGCCGGAAATCTAATAGAAAGAGAACGCGTGAATCTCTTTCTATTAGATTTCCGGCCGATCTAATAGAAAGAGATTCACGCGTGTGCCATTTTTAACGTCCTCATAATAACACGGTTCTACGGTATGGTATTGAAAATGAAGAAATCAAATAAAAAGCACATACCACAGAAAGCACAACTTTTTGAGGTTGTCGAGTATGAAAGACAAATCCTTGGCTAGCCGCTCCACGGACGAGAGCACCTTCATCAGGAGAGGAGCATTGATACGACAGCTGCAATGGGGTTCATTGACCCAAAAGGAAAGTGTAAGAAAGAGCAGAGCTGCAAAACAATGCGATCACATCCATTGTGTCGAGAAGCTTGTGCTCAGATACTGGAAAATTCGTTAAGATGGTTGGTTCCCTGAGCTTCGTGTTTGCATGCTCTTCTTCTCGCGTGAAGCTGTGTGAAGCTCGAAATAACGAAATATTTATTGACGCTTCGGGTCTTAAGCCCTTCTTCAGGTCTAAAGTAGTCATGATGCTTATACAAACAAGGATCCCAGAACAATCGATGTATCACAGGCCTTGGTTCCATCAAAAAAAAGGGAAGGGTCAAGAAGTTGTAGTGGTGTAGTATGATCAAAAGCGAAGTGCTGGCGTCTCTGGGCTATTTACATAGATTCGCAGGCAACGGCTGGCTTCACATCTCGCCGTCATCCACAGCAGTCACGCTGCATATCCTCAGAGACCGAGAAAGTCCACTACACACTTCATTTCGTGCTCCTTTTTTCCTATTAACGGGTGGTGGCCACATCTCCACCTCTACTCTAGTGTTTGTAAAAGCATCATGGTTAAATCAGACCTAGGGAAAGGGTTTAGGCCCGGTCCGTTGTCAATAAATATTTCGCTATTTCGAACATCACTTATACGAAGAAGAATATACCAGAGAATTGGGAATCCAACACGAAAATGATGAACTCAAGGCTTTCCAAAAAATGTGGCCGCCATTCTTGACTAAGCAAATCTCATATGACCTACGTACTTGGCTTTTGTAAATAGACCCCGGTAGGACCGTTAGGGCATTCGGGATGCAGTCAGAACCGTGAATGCGTGAACAAATAGTCAGTCCAAGGCTCGGGTAGCGTCTACAGCAACCGACCCCTCCATTTCTTCGAGGTAGGTGAATTGGAAAGGGACCTGCTTGCGGAGGATAAAACAATGACATGCCCGGTCACTACACGTCACTGCATAGGTGAAATGCGGATAGAAACTGCCTTCTGAGCTCTCTTAGAGGCAGAATTCGTAGCACAGTCCACAAAACAATTGAGTGAGGCCAACCTCTATCGTTTACATCTGTTACTTCATTCCTGAAATTTTCATTCCTCATGCTGTGAATCAAACTAAAAGTAGAAATGTAGCGACCCCTATGAAACTTAATAAGATCGTTCAATATCAGTGCATGGTTCATCAGTGAAGAATTCAGTCGGGTCATTTTTATGAAGTTTTCAATACGACGCGGACATAAAGCGAGGGGAAGAAGAAGGCTAAGCTACTGAAATACGGTATAGAAAGCAGATACAGAAAACGAAAACCCTCACTCAGATAAAACGCAAGGCAACTAGGCCAACCTCCAAGAACGTGTGAAGATTATCAGTGAGTGAAAAATGGAACCACGTTGATGCTCTTCGAGACACATGAAGCGCACTTACCAGGATACTATCTCAACGGTAGGTTGGAACGGCGCAAGTGTTGTATATGGGCAGAACCGCCTCTCTCTGGGTAGTCACAGACTGCAGGTATCTCGACCCCAATACAACTCTGCGCAGAGTTAGGGGCGACGGAAGTCGCGGGTTGGCGCTCCGTTGATTCACGTGCTCCACAGCTGACGGGCGCGCGTGGGATGAGGGCTCGCATCGCGGCTAATCGCAGTGCACACGTGGCGTAGTAGGGAAGAGGTCGGGCTCGTGGACGAGGGGTCGAGGGTTTGGATCCCGCAGACTGCGTTCGTTTTCCACTTTTGCAAAATCCATGTTTATCATATAGGTAATCCACCTAGGGTTATTATAGTGTGTTATAGAGCATGTTTACATATAACATCGGCCGTCATCGGCAGAAACTTTAAGAATGTAATCCTGTGCCATCTTGTATCTATATTATTCAGTCGAATCGTGAAAAACGGATGTCAGATTCGTGATCAGCACCCCAAATAACCCTCCCTAGACAAAGGTTCAGCGAAATTTTTTTTGACGGTGGAGTCGGAACTTTTTACTGGTGCCACAAAATATCTATCGTTACATGACTATAGTTTCACACAAAATAGGCTTAAAATAAGTGACACCAGAAGTGAAGTGAACATTTTAGCTAATCTGTAGTTTGAAGCATATGTTATATGTAAACATGCTCTATAACCTCTATAATACCCCTAGGTGGATTACCTATATGATAAACATGGATTTTGCAAAAGTGCAAAACGAACGCAGTCTGCCGGACCCAAACCCCGACCCCGCGTTTACGAGCCCGAGCTCTTCCCTACTACACCACCTGTGCACCGCGCCTAGTCGCGATACGAGCCCTCATTCCGCGCGCGCCCGTCAGCTGTGGAGCACGTGAATCACAGGGCGCCAACCCGCGACTTCCGTCGCCCCTAACTCTGCGCAGAGCTGTATTGCGGTCGAGATACCTGCAGTTTGTTACTTCCCAGAGAGAGGCGGTTCTGCCCATATACAACATTTGCGCCATTCCGACCTACCGTTGAGATAGTATCCTGGTTAGACCTTTTGTCCCTCCACTATCGATGTGACGCTCACCTCATTATAGGCCTTTGTGATACCACCACTCACCCCGAGGGACGTCTAATAATATGCTCCCATATCGATCCCACCGCGCCACCCGATCGATATGGGAGCATATCATTAGGCATCGCTGGGGGTGAGCGGTGGTATAACAAAGGCCGGGGGTAGAGCGTTCTACCTCCTCGTCCCCCTGGCCCGCCCACCCCCAACCCCTGGGCTTGCTCTGGCTGCTTACCGTATAGTGGAGACGCAGACATTGGCCACGCCTCTGTTTAAAGGACGGGGGATAGAACGCCACTCCGCCACAAAGACCATAGGTTGCAAGCGAGAAAGAAACTAGTTTACCTTTCCATCCTTCTCTTCAGGCACTACTGTGTGACAGACGGCCATCATAGTCAACAACTCCTTGATGTCCATCCCGTTTTGCGAGTTCTGAAAGGAAGAAATTGCCAAAGAATGTAATTTAAACGTCAAATCAAATAATTCTGACTGACAGGCGCAGAGCGATATTCCTCAATCAGCTCTTCGTCGGTAAAGTCGTCAGTCTCGTTGTCCCCAAAAATCTTCCCGCCAACGGAGACGCGTTTGAACTTCATCACGTTCCTCGTCAACGTTCCTGTCTTATCGCTCATTACGAACTTCACCTGAAGAGGGAGAGGGAAACATGAGGCACGATCCCTGTAAGTAGCCAATATGTGAAGTGGCCACACACCAAGCCAAGCTCTTCGTTAAGATTTGACGTCCTGGCAACTGCACATGAGTCGCTGTTACTGTCGTACATTTCTAGGTCCACATTAATGTAGCTTGCCTGAAGATGAGTCTAGGTATTAATTGGGAAGTGAAGAAAAGTTGAACGAAATTGTACCTGGAAGAACCTGACAATTTCCAAAGTTACTTGCAAACTAATAGGAATCAGATTATTGTAGAGGATGAAGAACGTCAGAACATGCCAAGGAAATGAAGCCCTTCCGTCATGCTCTGAAGAAAGTAAAAATACAGCAAGTAAGAAAATATCTGCAAGCCATATTGCTTCTGCAAACTTCAATACCGAATCTTTCTCATGTCCGGTATAAAACACATCTCATTAAGCCATGCGGAAAAAAGTGCTGAAAAAAGGATACGCACATGAACCTTCCAAAAAACTTACGCAAGAATGAGATGTACCAAGCATTGGGAAGATTTTCCTTTCGCCAAAACTCTGCTCCAGCTGCGCTGATGAACGCCAGCGCAACTAGGACGAAGAATAGAAACACAATGCGCGTGTTCGTCTTCTGGTCGACAGTACCGCTGTAAAAGCAATGTCCCTGTATATTTCGTGAGATATGGGAGAATCACACACTGGCAGGGAAGATGACATAGCCGAGGTTGATGAATTGTTGCATGGCAGATTTAAAGCATGTCGAGGAACACAAAAGGCCTAACACCTCTACCCGCTCACCGCCAGAACATAACAAAACGAGCTATTGAGCGAATAAGTGTACAAGTCAAATGCGCGGCGACTCCAAAAAGGAAGGTTATGGCTAACATTTCTCATTCCTCTATATGCAAGGCGTAAACAATACAAAAAGCAGGTCAAATGAAGTTCAACGTATAAAAATTAGTAAATATGTAGCACTGAGCCAGTAGGCAACGCCTGAAGCAGCCTACGGATTGCGTATTTGCCTCGTTCCTTCGCCAATCAACCCACAGAGGCTAGCGAGGCAGGAAAACAGAATTTCTTTGTGCTTGAAAAATAAAAAGGTCAGCATGCCTTACTCGCAGAAACCAGTAGGTAGGTGAAACACTCTTACTTGACATTCAAAAGAGAGAGCTGGCGGCATCTTCTGGATGGTCGGTGGACACCCACCTTTTCAACGGAGCTGTCTTCGAATTCATCATCAGCTTCGAATCATGCCCTGTGTATATCACGGCACCAACGACCCACGAGGTGTTCTTCAAGCGTGCACCACGAAGTAACAGCTGATCGATTCCTGTAAACGAAATGAGAGAATGGATAACTAAATTTACAATCCATGCGTTTAGTAACAACGACGATAATCCTCCGAAGGCTGCGATCAACACCATAAAAACCTCTACAGACTTCTGCGGCAACGCCGCTCGCCGCTGTGGTTAAGGATAGGGCAGGGACGCCGCTGGAGGCGAGCTCTGCGTCCCCGCCCTATGATGAAGAAGGGGCGGGGGCCTAAGTGACTGGTCCAGGGCTAGGAGCTTAATTTCTATTTATTCCGTTAGGCCCCTGTTCGATTATGCTACTTACGTTTACAGCCCCTAAAGAAGGCTAGAGCGTGTTCAAAATGGCTTCTTCAGTAAGTTTTTTAAACCTTTTGATTTTACTTATGGTAACGTTCCTGGCCGTGTTATTCGAGAAAAAAGAGGCTGGAACTGGAGACTAGGAGGTCTGTTGGAAAGCGTCGGAGTTTGTTAAGGTTGTCAAGAAGCAACAGCTCCATGGCAATTTTAACAAGTTCAAAGCAATCGTCTGTCGTTACTTGCAAGTCGAACTATGAATCTTACCCACTTTCGCTTCCTTTCCTATTTCTACCAAATTTTCTTACTGCTAATGTTACTGTTTGCTGTTTTTCGTGTTGTGTTTTTCATTCTTCCCGCTTGACACGCTGCATGTAATAAATGGTAGAAGTTAAATATAGATTTAAGCTCTCAGAAAATATTCCTGCACCGTTTTGTAATCACTTTCATATTTCCAATATTGAAAGACGTTGACAAAGCACAAATAAAAAAGTCGCAAAATTTTGGAGACCTTTCATGAGACCATGCGGACGGATTCGAGAATTGATTGGAAGCCCACAACCGCAATTCGGAGCAGTTCAGAAAAAAAGTTGGTTAAGGACAACCCGTCAGTTAAAAGTTGATGTTTGAGTCAAAGCGTAATAATGTTCTGTGTAAATAAATTTCGTTGACACTAAATCCCAAAAACGGACGAGTATTTTACGAAATTTCTACGGTGAACATGTAGCTGTGGATAGCGAAGGCTAAGGTGAGTCTGTGAGCGAAGCGGTTATGCGTTCTTTTACAGTGGACCATCACCCACAGGCGGATGTTCTCCATGGGACAATTTGGTATTTACTGTGATGGAAGACTTTGGTGTCATTGAACGGGATGAAATGCTAGAGGTCATTTGTGAATGACCCTCCTGTTCATTAGTAGTACCTAACTATAGTTTCGCTCTTTCCTGGATGACTGGGTAGTACCGATTATGAGTATAGATAGATATAGATAGATACTGCTTCAATGTTCAGTAAAAAATGTAACGACCAGAAATACTCACCAAACGGAACAGGCTGCCCGAGGATGACGTTGCCCGAAAATTCGTTGACGTGACGACTAGGGAGCTCACACTCTATATCTGCTTGGAAGGGCACCAGCTTTTCCAACGTAGTGAGAGGTGCGGTGTCAGGCAGTGACTGAAAGGCTATTCGATAGCATTCTGCACGAAAAAAAGGGCACTTAAAATACCTGTTTGATCTTCAGATTGGTTTCCCCGTCTAAATTCGATGTCTCTATATAGCACATGCCCTGAGGTTCGCTGGATGAGAGCAGGAGCAAATCGGCGGGAAACAGGTGGTCGTTGTCCACTCGAACCAGATCTCCAACCCTTATCTGACGATAACACAAATCGAGGTCCCAAGCAGAAAATAACGACCCCTCTCGAGTACCTCTCGCCACGACTTGTGTTGCCATATGTTATCCTCCAGAATCAACGTCGGAAAGGAGTTCACCTTATGGTCAGCTCTTCGTCGTTTCTAAAAGGCGAGAATTGATGGCGTGGTCATAAGTACCAGTAAAAAGTAGGAGTCTGATATATTGACTACGCTTACAATGTCTTCGAAAATTTCCTTGAGTGCTGATACCGCTAGAATTAACATGAACGGAACTGCCGTGGTGTACCGTCCAGTCGGACTAACATCCGGAATTTGCTGGAAAGGTAATTCGTTCATTCTTTTGACAATATGCAGTACGTTCAACGCTTTACGGATACTACACACAACAGGCAAGAACTATTATAATAACAGAAGGAGAACTCCCAAGTAGGAAAATTGCAACCACACAAAGGCATATTAATTGTGTATTATTAAATGAAACTAAACCATAAATGAGCGGCGCACAATGTGTGCCCGGGCTACTATTAATTAATATAATGCCTTTACAGTTATTGAAACTGCTAGAAGTAAAACCCTTTCGACCTACTTAGGCCTATGTCATACTTCGGCAACGCTGTTGTCGCTGACGTCGGCGACAGTGTTACGCGGGCTGCCACGCAGCGCGTAGCAGCCTGCGCAGCACAGCGTCGCCGACGCGTCGCCGAAGTATAACGTAGGCCTTACCAGGGAATTCTATCAGGCGTATGTCTGAACTGCGAAAACGAATACCACTGTGAGATTCTCCACCCTTCAAATAGTAGAAGGGATGCTCCATTTTTGCAAAGTCCTTGAAGCTAAGGAGCTAGGGATCCTCAAAGTTTACTATGGGATCGCATGCACTCGCACGTAGGTTTTATCGGCAAAACGAATACTACAGTGAGATTCTCCACCCTTCAATTAGTAAGAAGGAATGTTCCACTTTTGCATTTTTGTTCTTCAGCCCAAGGAGCAATGGGCCCTCAAACTTTACTATGGGACTACGTTCACACGTTCTAACCTACCGTAGTAGGCCGAATTTCAAAAAATGGATGTCATAGCGATACGTTAGAATATGACGGTGACCTATACTCGCTGACCTGCGGGGACAGCAGTAGCTACCAGCCCGTCTCATTAGAGTGTCTAGTTCAATAGTACACCTTCGACTGCAGTAGGGTACAACTGGAGTTGTGCAACGATCGGATGCCCTTCTTTGATCGCGTGGGAGACATGCTAGATGACATGAGATTGACTGCACAGCCATTCTCGGCTTGTAGACAGGTGCCATCATATACTCTTCTAATTGCTTTATTTATGTCTAGTTGGGAAGGTCCACTTCCCATGTAGCCAAGGGTCCTATCAAAAATCAACAGAAAATACAAAGTGTCGCATATCGAGGGAGCAGCTGGTGAAAATATTTCACTGAACACGTGCTGCTCAGCCTATAGTGAAATACATGCATAGGAAAAGTTGGGAAGGTGATTGATACCAAACAAGGAATGAAAACTAAAAATGCAAAAATACTTCGAGGTCAAGGAATCGAACATTCGACCCTTTGCGTATGAAGGGCCGTCAACAAATGCAGGCTACTCTTCGACAATGGCAAATACCGCTCTAAATACTTAACACCTTTTTTCAGTCTTCCTTCTTCCATAGTCAGTCGTAGATCTCCTATTGTCTGTCAGTTTCTTCACATACTACCCCAAGGCGTTCATAGTACCTCTCTTTCCTTTTATTGGCAATGAACTTGCAACGACCTCAATTTATCTAACTTCAAACCAGAATTTCCACATTACTCACGGAAGGATTGAAAAACACCGGCATAATCTATAGTCATCGTTTTGTTTATCATTTATGGCGCACAGTATGTGTAATCAATCAATAAATAAATAAAAGAAGGACAGAGACAGACCTGAAGCAGAGCGATGGTCAGGAAAAACACATTATTGTACCGTCGGAATTGTTCGTACAAAAATCGTGGTAGAAATGAGAGAACATTGTATTTGCATGTACTGAAATGAAATATGAGGTCTACACTAAATTCAAATCAGCTCGGAAATCCAACAGACAGAAATGAGAAGCGAAAGCGAACCTTATCCGGTTAGAACAGAACTTCGTCTTCTGGCGAAGGCCACTTCCCGAAACATGGAACCGGCGCACTCCATCGTGTTGCTCACGGCGGGACATCTCTAAAGCAGATGAGATTTCCGAGATCAACACTAGCGTCTTTCCGACAGAGACCAATATTCTAGTATGGTGCTGATAAACATACTAATGCAAGGTCCTGGAGGTTCTTACAGCGATTAAATGCCAGCAAGTGGCATAAAGCATGAAGCGAAGCGTCGTTGCATACGTATAAGGCCCTAGATTATTAGAATGGATTCGGCAAAGCCTCGAAGGAAGGTTTATTGGGTTTCTGACTTGCGAAAGGAACAACGGTCAGGACAAAAAGGCGTAAACGTTGGCTCTTAGACCGAAATCAGTTCTCTTCAGAAAGGATGTTCGCGTTACAATTCCATAAACACAACATGTTTGGCACGAAAGATATAAAAAGAGAGGTGGAGATATATTACTGCGGCCTAGGCTCGGTGTAGCACAGCAGGCATTGCGCCAGCTGCCGCATATACTCCAGTTCAAGGTACTTAGTTTGGCTTCCCTTCCCAGGCCAACAAAGCCCTCATCCCTCCGTGGTCGGCGAACTGGTACTAGACTTGCTTGGAAAGGATTATACACTGAGTTTCTCATCGGCTGGCCACCGCAACCCATTGCATAGATTAACTACTGACTTATCCATCAGCTGGTCACCGCAGTTCATCGTAAAGCCAAATGGGCTCCCGGATACCCTGTCGTTGATAAATCCGGTCCCTGGATGCGTGTTTGATCCATACGACTAGCTGCGGCCAGCCTATACAGTGCGGTTGAAAAGCATAAGCCAATTTTGTAAATTTTGTCGTTTTTGCGACATTTCGTGGTATAAATTGCTTCCACTGAATTCCTCGTGGTCGAAAACCATACCTGAAAATTGAATCAGAAACCTCTCAAACTTTTTAAACAGAAATCATTGGTTTTCCACTGTTTCAAAAGTATAAGGCCACCACAGAGACACTTTTATTTTATTACAAACAAAAATCAGCAGTTACAAATTAATAATTGCCAGGTGCGCCATGATTGGAAATAGGTTCAAAAATTCTGTCTGGCATAGTTTCAGCCGAGTTCTTTAGGATATCAGGGTCCAAATGGCTCCACGCTGGGTTAATCGCTCTGCGCAGTTCCTCGACGTTGTTGAATTGCTTTCCGTTGGAATGTATCTGACGTATAATAATTCCCCAGATGTTCTCAATCGGGTTCAGATACGGTGAACAAGCTGGCCATTCTAGCACACGGATATTTTTGAAGTTCAACCACAGGAACGGTGATCTGGCGTGTACCGGTGCGTTATCCCGCATAAAAGTGAATTCCTGTGTATGATGATCGCGAAGAAATGGTAGAAGATGATCTTGAAGAATATTCCGATAGTCCTGTAAGGTCATTCGGCTACTGGTAAATGCAATCCGAAGAACACCAAAGCTACAGAAGGCTCCCCAGATCATCTGGGAGCCACCACCGAATTACGTCTGCTGAAGAGGAGTGGATCCTTACGCAGATCCCGCCAGTAGCAGTGAGATCCATCGAGGCCGTCCAAATTGAATTTCTGTTCGTCGGAGAGGACTATCTGAAAGCACCGGACTCGTTCAAGTGGGAGGAATTTCATGGCGAAAAAATGGCGTACTGTGTTCCAACCAGCCCTCATGTTTCTACGCGCAAATTGAAAGCGTTCGGCTTTCTGGCGATCAATCAGCCTCTGAGCCTTCTTCATCGACTCACGGACAATGTTGCCGCTCTTTCTGGCCACTTTACAAAAGGTCGTCCACGATGCATCCAGCGATGAATCCGACTTAACCTGGCTGATCGAAGCCGGCGTGTTCGATAAGAGTAGCTGGATGTGTCCAACATCTTGTCCAGAGAGTACAGGAGGTCTTTCAGACACTGGTTTGCTTCAACAGCCAACAGGATCTTTCAGAAAGTTGGACACAGCGCATCTGGATCGAAGAAGTTGGGCAGTGATTTCACGAGTAGAGTGTCCTGCCTGATATAGTGCTCGAACTTGAGCTTGTTCCTCGACAGACAGAGGGTAGAACGCGACGAGTTGGTATTAGAATAGTAGGTAGTATCAAATTCAAAGCAAGCAGTTTTGGTTACACAGCGCAAAAAAACGGGGAGCGGATCGAACTTACGAATGGTCATCGCGACTATGGCAGTCACCGCCGCGCCGTAATTAGCCACTGCTGCGCCGCCGCTGACCGTCGTCGCATATGCGGAAGCCGCTGCCGCGAACGCGTCGACTACTTCTTGGAGCTTTGCTTGAATCTCACAGTGGTTCTTGCCCAGCTATTTAGCCAATGGGGCTCTTTTTCGTCAGAAAGGCCACTGAGTCGAAGGCCACTGGCTTCTGAGTCGAAAAGAGGACGTGTAGGCTAACTGATCATAGCTGGCAAGGAAATAGGAGAAGACGCTAAAGACAGCTTCGAACGAATACCATGCACCAATGTATCGGACTTGAAAATATTTTGGAAAATAAATCCAAACTAATAAGGGAACCTAAGGAGAAAACTTAAGGTGTTGCCAAACTGTTGCAAGCAGGCATACGATCGGTTGAAAATAATCCTGATGAGGGTAAATGAAGGGAGTGGAAGGGACAGAAGTAAATCAGAATGACTCCAAGAAGACCTAATGGGAGTACTTTTAGATCTTGAAGATTCGGAGGCCCTTGAAATGTGTTGTAGAAATCTATCCTGGTTCTTCTTCACCTCTCGTCTGCCTCATAGACCTGAATGTCGTCGCGGCTGCGGTGGAGGATGTCGCGCTGGCGGCGGGTCAAGGCACCGAGTCTGCAGACGCAGCCGCGGACTTGCCGCGTTGCGCCATAGGTCGCCGCAATTAGCGATGACATTCGTAAGTTCAGTCCCTCACCCCAAAAAAACTGCAGGTATAACAAACCAGCATCGTTAATGGCCCTATACTTTTGAGCCAGTGGAAAACCAACGATCTCTTCTTTAAAAGTTTTGTATCCAAGAGAGACTTCTGACTGATTTTCAGGCATGGTTTTCGACAACAGCGAATTCTTTGGAAGCAGTCTCTTACCGCGGAATGTCGTAAAAAAATGAAAATTTACAAAATTAGGGGTGGCCTCATACTTTTGAAATGCACTATAGGCAGGAGAGTGTTCTACTCTTCCCAGACACGTGAACATGTGACTCCCACTCCGATATGCCAAATCTGGGCAACAACCGATAACTCCGATAGGAAAATCGATAATACAGATCGATACTGGTCGTTTGATCGAATTCTTCTACGCAATTGTCGAATCTGGCAATTTTCCACCAATTTTCACTGCTGGTACTGTCGCATTCAGTAGTGTTTGACATGCCTATGCATGTAATAAACGTAAATGTCTGCACATGTTTGGAGTAGAGCTATTGCTTGTTGATGTTTTTAAGTGTGATTGTAGCTGACTAACGTGTGATAGGGTTTGTTCGTCTATAGTAGCATTGTCCTTGTTTTTGTTTGTGTTGAATTTCTATACATGAATCGCGTTCACGCTTGAATAAATAAATAAATAAAAATGTAAATTTTCGTCTATTTTGGACGTTCACTCTTGAGGATCATTCAGGCGGCATTTACCTGTTCGAGTAGGTCACCTGCACAGATTCCACGCGTTTTACTGGTTTACAACGGTTTGTAAGACCCAAACGTAGGCAGACTAACCCATTTGTTTATCGTAGGAAAGAATATGGTAGAACGTACTACATAAGAACTCATTTAATAAGAACTCCAACTCTCGTTGAGTATTGATCCCGTAGGGAAGCAGTTTCAGAATAAGGCTGCGGCCTTACTTCAACGACTGGAAAACTTACGCAGTAGGCGAGCGTTTTCCCTCAAGTTTGAAAGAGACGGTCTTTCTGTAGCAGTCGAACCATATGTTGTGGATGTGGTCTCCGCTGACCTGAAAACTCACAGGTTATTTCCTCAACGACGACCAGACAACTATAACTCCTAGCTCGATAATAATGAACGCTACATAGTTCATAAGGCGCAACACTGACGTAGAGAACAATGTTAAGCATTGACGTAGAACTAAACGAAAGTCTGAAGCTATAACAATTTCACGCCAAGCTTCAGTTACATCTCTTTTCACATTTTTACTGTCATAACCATGAATTCTTGAAATGATATCACAAGAGGTGATGAATCAAAGAAAAAAATGGGTGCCTTCCTAAGGAAAAATAAGAAACATTGGATAAATAGAGCTGGTCTAATGAAATGCCGGCATTATTTTTTTAGCTTGCCTGAAAATAATGTCGGTAAAAAGAATGGGGGAATAGCAAATAGATAGCATCAGGAAAACGTGAAAGACAGACATCTATCATAATTGCTGGGCTCCAATCAATTCTCAAATGCTCCCCAGAGTTCGTTACAGCAAGGGAGCGTTTGGCGCAGCCATTCGTTTCGGTGTCACTGATGTGGTTCCACAGTTCTCTGACCGGATATGATTAAGCAATGCATCGGCAGTCAGATACGCATTCAACCTGGGCTGAAAGAAGGCACTAATCTCTATCCCCTTCATTTTAAGCAGGTCCGAGATTACATTTTGAGTTTGTAGCGTGCCATATAGACATTAAGAAACATTAGTAGGCAGGTATCGGCGCTGGAAAAAAAGACGATTAGGTTTGTAGTGCGAAAGTGTTTGGCGACAAATCACTGACAGGGACACCCTCTTAAGAGTCAGATGACACAGAAAGCGTCGATAAAACTGGACGAGTCCCACCGTAAAACTGTCAATTGCGTCTAATAAAATGCAGCACAGCTGTAGAAGTACCGCCGCAAAACGGGCAGTTATTACCTCGTTGTAGATCGAAGACACTGCATTGGGCGGTTGCATCGGGCGCAGCGTGCGACGGCTGTGTGACATTTGAGGAGCGACAACGAAGGCTTCACGAGCAACTGCAGAAGTCGGCCAAACGCCTGCCGCTGCAACAGTGAGAGCGGCGCAACTCGGTCCGGAAGCCGAACGATGTCCTACCCATCACCTTGTGCCGGAATTCGCTCGAGGGTCCGTTTGCTGGGCGAGGGGTCACGGTGATTTCAAGGGACAAGTGGTGGAACTTGAGCGAGTGACGTGATGCCCAGTCGCCGTTGGCTCCCCAGATTGGTTTGCATCGGGGAACCTACAGCTCAGGAGGAAGCAAAGAGATCAGAACTCGGCTACTGAATTGTCCTCTTCCCCTCACTTTTCCAGTTTCAAGGACCAGTCCTAGTGGGTAGGGCGTTTAGCATCTTGCCTCATCATCGCCTTCCTTGAATCTGCTCGAGATTATCAGCTCGGCCCCATGGTGACGTTTTCTCGGGAACGCATCAGAGGAGGGGCTCAGTTTTTGGTTCAATGACAGTTGCTAACGGAAGTCTCGCCAAGCGGCAGAAGAGAAATCCAAAGGGAAAGGTCTGGGGAACAATGTTCTCACACTGCGCTCTCTTCAGTCACTGTACCGACGAGTCGCCAATATGGATAAGCATCTCGCACTCGTTCGTTGCGAGATCTCGAGAGAGTTCCGCCTAGATTAGTCGAAGAAAATCTTTACTTTACATATAGGAGATATCATCATCATACAGCCATTCTTTAGGTTTCACTGTTCCTCGTGGATGCTGACCGTTTTCCTGTCGTCGGCCTCCTTAACCGCTCTCTTCACATCTTCCGCATTTCCTGATTATGCCGCTTGTTACTGTTAGGCCTACTTCGACGACGCTGCTATCGGCGACAACAGCGTCGCAGAAGTGTAACATAAGCCTTACTCATTGATGACACTACCAATAGCTACTGCAGCATTCCGAGAAGTGGTTAGTGAAGGTCTTTGGCTCCAAGTGAGAGGTAGGGGCTTCTTCTTCTTCTTCTTCTTCTTCGGCGTTTGTCCCGCTTCGTGGCGGGGTCCGCTATTCTGGTGTCATGCCACACCTTTCCCGATCCAGCGCTAGATCAAGGTGGACACCAGCTACTTTCAATTGTAATGTATCAGCCCAGCGCTGCTTCGGACGCTCCCTAGGCCGTTTTCCCACTACCTCCATGTTAAGGCCTATTTTGCGGACGCTGTCTTCTTCCCTATGCAGAACCATCGTACCATCGCAAGCGAGCTTCGCGCATCTTGTCACCTATAGGCCCATGCACACTTCTGCGACAGCGCGGCGCAGCCATGATGAAGCATAGGTCCGCGACGGCCACGGCGCGACACTGCGACACGTGCCGCAGGGATGGGGCATGCACACTCTTGCGACTGTCGCGGTGGCTATCGCAAGCGACGCTGCGCTGAGTGCCGCAGGCTGGAGGGGTTCAAATCATTCCTGGCGGCGCGGCATCCACGGGCACGTCGGTCCCGTCGCCTAAAGGCCGCCACAGACTTCTGCGGCGCCGCTGCCCTATGCTTAAGGCCGCCACAGACTTCTGCGGCGCCGCTGGAGACGAGCTCTGCGTCTCTGCCCTATGGTTAAGCAAGGGGCAGCGACGCCGCCGGTGCCGCTGGCGGAAATGACTTGAATCATTCCACCCGGCGGCGCCGCTCCAGCGTCTGTCTGTCTGCGCTCTGCCCTTTCGCGGCGGGATCCAGAGCGGAGACGGTCGATGCGTGCGCGCGATCGTCATCGGGGCGCGTTATTGTTAAGCACCAGTCGGTCCCGACTAGAAACAGTACAGTACCTCGCCGTCACCGCTCCCACTGATGATGAGTCAAGCCGCTGAGCGGCGCCGCTCGGCGGCGCCGCAGAAGTCTGTGGCGGCCTTAAGGCCTCGTGTATACTTCGTCGCGGGGCGACGCGACGCCACGTATAGTGACCATATTGATTGTGCGACGCGATCGATCAATTGGGCTTCATCGCGTGGCCATCGCATCGCGCCGCGACTAAGTATAAACGGGGCCTAAAACGGCGCTGTGACGCGCCCGCCGGATTTCGCGGAGGTAGCTGTTGCCCCATTTGCCGCGCCGCGGTGTCGCAGAAGTGTGCATGGGCCTTATCGGCGCGACACCGAACTTCTGCCGAACGACATCGTTTCGGGTGCGGTCAATGCGCGAGACTCCAGCCGTCCAACGAGCATCTTCGTCTCCATGACGCTGAGGCGCGTTTCAACTTCCCTGGTCGCAGGCCAACACTCAGCGCCGTACATCGCTACTGTTCGACGACTGCTCTGTATATTTTCGACTTCAAGCGCTCCGGTATCATCCTATCGCAGAGCACCCCAGTCAACGAGCGCCACTTGGACCAAGCTGCACTCACGCGTGAATTCACTTCACCCATCAGTTTGCCGTCAGTCGCGACTTCTTATCCCAGGTACTTAAAGACCGCAGTGAGTGGAAGTTCGATGCATGTTGGATATTTCTCGTGAAAAAAAACTACTGTAATGTGTATTGGAAGCACCCACCCAAAAGGGATAGCTTTTCAGATGGGCAATATTGACTTGCAAGTTACAAGTGAGGTGCGAGACTTGGGCGCACATTACTCTAGCTCCCTTTCCTTTGAAAGGTATATAGACGATATAGTTGCTAAGGCATACAGGAAATGTAATTTCATTCTGCGTGCTTTCCGAACACGTGACAGTTCTACTTTATATCGGCTTTTCACTGTATATGTAAGGCCGCTGCTTGAGTACTGCACATCAACCTGGTCTCCATCTAAGCGGACTTACATCGACAAAATTGAAAGGGTGCAAAAAAGGTTTACGAGCCAGATATTTTTGAGAAACGGTTTGTTCAATATCAGCTATCGAGAAAGACTGACTGTTCTTGGTAGTGCATCCCTTCAGCTGAGAAGAGTAATTTATGACGAAAATTTAATATTTAAAATAGTCCGTTGTGCTGTGGATATTGATAGTGATGAATTTTTCAACTTCTCAGAATTTAGCGATAGAAAAAGAGGCCAATCACTGCGAATTTCTATTGGAAGAGTTCGGAGGCATCATTTTCTGGAATCGTTTCTTGTACGAGCAGCGAGAGTGTGGAATACTTGCCAAACGACGTATTTGCATCGCCAACAGCAGCTATCTTCAACCAGAGGCTAGAGTCATACCTCAGATGAAAGGGATTTTTTAAAAATGTTTTCTCAAGAATTTAATTGCAGATGAGTTCAAGTATTCCAGGAACCGCCTAGATCACGCTGTAGTGTCTTGTCGGATGTTTAGCTTACAAAAGGTCCATATAGTGACTCTACAGGATGGATCTTTCTACATACCGTAGTGATCTTGCAAGTACAAAAGTCACTCTCAACGAATAACGTATTATTTTCGTTCGTTTCGTTTCGTTCGATTCGTTCCCTTACCTTGTGTTATGTAGATTGTTTTTGTGTTTTTTTACACTTGTTTCAAAATTCTGCATAGTCTGAGTTAAGCCCAGGGGATGTATTTGTTATAAGAACATATGACTGAATCCAGTTATTTCTCATCTCTTCTCTTTTGATACGTGAAGTCACCTCCTTTTTTCTCAGTAGTATCATGCAATTTACTGTGTACTGAATGGTAAGCTGGATGGTAAAGAAGATAATACATTGACCAAAAACATTCCGAAAACTTTTATCAGTCTACCAATAGTTGCGGTTTTTATGGTCAACCAGTCTGGAGTTATAGAAGCGACAAATGCTGTCACTGAAAGAAGCACGACCTCGCCTAAGTTCGAAAGGGTATACCCTTACGCTTAGGTGTGACTTACCTAGAATGTTGCTCGAGAGTGGTACGAAATTTACGAATTTCATACATACCACGCTATAACTTGGCTGGTTTTTGCAAAACCGTTCTTTCTTGCCCTCCAGCAGTACCTTCACACACAGCCTAATTGAGGTTAAGCTCAGTATGAGGATGAAAGATATCTTCTCATTACTTTGCATGGAAATGACTTCTACGGAATCAATGATTAAACACGATGAGGAATTAATTTAAATCTTGGGCTTTTCTCAGCTAACAGATTTGTTTCTGGTATAACATATGCCTTCATATCATTCCCTTAATTTATTGTATAGCCAACCATTGTTTTGCTACGTGTTTCGTTTTTCAACTTTGTTGTTTGTTGTTGGATTAAATAAACATAAATAAATAAATAAACCTTGATGGAGCTGGACTCAGCAACGTCCGTCGTTAGATATTCGGTCTTCTTCACGTTCAGTTCGACTACAAACCGCTCCAAGCGATCACACATAGCTTGGAGCTCTCGCTCGATTCACCTTTATCTTCGCTAGCGAGCATCACGTCATCGGCATAAAGCAACGTCCAGGGAAAGGCTTCTGAAGATCTCGTGTGGTGGCATCCATGACGACAACAAATAGGAGTGGGAAAGCGCAGAACCCTGGTGTACACCGATAGAGATAGGGAACTCCATCGCGGTTCCAGCTGCAGCTTGAACTAGACTCTTTGGACAAAAGTGGAGAATTCGCACCCACTCTATGAGCTCTTCGGGAACTCCATGATGTCACAAGGCATACCATATCACGTCACACGGTACGCGGTCAAAGGCCTTCCCCAAGTCGGGAAAGGCGATATGCACTGGCCTCTGTTTCTCGCGATGCTTCTGTATCAGGAGGCGGGCGGCATGTATGGCATCAACCGTGCCACAGCCAGCCACGAAGCCGCACTGATTGCTGGACAGCTGGACGATGTCCCGAATTCGTCCATCGACAATTCGCTCAAAGATCTTCATGCTGTGCGAAAGCAAGCGAATCGGGCGGTAATTGGAGCAGTCTGCAGGACTGCCCTTCTTCTTCCAAATCGGGATCGTCGTGCTTTGGCGCCAACACTCAGGCACTTTCTTCTCCGCCACAACCTGATTAAAGAACTTCGCCAACCACTCAGCAGGATACCAGTACTTGGACTTCCTAAATCAGCTGCCTCGTCGTCGGGCACAGTCGCTTTGCCTAGCCTCATCTTCTTCAAGGCTGCTTCAATCTCCTCCCCGGTGATGTTCTGAACGAGGGCCTGGGTTGGAGCCGTTGAACCACCATCGCGTGACTCGAGCTTCCCGTTGACATCTCCATAATGAGTGGCTTTTGCAACAGCCACGGCTTTCTTCGCAGCTTTCTTCGCTTCTTGGTACTTCCGCCAGTTATCGGCTGCCTTTTTGCCGAGAAACACACGATACAGCTACTTCTTCTCTCGAAATTTTGCTTTCACGTCGTTTGTCCACAGCCACGTCTGCTTGTCAAACTTCCGTCGCTCAGATTCGTAATGCCGAGCTCCGACTCTGCAGCTTGACGTATCGCGTCGATAGCCTTCTTCCAAGTTTCGTCGACAGTCGTGACTGTCGGTAACTGGACGCAAGAAATCACGGCTGCTTCCTTCTCTCTCATTCGCCACCACTTGATTCTTGCTCTACCGCATAACTCGACTTGCTTCAGCCTCAGAGGGGCGATCTTCAAAGTGTAGATCAGCGGTCGGTGCTGTGGGGCGACCGTCTCAGCCCTAGTTTATGCTTGCGCCGCTGGGCGGCGCGGTACGATGGTCGGGATAGATATCGACCGGGCGGCGCGAAAAATCGATATCTATGGTGATCGTGGTGCCGCACCGCGTGGCGGCGCAAGTATGAACTAGGTCTCATACGGCACGATCTTCACGTCTGTGACAAGACTCCGATCGCGATCCCTCACAAGGACAAATTCTGAGTCTTGGTACTCCCACTGTGGTATAAGGTGCGAGTCGCGTTTTCGGAAGACGGTGTACACTATGGCAAGGTTATGCGATTCCGCGTAATCAAGAATGCGCTCACCATCGGCGTTACGTGATCTGTGTCCGAAACCACCATGACAGTTGTACCCGTCCTTCGTAAGACCAATGTGCACATTAAGGTCACCAGCGGCTATGATGACATCTTTCGGCGGTACCTCTGCTGTCTTCTTATCAAGCAGGTTCCAAAACTCATCCTTAGGTTGATCGGAGCAGCCGGTCTGTGGAGCATACGCAGAGAAGAAGTGATAGAATCGCTCCTTAGCGGCGGCAACGATCTTCATCAATCGATCGTCAAAGCGCTCGACGCTTACAATCGAGTCACGAAATCGTTTGGAGACGATTATTCCGACACGGAAAGGGATGTCTTCGTCCGTCAGTAAACGATTATGGTACTTGTGGATTCGAATTTGGAAAAGATCTCCGTTGCTCTTGTTATTCTGTTGCTGTGTTCCTTGCTATTAAAAGTGATGGGTGGCACCAGCACAAGGAATAGCGTGAAAGAACATGAAAATCTACAATAACAGCTAGCTACAAAAACATTCAAACGTAATTTCGGAAGGCAAAAGATCCAGTGTTGTACTGTTATTTGGAGAGCAAAGCTATACTTTTCAGCTGCTGCTGTAGTTTTCGAACTAACCATAAGTTGCAGGAGCAACGTCAAGCATTCGGGATTGCTGCTTCGAGAATAGATTGGTCAAAACAAACCAAAAATCTCTGAACCATCTGCGACAGAACTCCACTTATATGGCATTTCCGCCATTAATGAAGCTATCCGGACAGGTGTATGGCAAATAGGTACTCAAGACTAATGTAACGTATCGGTGATCCATAGACATTCCTCTTGTTCAAGCGACAAGAGAAGCTGACGCCCTTCCCAAGCGTGTAAACATTTAAAGAGTCGAACTTGCGGCCATCGTGATAGTTTTTAGGGAAACAGCGGTTTCCTTTTATTCCCCTCCATGCTGGTGTTTTCGTTCCCGCCAATTCCTGAATGTTTCCAGTCCTAACGTTCGTCACCTTCCTCAATGCAATTTCTACATGTACCTGCTGAAGACTCAAATATTCGTACCTGTAGGAATTCTCCAAAGCAGGTCTAAATCGCTAAGGAGCACTGTGACGTCGCGCGCGAGAGTAGACACGTCGCAAAGCGGCAGCCGGTGATATCGAACAGTTACCATCTGCTCGGGGTCGCGTGGTCCCATAACGATTGTCTGAGCTTTGGGCGGAAAACTGGTCCGCCCGTTTTCGCGTACGTTTTACGACTAGATGTTCGCGACTGTGAGATAGTGCACGCTCCTCTCGCCAACCCGCATTTCGCAGTATGAAGTAACCACAGCAAAAAATGTTGAACAGGCATGACGACGGTTGACCGTCCACAGAGGAAACCGAGAACGACGCCCTACGGATGGGAAATGATTTCGGCCATGATAATCAGACGGCCAGCAGCTGCGAGCGAGGAGAAATCGAAGACGCAATGACGTGCGGTGCTTATACAATGAAGCGATTGTCGCTCGGCGAACAGATAGGGAAGGAAGTCGAGGATGAGTCACCGGAGACGAGGCGGCGACAACAAGCGAGGTGAGGCTCGCGATTCGAGCGCGTCACGGACCATTGGGACTGATAGTCCGAGGGGGAACAGGTTCCCGTCGACGGAGGCCGCCACCGAAGAACCGTCGATCGGATCCCACTGCCAACGAGAACTCGATTCCCACAGCCATGTGGCGCTGAATCCGCGTCAGGGGCGAATTCATCTCTCCCAGGCTAGGTGACTGCAATGATAAACGTTTGGCGAATTCCAGCACCTCTGGACAGGACTGCTCGCAATCAGAATTTCGCTGGTACAAAGGTGTCCACCCATCTTCTACGCATAATAGGCAGGGATGTGCGGGATTTCCGTTTCCATGTTTCGAATTCCGGTTTCCAGCCATTTTTGGCTCTTCCGTTCCGTTCCGTGTTCCGCCTGTTTTTGGACCGGAAGGCGGAAACGGAAATGGGCACTGTTCAACACTAGTTTCAAACACAATCAGCTTATCAATTAGAAAGAGTTCTCCTTCAGATAATTGTGAGAGAAATGCTGTTTGACAACTCTTATATTAATATTCTTGGAATTGGTTAGACTACCAAAAATACTTAAAAATGGCAACGGCTGAGGGCATGGCAAAATTAATGGGCCAGCAAAGGCTATGTATGCATTTTATGCTGAGAAAGTGCACTCAACATTCGAATGATCATAACATTCCTGATCCATTGGTTACAAGTAGCTACAAAAACTTTGTGAGCATATAGCGCACTATCATGAACCAAAGGATTCAGTGTAGGTTGTGTCATGCGGTTGTCTGCTCCAAGATTATATCAGTGTTTATTTTATTTATTTTGAGGCGCGGGTTATCGCGCGATGCTACAATCCGTATCGTTCATTGTAAGACTAACAGACAAGAAAACAACCCATCAATTACCAAATGTAATGAAATTAATACGACGTCAAATAGAGGAGATGCAGAAGACAACGGTAGCAAAGAGGAACAAAACCAGTAGCAGGGAGAACACATTACACATATTAGAGCTCCTTAATCCGCTGATCGACAAGCTTCTTAAAACTGCTGAGAGATATCTGAAGCACCTTTTCCCTCAGCAACGGACGGAAAATACAAAGAGTCCTGTTTGAAAAGAAATGTTTTCTGATTTGGCTTCTCACAACTGCATCCGTGATTCTTAGACCACCAGATCTTATCCTAGATAGGGGATCTACTGAGAAGAATTCATAGGCATCAATTTTAACCCTACCAGTCAGAATTTAAAACATCATTACCAGGTCGAATATTGTTCTTCAGCGTTTTACGGACGGTAAGCCCATCTGAATGATTCAACTTGTACCGTTTGGTCCAATCCAATAGAATTAGGTGAAAATCTATACGTAAAAGTATTTCGGTAATTATTGTATTATTATTTATTAAAATTAAAATTATTTTCATAGTTCTTCAATGGCATAAAATACAATGACAAAACAATTTTGAACAAAGGACAACAACATCATCTAAAACAACGACAGCTAACAATAACTTAAAAATGTTTTGTCAAAACATCTCATCATCAATTTTCGGGTGAAATTATTTTTCTATTTTCAATTAGTGTTCCTGGTTGAAGGTGTAAATTTCATTTTTTTAAAAATTCCATTAGGTGTGATATTCATCCATATGGAGTTATGCAATTCATTTTTTAATGAAGATCACGAATATCTACCAGGGGTGTTATTTTGATTGAATAGGGTGACCTATTGAATTCTGACACAAAACTATTGCTTCGAGAACCGTCTAAGAACTGTCCAGCTGTGTTTCCTTGAGCGTGAGGGTTCTAGGCTGGCACAGACTGAATATTGCTGTGGAAGTGTGGACCCACCATGACTGATCAGTCATCCAGTTATCCTCTTATTGTTAGATCCCAGAATGAATTCTGAGTACTAGCTTTGGTGACTGTAATGTAACTGCTAATGTTGAGTATGCAGATATCTGAGCAGTCATCACGTCGTCTATGATGCCACAGGTTTCCAAAAATGTTGAGAGGAATCTCTTTCCTGCACAGAAAACGATCTAGGTGGCTACTCCAGTTTTAGACCTTACCCGAGCTGGTTTCTTAATGCGGGTCTGTAAGTAACCTCAACTGGTTGATTCGGTTAAAATTCAGAAAATTGCAACATCACAAAAGTCAGCGAAAAACCCGTCGTAGGAACTAGATATGGAAACAGCGGAGAGACTGCATGCCGAAATAGTAAGATAAGACCCTGAATTTGCTTTCGTTTATTGCTCTAGCCATTGCTAAAAGGTTATCATAACAATATTATGAACTCATGCTTCGTTATGCTATGTTATGATGAGGATGAGCTTTAATCTGTGAAAGATTCTGCTGCTCGCAAAGTTCTGAGCAAGAAAAGCGCAACGGAAGCCGGTTCTGACACCATTTCAGATGCACTTTTGAAAAAGTGGCGAACATGTCTCATTTCCGTTTCAGCGTTTCGTATTCCGGTTTCCGGCCATTTTTGAGCGTTTCCGTTCCGTCTTTTGTCTTCCGCTTTTTCCAGAAAAATTTCCCCACATCCCTGATAATAGGTATTCAGTCAGGAAAGCTAAACGAAGGTTAGAAATAGCCGGTATACGACTGACTACGGTGGCTTACACATGTCTTGGAGCCAATTTGAAATCATATCTGCCTATGCAATCACTTATAGTATGGCCATTTCACTGTTTCGGATCACTCGCGTCTAAAGGCCCCCACACACTTCTGCGGCAACGCCGCAACTCTGTCACCGACGTCGCCGACAAAGGCGTCGCCGAAGTATGACATAGACCTTAATCACGCGGCAGAGGCGCAGAGTTCGCCACCTGTCCTATCCTTAACCATAGCGGGGAGCTGCGCTGCCGCAGAAGTGTGCGGAGGGCTCGGGGACGTAACACCAACGCGACGTGGCGCGCTAGCCGCATGCGACGTCCCGGCGCTGAAATGCGGACGTGCGCTCGGTGGTGCGTAGTTAGTCGCGGAGCACGAAATTTCGCCACGTTTAAACTCTTCGACTACTTTCTTTACCACAGGGAGCCCCAAATGAAATGGAAGAGGAACTCTCTTGGTGGAGGCGCTTGGAAGAAAAAGAAGACAGTAAAATGCCTCTGCCTGGTTGTAGATTGGAGAAATAAGGAGATCTTTAGCGTTTGCTAAGGGAATCCTTGCAAATGACGTTAGTGAACTATAACAATGGAGTTGGTGACGGTTAAGCGTAGCGTAAAGTTAGAATTTAGGGAAAAGCTGTGGAGTAATGCGCTCTCTCCCCCCCCCCCCCCCCCAGTAGAAACCTACAAACACTTGCTTTCTATTTAGTAATCCCGTCAGAGTTCTTGTTTCGAATTTCGCTCATAGATCCTTGCCCATTTCATTTCACTTATTTGAAATAGATTGAGTCTGATTCCGCCCGCGCATTGTTAACAATCACTCCCACTTCCCTACCAGGAAGCACCAGACTTGTCTCATCCTCATCTCATGCCCCTTTCCTTCTTCTGCGCGGTCGACGTCGTCGCCGGCCCACACTCTCGTGGATAAGACTGCATTTACATTCCCTGTAGTCGCCACACCTGCACCCCCGGTGTGCTATGGTGACCGCTTCCCTAACTACCATAGCGCCCGAACTATTTTTAAAGCACAAATCTCGATTGCCTGAGGCTGCCCCACAACTCATGGTTAGTTCCAAGCTTGCAAGAGCAGCTGAAAATTAAACAGCCTACTCCAAATAACAGTGGATTTGGTCTTTTGCACTCCGAAGCAACGTTTGAAACCTTTTATGGCCAACGCTTTCCTTATGTGCTGGCGTCACCCACAACGTTGTAGCTGCGAGGAGCAGAATCTTCTTCGAATTCGAATCAAAAAATGCGACAATCGTTTATTGATGAAGAAGGCCATTTTCGTTTCCGTCTTCAGGTCCAACAACAAAGGAATATAAAATGTGGATCTATTTAAGGACGTCGGAAAATGGTTTCAGCAGAAGTGTCCTACCGCTTTTAATCCGCACTTAAAACCCTTATCTTTCCCATGATGGAATCTAAGAATCATAGGTCCACTTGGAGCAACTCACCAACTCTAGAAAAAGCCGACCAAGTAACGGTTGCGCTCGACCGGACCGAGATGAACCAATGCTCGATTCTGGTGCGAGGTGATTCTAAGCTTTTGACCACCCACTTTTTTGATTAAGGCCTGCGATAAAGTTCTGCGGCATGCCGCGTTGCCGTCACCGGCTTCGACCACATCTCTCAATTGGAACAATTCTCGAACGTTTGTAGTGGAAGCTAATGTACCCACCGAGAAGTCCGGACTCACCGATATATTTACAACCGGAAAAAAACCGTCCGAGTTGTCCAGTGTGCCGCACGACTCAAACCTGGTTTTTATTAGCCATGGAACGCCCTTACTGCAGGCTCAATACGTTGGAGCCAGGGATGAAGGACATTAACGACGCTTTATGGGTTTTTCTGCCCATCACAAGCCCCGCCCCCAGCCGACCCTACTTGCGCCGGAGAAGAATGCATGCAAATATCACGAGCTGCAGCGACTGATTAGCAAAAGGATAGGTAACTCAGTCCTGTTACGATTTCCCTGAATTTCACCCCGAAACTACGTGGACGGTTTTTTTCCGGTCGTAAGTTTATCAAACACTGAACTGCGGCTGCAATTGCGGCACAGAGCGGAAGGAGGCATCGCGACAACTTTTGCCCAGCGTGACTCCCATCGCAGTGGTTGCACGGGTCCCACATCCATAGGAACAGATCGCGGTTAGCTCCTGTTCATACTTCGGCGAAAAGAGCGACTGGGGCGACGGACGTAGTGTGGTGTACGCAACTAATTAATTACGTACATCAAACTACCACGGCGACGGACGGAGTGAGGAGTACGTAACTATTTACGTACTCCACACTCCATCCGTCGCTCCGTTCGCTCTTTTCGCCGAAGTATGAATAGGACCTTAGATGCCGCAAAACTTCTGCAGGGCTCAAGGGTCGCGGCCAGCCCACAAACATGACTCTCCGAGGTTAACTGCAAGCGGGAGACCCGAGTCCGGAAATGTGATCAGAGCGGCGAGTAAGTTTCAGAGCTGTACTTCTATCATTTAGAAGCTGTTTTAGATACTTGCCTCGTACTACCACGAAAGAAAGAAACCGATCCGTGTTTGCATGCCGTTGGCTCGGCGCATTGAGATGAGCGTTGCTTGCAGCGAAAAATTTGCAAACGCGGTTTTTAATAAAAGGGGATGAATACAAAATGCGTAGGGAAATTGGAAGTAGTCCTGTGCCAGTTTCGTTCTTTAAGCGTGAAGCAGGAAAAGCTCATCACACTTATCGTTCTCTCGGGGAGTGCGTAACGGATTTTCTCATAACGCGGATTTTCTCCGGTCCCTTTAAATGCGTTACAACGAGAGAAGGCTGTATTTCAATAAGCCCTTCAAGCTGAAACGTAAATTATTTAGTCAATTAGAGCGAAAAATTCTGCACAGAAAGTAGCATTAATGCGCAATGCAAGTTGAATTTTTACTCAATGATAGACGAATGAAAAATAGTAACACAAAACGCTGAGAACCTTCTGGATAACATAATATATCATTAATGAGGATAGGATCAGCAGTGTTTAAGCGATAGCCATGTGAAGAAGTAGGATTTCGGAGAGGATTCAGCAGGATCGACCGCATCCACACCATTACGAAGCTCATCGAAGTTTCGCGAGAGTTGCTGTGCCTTATGTTCATCAAAAAGGCATTCGACTCTGTCGAAACTGAAGCGTCGTCGAAGCCCTGTTCACACAGGTTGTTCCTACTCACCACATCAGGGTCTTACGAGAGCTGTACAGTGGAGTCGCGACCAAAATCTCACCATTCTACAACGGCATTATTGTCAACATAAATAGTGGGGTTTTGCAAGGGGACACCTCATCCCCAAAGCTCTTCAGCACCACCCTCGAAAACGTCACGCGCGAACTAGAATGGGAAGAAATGGGAGTGAGGGTCGACGGCCGGCAGCTGCACCATCTTCGCTTCGCTGACGACGTCGTGAAGGCAAAGAACATCCGACTCCACGTGCCCACCTATTGGACTGCACTGTTCTTCCTGAGGTAACGTACGCCTCAGAGACCTGGGCATACGAAAGCAGACCAGTGCCGCGCAGCGGAGAATCCCCAGGACGATGCTCGGATTGATACGACTCACGCAAGGGAGAAAAGGCCTCCGGGGTTCGGAGCTCCGTCGAATTCGAAGATCAGGGACGCTGTCGCATATGCCAAGTCGTCGACAATTAGGTGGACCTGCCACATAATGCGTTTGGCCTATGTTATACTTCGTATTAGGTTGGTGCATAAGTTCTCGGACATTTGATTCCTCCCGAATTGAAAGCGCATTTTCCCGCCAAATTTCTCGCATGTATCAACGCGTAAATGATCGATCGATAGAGAAAGGAAAGGGCTACAAATCTGTTCCTAACATTTACTTCTGCGTTGTTAACGTCAGCTATTATGGCTAAGCAATTTATCCCAACTGAGACGCATATTCGGCACGTCATGTTATTCCTGCATAAATCTGGCCTCAATGCCAACGAACCGTATCGTCGCCTGAAGGATGTTTACAAAGAGAGTGCTCCTGCTTGAAGTACTGTGTACCAGTGGTTCTCGAAGCTTGCAGTTGGTGAATTCTCCGTTGAAGATAATGAACGAGAAGGGCGCCCGATGACACTGGATTTGGATGGCCTCCGAAGTAGAGTGGAAGCGGACCCATACCAAACCACTCGCGAACTATCGAGCACTCTTGGTGTTAGTCACTCAACAGTCGTTCGAGGATGGAAGTCGATTGGCAAGGTGCAAAAATTGGGTCGCTGGGTACCTCACGACTTGACACAACATGACATGGATCGCAGAGCCGATGTCGCTCTGTCTCTCCTTACCCTCAGACGTACCCACGGATGGCTGGACAACCTTGTCACCGGGGATGAGAAGTGGATGCTCTACTCTAATTATCACCGGAGTGCACAGTGGGTTGACGCAACTGGAGATGCAGAGGACGTTCCGAAACCCGACCTTCACTTGAAAAGGTGATGCTATGCATTTGGTGGAGCTTTATTGGCGTAGAATACTGGGAGCCGCTGGACGAAGGGATAACAGTGACGGCAGAGGTTTACGTCAACCAACTGAGGAAGTTGAGGGGCCACCTTCAAACCACACGAGGAGAGCAGGTGAGGGTGTATTTTCAACACGACAACGCTAGACCGCATATTGCTAGAGCGACGGCGGCTGAGTTGGCGGACTACGGATGGACCGTTCTTCCACATCCACCTTACTCACCGATCTCGCTCCTTCTGATTATCATTTGATTTCAAGCCTTGAACGCTATTTGAACGACCAGCAATTTAGGAACCGAGAGGATGTCAAGGAGACACTGCTCACATTTTTCGAATCACAACCGGCCACGTTTTGGAGAAAAGGCATCCATGACTTACCAGCACGTTGGCGAAAGACAATTGATGTAAGGGGTGGTTACTTCAAATGATTTGATATTGTTGTTCATATGTTGTGATATTAAATATTTCATGCCCCAAATGTCCGAGAACTTATGCACCAACCTAATACCAGCCCGCGCAACACTGTCGCCGACGTCGCCGACAACAGCGTCGCCGAAATATAATATAGGTTTTCGTAGAGACCTGCTGGACGAGAGCTGTCACCGACTATCGCGGCTGGGGCTGTTGTTGCTTTGGAGGTCCTCTGGTGGTGGTTAAGGACCTTCTCGAATCCTCTGCTCGCCTTTTCCTTTTTGTAGAGTGCCATGCGGATTTCGACCTTATGGACCTTGCGCGATTACGATGTTGCTAGTCAGTTCAAACTTGGGTAATTAAACCTTGATGCTAATGAGGGTAATTAAACCTTGATGTTAATGATTTTATCTTTAAACGAGCGAATAATAAGATACAGTTGACAGGCAAAGTGCGACGCAGCAGATGGCAAAGTATGCTGGACGGCCAAAAGATATGTGACAAGTAAGGCGTATTGGACAAGCAAGTGATATTTGACGGGCAGATTTGATTTGACAGGCTAGAAATAAAACGAAACATGCAAGGAGTCGAGGAGGCCAGACATATGCGCGGTCACTCGAGAGGCGACCGTACAGGTGAATGGGTTATTTGTTTACGCTACAGTGAAGGCAGCCGAGAGGAGTTACGTGATCCACAAAGAAACAGCTGGGAGTTTCGGCTACAGTGAGGGGAGGACGAGCTGTGCTAAGTGATCAACATAGAAGAAGCGATACGTTATCAACGTAGAAAAAGCATGGGAGCGGCGCCAATAGTCTCAATGCCGCCTATTGGTTGAATAATTGCACATTGGCGAATTGTGGACGGTTAACTAGGAGCCAGATGACTGGTAATAGCAACCCAGGTGTCGCCATACCGACTGGATGCCGCTGGATGTCAAGAGGACACCAGGACACCCACCAACGCGTTGGTCGGACTTCTTCTTTCTTCTGAAAGCCCTGAACCACGATACGACGTCATCGTGTCCCTCGAGTGAGGAGGTTTTAGAGCACTCTGGCACGCGACAGAGACGAATGGAGACGCTGCTGGCGCCCGCTTGAGCAACTCGACTATCAATGGGAAAACAGGTGATGCGGGTGATACGGCTGGTTTTAAGTGAGAGCACGTAAATGGTGATCTAATAAAAAGCACATCCATAAGGTTCCCATGCTTTCCGCAAGCCTTTAGATTGCTTGTAAATGTATTTTAGAGGAAACAAGCGCAACAAGTCAGTGTTTGAAACTAAAGAATAAATGGATCCTTTAACCGCTGACCAGCCCGGCGAAAGCAGCGTTTGTTCAATTACACAACAAACATGGCTTTCTGAGCAAACGCATGACACAATCCTATCCTATGTCGCGCAGAAAGATCTCTTTTCTGCATTTTGAAATAAGCCTTAGATCATTCCTCCCACAGACGGAGAGGAAAAAACGGTTACGATCATGTGTTTCTCGGCATTTTTCTGCCATTTATGAGCACGATCGTGCCGACTGTTTAGACGTTCTATCTTGCCTTTGTCGATGAGACGCTATCGAGATCTGAAGGAGCCATAAAAACTATTCTAGGAACTGGAGAGCGGAGTGCAGATTTTGCAGCCTGAGCCAGGCAAGTTCATAAGCAGGTTCCGCCTTTATAGGAAGCAGTAAAGTGCCTTATCACGCGCCGTTCCATCAGGTCATTCGGACTAATTGGTAGACCATGCTCGAAATGTGGGGAGATACTGTGTAGATGGATAGGTAGTTATTGAGCAGGGCGGCGGCAGTGCTTTAACAAAGCTCCGAATCAATTCCATTTCTGGTTGAAGATAAGGGTGCCATAGAAGGCAAAAGCAAAATGAAAGGCGACGCCATAAGAAAGCGTTGCACAGGACTAGGCGAAGGGAGACGAGGTGATTCGGCGACCTCTGGCAATAGCTTGCCTTTCTCCAATGCAACGAACGATCCGCCGATGACGAAGAGCGGATTGTGTTGGCACAAAATCACGGAAAGGGCAGTCGACCCCAACGCGAATCGATGGTAGTTTATTACAATTATGAACGGGCTCAGGAGCATGGAAATGGCGAAAAGCTTATCGCTTCCGGCGCCTGCGGGCGTGAAAAAAGACGCCTGTGCAGCTCACCTAAATAGCAAAGAACAGGGATTATCGCTGAGGATATTCAAGCCGCTCCATGCATGTACGGAAGCTGAAAACCGCGGATTTTCGACGGTACAACGCCATAGCTACTGTCCCGTTTCTATGCTGTTTTATCGAGACGCGATGTAAATGAAAAACTAAGAATTAACCATAATTGTCAGTTTTCGGTGACAGGGATTCCTACGGAACCCCTATACTTGTCAATGTTTCACAATAGATGAACAGAAAACTTATCGTTAGCCGTGTAGATCCCCTAAATTCATGCTCAATCTAACAACCGATTGTGCACCCAGAAGAGAAGATCCAGGGTTCTCGATTTCATCGAAGTCCACGGGTGTGTTTTCTGGTTGAGCGCGCAGGCTGGGACTCTAATGTGGGTACGATAACCTCTTGAAATTCTTTCTGGAGCATCCTGCGACGCTACGGATTTTCAGGAGGTATTAGCAAGCGCGTTAGGTAGTTGACATAGATGCTATGCTAAGACCTGCTGAAGGTCCTCCAACCAGTGGGTTGCTACCGGCAAACTGGCTCTTAAATATTTAAGGGTAAAGTGACGGGCCCACTAACTACACAGCAAATTCGAGACCAATTCCTTATATTGGATACGCCATTCAATGTTTGAACTGCCCCTAATTTTGTCTTTATCGTAGTTTTTTTCACAAGTCGTTGTAGCCTAGACTTTTAGTACTCTATTTCATGTTGTTCTCTTACAGTGCTCAGCATCATCAGTCTTTCTTGTGCAGCCAAATGAAAAACGGAGCCAAAAGTAACTTTCGTATCCAATTTTTGTTTGCTCCCCACGTCGGTATCTGCTCCCACTTTGGTGTGAGAGGCAAACTCAAAATAAATGGAAGTATAGAGTGAAAGGAAGGAGGCACTAATAATCATAAAGATATGGCAGTTCGAAGTAGAGTACAGATGTTGTAAAAACAATGTCGATTTACTGAAAGAGACAGTGGAGCTTCTGAAAAGCGCCAACAGAAATCGAGCTTCCTGAATTGAGCTTCTTGGAAAAATCGAGCTTCCTGAATTGGAATGAACAGCGACACGCCCGGGCTGGCGAGGAGGGCATCATAAATGTGGAATATCAATTCGCTCTTTGCAGCCGCATGGTGACCGAGCAGGCGATAGCAGGGGCCGGATTCATCAACGACTTACCCCGGGTATAGCGAGTAGAGATACCCACGACGATATCTGCGTCTCTGACTCTTTTCTTATCTCTACCTGACTCTTATCTCTACCCCTATACCCCGGATACCCACGGGTTTCATTGTTGATGAATCCGACCCCAGTACGATTTTCAGGCATTCGAGGGATTTGACAGACGCACTCGGTAGACAAGGGGGCTTGGTATGAACTCGCTTCTCTGAGCGACTGCATCGACGTTTCATATTGAATCGCCATCGGAAACGATCGGAGAAGTCGGCCGGTGTTCTGCGAAGAGAAGAAAACGTCGTTGCAGTTGCTATCTACCGGAAAGCATTCACAGGCAGAGCCAGAGGGTTCGTGTCACTGACAGAGAGACCAATGTGCAATTCCATATGCGAACTGCCTTGGAAGCAGAAGTGATTCTCCATTTGAAAGCCAACAGATCGCTGTAGCGCAGAGGGAGGAGGCGCTGACGGTTGTGTGAACACTGAATCAGGTTTCTAAGCTCCAGTCACTCTGTTTTTTCTGTCCAAATTTCACAACCCATAACCTCACTCTTTACTAACTTCTTCCTCAGTGCGGTATCTTCTAAAAGCATAAAATATAAGGGTCGGTGTTAGTCAACCCTTGTTCAGGATGCACCACGCATTCTACTTCTACGGGATATTGTCCCTTTATATTATCTACTTTATTTATAATTGCGAAATTTGCAAACATACAGAAACATCTAATTTATCCCTAAAAACGATGTTACGTGGTAAACTAGTGGGATTTGGGCTCGTTTCAACTCAAAGGCCATGCAATGTTAGATAGAGGAATCAAACCAATGTCATTGACTGAAGAGATTCGTTATCTCGCAGTTGTTATTCGTCTCTGCTGTACAAAGGGAGAAAATGGCGAAAAGAAAAGAAAAAGAAAGAAAAAAGAAAGGAAAAATCGATCCTCTGATTCCGTAAGTATAAAACAAAGCGCTCGCTCCGTTGACACCTCAAAGCCGCTGCGTTGAGTGCCATCTCGCTGTTTGCCGCATTTCTCGCCCTGTGCGGATAAGTGTGCACTCCTGACATGTTTGTGTCCTTTTCAAGTCAGCGCTTATCACTTGTGACCGCCGACGACCACCCACCACATTTCCTCCCCCGATCCTCGCCATATGGCAGGGTCAAACAGTGGAACAACTCTTCTGATTCCGCTGATCGGCGAAAGAGAAAGGGTAGGCAACACTAATTTTTCTCACCGGGTATCGTCGACAGCGACGAAGGCGATCCTGATCTGCTCTCCGCCCTCCTCTTAGGAGGCGGGGTCCTCATCAGAAGTGCGCGCAAATGAACTCCGAATTTTCGTAAATCGTAAACCCTAAATCGTAAGAGATGCCTGACTTATAGTGCATCTGAATTCCTAGAATATCTTCTATTATCTTCTATTTTTATTATATCTAGTCGAATATAATATATGTTTTTATGGAGTCGTTTTCAACTTGAGCTGCATACTTTTGCAATCACACTGGAAGCCACTAAAATCATTTAACGTCTTTCGAATCGAGCTGGACAAGTTCTAGGACAATCAAAATAACCTGCTTGTTTAAAAATCTCAAAAGGACACGTATACGCGGTGCGCAAACAAAGAGCTTGCACTGCTTGGACGATCAAAAAATGTGCATCATCTTAGTAGCTTGCATATAAACTATGACTTTGAAGAAACGATCTTAACAACTCAGAGTCAAGACCAATAAAAAACGTTCCATCCAAAACCAGAAAAAAATCATTTCGTCGCTGACCAACTCGACGAAAACAGTATTTGCACAGAAAACCCTGCAAGCGTCCCCTACTGAGTGAGCACATGGCGCTAATGGTATGACACACCTAAAGTTTTAAGCCTTTCCATATTTTGAAGTGTACAAAAGAGCATTTTTGCAGCAGACGAGAAGGAATGGTGTAACAATTAAGACAGTACTATCACTTTTTGGACACTCATTATGGTCGGATTTTTGAGGACAATGATTAAAAATATGAAGTCCTGGCGATTATTACTGGGCTAGACCTCTCTCCGGTCGCACTCTAGCACAGCGTCTCACATTCCAATGGTCTGAGAACATTACATTCCACCACAGAAAGAAATGCAAATTTGCCTTTTAGGGCAATGAATATGATCACCTGCTGAACTGTATTCTTTGCTGCAACCACCCACGGCTCAGTGAACTTGTAGCTTTTTCACCGCTTTTTGAAACGGCTCTTTCCAATGCATACTAATGGTAGTGATGCAAAGCCATCAAGAAACATTGGAGTTGATTGCAGGTACGTCGTGGAATAACAGTTAAGCTGCTGTAAGGAGTAAAACACTCATGTTTCAATCTGATTATCACTGTAGGTTATGGTGTGAAATGCATTTGCATACTAGGTGCGACCTAAGCAAAACTTTTGACATTTTTCAAGAAAAAAGCGAAGTGGTTTTGACACTTTTGCTCTTCTTTTTCAATGGTTTGAGTTCACAAGGCTAGTGGAGAACAGGACGGGCGAATGCAATGGATTAGTATTGTTGTTGTTTATTGATTAGTGTTGTAATATTTTGGACTTTCCGAAGTCTAACAAGTGCAAGTAAAATTGCTGGAGAAGTAAATGTTTAAAGTAATTGCTAATATCGTCAAACGACGTTTTCATTCCAGAAGTTGTGGATGCCTTCAAAAAATGATGAAGGTACGCGGCGTTAGTTTCTTCCTCGTTCGAGATGCGGCACTCATTTTACTTCTATGCGATATCGTGGAGGTCACTTGAGTGTGGGATTGACCTATAGAATGACTTGCGGTGGTTAGCCGAAGTAAAGATCAGTGTTTCATCCTACGGTACGAACTCCCCGACCAAGGAAGTATGAAAAAACTTGGTTGGCCGTGGTAGGATCCGAATCAGGAACTTCTATTCTGAATCGCGCGATAGTCGTTCCTCCTCCGACTTCTCTACCATGAGTCTTCCATGTATGTTTCAAGTGCACCGTGCACCTACGAATCAGTTAAGCTATTTTCAATTCAAACAACACTCATTTTCTCGACTCTACTTCTAAAGAATGTCATCCAAAATACCTTCTTTTTATAATCTTAAGTTAAAAATCCGACTATAGTGTCCAAAAAGTGATAGTACTGTCTTAATAGTTACACAATTTCTTCCCG
>OX377203.1:41666703-41816260 GCA_947396885.1 Heligmosomoides polygyrus polygyrus
TCTCTCCGGTCGCAGTCTAGCACAGCGTCTCACATTCCAATGGTCTGAGAACATTACATTCCACCACAGAAAGAAATGCAAATTTGCCTTTTAGGGCAATGAATATGATCACCTGCTGAACTGTATTCTTTGCTGCAACCACCCACGGCTCAGTGAACTTGTAGCTTTTTCACCGCTTTTTGAAACGGCTCTTTCCAATGCATACTAATGGTAGTGATGCAAAGCCATCAAGAAACATTGGAGTTGATTGCAGGTAAGTCGTGGAATAACAGTTAAGCTGCTGTAAGGAGTAAAACACTCATGTTTCAATCTGATTATCACTGTAGGTTATGGTGTGAAATGCATTTGCATACTAGGTGCGACCTAAGCAAAACTTTTGACATTTTTCAAGAAAAAAGCGAAGTGGTTTTGACACTTTTGCTTTTCTTTATCAATGGTTTGAGTTCACAAGGCTAGTGGAGAACAGGACGGGCGAATGCAATGGATTAGTATTGTTGTTTTTATTGATTAGTGTTGTAATATTTTGGAATTTCCGAAGTCTAACAAGTGCAAGTAAAATTGCTGGAGAAGTAAATGTTTAAAGTAATTGCTAATATCGTCAAACGACGTTTTCATTCCAGAAGTTGTGGATGCCTTCAAAAAATGATGAAGGTACGCGGCGTTAGTTTCTTCCTCGTTCGAGATGCGGCACTCATTTTACTTCTATGCGATATCGTGGAGGTCACTTGAGTGTGGGATTGACCTATAGAATGACTTGCGGTGGTTAGCCGAAGTAAAGATCAGTGTTTCATCCTACGGTACGAACTCCCCGACCAAGGAAGTATGAAAAAACTTGGTTGGCCGTGGTAGGATCCGAATCAGGAACTTCTATTCTGAATCGCGCGATAGTCGTTCCTCCTCCGACTTCTCTACCATGAGTCTTCCATGTATGTTTCAAGTGCACCGTGCACCTACGAATCAGTTAAGCTATTTTCAATTCAAACAACACTCATTTTCTCGACTCTACTTCTAAAGAATGTCATCCAAAATACCTTCTTTTTATAATCTTAAGTTAAAAATCCGACTATAGTGTCCAAAAAGTGATAGTACTGTCTTAATAGTTACACAATTTCTTCCCGTCTGCTACAAAAATGCTCTTTTGTACACTTCAAAATATGGAAAGGCTTAAAACTTTAGGTGTGTCATACCATTAGCGCCATGTGCTCACTCAGTAGGGGACGCTTGCAGGGTTTTCTGTGCAAATACTGTTTTCGTCGAGTTGGTCAGCGACGAAATGATTTTTTTCTGGTTTTGCATGGAACGTTTTTTATTGGTCTTGACTCTGAGTTGTTAAGATCGTTTCTTCAAAGTCATAGTTTATATGCAAGCTACTAAGATGATGCACATTTTTTGATCGTCCAAGCAGTGCAAGCTCTTTGTTTGCGCACCGCGTATACGTGTCCTTTTGAGATTTTTAAACAAGCAGGTTATTTTGATTGTCCTAGAACTTGTCCAGCTCGATTCGAAAGACGTTAAATGATTTTAGTGGCTTCCAGTGTGATTGCAAAAGTATGCAGCTCGAGTTGAAAACGACTCCATAAAAACATATATTATATTCGACTAGATATAATAAAAATAGAAGATAATAGAAGATATTCTAGGAATTCAGATGCACTATAAGTCAGGCATCTCTTACGATTTAGGGTTTACGATTTACGAAAATTCGGAGTTCATTTGCGCGCACTTCTGATGAGGACCCCGCCTCCTAAGAGGAGGGCGGAGAGCAGATCAGGATCGCCTTCGTCGCTGTCGACGATACCCGGTGAGAAAAATTAGTGTTGCCTACCCTTTCTCTTTCGCCGATCAGCGGAATCAGAAGAGTTGTTCCACTGTTTGACCCTGCCATATGGCGAGGATCGGGGGAGGAAATGTGGTGGGTGGTCGTCGGCGGTCACAAGTGATAAGCGCTGACTTGAAAAGGACACAAACATGTCAGGAGTGCACACTTATCCGCACAGGGCGAGAAATGCGGCAAACAGCGAGATGGCACTCAACGCAGCGGCTTTGAGGTGTCAACGGAGCGAGCGCTTTGTTTTATACTTACGGAATCAGAGGATCGATTTTTCCTTTCTTTTTTCTTTCTTTTTCTTTTCTTTTCGCCATTTTCTCCCTTTGTACAGCAGAGACGAATAACAACTGCGAGATAACGAATCTCTTCAGTCAATGTCATTGGTTTGATTCCTCTATCTAACATGGCATGGCCTTTGAGTTGGAACGAGCCCAAATCCCACTAGTCTACCACGTAACATCGTTTTTAGGGATAAATTAGATGTTTTTGCATGTTTGCGAATTTCGCAATTATAAATAGAGTAAAAAATTTAAAAATTTTCGACTTGATGCCGTTGGCTTTACATATCAGTCGCTGCATTTTTATGATATGCCTCTATTGAAACGAGTAAAGCAGCTAAGCTGTGGATGCGTTTCAAACCATCAGCTCTTCTAGGACCTAATCGCAATGTTAATGCGGTGAACGGCAAACGGTGCAATGCTTCGGTAAGCTTTATTAGCAGCTTCAGTAAATGAGAAGCCGGTTCTAAAGAGCAGGAATAACAACAATTTCATTTCCTGTCTATGAAAATTATCGGACAAAATGAGAGAGCATGAGCAGGTCTGATTTCTCATCGTCAGTGATAATGACGGAATGGTTTGTTGCTGATCGAGTTTATAGTCTAAGAACCAAAGTTGGAAAAATCGGACATGTGGTGTCGACTAGAAGCTATCCTCCTGGTTTATGGGGAAGTACTGAAACAATTGGACATGCGAGTAAGCAACAAGCAATAAGATGGTCTCACCTGGTTAAGCGAAGGCATGCTATAGTGGATCCTGAGCAAGACATCTGTATCAAAACAAACAGCAGTAGGCATTTTTTGGAGAATTTGGGATCGGGCAACCGAGCGACGTCCTCCATTTCTATTTAGCTATGAATTTGGTGAAAATATGAAGAAAAGCGTGAACCTGAGAAGCTCTTACCAGAATTTCCACCGAAACACTGCTCCGGCGCAACACCTTTGCTTAACTTATTTTCCTCAAATTTACCTAAAAATCTAAAGGAGGATAAAGCAATTCGTATAGTCCGTTCAAAATTGAAGTTCTTCAGAACATGGACAAGTTACACCGAGTAATAGAGAGCAAATTATTTGGCGCTGTCCCCTTTTCTCACTTCGGTGGTCGAAAATTATCAACAACAAAAAGTGGCAGACTTACATTGTAGACGTGTGCGGCTTGCCATCGCTGTCCATAATGCCCTCTATTTTCATAGATAAGCGCAGGTTTAGAATGATAACGACCGCGGGTGGGACAAGCAGTGTAAACAGTTAGTGGTACGTGACCGCTCATTGAAGGTGTAGGAGACGACATTCTTTCTGTCGATTCCCATTTTCCGAAGAGGATAGAGTTGTTTTAGGAGGGTATATTATTTACTTAATTTTACGGAGAGGATAGCGGAGATTATTGGAGTCTGTTGTACTATTCCGCTGGCGATTCAAGTAGTTCCTTCTGGAAGACCCTATATATGTGCTGCTTTTTCACCGCTATCTGTAGCGTAATAACCTAAGGCATAAGGACGTAAGACATTAGTCGACGCGTACTGCGCTGATTGCTTACGTAAGGTCTGTTTTGAAATTTTAAGTGATTACGGTGGGTTCCACGGATCTCCCTCGATAGAGAGCCTTCGGGCTCTCTTGTTAAGAGGGATCTCGGGCCGCTTGTCGCAGGGCCACGTGGCGCGTCCCCGGGTGGTGGATAGGGGAATTAAACGCGAACCAAATGCGACCTTGTACTGCCCAGAGACGCAGGTGGGATGCAGGGGATGGACTCCTTGCTCCTGCTGTGTCGGGTCGACGCGTTCCTTGTGCGTGGGAGCGGCATGTTCATGCACAGTGTGCGTGGATGTGTCCGTGACTGTGCGGATTGTAACTGTGTCGGCTCGGCCAGAAGCTTGCACTCGGTAGACTGGGAGTACATGTAAGGCGATTCGAGGCCGCCTTAAGTCTCGCCCCGTCCCTTCGGGCAGTCTGGCTGGCTGCCCGGAGTACCCCGCCCGCACGACAGAGCCTGACTAGCTACCCGTGTTGTATTCCAGTCAAACACAGCAGCACTAAAGGGCCTCATTTCACTGACCCCGAAAGAGACTCCATTTCTGCAGCGATGGGAAGGACGAGCACGGAGAGGCTGTTAAAATCTCAGGCCTAACCAGGCTGCGCAAACTGAGAAGGACTAGGATGACGATCTGTACTTACAACGCCCGCACGCTTGCGTCGGAAGCATCCGTCGAGGACCTGATGATGCAACCCAGGAAGATCAAGTACGACGTCATCAGACTGACCCCTACACGCCGCCTACGACTCCGGAGAAGAACTGTTCCTCGGTACATGCGACAGCAGGGGAGTAGGCGGCGTTGGTGTCCTCGTCAACACGCACTTGGCCATGAACATCGATTCGCACGAGTCTCTGACAACCCGAATCGGACGTCTGCGACTGAAGCGATGTGGCTCCGTGCCAGCTTTCACGGTATTCGTCGCGTATGCCCCAACATCCGACTACGACGACGAAGAGGTCGAAGCCTTCAACGTGGAGCTGGAGAAGTTCTATAAAGAACATCATACCTTCTACAAGGTGATCGTCGGCGACTTCAACGCCAAGATCGGAAGGCGAAGGTCGCCGGAAGAACTTCACATCGGAACCCCCGCTTTGGAGTGGAACGAGCAAGGTGAAAGGCTGTCTTAGTTTATCATGTTGACCAACACCATCCATGGAAACTCACAGTTCCAGAAGCCTCCCTCTCTACGATGGACCTGGGAATCCCCCGGTGGCCAGTTCCACAACGAGATCGACCACATCATCTTCAATCGCAAGTATTGCCTGACCGATGTCTCCGTTGTCCCCAAGTTCTACACGGGATCGGCCCACCGCCTCCTTCGCGCGAGGTTCCGCTTTTCGCGTCAAGGAGAGAAGGCCGCGAAGTTCAAGAGGAGGAATCCCAGAACGACCACCAACTGGGATCTCTACACCTCTCTTGTCGGCCTTTGGGAAGATGCCGTCATGGACAACGTCGACGAGGAATACGATCGCTTCGTGCACCATCTCCACGATAGTGCTAAGGGAGCCGAGAGCTTAAAGACCACCAAGAGACGCCTGTCTCCGAAAACTCTCGAGCTGATACGCCAGCGTGGAGCAGCACGAGCATCAGGCAACTACCAACTGACGTCCGAGCTTGCAAAGCTATGCAGAGCGGCGATAAAGGAAGATCTCAAAGAGAGAAGGGCGGAAGTGTTGGCTGAAGCAGCAGAGGCAGGGCTGAGCATCCGCAATGCCCGCCGGAACTTCGCCAACTTCAAGACCAAGATGACCGCTCTCCGACGTCCTGACGGAACCATCACCCCTTCCAGAAGGACCATGGAGAAAGTCATCCACGACTTCTACTCCGATCTCTTCGATAGCCACGTCCACCTGCCCCCATGCCATCTTCCGCAGGATGGATACGTCGTCCCCTCTGTTCTCTCTTCCGAAATCCGACACGCCATCTCGTCGGTGAAGAAAGGTACAGCACACGGTTCTGACAGGATCAGAGCTGAACACCTGAAGAACCTCCCGCCAGCGCTCATCAACACCTTGGCGCGGCTCTTCACACGCTACCTGTCCGAATGCAAGGTTCCATCTCAGTGGAAGACCAGCAAGACCGTTTTGCTGTACAAGAAGGGAGACGTGCACGACATTGGCAACTATCGCCCGATCTGCCTGTTGTCCGTAGTCTACAAGCTGTTCACTCGAGTCATCCTGAATAGGATTGGTAGAACGCTGGACGAAGGACAGCCATGCGAACAAGCAGGATTTCGGAGAGGATTCAGCACGATCGACCACATACACACCATTACGAAGCTCATCGAAGTGTCGCGAGAGTACAAGCTGCCGCTGTGCCTTACGTTCATCGACCTGAAGAAGGCATTCGACTCCGTCGAGACTGAAGCGGTCATGGAAGCCCTGCTCACCCAGGGCGTTCCTACTCAGTACATCAGAGTACTTCGTGAGCTGTACAGTGGATTCACGACCAAGATCTCACCATTCTGCAACGACGTCGTCATTCACGTGAAGAGAGGGGTTCGACAAGGGGATACCATATCCCCGAAGCTCTTCAGCGCCACCCTCGAAAACGTCACGCGCGAACTAGAATGGGAAGACATGGGAGTGAAGGTCGACGGCCGGCAACTGCACCATCTTCGCTTCACAGACGACATCGTGCTCATAACACCGAGCATCAGCCAGGCGGAGCGAATGCTGGCCGACTTCGATCGTGTATGTGGAAGCGTTGGACTACAGCTGAATCTTACGAAGACGATGTTCATGAAGAACGGATGGGTTTCTGATGCCCCATTCTCGCTCAACGGAACGAACATCTCCGAATGCTCCAGCTACGTGTATCTGGGTCGCGAAGTCAACATGGCCAACGACCTAGCACCAGAGCTGAGCAGGAGGAAACGAGCGGCTTGGGGAGCTTTCAAGAGCGTCGAAGAAGTCGCGAAGAAGACGAAGAACGTCCGACTCCGTGCCCACCTATTCGACTCCACTGTTCTTCCTGCCCTAACATACGCCTCAGAGACCTGGGCTATACGAAAGCAGGATGAACACGCGATCAGCGTCGCGCAGCGTGGAATCGAGAGGACGATGCTCGGAGTGACACGACTCACGCAAGTGAGAGAAGGCCTCCGGAGTTCCGAGCTTCGCCGACGTTCGAAGATCAGAGACGCTGTCGCATGGGCCAAGTTGTCGAAAATTAGGTGGGCCGGCCACGTAATGCGATTCGCAGACACCCACTGGACGAGAGTCGTCACAGATTGGATTCCGCGGGATGTCAAAAGAACACCAGGACGCCCACCAACGCGTTGGTCGGGCTTCTTCGTGAAAGCCCTGAACGACCGATATGACGCTCTTCGTGTCCCTCGAGCGAGGAGGATCCATTGGACCACTCTGGCACGCGAAGGGACGAATGGAGACGCTGCTGGCGCCCGCTCGAGCAAGTCGATGATCAACGGGACGACAGGTGATACAGGTGATACGGTGGGTTGCGGCAGGTAAGGGTGAGCATGAGTGAGTGACTTCACTCATCCATATTTTCCGTGATCCACCGTAATCATTCAAATTTTTAAAAGCGAAACACATATACATGGTCAGCGGCTTGAATAGCCTTACCGGGCGAAGTTTGGGCGATGTGGAAAACACTAGTTAGCAGCGTAGATCTTTTCGCTTAGATGAAGTGGAGCTGTCGAAGAAGAAAGTGAATTTTGTAACTTTGTCCTGCTAGGGGATTCGTTTGAATTTGTGACCTTGTCTAGGGGGACAAGGCAATTTTGCCGTTGTAATGAGCACTTGTAATAAAAAATAATATATAATACAGTTTTCAAGCTCATTCTGTGCTACGAGGTTGTTAGGTGGAATGTTTATTGGCCTGACATTTCGACCGTCTCGTCGTCTTCGGAGGCCAAAAACGGTTCGAGGTTTTATCTTTGCAACTTACCCGACTAAGCGCCTCAACCACGCTAGCATTTCTGACCTAAAATCAGAAACAGCGCGAAACGTCGAATGTGGAAGATAGACTTACACGATGCTCCACCGTTCAATAGTAGCGATTGCGCTACTACTTAGTGTCAGCAATGGACCAGTAGTGAATGAGTCATACCGCTCCATTTATGCTATAGCAGGTCGCTCCTGATCATTTTCACAGCTTGCAGCGCGGTGCAAATGAGACGAGATCACTCGTTACTGATAAGCTCTCATTCTGATTGTTCATTGTTGGATTTCTGGTCAAATCCGAAATGATTCGAGCACCCCTCTAGATGAGATCTCTGTCTCACATGCCTATAATTGACACCTAACATCATAATCGTCATCGCCATGCTCTTCGATTCTATGCTTACCGAGCGGGTTGGTACGTTACCGCGCCGTTTACCAACTAGGTGTTCTTTGATTCGAATACCTAGTAGTCTCCCTGTTTCTCATATATAAATGCTGTTACATACCACCAGGTATGTGCGGAATTTCCGCTTCCGTGTTCTGAATTCCGGTTTTCGGCAGTTTTCAGTCCTTCCGTTCCGTGTTCCGCTCTATTTTGAGCCGGAAGACGGAGCGGAAACGGCGACTCATCACTCATTGATTGTTTAGCACTGCCTCCATTCACTTCTTGAATATAAAGCAAAGGCTGAAGAAAGAGATCAACTATGCGTCACCCTTTTTGTGATTACCGGTGCTGTGCGTCCCGACGTCAAAACGGTGTGATAACTAAATTTGATCCTTTTTTCCTTTCTTCGAACGAGGTACTACCAAATAGTGTAAGGCTACAAAGGTTTCCTGAGTTTAGAACCAAGAATCGAATTTTTTATCCGAACATGCTTTTCTTTTCCCCTAATAATCTTAGGTCTGGCCTGGGAGACCAATTCTAGATCAGAGTTCTATAAGCAACCTTATGTAGGTTGCTAACATTACTTTCCATAGGGGACATTGCATCTATCCTAGTCGGAGGAAGGCATGCGGTGTCTTATTGCTCCACCCGTTCTTTGGAGATTGTCCCAGAACTTCAGCTACGACCAAATGGTGCTATGGTACCTATGCGAACTTACTTGTCAGAGTGGGTGTCGTGTCGGTGGGATACTGAGCGCAACTGTCACCTTAGCGCTGCCCCTCCAATGGAGATAGATCCTAGACATTCAGTAAGACCGGTTAAGTGTCATGAGTGGCGAAATCTCTAGCATCTTCCTCGTCAGTTGAGTTCATTGCGTCTAAAATCTTCCTATTTACAGAAAGGTTTTACATAAACTTCGATTTGTTACACTAATAATGTTTGAAAAGTCATCATAGCACAAGCACGAATATAAGGATTTTTTATTCCTATATGTTGCTACGCTATGGGTATGGGCGCGTGTAGCGCAGTCGGAGGAGGCGCGACTGTCGCGTGCACCCGATACCAGGTTCCTGGTTCGGATTTCCCGCCCAGGCCAACCAAGCCTTCCATCCCTCCGGGGTCGGTGAATTGGTGCCAGACGTGTCTGGGAAGGATAAAGCGCTGACTTGTTCATCGGCTGGCATCGCAAGTCATTGTATGGCCAAATACGCATTCATGTCGCCTCCACGACATCCCGTAAAAGTAGAATGCGCTGGCGCATCCAGAAGGGATTGAGTAACGCCGCCCTTTATCCTTATTATCCTTATCCTATGTTGCTAGACAAGAGTCGCATGCTGTCTTGTCAGCATCCTATAATAAATTCGCTAACGGCAACTTTGTTATCACAATCGTTATGGATATATATACATATATATGTATATTGAAGAAAAATTAGTCATTTCCATTTTCGTGTTTCGTACTCCCGTTTCCTCCCATTTTGGAGCTCTTCCGTTCCGTATTTCGTCTTCCGCTTTTTTTTTTGAAAAAATTTCTGCACATCCCTATTTGAGAAAATTTCCGCACATCCCTGAATTCAATCTGATAGACTACTCCACTTTTTGTGCAGTCTTCAACCTTAGAATGTGGGCAAATAATGCGTTTATCTGACAACGGATTAATCCGTCACAAAGCGTCGCATTGCCATAACTTTTTTCAAAGTTATTTGTTTAAAATCTAATTAGCACTATTAGACGTCCCGTCTCATTTTCTATCAAACGATCTAAACATCATCTGAAACGATTGCGCAGTGACCTAGTTATGAAGCTTTTGCTTCCTCGGCTCCGTTAATTGATTTACGACCCCTCCGAGATCCCCAGTAGCATATCTTTAAGGCTTTTCGTTGACGAGATTCATCGAAACTCAGAAATCCTCTATGGTTTTAGCAGATCTGTATTTATTACGCATCAAGTGTCATTGTGGTACTAAATAGTGTAAAGTTTGAATAACATAGGCCCGACTTCAGATAAGCGCAAACGCGCGGAAACCTGAGATTCAGTTAAGAATTACCCAACTAGTAGCCTGCTGCAGAAGACAGTATTGTAATATTCCATTGTGGAAACGATGGTTTTTATAAAACGTGTAAATGACTTTGAGAAATGGACAGAAATGAATAGATTTTCTTTTTTCCAACAAGGGATTGGTCCAATCTCAATGTGCGTCGTAGGATTATTCCTATTTTTGAACTTCAGTTGCCCTTGTACAGGATAAGTGCGAAAGCCGTGTTTTTTGTGGTCTAAAGTAGACCACAAGCACATTCCAATCTAAGAAGAACGAAGAGATTTTGGAGGTTCAAAGTAGATTTCTATGCGGCCAAAGTTTGATGAATACAACAGAAAATTTTGTTTCAGTCGCTCAACACTGTATGGACGAGTTTTTTCGAAAAATCAACTGAACAGCATTTCTCAGCTCGTTGCAAGCTTTCCACAGATATAATATTGTCCGTATTCAAACTGAAAACCATTTTCAGCTCTTCGGCCGCCGAAACAAGTTTGGGGCTGCGCTTCGGCCCGAGTGCGGACCAGGGATGGGCGGAAATTTTGAAAATGTTCCCAGAAAACAGAAAACAGAAAATCGCTTTCGTCAGAAAACAGAAATCAGAAAACAGAAAGGCCAAAAACGCCAGAAAACAGAAAAATCAGAAAACAGAAAACAGAAAATTTCGCAATTATCATACTACCTAATTGTTCAATCCGAAGAGTTATTTGTCCAGTAGCAAGTGCTTTTTTGCACGACTAGAAATTGGTCGTGGACCAGCGTTATAACTTGCAAGCGTTTATAGGAGTGGCTTATAAATGATGAATTTTTCCTATTGCATTCATATTAAAATATAGCGGTTTAAGGCTCACAGTCCAAATGTAAGTGTAATCTCAAAACAGACGATTCGCTAGATTAGGGGTCCCACTTGCAAGAGACTAGCCTTATAGAGCACCAAACACGGGCCAAAGATGTTTTGGGTACTGGCTTGATATTTCACAGAACAACACGAGAGTGCGACTGAAGAGGCTGTCAGCGCAAAAACTTTTGGGTGAAAGTGTTTCTTTAAATACGTAGACATTATCTAATAAGGATCAAACATATACCCTTTCCATCATATTATTATTATTCATCATACATTCATATCATATTATTAGGGGGGCCAAAAGTAATGAGACACCCCATGCCGTATCCATATATCTCGTGGCTGGAGTCTGGTTTCGTGCTTATCGTATTTGTATGTTTGTATGCTACTTACTGAAGCCCATCTGAAAAGTTACCACTTCCGCTCTTTCCAGAAGCATGCCAAAAACCCCAGCCTGTCTCATGCCGAAACCACAGTCTGATGAGTCCACCTGTGTCGCGCAAATCTCGCCCAATTTCCTACCCCGAGCAGCCTGGGCTCAATATTCACGCAAGATAAGAAGTACGTGTTCTACCTTAACCCTGCCAAGCAGCGAGTCTGGATGAGGCTTGGTAACCTGTTACCAACCTTCGTTCGGCGAGATGTTCACGGCGAGAAGCACCTTTGGAGCTTTTGGGTCTCCGCCCATGGACCGGAAGCTGTTTCCCAAGAGCACTACAATGAACTCTGAGGCCATGTTGAACGAAATGGAAAAGATGGGCCGACGACTCGCTCTTATTCATTCGCAGCGCTTCAAGAAGGTCCTCCTCTTCGACAACGCCGCACCCCATCGGGAACAAGTAACCACTGATAAGCTTGGCCAGCTGGGCTAGGTTCACATGCCTCACCCATCGTATTCGCCGGACATCTCTCCATGCGACTACCACTACTTCTTGGGCCTACGGGACTTCCTGGTCGGAAGGGATACAAAAACCCAAGGAGTCCTTGACAACTATATCGAGCAGTTGATCAACACCAGGCCCAAGCATTTCTGAAGGATGGGATCAGGAAGTTGACTGAGGGATGGCAGCAAGGTCAGTGCCCTTAATGGCAAATACATTCCTCAGCATCGTTGAGTTGTAATTGAGTTATAAAGAGATAAAGTTTTTTTTTCAATTTGTCTCATTACTTTTGCCCCCCCCCCCTATTACATCTCAATTTGCATGGGAGGGAGACATGCACGACATTGGCAACTATCGCCCGATCTGCCTGCTGTCCATAGTCTACAAGCTGTTCACTCGAGTGATCCTGAATAGGATTAGCAGAACGCTGGACGAAGGACAGCCATGCGAACAAGCAGGATTTCGGAGAGGATTCATCACGATCGACCACATACACACCATTACGAAGCTCATCGAAGTGTCGGGAGAGTACAAGCTGCCGCTGTGCCTTACGTTCATCGACCTGAAGAAGGCATTCGACTCCGTCGAAACCAAAACGGTCATCGACGCTCTGCTCACTCAGGATGTTCCTACTCAGTACATCAGAGTACTTCGTGAGCTGTACAGTGGATTCACGACCAAGATCTCACCATTCTACAACGACGTCCTCATCGACGTGAAGAGAGGTGTTCGGCAGGGTGATACCATATCCCCGAAGCTCTTCAGCGCCACCCTCGAAAACGTCATGCGCGAACTAGAATGGGAAGACATGGGAGTGAAGGTCGACGGCCGGCAGCTGCACCATCTGCACTTCGCAGACGACATCGTGCTCATAACACCGAGCATCAGCCAGGCGGAGCGAATGCTGGCCGACTTCGATCGTGTATGTGGGAACGTTTTACTGCAGCTGAATCTTACGAAGACGTTGTTCATGAGGAACGGACAAGTTTCTGATGCCTCGCTCAACGGAACGAACATCTCCGAATGCTATGAATATCTGGGTCGCGAAGTTAACATGGCCAACGACCTAGCGCCGGAGCTGAGCAGAAGGAACGAGCAGCTTGGGGAGCTTTCAAGAGCGTTGAAGAAGTCGCGAAGAAGACGAAGACGTCCGATTCCGTGCCCACCTATTTGACTCTACCGTTCTTGCTGCCCTAACATACGCCTCAGAGACCTGGTCTATACGAAAGCAGGATGAACACGTGATCAGCGTCGCGCAGTGTGGAATCGAAAGGACGATGCTCGGAGTGATACGACTCACGCAAGTGGGAGAAGGCCTCCGGAGTTCCGAGCTTTGTCGACGTTCGAAGATCAGGGACGCTGTCGCATGGGCGAAGTCGTCGAAAATTAGGTGGTCCGGCCACGTAATGCGATTCGCAGACACCCGCTGGACGAGAGCCGTCACTGACTGGATTCCGCGAAATGTCAAGAGAATACCAGGATGCCCACCAACGCACTGGTCGGACTTCTTCATGGAAGCCTTGAACGAACGATATGACGCTCTTCGTGTCCGTCCGCGAGGAGGATCCATTGGAGCAGTCTGTCAACCGACAAGGACAAATGGAGACGTTGCTGGTGCCCATTCGAATAACTCGATGATCACCGGGACGACAGATGTGATAAATTAAAATTTTTATGTATCACTATTCTATCACTACACCAGTGAAGTCAGAGGTAACTAAAAGTTTTCAGCCTCTCACTAATGTTGGACAACCAAAAGCTGAACAAGAGTTAGAAAAGCATCTCCTTCAAATGCTTTGCTTTACGATCATTGGGAAAGACCAGCCAACAATTTTCAATAACCGGAGGTGGAGAATAATCCTACCCACAATTACTCTACGGCACATAGTTAACATATATTATAATGAAATGCTCCTCAGAACACTAGTTTTCTAGCCTTTGCATAAAGTTCTAAGTAATCATAGATAGTCTAAACTACTGCAGAAATTTAAGAGACTACAAAGCGAAATTATGAAAGTGGAGAAATGTCCTGTGAAGAGACTCCATGTCAGCAGCACTTATACAATCAAACAAACAAAGTGGTATAGTTTTGAGTGCATAGTGCAATTTCTACAAGGGCAGATCCAGAAACTTACATGCTTGCAATTTAAAATACTCTAGAAACACAATTTGAGATGAAACTCATGATTCTATGATACTTTTTGGTTTCTCTTTATTGGATTTCTATTATATAATTTTTTTGCAGCTCTATTTTCTGTTTTCTGGCCAATTTAGGCCATTTTCCCAGAAAACAGAAAACAGAAAAATTTGCCCAAAATGGCCAGAAAATCAGAAAACAGAAAACAGAAAACAGAAATTCCGCCCACCCCTGGTGCGGACTCGGCGGCGGGCAGGCTCGCTGCCCTTGCGACCTCCCGCGGCACTCCACAGGAAGTGTGAATACTGTACATAGGCGATATGCGACGTGTCCGCACTCGGGCACGTCGGCTGAAACGCAGCCACAAACTTGTTTCGGCGGCCGAAGAGGTGAAAATGGTTTTCAGTTTGAACACGGACAATATTATATCTGTGGAAAGCTCGCAACGAGCTGAAAAATGCTGTTCAGTTGATTTTTGGAATAAACTCATCCATACAGTGTTGAGCGACTGAAACAAAATTTTCTGTTGTTTTCGTCAAACTTTGGCCGCATAGAAATCTACTTTGAACCTCCAAAATCTCTTCGTTCTTCTTAGATTGGAATGTGCTTGTGGTCTACTTTAGAGCACAAAAAACACGGCTTTCGTACTTATCCTGCACACGGGCAACCGAAGTTCAAAGATAGGAATAATCCTACGACGCACATTGAGATTGGACCAATCCCTTGTTGGAAAAAAGAAAATCTATTCATTTCTGTCCATTTCTCAAAGTCATTTACACGTTTTATAAAAACCATCGTTTCCACAATGGAATATTACAATACTGTCTTCTGCAGCAGGCTACTAGTTGGGTAATTCTTAACTGAATCTCAGGTTTCCGCGCGTTTGCGCTTATCTGAAGTCGGGCCTATGTTATTCAAACTTTACACTATTTAGTACCACAATGACACTTGATGCGTAATAAATACAGATCTGCTAAAACCATAGAGGATTTCTGAGTTTCGATGAATCTCGTCAACGAAAAGCCTTAAAGATATGCTACTGGGGATCTCGGAGGGGTCGTAAATCAATTAACGGAGCCGAGGAAGCAAAAGCTTCATAACTAGGTCACTGCGCAATCGTTTCAGATGATGTTTAGATCGTTTGATAGAAAATGAGACGGGACGTCTAATAGTGCTAATTAGATTTTAAACAAATAACTTTGAAAAAAGTTATGGCAATGCGACGCTTTGTGACGGATTAATCCGTTGTCAGATAAACGCATTATTTGCCCACATTCTAAGGTTGAAGACTGCACAAAAAGTGGAGTAGTCTATCAGATTGAATTCAGGGATGTGCGGAAATTTTCTCAAATAGGGATGTGCAGAAATTTTTTCAAAAAAAAAAAGCGGAAGACGAAATACGGAACGGAAGAGCTCCAAAATGGGAGGAAACGGGAGTACGAAACACGAAAATGGAAATGACTAATTTTTCTTCAATATGCAGTACCGGACGCGTCTTTTGAATAGACGCCGAAAAACCGCACTTTTGCGGTTTTTGCGTCTTTTTGCTATAACTCGGCCAAAAGTCATCCATTTGAAAAACGAAGAGCATATTTGAGCTCAGGAGATTGAGCTCTATTGTTTGGTGTATATACTACAGGTGAAAGATCAAACATGGCCAAAATTGAAAACTTGCGCTCCATTGAGAAGGCCGGCCGCGGACGAGTTGTCGGCCGCAAGTCGTCGAAAACCGTTGCATGCTCACAATTCCTCTAGTTTAAGGTGTTTCGCATTTTCGCAGTGGTTGGTCAAAGATGACTGGAGGAGACTTTTTGCCGCTGGGGAAGCTTTTATTCCAGGACTTGCATGTTCTCGAAGCATCTCAAACATGGCGTAAAGTGTTTTGTCATGCCAGGATTCCTTTGAGAGTGCGCCGTGCACAATGCGCATAGGATCGAACCTATCAATCGAGGGGGGGGACAGTTTGTAGAGTGACCATTTAGATTGTTTTAAGAGAAATTCTCAGTCGCCCTACTCAGAAATTGCAGTACTCTGTTCCGGCAAGACTTTGGAGTGCGCTGTGAACAATGTATATAGGATCGAACCTATCAATCGACTGGGCGCGACAGCTCGCAAATTGCACCGCGGGCGTGTTCTGAGCGCAATAACTCTGTCAAGTTCGAGTCTTTCCGGCTGCAGTTTGTAGATTTTGTAGGCAGTAGGATGTTCAAGAAGCGCGCTGAAATATAGCGACGTAGCTTAAGACTGCACAAAGTTACAGAGGTGCGAAAATGCAGGCAAACCTTGTGTGACACGATTTTTTCCGAGTTCGGTCGACTACTACGGGAAGACGAGACGAGCTAACGGCATGCAAACTCGCGAACCAGCAAAGCGCCAAAGGCACTTTGCGGTGGTGCGCTCATAACTCTCCAGCTGCCTAAACTGCCTTAGCCCAATCTGCCATTTTACAGCGGCGGATGGCTACGGTGACGCTTCTTCCGCCGTATCAAGCCACTCCCTCATGGCTGCGTACCGGAAACATCAAGGTTAAGACCAGTCTTCCGAACGGTGTCGTCTTTTACGCGAAGGACGTGGCCGTACCATCCCAGACGAGCTTCGCGCATCTTCTCAAATATTGGGGTGACACCGAACCTATACCGCATGGAATCGTTGCGTACTTGGTCCAAACGCGTAACTCCGGCCGTCCACCGTAATATCTTCGGTTCCATTACGCTGGGGCAGCTTTCAATTTCTTTAGTAACGGGCCAGCACTCAGCTCCGTATATAGCTACTGGTCGAACAGCTGCCCTGTAGATCTTCAAATTTAGGTGCTCTGGTATTTTCTTGTCGCAGAGTACTCCTATCAGAGAGCGCCATTTGGACCAAGCTGCATCTATTCGTGAGTTCACTCAACGAGTGCACTACCAATGGACGCGACAACTGATCCTAAATACTTGAAAACCGAAGTCCGTGGTAGTTCAGTGCCGTTCACCTTAATGTAACGAGACTCATTTTCGTCAGTGGTCAGGTACTCGGTCTTTTTCACGTTAAGTTTGAGCCCAAATCTCGCCAAGCGATCCCACTACGCTTGTACCTGCCTCTGGGGTTCAATTCTGTCGTCGCTAGCGAGCATTACATCATCAGCAAAGCAAGGTCCAAGGAACAGGACAACTAGTAGCCTGCTACAGAAGACAGTATTCTACTATTCCATTGTGGAAATGATGGTTTTTATAAAACGTGTAAATGGCTTTGAGAAATGGACAGAAATGAATAGATTTTCTTTTTTCCAGCAAGGAATTGGTCCAATCTCAATGTGCGTCGTAGGATTATTCCTATCTTTGAACTTCGGTTGCCCGTGTGCAGGATAAGTACGAAAGCCGTGTTTTTTGTGCTCTAAAGTAGACCACAAGCACATTCCAATCTATGAAGAACGAAGAGATTTTGGCCGTTCAAAGTAGATTTCTATGCGGCCAAAGTTTGATGAATACAACAGAAAATTTTGTTTCAGTCGCTCAACACTGTATGTATGAGTTTATTCCAAAAATCAACTGAACATAAGATTACGCGATATGGCATCCAAAGCGATGTCGAAAAATAGTGGGGGGGGGGAGCGCAGACCCTTTATGTACTCCGACAGAGATGGGAAACTCCATCGACGTACCTGCTGCAGCTTGCACTCGACTCTTTGGACAAGAGTAAAGTATTCGCACCCACTCTATGAGCTCTATGTTCTCGTAAGGCATACTATATCACTTCACGCGGAACGCGATTAAAGGCCTTCTCCAAATCCAGGAAGGCAAGATGCACCGGCTTCTGCTTCTTCCGAACGGCGTGCATGGTGTCGACTGTGCCACAACCAACTACGAAACCGCACATGTTCGTAGAGAGCTGGACGAATCACAAATGCGCCCGTCGACAATCCGCTCGAAGATCTTCATGCTATGCGAAAGCAATCGAAGTGGACGCTAATTTGCGCAGTCTGCAGGACTGCCCTTCTCCTTCCAATATAAAACATAAGAAAATATAAAATTCAAAGAAGTAAAAAAAGGTGTAAAATAATAGAATTTTAAAAATTATAATTAATTAAAAGAAAGTTATGTCATAAAATAGAAAACATATAAAAAGGTTCGTTTTGCCACTACCTTCAGACGAACCTTTGAGTTATACTCCTCCTGTGGCTTTTCAGTGAAGAAGAGGAGTATATTTTATGATTTCTTAAAAGTCTGACTATGAAGTCGGAATCGTCGTGCTTCTCTGCCAAATATCGGGAACTTTCTTCTCCGCAATAATCTGGTTGAAGAACTTCGCCAGCCACTTCGTTGGGTACCAGGATTTCGACTTCCATAAGTCGGCGCCAAATCATCGGGGCTCGTTGCCTTGTCCGCTTCATCTTCTTCAGATCCGCTTCTACCTCCTCTACGGTGATATATGAACGGTACCATATACAGAACGAGAAGATGGAATGCTCAGATGAGCAAACTCTACTGTGCAGACTCTCTCAAAGTAGGTGCGCCATCGATTCAAAACCATCTTGCGATCCATGAGTAGATCACCGTTCTCATCGTTGATGCCAAAGAACTTCTCAACGTCCTCGGTCTGGCGATGACGGACCTTGGCGAGTCGATAAAGAAGTCGCTCACCATCGCGCGACTCAAGTCTCTCGTTGACATCGTCGTAATGGGTGGCTCTTGCAACGGGCACTGCCCTCTTGGCCAATTTTATCGCTTCCTGATACAAGCGTCATTTTTCGGCTGTCTTGCCGCTGAGGAATGCATGGTATAATCTCTTCTTCTCTCGAACTTTTCCCTTAACTTCCTTAGTCCACAGCCATGTCTGCTTATCGACCTTACGCCGTCCCGCTTTTGTAGTGCCGAGTTCGGAACGCAGCACTGATAATCGCGTTGGTGGCATTTTGCCATGTCTCGTCGACGGTCATGACCGTCGGCAACCGAATGCGCGAAGTCACAGCTGCTTCAATCTCTTACACTCGCCACCATTTGATCCTTTACGGACCGCTTCGTTCGACCTGCCTAAACATCGGTGGTTGATATTCATAGTGCAGATCAGTGGGCGGTAATGCGTGGCGACCGTTTCATACGACACGACCTTCGCGTCCGTCACACGCCTTGGTCACGATTTCGAACAAAGGCAAAGTCGATTTGCGCTTTAGAATTCTCGCTGTAGAATGAGATAAGATGGGTTTTCGGAATCTGTTGTTTACGATGGTGGTCGTGCGACTCGGGGTACTCGAGGACACGTTCACCATCGGTGTTACGTGAACCAAAACCGAGACCACCATGACAGCCGTACCCGTCTTTCGCAGCGCCAACGTGCCCGTTAATGTCACCTGCGACAATGATTACGTCTTGTGAGGGCACTTCTCCTCTCTTCTCATCAAGCAGGTTCCAAAATTCATCCTTGGCTCGCTCAGAGCAGCCAGTCTGTGGAGCATATGCAGAGAAAAGATGAAACCGCCGCCGTTCTGCAGCGATATACCTTCATCAAACGGTCATTGAGACATTCCACGCGTGCAATCGCGTCCCGGAACCGTGCAGAGACAATTATGCCAACATCTCTGGTGGTTCTGGGACTGCCACACAGAATGGCATTATAGCCTCGGCCTATGTCTCTTGACTTGCTGCAGGACCACCTCGTCTCCTGCACCGCACAGAAGTGAACCTTTCTTCGCTCCATATCACCTGTATCACCTGTCGTCCCGTTGATCATCGACTTGCTCGAGCGGGCACCTGCAGCGCCTCCACTCGTCCCTGTCGCGTGCCAGAGTGGTCCAATGGATCCTCCTCGCTGGAGGGACACGAAGAGCGTCATAGCGGTCGTTCAGAGCGTTCACGAAGAAGTCCGACCAACGCGTTGGTGGGCGTCCCGGTGTTTTCTTGACATCCTGCGGAATCCAGTCGGTGATGGCTCTCGTCCAGCGGGTGTCTACGAAGCGCATTACGTGGCCGGCCCACCTAATTTTCGACGGAATGGCCCATGCGACAGCGTCTCTAATCATCAAACGTCGGCGAAGCTCGGAACTCCGGAGGCCTTCTCTCACTTGCATGAGTCGTATCACTCCGAGCATCGTCCTCTCGATTCCACACTGCGCGACGCTGATCGCGTGTTCATCCTGCTTTCGTATAGACCAGGTCTCTGAGGCGTATGTTAGGGCAGGAAGAACGGTAGAGTCAAATAGGTGGGCACGGAGTCGGACGTCTTCGTCTTCTTCGCGACTTCTTCGACGCTCTTGAAAGCTCCCCAAGCCGCTCGTTTCCTCCTGCTCAGCTCTGGTGCTAGGTCGTTGGCCATGTTGACTTCGCGACCCAGATACACGTAGCTGGAGCATTCGGAGATGTTCGTTCCGTTGAGCGAGAATGGGGCATCAGAAACCCATCCGTTCTTCATGAACATCGTCTTCGTAAGATTCAGCTGTAGTCCAACGCTTCCACATACACGATCGAAGTCGGCCAGCATTCGCTCCGCCTGGCTGATGCTCGGTGTTATGAGCACGATGTCGTCTGTGAAGCGAAGATGGTGCAGTTGCCGGCCGTCGACCTTCACTCCCATGTCTTCCCATTCTAGTTCGTGCACGACGTTTTCGAGGGTGGCGCTGAAGAGCTTCGGGGATATGGTATCACCCTGCCGAACACCTCTCTTCACGTCGATGAGGACGTCGTTGTAGAATGGTGAGATCTTGGTCGTGAATCCACTGTACAGCTCACGAAGTACTCTGATGTATTGAGTAGGAACACCCTGAGTGAGCAGAGCGTCGATGACCGTTTCGGTTTTGACGGAGTCGAATGCCTTCTTCAGGTCGATGAACGTAAGGGACAGCGGCAGCTTGTACTCTCCCGACACTTCGATGAGCTTCGTAATGGTGTGTATGTGGTCGATCGTGCTGAATCCTCATCCACTGAGATGGGACCTTGCACTCCGACAGGTAGCACGTTAAGAGCCGCGCCAGGGTGTTGATGAGCGCTGGCGGTAGGCTCTTCAGGTGTTTGGGTCTGAACCTGTAGGGACTGGATGCTGTACGTTTCTTCACCAACAAAATGGCGTGTCGGATCTTGGAAGGGAGAACGGAGGGGACGACGTATCCATCCTGCGGAAGATGGCGTTGGGGCAGGTGGACGTGGCTATCGAACAAATCGGAGTAGAAGTCGTGGATGACCTTCTCCATGGTCCTTCTGGAAGGGGTGATGGTTCCGTCAGGACGTCGGAGAGCGGTCATCTTGGTCTTGAAGTTGGCGAAGTTCCGGCGGGCATTGCGAATGCTCAGCCCTGCTTCTGCTGCTTCAGCCAACACCTCCGCCCTTCTCTCCTTGAGATCTTCCTTTATCGCCGCTCTGCATAGCTTCGCAAGCTCGGACGTCAGTTGGCAGTTGCCTGACGCTCGTGCTGCTCCACGCTGGCTTATCAGCTCGAGAGTTTCCGGAGAGAGGCGTCTCTTGGTGGTCTTCAAGCTATCGGCTCCCTTAGCACTATCGTGGAGATGGTGCACGAAGCGGTCGTATTCCTCGTCAATATTGTCCATGACAGTATCTTCCCAAAGGCCGGCGAGAGAGGTGTAAAAGTCCCAGTTGATGGTCGTTCTGGAACTTCTTCTTAAACTTCATGGCCTTCTCTCCTTGACGCGAAAAGCGGAACCTTGCGCGAAGGAGGCGGTGGTCCGATCCCGCATAGGACTTGGGGACAACGGAGACATCGGTCAGGCAATACTTGCGGTTGAAGATGATGTGGTCGATCTCGTTATGGAACTGGCCACCGGGGATTCCCAGGTCCATCGTAGAGAGGGAGGCTTCTGGAACTGTGAGTTTCCATGGATGGTGTTGGTCAACATGATAAACTAAGACAGCCTTTCACCTTGCTCGTTCCACTCCAAAGCGGGGGTTCCAATGTGAAGTTCTTCCGGCGACCTTCGCCTTCCGATCTTGGCGTTGAAGTCGCCGACGATCACCTTGTAGAAGGTATGATGTTCTTTATAGAACTTCTCCAGCTCCACGTTGAAGGCTTCGACCTCTTCGTCGTCGTAGTCGGATGTTGGGGCATACGCGACGAATACCGTGAAAGCTGGCACGGAGCCACATCGCTTCAGTCGCAGACGTCCGATTCGGGTTGTCAGAGACTCGTGCGAATCGATGTTCATGGCCAAGTACGTGTTGACGAGGACAACAACGCCGCCTACTCCCCTGCTGTCGCATGTTCCGAGGAACAGTTCTTCTCCGGAGTCGTAGGCGGCGTGTAGGGGTCAGTCTGATGACGTCGTACTTGATCTTCCTGGGTTGCATCATCAGGTCCTCGACGGACGCTTCCGATGCGAGCGTGCGGGCGTTGTAAGTACAGATCGTCATTCTAGTCCTTCTCAATTTGCGTAGCCTGGTTAGGCCCTGAGATTTTAGCTACCTCTCCGTGCTCGTCCTTCCCATCGCTGCAGAAATGGAGTCTCTTTCGGGGTCAGTGAAATGAGGCCCTTTAGTGCTGCTGTGTTTGACTCCAATACACACGGTAGCTTGTCAGGCTCTGTCGTGCATGCGAAGAACTCCGGGCGGCCAGCCAGACTGCCCGAAGGGACGGGGCGAGACTTAAGGCGGCCTCGAATCACCTTACATGTACTCCCAGTCTACCGAGTGCAAGCTTTTGGCCGAGCCGACACAGTTACAATCCGCACAGTCACAGACACATCCACGCACACTGTGCATGAACATGCTCCCACGCACAAGGAACGCGTCAACCCGACACAGCAGGAGCAAGGTGTCCATCCCCTGCATACTACCTGAGTCTCTGGGCAGTACACGGTCGCATTTGGTTCGCGTTTAATTCCCCTATCCATCACCCGGGACGCGCCACGTGGCCCTGCGACAAGCGGCCCGAGATCCCTCTTAGCAAGAGAACCCGAAGGCTCTCTATCGAGGGAGATCCGTGGTCTTCGCTCCATACCTCTGCCAACTCAAAGGAGCGGTCCGACAACGTACGCACATTCAGCACTGTCACGCGGATCTTGCTTACGTTACGGGACTTTCGGACTAGCTCAGTTGCCCCCCGATGCCGCCCTCGCATCAGGGACCCTCGCATACTTTCCACACTCGCCGGGCTCTGCGAGTGCGCGTCGGCTTCCGCGGACGCCGAAGCACAATCTCGATAAACGTGAACAGTCATACACCATATGATGTGACATGGGCTGTTTGTAGGCCGGAGCTAGGGCCTGTCGCCTGCATTCGATTGTCCGTGTTTGGTTCGGCTCGTAAGAGCAAGCAGTCTCCATTGGCACCACGTGGAGGAACGGACATCGCCACTGCTCAATGCAAGTTGAATGTTTACTTAATAATAGACGAATGAAAAACAGTAACACAGAACTCTGAGAACTTTCCGGATAACACAATATATCATTAATGAGGATAGGATCAGACCTCGTTCCTACCAACAAAATATTATAGATATTGCACACAATGTTCGAGTTCTTCCACCTTTCTCCATCTCCGATCACAGAGCCATTTCTTTCTGTTTTGTCACCAATGTCGGCTTTCAAAATACAGAATCTCATCTTTTAGACTTCTCGCCTGGCAGTTACATCGCAATTTGAATGTGTTGCTAAAACTCGATTGACGTGTGATAACTGAAACTGCTTGACTTCCAAAGAATGCTATGAAGCATAATTGGAGCACTGCAATGGCTAATTAAAGATTATATTCCTCCGCTTAGTCAAAACAACTCGATCGCTATCTCGCGAAAAGTCGGATGCTGGCTGCAAAGGTCTTTCGATTGTGACGGTCTCATTTTACAATTGGCTGCCTAAAATACTATCGTTTCTCTGGAAAACTAAAGCAAGAAATTTAAAAAACTAAGTTTGCCTCACTAAGTCTAAAAAATGAAGAAAAATAGCCATTTTTCGAAATGCCTTTACGCATTCGCTAACAGAAGAATAAAGGCCGCCAACAAAATTGGCTTTATAAAAATTTAATGGCGAGGCACGTACAAGCCGGTGGTGAAAGCCGAGGTCACCGCTTTTTTAAAATCTCTGCGGAGACTGCTCTGCAACCGATGCGACCTGTGCTCTGTTCACAAGAGCTATGCTAGACTATTTAGATATTAACGGCGAAGTTGTTTCCAGGACATTCAATTTGTTACCGTTGCGTGTTTCAGCATCTCTTGATAACATACCTTTTATGTTTCTTAAAAAGCCAACACTTGGTTTGACTCTGGTACTTACAATACCGCCCGCGTCGCGCGGTCAAAAAGACGGTTTGCGACGGAAAAATCCGTCGCAAACCATCGCATGCTCATAACTCCTTTAATTTTGAGTTTTTTCAGAAACTGTCGGCACCGTTGGATTTGTTTCCTCGAGATCTACACAAACGCATATTCAACTTTACCAGATCACCGCGTTTTCGCCGTGGGTGGCCTAAAAAAATAACTGCGGCAGGCTTTTGCGATTGGAGCACCTTATTTTCCAGGACGTGCATGTGAAGTGCAGTGTTTTCGAAGTATCTCAAGCATGGCGTGCGTTGTCAGTGCTCTGTTATGCCTGGAATACACCGAGAGTGCGCCGCGCACAATGCTTATAGGACCGAACCTATCAATCGAGTGAGAGAAAGCATGTTCACTCCGCTTCTAGCTTCCCTTACCGGAAAATGGGAAGCCTTCAAGACTATTTCGAACCGTTTGGAGAAGTTTATATAAAATTTCAGGCCGTCCTACTCAGTATTTGCTCCAGTCTTTCCCTGTGATACTTTGGAATGCGCCATATACAATGCATATAGAATCGAACCTATCAATCGAGTGGGTGGGAGCGGTTCCAATGTCGTGCTAAACAGGACAGCTTGTCCTCTTTAGGTGCTTTAGTGCACACACTGTATACTTATGCTCGAATGACCTATTCTAATAGGTATTCGAATGATTTTCATTCGAATTTGAATATTCGAATTCGAATATTCGAAAAATCGCGTTTTTCGAATGTATTCGAATTCGATTGTTCAAAAAATTGCGTTTTTCGAATGTATTCGAATTCGAGTATTCAGGAAAACCGCGTTTTTCGAATATATTCGGTTTCGAATGCTCGAAAATTTTCGGTATTCGAAACTGTTCGAGTATTCAAAATTTCCCGGGAAGCGAAAATTATTCGACTACTCGAAAAGTGTCATTCGAATGCCCAACGAGAATTTGTGTAGCGGCGTATTCTAAACAGGCTTGTTAGGTTTTTCGAGTAATTAGGGCCTTCAAAACGGTTCTTTCTGTGAATCAAATCTACGATAGCGCCTCGTAGATTCTGATCATCGCCTCTGCAAAGAGGTCGAGGAAGAGTAGGAATTCTTAACTGCAATTAAAACATGGAAATTATGATTTTTACGGTGTTTCAAACGGACGCTACTTGTCCTTCACGCTGCAGTTAGGAGTCTGAGACCATAGGCCATCAAATGTCTGCAGCATGAGAGTGAGGGTGAACAGGGATGCGCTGCAGTCTAGTGCCACGTCTGATGTATTCTCGTGTAGAGTAGTACCTTATGGAGTCAGCCTTGTGATTTTCCTCTAGCTGCTCGTTATGCTTTTCTGCTCCTCCGTGGTCGCTGAATGTTATTCTGCTTTTCGTTTCTACAATTACGGTTCTGCAAAAGCTATATGATTAGGTTGTATGAAACTCCCCCGGGTGCTTACGGTCGGTATGGGTAACGAACGCTTTAGAAGGGATTTTTCTCAGCGTTTTGAGTGCTTCACTTTGAACTAGGATAACTTTCTCAAAGCTTATCGGATTTAGTCGATATAAACACCGTTCGAATCAACAAACTTTTGCCAACGGGTGGCCAGTGGAATTATTCCGTTTGCGAAAAAATGAGGCGGTCGAGATCCGACAGAATCCACGGAAGCTGTTTTGGCTTGGTCCTGACTGTGGAATGTTTCACCAGCGAGAAAGTTCTGAAAGTTGTTGAAAAGATGGTGGTCGTTTGGTGAGAGGTCTGGAGAATATGACAGGTGAGGCAGAACTTCAAAATTCGTTCAATTTTCAAAGTGATTTGTGAAAAGTGTGGGCGGGCGTTATCGTGCAAAACAGTCGGGCCTCTTCCGTTGAGCCATAATAGCTGAAGTTGGAGCAATTTCCGGTGCATTTCGTCGACTTCTTTACAGTAGGACTCTGCGATCGTTTGGCTTCGTGCCAAAAACTTGTAATGGATTACACTAGGCGCCGACCACCACACAGTGACCATTACCTTATTTGGTGGAGACCCGCCTTTGGAAAATGCCAAGGGGGTTCGTCGGCGTCCATCCACTGTTTGGAACGTTCGCTTTTATCATACAAAATCTCTATCTCATCACAAGTGATGATTCGATCCGAAAATGGGTCAGTTTGTTGCGTAAACGTAGAGAAGAACAAATCCCGAAACGTGACAATTCTTCCGCTCCCTCAACTCGTAGATCACCCCCTCTTCGAGCTTTTTAACCTTCCAAGGCGTTTCAATGCTTCCGCAACCGCAGTTCCCCTGACATCTAGCTCTTCCGCGATGCCGCGAACTGTTTGGGATTTTTCCTGTCTATCATGTCTATCAGCCAGCCTGACTTTTCATTCGAATTCGAATATTCGAATCGAATATTCGATGTCGAATATTCGAAAAATTGCGAATGTATTTTTCGAATGTATTCGAATTCGAGTATTCAAAAAATCGCGTTTTTCGAATGTATTCGAATTCGAATATTCAGAAAAACAACGTTTTCGAATATATTCGACTTCGAATGCTCGAAAATTTTCGGTATTCGAAGCCATTCGAATATTCGAAATTTTGGCGAGAGCATAAGTATAACACACTGACAGCAGCTAATACAAATGCCGAGTTTTTAAGAAGAGAGAGGCGGGAATGCGCCGTGCACAATGCATATAACTTGGAACCGTTTAGATTAGAAAAGAAATTTCCACCCGCCCTACTCAGAAATTGCTATACTCCGTTCCAGTATGACTTTATAGTAAAAGCATATATTTAGAATCAAGCCTATCAATTGACAGTGCGCGACAGCTTGTAGAGTGAGCGTTTGAGGAGTTTTATCAGAAATTTTGTGCCGTCCTACTCAGGAATTGCTGTACTCTGTTCCCAGATGGCTTTAGAGTACGCTGTGAGCAATGCTTATAGAATAGAACCTATTAATCGAGTGAAGCAACCGCTCGCGATTTCACGCGCGGGCGAGTTCGAAGCGCAATAACTCTGTTGTGTGTGAACCTTCTCGGTTGCAGCATGTGGGTTTTGTAAGCAGCAAAATGTTCTAGTAGTGCGCTGAAACACAGCAATGTAGCTTATCATTGGACAAAGTCACAGCAGTACGAAAATGCAGGTAAACCTTGTGTAACTCGATTTTTTCCAATTTCAGTCGACCCCTGCAGGAAGACGCCGAGAGCTAACGGCCTACAAATGCGCAGGCGAGCAGATCGCTTAAGGTTCTTTACGATGACGTGCTCGCAACGCTCCAGCTGCCTAAACTGCCTTAGCCCCATCTGCCACTTTAGGGCGGCGGACTTAGCGGTTGAAGTTTCCTGCCCTCTTCCTCGCCCACATCTGGGTTTTCGACACTCGCAATAGCACCGTTTTGTTCATCGCGAAAAGCTCTATCGAATGGTGTCACTCTCGGCCATTTTCAAAAAATCGATTTTTTAGCTATTTTCTATCGAGGACGCGGGCACCCTTGACCGAGCCTGCGAGGACGATGACGTCATCGAATACCGGTATTTTCGAAATTGGCCAAATTTCCTCGTGCAAACTTCGTCCAAAATCTAAGCGGTTATTTGGGGAGCTGATTACGAATCCGACGTCCGTTTTTGAAAATTTCGTCGATTTCACAGTAGGTTACCTCCCGTTTGAGGGTGGTCAGGTCAGGATCACCGATCACCCTCAGTTATCGGTATTGGCGGTCTCCTGCCGTAATCGTCCAAATGAACTTCGGCATCGTGTTCGGCAACCCGAATAAGTCCCCGCCCCTATACGAGGTTTGTACAAAATCAGTGATCCTGACCCGACAACCCTCAATTATCCAGAAAAAATCCAAAACCTACCGAAATCGGTGGATATTTCAAAAACGGACGTAGGATTCGTAATCAGCGCCCCAAATAACCCCTAGATGACTTTGGACGAGAAAATTGCCAATTTCGAAAATATCGATTTTCGATGACGTCATCTTCCGCGAAGGCTTGGCCTGGAGCGCCTCCGTGCCCGATGGGAATTTGTCAAACAAAAATCGATTTTTTTTTGAAATTCGTCGATATGAACATCGTTTGATAGAGATTTTCGTGGTGAAGCTAATGGTGTTATTGCGGGTGTCGAAAACTCAAATGTGAGCGAATAATCGCGCAAGAAACTTCAAACGCTAAAACTCCGCCACCTTATAATGGCAGCTGGTTCTCAGGCATTTTAATCAGCTAGGGAGGTGTGAGCACGTCATCGTAAAGAACCTTAAGGTTTCTGCTCGCCTGAACATTTATAGACCGTTAGCTCTCTGCGTCTTCCCGCAGGGGTCCACTGAAATTGGAAAAAATCGAGTCACACAAGGCTAACCTGCATTTCACACTGCTGTGACTTTGTCCAATGATAAGCAACGTTGCTGTGTTTCAGCGCATTACTAGAAAATTTAGCTGTTTACAAAATCTACAAGCTGCAACCGGAAAGGTTCACACATGACAGAGTTATTGCGCTCAGAACACACCCGCGTGTGCAATTTAGCACAACGGTCGATGTTCTCCTCGCCCTTACTCACAGAAAATGCAGTTTTCCCTGCACACAATAACACCATTCAATTCAGCATGAAAAGCTCTATCGAATGGTATCAAGCATGCCCCAATTCGAAGACATCGATTTTCAATGACTTCAGCGTCCGTCTGCCACGGCCCTTCGCGGCCTCGTCCTCGATGCGAATCTGCATCGATGTTCGATCTTTCCAAAATCGGTCAAAATTGGTAACATTTGATAGCACTTTTCAAGCTGAACAGAACGGTATCATTGCGAGTTTCGAGCACTCAAATCTGGGCGAATAGGAGCGCAAGAACTCTAACCGCCATCTTCCGCCGCTTTAAACTGGCAGCTGAGGCTAAGGCAGTTTAGAAAGATTAAGAGTACTGAGCAAATCATCGTGAAGCACCTTAAACGCTCTCTTCGCATGTGCATTTCAGAACCGTTTACGCGCCGGGTCTTCCCGCAGTGGTCCACCGAAATAGGAAAAAATGCGTCACACAAGCCTCACCTGCATTTTCGCACCTCTGTAACATTGCCTATTCCTAAGCTACACCGCTCTGTTTTAGTGTGCTACTAGACTGTTTTACTGCCTACAAGACTCACGAGTTGCAGCCGAAACGATTTGAACTTGAACGAGTTATTGCGCTCCGAACACGCCCTCGCGTGCAATTTGCAAGCAGTCGGCCCTCTTGATTGAAAGGTTCGACTCTATATGCATTGTTCACTTCAAAGGCTATCTGGACAGCATTAGAACAATTCCTTAGTAGGGCAGCTTTAATATATGATTGAACTCCCAAACGTTCACTCTACCAGTTGTCGAACCAACTCGATTGATAGCATGATCTCTATACGCATTGCACATCGCCCACTTAAGTCTCCCCGAGACAGAAACTCTAACCGCTCTCCTCTGCCGTTTTAAACCGGCAGCTGGGGCATTTTAACCGCTTCCACCCACTCGAGTTATAGGTTCGATTATATATGCATTGTATATGGCGCATTCTAAAGTATCACAGGGACAGACTGCAGCAAATACTGAGAAGGACGGCCTGAAATTTTATATAAACTTCTCCAAACGGTTTGAAATAGTCTTGAAGGGCCTCACATTTTCCAAGAGCAAAGATAGAAACCCAGTGGATATGCTTCCGCCCTTTCGATTGATGGGTTCGATCCTATATGCATTGTGCACGGCGCACTCTCGGAGCGTTCCGGCACAACAGAGCACTGACAACGCACGCCATGCTTGAGATACTTCGAAAACAGTTCACATGCACGTCCTGGAAAATAAGGTGCTCCAATCGCAAAAGCCTGCTGCAGTTATTTTTTAGGCCACCCACGGCGAAAACGCGGTGGTCTGGTAAAGTTGTATATGCGTTTGTGTAGATCTCGAGAAGACGAATCGAATGGTACCAACAAACACAATACAAACAACTTAAAAATGAAGGAGTTATGAGCATGCGACGGTTTGCGACTGATTTTTCGCAAACCGTCTTTTTGACCGCGCGACGCGGGCGGTATTGTACCTCACTATTCAACAGGTTTCTCCTTGAGTGAGAATACCATCGCTGCGCCCTTACAATTTTGTCAGACCAATCTTCACAAATTGATGCAAACTGATGCAGAGAATTGCTTAACTTTCTCTACAAATAAAGTTTTCGAAAAAATTATTTGCAAGCAGTTAGCTAGTCACTACATGTCCGCATGGTTTTCTTCATAAAAGATCTACATTAGCTTCAGCTCTTACGGCTACTTTTTTAACATGAAACAAAGTTTTAGATACAAATTTACAATCTAGATCTAGATAATTATGTTACCGTTTGCTATTAGATTACGCCAAGGCTTTTGGCGCCGACCCTCTGGCTGTTCTTTCAGTAAAACTTCAGGCATATGGGATAAGCGGGTGTCTGCTCTCTTTACTGGTCGGTAAAATGGCCACTTGACATCTGTCTCGAAAAAAACGTTAATAATGTATTTGGAAAAGATTTATTCCTAACCCTAGCCTTCGCATTGGAGGCTACCAGCTGGCCATTTCAAAATCAGTGCGAGATCTTGGTGATGCATACAGCGACAGGCTTTCATATGAAGAGTACATTAAGAGGATCGTTGGTATGGCTTATGCAAGGTCTAACTTTATACTACGAGCCTTCAAAATGCGAAACATGAAAACCCCCCTCAAATTTTTCCAAACTTATATCAGACCTGTTCTTGAGTACTGCATAGATATGCATATATATATATATATATATATATACATATATATATACTGCATATATATTATATATATGTATATATATATGTATCGAAGGTCGAAAATGTTCAAAGAAAGTTTACTAGGGAGATATTCGCAGTTCATTTCAAATGGTTGGTTCATTTCCAGTATCGTGAGTTTTTGATCAGATATGTAGTAGTTCTCTGGTCGTATACCCTTCCGTATTTTAGTGATATTGCAAGGTCGCGCGAAGCGCGCAAGAGCGAGAGACTCCGTTACTCGTGTCGGAACACTTGTTTCCCAATAATCTTATTTGCAAAACAAATCAAATCTTCAATCATATCAATTCAAGACAGCTTAATTTACGAACATCGTCTAAATATTATAAGGAAGCAAATCAAATCTACAATCAAATTTATTCATATCAATCTAATACAATCATCTTCTATCTACTGTACTTCGGACCGAATTGAATAATTTCGAGTGAATATTCGAATAAATTCGAATATTCGAATATTCATTATTCGATTATGGTGAGGTCCAAAATTCGAAAATAAATATTCATTATTCGAATATTCGATGAGGCCAAAAATTCGAAAATATTGATTATTCGAATATTCGCTGAGTCCCAAAATTCGCATATATTTGTTATTCGAATATTCGACAAGGTCCAAAATTCGAATATATTCGTTATTCGACTATTCGACGTGCCCCAAAACTCGAATATATTCAAATATATTCGACGCTGAGATAGACTACTGGGAGTCAGTTTTTGCGCCTTCTGGATATAACTCGCCTATAAGTCATTATGAAAAACCAGGGATATATTTGTGCTCAGCAGCTCGAGCTCTATCGTTTGGTATACATATTTCATATGGAGCCATGAAATTATTCGAAATTGGAAACATGTTTAATTACCCAAGCTTGAAGGCCGACCAATGGACTTGAGAAACATGAACGATGCGGCCAAGCTCGACCTCTGTCGAAAGTACTTCATCGTCGGTTTGGTCTACCGTTGGTGTGGCTTAGAAACACAATCTGGTCCTTTGGTTGAGGCTTTCTTCGACCGCAATCACCGGCCACCAATACCAGTCGGAAGTATGTCACGCTGAGTGCCATAGGAGCGATCTTCTGGTTAATAGTAACATGTGTCTGGGAGATGTTCCAGTCGTACGGTTCGAAAGGTGTCGCATGGGCGGACTATTTGACATTCATCTTCTCAGTCGGAAGGGTATAGGCTGGCTGCGATCTCATCCCAAATTGCCACAGCATCATTCCTCCTTCTCAAAGTCCTTTTCTGTGATTCACTTGTAGGAGACCTTATTTCTCAGCTTAACGACGAGGTGTTTCCTCACTCAATTGTTGTTTTTTCTTGTGCGGGTTTGTAACATAAAACACCATATACATATTAACATAATGATGCAGCTTTCTTATTGTTGAAGCTGTTATTTCGGTGTCCATGCGCTCCATTTTGAAGGGCGGCCGCGGACGAGTTGTCCGTCGCAAGCGCGTGTGAGCGCGTGCGGATGGCACGTAAAACACCCCCTGTGCAATCGATTGAGTCAGGCCTTCGTGATGGCGCGCGCTTGCGCACCGTGTAGTGGGGCCGACGACACGGGATCGTCCGCTGGCCTAGCAGCCCCGAGGGAAACAGAATTATAGGTTACGTCAGAACAGTGCCCACTGAACGTAATCCGAAATTAGGCGTGCGGCGTACTTGACAAGCCGTATTTCGCGGTAAATGCTAAGGGAAAGCACTTTGCAACAGATGTTACGAAACTGGGACACGGTAAATGCTAAGGAAAGATACTTTGGATCTGCTATTACGATCCGTGGTTGTGAAATACAGTGCTTACCGAATATGTCAGTTTTGTCAGTTTTGCTCGTGCAGCCTTCCTAGAATCCATTTTTTTAAAAAGATTCACATCCACTTCGGCGTTGTTATTCCATGAGTTTGGTCCAAAAATGTCGGATTTAAGCAGTTGCCTTCGTTCAGAGTTAATCTTAATGACCACTAAAAGATTCTGCATGCTCTGAATTGCGCTGATTCTTGCTGTCCTAAGAAATGTAGTAAATGTGGAAGAAATAGAAATATCTGTGTTTGTGTTACTTTCATGAGTGAGTTCGCAGCGCTGGCAGAGCTGCAGTCTTCAGCTAATCGCAGTAGCGCGTTAATGAAGAAGTCGGACGGCGCTGTTAGCTCATCCCTGATGACATCTAAGACGGATCGAAACACGAACACAACAAAACTAAATAACAAACAAAATGGGACTATAGTACTTTCAAGACTCCAGAGGTCTAGGAAAAGTCGAGAAAATTTTCCGCCCAAACTTCGCCCCGGAGGGGAGGGGGGGGGCTATTTGGGGTGCTGATCACAAATCTTACGTTCGTCTTTGAAATTTGGGCTGGTTACAGTAGAAACTATATCCGATCATTCATGTCGCACTGAGGTAAGTTTATGAGTACTGCACGTCTTCTGAACCCTTGCGGACATTGGACGATGTCAACGACAGGTTTTCTCATTCCAGTGGACGCAGGATAACGTCTGCGGTGCATCTTCTGCGTCCTTACGCGCATTGAACATAGAAGCAGTCGACTAGCACACGATTCCTTCCTCTTTGCCCGCACATCGCGCGGGTTACTCGGTCTCCACTACTACTGAGTCGTGTGTTCATCACTACTACATCAATAAATGTTGCAATCCTTTTCAGTCCCCTCAAAGCTAATAAGCCAGCAGACGATGCCGCGCCGTCGGCTCCACTGCACCGTGTGTAAGCCCGCGCAATCGCGAAGGCCTGGCCCAATCGATCTATTCGTTTATTCGTTTCGTGGTTGTCCGCGAAACGAATATACGTGAGCGTCTCTTAGTGCCTCTGGGTGAAAGGGGTAACTCTCCTAGGTTCTGTTTATACTGGGTCGTCGAGCGACGTGATTCGGTGTATAGTGGGATCCTCACGCTTCACCACTTGTCGAGTTACTTAGGAAGTGAGCCTGGGCGAATTGAAATGGAGTATCACACATCATTTGTCTCAAGATTTGGACTTGCTAGGGGTTTTTGGTTAGGAAGTGACCCTAGATGATTGTTTCGAGTATCAGCTCGATCCCCCTAGCAAGTAGAATTCTGGAGATAAATGATGTGTGATACTTCATTACCAAAGTATTCTTTATTGATAAATTTTGTGGCACTATGTGCGTTACGGTCGGAATTCAAGATTAGAAGAGTTTGGATTTGAAATTTGAAGACACGATCTTACAGTAGAAATTAGAAAAGGCATTTAGCCTAGGGCTCAATTTGACTTTTCAAATACAACTGCCGTATACTTCGGACCGAAGCGAATAATTTCGAACGAATATTCGAATAAATTCGAATATTCGAATAATCATTATTCGAATATTCGGTGAGGGCCAAAATTGGAAAATATTCATTATTCGAATATTCGATGAGGCCCAAAATTCGAAAATATTCATTATTCGAATATTCGACAAGGTCCAAAATTCGAATTTGTTCATTATTCGAATATTCGGTTTTTGTGACACCGAATATATTCGATTATTCGTTTATTCGAAAAAATTTTGGAAGAACACAAGTATACTATCTACTAGGAAGCTCCTTTTTCTTCTCCTTCAGCGTTTGTCCCGCTTCGTGGCGGTAATCGCTATTCTTGTGTCATGACGCCACCTTTCCCGATCCAGCGCTAGATCAGGGTGGACACCAGCTACTTTCAAGTAAAGTAATGTAGCGTATCAGCCCAGCAAACTCTCTACTAGGAAGCAAACCAAATATATTCAAGGCAGTCTAAATTACAATCACCGATCATTTTATGCACACCGTTGATGTATTGCACCGAACCAACCAACACAAAAGGTTACTGGCATTTGTTGCACCTCGTGTTCACTCTTTTGGACTCACACTCGAGCACCAGAAGTTGAAGATGTCGATGATGAATCTGATTTTGTGGAGCCTGTCCAACTTTGTGTTCTGACTGATAATGACTTGGACGTTCAAATGGATAATGGTAGGAATATCCTTAAATCTGGCCCTCGTCAAGTATTCGGTACAGTTTTTCGTGTCTCGAAAATCTCCAGATTTGCACCAGTAATTCTGCTTTCAGGCAATTTTACGTACTCCATTCTCAAGCACAGACTAACAAATGTCGAAAATTCTGTTTTGTCGATGCTCTTCCAGGTTTAGGTTTCTTGATACCATATGTACTGGTTTTATGTTCCAGAATATCATTTGCAAAAAGATGATAACATTCAAACGCGGTTGATGCCGTCCTTGCCTCATCACTACAACCGAGTCGTAGTCCATGAAAGGTTGTTCATCTTGCAGGTTGTTCACCGTTTCACATTAGTGGCCAATGTGTAGCTGTCGCTGCCACTGCTTTTCTCCTCGTCGTCTTCCCGAAATCAGTAGTTTAGTAGTTCAGCGTCAGAACAAGATGCAATTTCGGTATCAGAACCAGACATTAGGCAGTGTGTAGCCTACATCGGTGGAAGGATCGATCTTGTCTGCATCGCTATCCAACAATAGTCGACAGAACGAATTGTTGAGCTTGTCACAAGTGTCCACGGGTGAAAACAAGAATAATAATCAATAATTGAACGAAAATCAAACACGGACAAGGAGGATCACCATAACCAACGAATTCATACAAAGAAATAGAAGAAAGTACACGAAACAAAGAGGGACATTATGAGCCACCGCTGGCTCATAGCGCGCATATATTATAGAATCGCGTGCTCGTCCAACGTGGCTTTCCGCAGCAAAATGCGAATATGGTCATTGTGCCAGAATCATTTATTTTAGGAAAACGTGCAACAACAACAAATATTGCATGTATGATAAACATACACATGGTAAAACACGTATTCTAACTACTACCACATAATAAGCATGTGACAAAGCGACGCAGTAATCAACATGAAAATAGCAAACCGCAATTACTAAGACAAAGCCAGGTGAAGTGAACTGAAATCAAAGTGGCTTGGGGGGTCACCACACAGATCCTTTACATCCACAACCGTAACGACGGGTGAGCTCGTCAGTTTCTTCCTGACTTTTCACACTCTCTCTTGACTATTCCTACTTTCGTTTACCTAATGCGATGATGATATTAACGATATTATCGCGTAGTTATACCAGATGATCTCTCCCTGTCGAGCCACTTAGTGCCGAATGGTCTTCAAGGTATCGTCGAGGTGTTGCCATCCAAATGTGAATAAGATCGGTGTGCCTGAGATGGCATGAGATCGTACTTGTCACACCAAATACCACTCCCGGAAGTGCTCACTGAAGGCCCTTCTACAGTTGTTTTCGCCAAACGGAGTGCTCCATGATTAGAGTTTCCAGCTCCCCTTCCATTTCGATGTCATTTTTCCTAGGCTCATATAGTATTCATATAAGCATGATTCAGCATCGCGAGGTCAAGGACATCAACGCAGCATATTTTTGAACCGACGACGCCTGGTCGAACGTAGTTCCACGTGGTTCCGTTCCATGTATTTTAAGTTCGTTGCTACCATAATCGAACATGTCCTCGGCGAAGCCTATAAAGCAATTAGGGTAATTAGGGTAACAACTCTACCTAATTGCAGCAAGCACTTAAAAACTACCTCAGCTAGAAGAGAAAGTAATTTAACACACAAAGCGGTAAAAAGAGAGGAAAACAGAAGAAACTCTACTTGCCGAGCAGTGTTCCTTCGACGTCGGGCAATTTTTTTAGCGTGACATCCCTTCCATTTTTCCGTTCGGCCTTACAGCGTACTCATTAATTTTTTCCATGGATGGGCTATGTGAAAGAGAATTATGTGCGGAAAATGAGGCATGCTTAGTCAAAGTATTTATCGGCATACCTGTTTAGGAATGTGACGATATGAGAACGGTTGCACCTGTGTGTTCTCCCCTAGCCTATGAGTCCAGAAAAGCGCAACCGTTATGAGGTCTACACGCAGTATTCCACATTATCTCGTTAAAGAATACCTACTCATCTATTCCTCACGTACATTGATAACGCCAGGCCGGCATCCCAGATCTATTGCGTCGAATATTTGTTGACTGAGGTGGACGCCAATGCAGTTGGCGTGTTAGACTTCGTGGCAGTAGTAGTAAGCCTTTTATCACAATTAATTGAGTTTGCTATGAAGATGTTCGTCTAAAAAGAAACTAAATACGGCGCAGTGCCGCATTGCTGCAATGACTGAAACCTAACCATCAACTGTGGCTGTGGTGGCTGCGTGTGGCTTCCGTATGAAGATCTCTGTATTCCTCGCAACTGGAGAGATGTTTAAATAACACGAATGAGTCTCCTGACTTTGGAGGTGTTTGGAATGGCTCTGCTATTGTGAGTCCCTCCTGCCTTACAGACTATGGTTCTGCAAGTTATGTGTTTTGAGAATTCGAAGCCGTTTCTCGACCAACAAATCCGTATATCTGTGTGTACTTATGTGTATTAGGTGGGCAAAACGCACAGTAATATGGGAGGGCTCGTCGCGTCCCTTAAAATCAATTGATATCACCTCTGCGCAGCGTTACCGTGACGTTGGGGAACGTGAAACGTTTACAATAAGGCGTATTACGGGTAAAGAGCACAGCCCCTAGTCTCATAAACAGATATGTCTCATAAACAAAAATAGGGTAGGATACGTTGTCCTTTCCTATGCTAGGTTAGCGTTCAAACTGTACTTTGGCGAAAAAAGAAGGACGACAAGATTGTGGTCATATGAGTGACCCTCCAGATCCCAGGCCGTATTGTGCGTACAATAATTGTGAAAAAGCAACAAAATATTAAGGGTGAGAATCCAGCCATGTGACTAAACAAAAGGAATAAGCCGGCAACACAATAACCAAAAGAGGAAGGCAAGTGCTATGAGCATCTTCCTAAAGTATGTGGCTCAATGTCCATTCATTCACCTAATTCTACCTGTCACAAAACCATCTTAGAATATCCTAGTGTTAACGCGGAGTTAATGAGAAAAGGCAGAACGCGATGGTTACGGTGCTAATGAAAGGCACGGAGCATAGAACAGACACGCTCAATCACAACACAAGGAAACGTAGGCCTGTATAGCAGTTTCTCTCTCATACATCCGACGACGAAGCTGGTGCCTGAGCCGATGACGAAATGTGACGCACAATTTGAAGACCATTTAGCGTTTACGCGCCAAAATACAAAACCCACTCGCGATGCATGTCGCGATAATGGTGATGCAAGCAACCGCTGTCTCGCCGCTCGCGAAGCTCCGCGCTAAAATGCTTTCCGATGGTCACGCGCAACGCAACAAATCGTCATCGCCGCTGCGAGTGTCTGTCTGGTGAGTCCCGTTTTGACATTTTATCCTCGTGTTGCCTCTCTCCTTGCTGGCCATCTCTTTCGAAACGTCGCGGCCCCTTGCCCTTCTTTGTTTCAGGCACGGACTTGAGGAGGACGGACCTATGTAAGCGAGGACAAAGGACTCTCAGGGACTGCCACCCGGACGGTTGAGGGACACGCGGCTGCACCCAGGGACCCGGCCAGTCCCTTCAATGCGGTGCTTCGGCTCCTTCCACCGACCACGCCGGCATTCGTCCCCACTCCGGTGCCCAGTGATCTCGCGTTATGTGTTGTCGACATGTTTTCTCTTGTGCCGAGTTATGTTATGTTCCGGCTTGTCGTTCCGTGCTTTGTGGATTATCGCAGATAAATATGCGAAATGAATTGATTTCAGGTCATGACCAGAGGCTGGATAACCAGATTTTTACTGGTAGCAGCGAGCGTGGTCTCAGGATAGGCTGCGATCCCCGATCTCGGGGTGTAGTAGAGCCTCTTTGGGGATGAGCAATCGGCCCAAAGGGATGACTGGTTTAAGCCTCGACCAGGGGCAGGTGAATTTAGGAGAGATAGCCAGGTTAGGCGGATGGGGAATTCTGCGCAGCTCCTTTCGCCTTTTATGCCTCCCCTCCCTCTTCCTTCACTGCCTCAGTAGTCAGTGTTTTGGAGCGCTGCTTATGGAGTGCCGGAACGCATTTATGGAAAGAAAAATCCACTATTTCGATGTCATAAAGAGGAATCCACGTGGCTCCCTACGGAAGCTTGGAGAAAGAGACACTGGAGTGGTCTTGGCGCCAACAAAAGAGGGAAGGGCCGTAAAATCCACCCTCGGGGAGCTGGAGCTACATACACTGCCTAAAATAAATATGGGGTCCGATGCTAGTTATATTTGGACTACGATGGAATCGCTCCCAAATGAAATACCGTAATTAGGCCGTAGTGGCCGTGGAGAGTACTGACAACCGCTGCATCTGACAGCTGGGTTCAGCGCCCATTATGTGTCTAGTAGCGCCTAGAAAATGACACAAAGACGGGGTTCACGTGGCTCCCTTGCGCAATTCAGACCGTATAGCATCGAAACTGTTTGGTGAATATGCGGCCACACGAAGGGACGTGCTACGGAGAGCATCCTTATAGACGACTGCCTCATCGAGCCCACCCAGCGGCATGCTCGCGGATTTCGATAAGTTCCCCCGCGAACGCTATCAAACGATCACCCGCGGGATACACTCGGTCCTGTAGCACACCGCCTCACGAACAGACGGCATCGTACGCCTCCAATCGCTTCCAGAGCCGCTCATTCACTGTATTACACTGCCGCTGTCTAGGCTACAGTATTCGCTGTTTTCATGGGTAGGTCTTTGTCTGCGGACACATTTGAACTTTTCCGTCGTGTTTGCGCAGAATCTTCCCGAATTGCCAGCAGCGGAGCCCCGTTTCTCAGACCTCTTTTTGCATGTTTTCGCTCCTGCCGTCCAGAAAGTTCACTTCCTCCCCGGGTGCCCTTTTTGTCTACCGTATGCATAAGTAAGACATCGTTTTTTGTCTGCATAAAAAGCCCTCCACCATTCGCCGTTCCGGAGCAGAGCATGCTATCCCAGGCCAGCTTGCACCTGTCTCGTACTTCCCCCCTATAAAAGTAGTCTAGGACTCAAAGCATACATTGCAGACGTCCATGGTCTCTTGCGCCTTTACCATTAAGCGTTCCAGGTCAACTCCTTCGCAGCGATCACCCAACGACCCCACGCTTCCTACTATTGACCAGGTACGTTCACCTTCAGCTAAAAAGGAGCGAATCTTGGTGTGTAAAAGTGAGAGTGAGATGTTGCCCATAGAAAGCGACGCTGCAGCAGCGTTTCCTAGCGACCTGACCTTCGGGCAGCTTGAAAAACCTTGAAACCGTTTTCTGGAGCGGATGGTCGCGATTTCGAGACCTGGTTCCGCAATTTCGAAGATGCTGTAAGAATGGTTAACCTGCCATTACCGGACCAGCTCAAGACCAACACCCTGGTGGGGTATCTGGAAGGCGAAGCTCGCGATCTAGTGGATGAGATGTCGGAGGAAAGTAAGAACGATTTAGACAGCATTGTAGAGCGTATGCGTAGTGATTTTGAATTTCCACATTTTCGAAGTTTAGCTCGCCAGCAGCTATGCGATTGCAGGCAAAGTCAAACGGAGGGCGCGCGTGACTCAAGCATATTGTAAAGAAGGTAACTCGGGGACAAACCAGGTATGCCCAAAACGAAAGATTGTTGGACGAGTTCGTGGATCGCTTAAAACCCAGCCTGCGCTTCCATCTGAAGAACCCTGCCACCCTTGAGGCAGTAATAAAGGCCTTTACGTACGAATCACTTCTCGCGGATGCGGCTAATAGCATGAGTATTTTTCCAGGTTCTCAACCTCGTTTACCACCGTTAATGTCATTAGCACCTCAAGAGTCGACGCCGGTAGAACTTTCAGATCTAATCAAAGGCGCGGTGGCTAGGGTAATAGTTTTTCACTCAGCAATAATAAATCTAATTCTTATTCTCGCTTCAGTCGTCGAGTAAATGAACGTGCCCCCAATTCTGACGCAACATGTTTCCGATGTGGCAGAATGGGACACATTCAGACATTTTGCCGCTATAGCCTCCCCCCTGCCAATTTAGCTCATCCAAGGCCATTTTATCGTACCAACAGCTGGCGCCCCAATGCAGCGCTATTTAGCCAAGCCAGAAATCCGCAGTTGCGCAATAATCAGTACGGCGATGCGCGCAACGCGATACCCCAGCGGGTGCGCAGATTAGAAACAAATCCGAGGGCTAGCAATAGCAATACTTCGAGCGTTGGCGGACTTAGCGTTCGCAACCCGTAACCTAAACATTCACGCTGAGGAGGAAGAACAACGTCCGTCACGTAGTCGGTCGCTCCCTTCCTCATCCTCTAGTTGGCCCTACATTTGCATGTTAGCTTTAACGGTTCTTTCTCAGGTTTCCAGTGCGCAAATTTCTCCACCTCTTCTATGCTCTTAAAGCTCCAGTAAGCTATTGGAAAGTGCCCTCTGACATTAACTGCACAGGAATTCACCCGTCCTGGACTGCGGCAGCAGCTCCTCTTAAAGTAAAAGTCTACCGCCCAAATACGATTCGATATAAGAGCTCAGCACATGTCTGTCGTATAGTCACGCAAACAGCCACATTTTCTGTAATTTTTTTCGGCGCCCGTACGCAGAAGATTACTACGCAGGAGCAAACGGTCTCCGCAGACACTTGCAAACACATAGTATCCTATAGAACATGTGCGCATGGCGACCTTATCGCGGTTGGAACCGTCTTGAAAACGTTGAATACGTTGGAACTTAATTGGCCATCGGCTCCTTACCACTGCTGCTCTGACTATGCTACGTCGGTATCTAATTGCGTTGTTTCCAGGCAACGGTACACGCCTACCACGGCTCAAGATCAATGGAAAGTTCCATCGAACCCTTGAATGGATGCTTATACAAGGACGGGCAATGTTCGATGATCTCTGGAGCTGCGGTCATATGGACGCCCGACTCGCAGGAGACTTGCCAGTATGTTTACGTTAGTGCGATGAAGGGTACGCTCGCCGACAGAGTGTGGCTCAGTGATTCTTAAGAATTTGCTCTATCGTTCGCGTTCTGATCTCCGCCAGTTTCCGATTGTGGTCACTCTCTTATTCCTACCGATCAAGGTTACGCTATTGAACCTTTTCCGTATCCTCGCCCCAAACGGCAAGTTGGCGTCTCAGTGAGGCAGACGGTGGGACTTGCAACCACAAATCAGTTAGCCGCCCAGCTCTTAGCCGTCGAAGATAACATGCAGCTTTCTTTAAGCGCCTCGTTTCACCATGCCATTGCCGCACTCTGCAAGTCCGTAAATTCCTTAAGTGCTTCTCTAGTCTCTTTCATTTCTGCAAATCCAACTTTGGCCATGCGTAATATTCTACAACGCTCCGATATTGAAGCAAAATATCTTGGCGGTAATATCGTGCGCACAAAGGCCTGTGCAAGCCTTTCACCGTCCATGTATGCACTCACCATGTTTAATTTTTCTTGTTTTTCTCTACCATCTATTTCAATATTTCTTCCAGACAAATCTCACTGGAATACCTTTATCGACCCATTAACTAATATTATCACTCATGAGGCGGTTCCAGCTCCATGTCCTAACGATAATTTCTTTGGATTCGCCTTCAACAATACCATGATAAAATTCTCTCCGTTGGCCGGCGTTTATGAACCTGTCCCACCGGATAGAGTTACCGTACTCCATAATTCCTTTAATCGCCCTCCCAGTGAACTTCGTCCACCCCTTACTCTCTTTCATAACCTTGTAATCACTAACATTAGCGAATTCGTACCGGAGCAGCAGTTTACGGAACTTTGATCAGCATTCGAAGGCAACGAATTCGCTCTTAAGGAGCACATTGCTGCTACCACGCAGGATAACACCTACTCAACCCCTAATGGTTTTCCTTCACTTATTTCTCCTTTCAATTCATTCTCATATGTCCCGTCACTTCTTTAAAAACCCTGGGTCATAGCAGGTTGTTCTTTTGTGATTCTTAACATTTTATTGCGGCTGATCATCCTTTATGCCTCCTTTCAAAGCCCGGGTGCCCTTTTCCAACTCGTGGCTAACTTAGGCAGACCAAGGAGGCGTTTCCTGCAACGCGCCGACTAATCACAGTTACAGTACCCCACCCCAGGAATCTATGGAACTCCAGCCGCGGTCCTCATTCCCACGTGTTTACGCGCTCTCTCTTGCCGATCACTCCGATCACTCTGTCCGCTCATATCCGTATTACCGTCAACGGAGTTAGCGTGTCAGCTTTAGTTGACACCGGCTCCAGTATCACATTAGCAGCTCAGGATCTCTGCTCAGCTCTCGGTATTTTCCATCTTGATCCTCCTATTTCTCTAAAAGCAGTAGGTATGGCTGGCACCCAAGTTCCTATGGCCGGATCTAAAGTAGTAAGAATGAAAATTGCAAACATTGAGTTGACTCCTGTCGTTCACTTTACAAAAGGTCTATGTGTTTCTAATATCAACTCCGCTTACGAAGTAATAATAGGAAATGACGTACTTTCATTACTACCGAAAATGATTATGGACTTTAAGGCGAAAATGGTTTCTTTCGGTTTTGTAACGCTGCCTCTAGAGCAAATATATTCCTCCTCCAACTACTCAAGGGACGATGACTTTCCCGTGCGCGTTAGCGACACGTTACAAATTCCTCCTAACTCAGAGCAAATCGTCTCGTGTGTTATGCAAAATGTAAGCCCTGACAAAGATTTAGTCTTGGTTTCGCAGTCAGCACAATTATCTCAGAGGGACCTCATTGTAGCTCAAGTAATAATCATTTCATCCAATCCACGATTGCTGGTGAGTAACTCGACTAACCATCCGCAAACTTTATACGCGGGCTCTCGCATTGCGAACGCGTCGGAGGTCCGTGAGGACAAAGCCACTGGTAGAAGTGCAGGGTTGCTACCTGCGCATACTCCCGTAACTTGCGTCACTGAAACGAATGAAACAGACCCAACCTACGTAGTCAACCTGGATAATTGCGACCTCAATAATGAACAACGCAGTCAGCTACGCGCGCTTCTCGATAAATATCCCGATGTATTTTCGCGTCACCAGTACGATATCGGCAGTTGCACCGCTGGCAAGGTACATATCTATACCACTAACGACCTCCCTAGTAAGGTTCGATCTTACCGTGTCCTCGCCAAATATCGCGAGCAAATTCAGAAACACATAAATATGCTCCTTAAAGCGGGTGTTATGAAGGAATCGCACACCCACTGGGTTCTCAATTTGGTCGTAGTTCGGAAAAAGGACAACTCACTCAGAGTTTGTTTAGATATGAGACGCCCCATTAATGAAGTGACCTGAAACCCTGCCGGACCCGTGCCCTATTCCACGCATAGATGATGTCCTAGAAAAAATAGGTGGCAATAGATTCTACACGACACTAGACCTCGCTAGTGGATATCTTCAGCTTCTCCTAGACGAAGAAAGTAGTTACAAATGTGGAGTTATCACGGAAAATACAATCTACCAAATGACCCATCTCCCTTTTGGTTTAAAATCCGCGGGTAGCTACTTTGCTCGAATAATGGCCAAGGTCCTTGGTGGTCTAGAGGGTAACGTCCTCACGTATATTGACGATATTTTAATATACAACAAAGATTTCAGCAGTCACCTCCAGTCTATCGAAAAAGTTCTTATGCGACTACGGCAGTTTAACCTAAAAGCTTCCCCTAAAAAAGTGTGTTTTTGCAAGAGAGCAAATCACTTTTCTGGGTCATGTCATCAGTAAAGACAGCTACTGACCAGCCGAAGTCAATACGAAATCAGTACGGGAATTCCCTAGACCTAGTAATACTAAAGAAATAAAGCGTTTTCTCGGATTGGTAGGTTTTTTCCGCAAATTTATTCCCAACTTTGCTAACATAGCAGAACCCCTAACTAGAATGACCCGTAAAGAAACAAAATTCCAGTGGACAGAAGCGCAAGAAGCTGCATTTCAGGAGTTGAGAGACGCACTATTAAGGAAGCCTACTCTTAGCTACCCGAACTACGACAAGCCGTTTCACATCCTTACCGATGCAAGCAGCGTCGCTCAAGCTGGAGCTCTAATGCAGGAAAGCGAGGTCGGTTCAAAACAGTTTTATGCCTTCGCTTACTGTAGTAGAACATTGACTGAGACTGAGCGCCGATGGCCCGCAGTTCAAATCGAGTTGGGAGCGATTATCTACGCCCTTAGACAGTTTAAACCTTATATTTGTATGGCACAAGTAACACTGCATAGCGATCATAAGCCGTTGACGTTTCTTCTTGACAAAAGCAAGACCCACGATAATTTGGCGCGTTGGCTCATCGAATTACAGAGCTATAATATTAAGGTAATTCATATTAAAGGCTCAAAAAACACGGTCGCCGACGCACTCCCTAGAGCACACGAGAGCCAGGATAGTGTTTCCCCTCCTGAAAAGGAACTAGGAGATATCATCGAGTTCCCTCTCAGCCTACCCATGTCTTTCGAGGCGGATGAGCCCCACATATTGTATTCACTCAACACATACGTAAGCGGAAGCCCTGACCTTATTAGCTTTGCTGATGAGCAGAAAAGGGACAACCTGCTGCAGTGTCTCCTATAACCGATTCAGAATTTCCCATAGATACACCAGAACCGATCAAAACTCAGGCTGCAAAAATGGCGCCTAGGTGCATTATTAAAAATGACAATTCTCTCCACTATTTCCTAAAAGAGGAGAATAACGCTCACACCGTTTTATTAGAAAGCACCTGCAGAATCTGATCTTTGACGCTCATCACAACAGCGTTCTTTCCGGCGGTCATATGGGATGGAAAAAGAACCTTGCAAAAATCCTGCGTAAATACTACTGGCATTCAGTGCACAGTGACATCCGAAAGTGGTGTGACTCCTGTCTCACCTGTCAAATGCGCTGTAATCCGAAGCTAAATTTCCGCGAACGCCTCATTCCCGTGCGCAGTGTTCGCCAAGGTAGGACTGGATTTATGCTGAACACAAAACTACGGAGCGCGGCAATGTATACATTTTAAATATTGTTTGTTGGTTCACCCGGTACGTAATTTCCGTTCCCTTACCCGATGCGAGGGCTAATACGATCGCCCACACACTTCTGACGGAATGCGTCTTGAAATATGGCACTATGACTGAATTAGTCTCCGATCAGGCTTCAAGTTTTACGACGCATGTTTACCAGGAGTTCTGCAACCTTTTGCACATCAAACACCGCTTTGCAACTCCGTATCATTCGATGAAAAACGGCGCTACGGAGAGAACTTTCAGCACTTTTCAAGCTATTCTTTCTAAATTTATCAATATAAAACAGGAGGATTGGGATTTATTTATACCCTGCGTAGCATTTTGTTACAACACCTCCATAAATGAGGCCACCGGTGAATCACCATACTTTTTAATGTTTGGTAGAGATCCTGTTTTTACCATAGATCGCATACTATTGCCCGAAGCCCGACCTCAAATCCCTGGCGCCTCGGAAACGGACGATTATAAAGCGCAACTAGTATCGGCTTTACAACTGGCGTGGCAGCAAGCAGCAGAGCACGCCTGAACATATAAGGCGTCTATGAAGCGCGTGTACGACCAGAAAGATCGCCCCTCTACAATCTGCGAAGGTGATCGGGTGTTTTTCCGCAACTATACCAGCAAATCGGGGCTCGCACGGAAATTATGCACCCCTGGATTGGTAATTTCGCGTTCTGAAGATCGACCATCCACACGCGGTGATTGTAAGCATAACGTCGCCGCAGTCCCAGCCCCGTCGTGTTCACCTCAATCAGATTAAAAAGGTCGTGGATCTCACGGGTCCAGCATCAACCCTCCCTTCCGTACCGGAGGAGCACAATTACGTAGACGCACTACCTGAAGAGCATATCTCTAGTTACATCCACCAACGGGAGAAAGAACCTAAAGCATCCCCACTGATACAGCCTCAGGGAGTCCACTGCATCACTATAATCTCCTTCCTCGAAGTCGTCAATAAGCTTCATAACCTCACACACATTTTTTCCTTTTCGCGACTGCTTAAATTTTCAGTTCGCGCCCACGACGCATTCTCTATTTGCTGCACGACGACTACAATTCCTATTCTCGGCTTCCCTCGTGCGCCATTTTCGGCGATATCTCTCCCTCTATTACTTAAACGCATCTTTCCTTCATATCAAATTCCAATTTCATAATTTCCGCCTACCGCCGTAGACCGCTAATATGTCGTGTGTTTCATGAAGCCTCTCCAAAAAAAAACTTTCACCTATTTCAGAAAAATGTCAAGTGATTCTCACAGGCAGAGGAAGACGATCTTCTACTGCTAGGGGAGAGAGTCCTCAGAGCGTTACTCACCTGACGGACTCTCTCCTAGCAGTAGAAGATCGTCTTCCTCTGCCAGTTTCTGACGGCAACCTTCATGAACAACCAATGGCCGTCGTGCTCTCAAATGCAGGTGATGGGGAGACACCACCGCCGGCGACAGAGGTAAACGCTCCCGTTTCGGAGAGCGGTGAGTCGAAGCAGTTTCTCACCTTCATTTTATACGACTCTGACGAGGAAGGTGTGAAATTAGAACTAGTACAGAAACCGAGGCTCATCACTTCTTCGGAAGGATCTGCCGCCCCAAACAAAACTGTTTCTGAAGAAATGCCTCCTGGCATTGCAATACAAACAGTGTCTCAGCTCATTACCTCTTCTGAGGATCAGCGCCCCAAACCGAATATGAAAACGTTGCCGGGTCCAGTTCAGGAACTTTCAGCCAACCAGCCGTGAAACGACACAAAAATAGTGAATCAGTGGCTGAGACGCTGGCATCGCTTATCGAGAAAGCAACTCTTTCCCAAGAAGCAGTTCCCGAGGAGGCACCACCAACGGAAATAACCGTGGTTGCTCACTCTACGGAACTGAAACATAAGGTTCCGCAAACCGCTCCTTCGGTGAAGTTTGAGCAATTTTCATCCCACCCATGGGCTCCCTTCTTCAAGCCCAGGGTACAGATTAAGGAATGTGAGTATTATCACTCCGACCTGGATGTTCGCAACTATGAGAAAGTAACAGCTGCGGGGTACAGTGGCTTACACCTGCACCCATCTGGAGAGCCATTACCTAAGGTGGGTTACGAGGTACCTATTTTGAAAGCGGTTGGCCCAAGAGCTATTGAAAAGTTTCGTCGTTTTAATAGTTACGGCAACATTATAAGTATAAAGAGGAGCGAAGGGGAGCTGCCAACTATGCCCATAGTAGACCAGGCTTCTCTTCAGGAAAAGCACACCTACGTAAGAGGATTAAAACGCCACAAGGGTATCCTACCTGTCTTATATAGGGTCAAAACCTTGTATGGTTCCGAGGCACGACTAGAAGCAGCTCATATCGAGCTTCCCTTCCCCGACCGGTGGGACCTCCATACCATCCAGATCGACCAGTTCGGCATCAGTATTTGTACTGGCAAAAGAGGAATCGACCTCCGTAGCCTTATTATCGGTGATCTAGTCTGGGTGTGTTCCCTCGCCCCGTAACTGTGAAGTTCCAAACCTCTTATCTGGTAGCCCCCACAAACGTGGAGGAAGCTACTTTATAGCGGAAGTCCACCATATGGCGCGTGGCTTAGTTCGGCCTTGTATATCGCGAGCTTAAGGATACCCTTGGATTCGTCATCACGGTGGTTTCCAGGCAAAACGGCACATTCAAATTGTGCATGCAAGGTCACCGCTACTTGGTCACCGCAAACAAAAATCGGCTTTGCGATCCTAAGGAGTTCGAACAAGTCATCGATAACTTCTTTATCGTAGCCTTATTTAGCCCACGACAGATTGACTACATGCGCTTCGCGTGTACGCCTAAGGACAACTCAGCAGAAATATACGCTTTCCTAGCCGATATTCAGTACATCCCAAGCGCCCCTCCCGTTCCAGGTGACATGCGACTTGTAGAGCAGTCGTATAATGATTTAATCGAGACCAAGCTCACGGATTTCACATTATTCGAGTGTCGTCCTAAGGACGTCATGCACTTCCTGGAGCCCCTCTACAGCACTGCCTGTGGAACCATAGCGGCATGTGTCGCAGAAGCGTCGGACCACCGAGTAGATAGTGTAATCTGGACTTCCCTTGATATAAATGCGTTCCCGGCTACAGTGTAGTTTCAAATCCCCGTTAGTAGTAAATCGGGTTGGGGGTAGGTAACTTCGTTGAAGGAGCATACCAGGCTGATATACTTAAAGCCTGGATAAATCATCTGGCCATAGAAGACACAAGAGTCTGGGTCACTGCGGAACTCCTCCTCATGGACACCACCAGGTTTCGGTCGTACATGTTGAGCACACCACACCGTCGTATGGCGGTCGGGACTTCACTCAGCAGCGTCGAAGAGCGCGCCAATCCTGTGTTGGCGATGCTAGAAAACTGCCGAATGGCTAGCACCTTCGAGCCGGACACGACGTCATGGCTGGCGGCTCGCGCAGTAGTGGCAGGAGACGCTGACATATTGGCCCAGCAGGTACAAGAGCGCATCTCCATAACTGTCAACGTCTCAGGAAACGACGTAGAGCTTAACGCAGGCCAAGTCAATGCCGTAAACTTGTTCAGAGCCCTGTCCTAATCATTGACAGCGCATACGGGGCCGGCAACTCTTTATGCACGGCAGTCATGGCTGAAGAAGTTGTTAAAAAGGGTAAAACCATGCTGGTAGCCGCGGTTCAAAACAGCACAATAAGTTGAACATCTCACAGTGGACAAAGAAAACATCTTGTTCTGCTCGTTGGGTTTCGAGGAACACCAAGACTTCCACCTAACACGGATCCTGAAGACCTAATTGCAAAAGAGACGGCATGGATGCGTTGCACAAATTGTAAAGCTTGGGTCCACGCGCTGTGTGGACAAGTCGTTGTAGAACTATTATGCAAAGGTTGCAAAAAAGGCCATTACACCTTAAATGTTCATGATGAATAAATATTAAACACACTGTGTTGGCTGCTAATTTATGTTAGTACACTCGTCATGGCTACTGTATCCAGCTCTAACAATAAATCCAGCCCAGTGGAATTTCATTATGGCTGGTAATGTACAAAACAACATTCTCCGGCGAAGTAGACACAAGAGGACAAATGTATGCCGTGAAAACCGATGTTTACCTCGTTTCCAAACCTACTTCACCGCTTTTAAAAGCGGATAGGTGAGATTTCGGCATCATACAAAGTTCTCGCCCACTGCAGTGGATGAATCTTGCGTCCTGTGTATCATAGAAAACGATGGGGAGATGTGTAAGATGAAATTCGCCATCCAGTTCCCTCCAGCTCCGTCTAGTTGCCCGAATCCCTGCACGTCGCATCAGTTAGAGCATGCTCCACGGTGAGTTCCGCGCCCCAAATCCATCGCCCCGCCCACGACAACTCTTCCGTGAAAATTTCAGCGTTGTAAGTGTAGCGTCGAGTACCAGACGCAAGTATCTTGACCCAAGTGCAACATTGCACAGAGTTACTATGAGCGAAATTTGGACTTTTTGCGGTGTATGCAAAAATATCAAGCCTCAGATAGACTCACAAAAATATGCAACTTTCTACAAGCAAGCAAGGGAATGATAGTTCTTGACTGTAATCTGCGAGCTGCAAGTGCTACATGTTTCTTAAAACTATCTGTGCGAGAAGCAATCAGGACTTCCGTCGGTTGTATCTCTCGGCAATGTTGTAATCCGATCGAGATACATGTATTTTGTCGTTTCCGAATGACAGTTGATTTTAGGCATAAACAGCATTTGGGCCGTTCAGACATTCCGTTGAGATGATCTCCTGGTGAGTCATCGACTTTAGTGAGCATAAAACAATATCACATTTATGGTCTATATCAAACATATCACTCATTGGCCCAATTGATAAGTACTGTTGTAGCTGGTTATGTGTATGTTATGGTGGTGATGTCGGTTCCTCCACGTGGTGCACCTGGAAACTGCTTGCTTTGTGAGCTAAGCTAAACACGGACACTTGGTTGCAGGCGACAGGACCTTGTGACAGGCCGGCCTACGAACACCCTCTGTCACATCACATGGTGTTTGATGAGTAATATTTTTGCAAATTGTGCTAGAGCCGACGCGCACTCGCAAAGCCCGGCGAGTGTGAGAAGCAACGCTCAATGCGGCTACGTTGACGGGCCGCTCGTGCGAGTTGGTTGAAGCACTGGAGCGTAGAGGAGTTGATTGCTGTGCTGTGCAGGAAGCGAGGTGGTCTTGCCGCAAGTCAAGGGACATAGGACGAGGCTTTAAGGCCGTTCTATGTGGAAGTCCCGGGACCACCAGCGGTGTCGGAGTAATCGTCTCCGAACGATTTCCTGACTCAATTGTAAGTGTCGAGTGCTTTAACGATCGGCTGATGAAGATCGTTGTCGCCGCAAAGAAGCGTCTGTACCACTTTTCCTCTGCGTGTGCTCCGCCGTCTGGCTGCTCCGATCAAGCCAAGGAAAAGTTTTGGAGCCTGTTTTGACTATTGGTACAGTACCGGACATGTCTTTTGGTCATTGGCCGAAAAAGCCGCGCCGGCAAACATAGGCCGCTTTGGAGCGTTCCAAAGCGGCCTTTTTGAATAACTTCTTTAGAAATCAAATACTTGTGAAAGTAAACATAAATTTGAACTCAGCAGCTCGAGCTCTATCTTCTGGCATATAAATCTCAGTAGAGTTGAACAATGCATATAGGCCCGACAGAATCAATCGAGTGGGCGCGAAAGCTTGTAGAGTGGGCGTTTAGGGATTTTTTAAAAGAAATCTTACTGAGGAATTGTTCTAAGACTGTCCAGGTTGCCTTTGGAGTGCGTCGTGAACAATGCATATAGAATAGGACCTATCAATCGTGGGGGGGGACAGTTCATAGAGTGAGCATTTAGGGAGTTTTATGAGAAATTCTCGGCCGCCCTACTCAGGAATTGCTGTACTCTGTTTCGGCGATACTTTGGAGTGCGCTGTGCACAATGTATATAGGATCGAACCTATCAATCGACTGGGCGAGTCAGCTCGCAAATTGCACCGCGGGGGTGTTCTGAGCGCAATAACTCTGTCAATTTCGAGTATTTCCGGCTGCAAGTTGTGGATTTTGTAGGCAGTAGAAGGCTAAAGAAGCGCGCTGAAACATAGCGACCTAGCTTAAGACTGGACAAAGTTGCAGCGGTGCGAAAATGCAGGCAAACCTTGTATCACACGATTTTTTCCGAGTTCAGTCGACTACTACGGGAAGACGAGGCGAGCTAATGGCATCCAAATGCGTGGGCGAGTACGAGACTGAATGTGCTTTACGATGACATGCTTGCAGCTGTGGCGAGAACTGTCATCTAGGCGAGTAAGGACTCGGAGAACATAGACCGTTGTTGTGCTAAATTGCACGCGCGGGCGTGTTCGGAGCGCGATAACTCTGTTAGCTTAAAATCTTTCTGGTTAGAACGTGTAGATTCCGTAGGCGGTAGTATGCCCTAGTGAAGCGTTAAAACACAGTAAATTATCTTACGAACTGGTAAGGTTACGGAGGTGCGAAAATGCAGGTTGGGCATGTGTGACACGATTTTTTTCGGATTTCGGTCGACCGCTGCGGGTACAAGAGGAGAGTTAAAGGCATGCAAACTCGCGGACGAGCAAAACACCGAAGGCGCTTTACGACGATCTGCTCCTAACTCTCCAGCTCATATACTGCCTTAGCCCCATCTGCCATTTTAGAGCGGCGGATGGCAGCGGTGAAGATTCTTCCGCCCTTACTCGCCCATGTTCGAGTTTTCGTGCCCCAGCCAGGATACAATTCTGTTCAGCTCGAGAAACTCTATTGAACGGTGTCAATCCCGACCAATTCTGGGAGTATCGATTTTTTAACAATTTCGCATCAGAGGCGAGGCGGCTCATATCCGCGGCAGAAGGACAACGACGTCATCGAAAATCGATATTTTTGTACCGGGCCAACTTTGATACCGTTCGATAGAGCTTTTGGTGGTAAATTGAATGGTGTTACTGCGAGCAGCAAGATCTCTAATCTGGGCGAGTAAGAGCGCGGAGAACATCGACCGTTGTTGTGCTAGGTTGGACGTGCGGGCGTGTTCTGAGCGCAATATCTCTATCACGTTTGAATCTTTCCGACTGCAGCTTGTCTATTTTGTAAGCAGCGAAAAGCTCAAGATGCACACTGAAGGACAGTGACGTAGCATATGAATGAACAAAGCTCCAGTGCTGCGAAAATGCAGTTTAGCCTTGGGTGACACGATTTTTTCCGAGTTCAGTCAACTACTGCGGGAAGACAAGACGAGCTAACGGCATGCAAATGCGTGGGCGAGCACGAGACTGAATGTGCTTTACGATGACATGCTTGCAGCTTTCCAGCTGCCAAACCTGCCTTAGTACCAGCTGCCATTTTAGAGCTGCGGAGGGCAGCAGTTAAGTTTCTTCCGCCCTTACTCGTCCACATTTGAGCTTTTGACACTCGAGATAGTATCGTTCTGTTCAGCTTAAAAAGCTCTATCGAACGGTGTTAATCGCGGCCAATTCAGGGAAAGTTGATTTTTTGACAATTTCCTTCGACGACGAGGGCTCTTCGCATAGCCTGCCCGGACAATGACGTCATCGAAAGTTAGGAGCAGATCATCGTAAAGTGCCTTCGGTGTTTTGCTCGTCCGCGAGTTCGCATGCCTTTAACTCGCCTCATGTACCCGCAACGGTCGACCAAAATCTGAAAAAAATCATGTCACACATGCCCAACCTGCATTTTCGCACCTTCGTAACCTTGCCAATTCGTAAGATAATTTACTGTGCTTTAACGTTTTACTAGGGCATATTATCGCCTACGGAATCCACACATTTCAGTCAGAAAGATTGGAAGCTGACAGCGCTATCGCGCTCCGAACACGCCCGCGCGTGCAATTAAGCACAACATCGGTCGATTTTCTCCGCGCTCTTACTCGCTCAGATTACAGTTCTTGTTGTTCGCAGTAGCATCATGCAATTCACTACGAAAGGCTCTATCGAATGGTATCAAACTTGACCCGGTTCAAAAATATCGTTTTTCGATGACGACATTGTCCTTCTGCCGCGGAATTGGGCCGCATCACATGTGATGCGAAATTGTCAGAAAATCGATGTTTTCGGAATTGACTGTGAGTGATACCGTTCGATAGAGCTTTCTGAGCTGAACAGAACGGCACCATTAGAACTGTGGAAAACTCAAATGAGAGCGAGTAAGGACGGAAGAAAATTCACCGCTGTCCTCCGCCGCTCTAAAATGGCTGCCGGGAGCGAGGCGGGCTAGAAAGCTGGAGAGCTCTGGGCACTTCTTCTCAAAGCACTTTAACTGGTCTGCTCGATTACGCATTCCTGGACCGTTAGCTCGTCACGTCCTACCACAGTGGTCGACTGGATTTTGAAAAAATCGTGTCACACAAGGCTAACCTTCATTTTCGCACCGCAATAATTTCGCCCGTTTAGAGGCTACCATGGTGTACTTTTGAGGACTGCAAAACCAGTCTACTGTCTACAAAATCCACTAGCCGCAGCCGGAACGATTCGATCTCCACAAAGTTATTGCGCTCCGAACACGCCCGCGCATGCAATTTGCGAGCTGTCGCGCCCACTCGATTGATAGGTCCGATTCTGTATGCATTGTTCACGGCGCACTCCAAATGCAAGGGGGACATCCTTAGAGCAATTTCTGGTTAGGGCGGCTGGGAATTCCCGATAAAACTCCCCAAACGCTCGCTCTACAGGTTGTCGCGCTCACTTGATTGGTAGATCCGACTCTGTATGCATTGTTCACGGCGCACTCCAAATGCAATTTGGACAGTCTTAGAGCAATTTCTGATTAGGACGGCTAAGAATTTCCGATAAAACTCCCTAAACGCCCGCTCTACAAGTTGTCGCGCCCACTCGATTGGTAGGTTCGATTCTGTATGCATTGTTCACGGCGCACTCCAAATGCAAGCTAGACAGTCTTAGAGCAATTTCTGATTAGGACGGCTGGAAATTTCCGATAAAACTCCCTAAACGCTCGCCCTACAGGTTGTCCCGCCGCGCCTACTCAATTGATTCTGTCGGGCCTACATGCATTGTTCAACTCTACTGAGATTTATATACCAAAAGATAGAGCTTGAGCTGCTGAGTTCAAATTTATGTTTACTTTCACAAGTATTTAATTTCTAAAGAAGTTATTCAAAAAGGCCGCTTTGGAACGCTCCAAAGCGGCCTATGTTGGCCGGCGCGGCTTTTTCGGCCAATGACCAGAAGACATGTCCGGTACTGTACTTGTGAAGCAAAGGGCCCGTGGTGCCGTGGAATTACCAGGAAACATGTTAATGCGGCGAACCCACGGCACAACGAGGCCGGTAGTTATGAAGCATCCGTCCTCGGGTGCCGTGGGTTGCCGCGTTTCCGTTGCCGTTGCCGCGTTAACCTGTTTCCCGACAGCCCCACGGCACCACGGGCCCTCTGCTTCATAAGTACCGAATTTTCTAAAGTCGGTCATAAATCAAAATGAATTAAACTCTTATGGTAATGTAACAACCAACAACCTGTACGCTGTGCTGCATGGGCTTGCTGTGGTCAATAATTGTTAACCCCAGCGCGCTCCCGTAGGGAGCAAATGGCGCAGTGCCTATGTTCGTCGATGTGGCGCACCACATAAACAGATCAGTGGCCCGCCAGTGAAATGAAATACCAATGCGTTTCCCATGCTCACTGCTTTTTGCCTTACTTTCATATCGTTTATCTAAGGTTCATGGGTGCGATTTCCGCTAATTTTCAGTGCGATTTCTCCGCAACAGCTCTTGGCCATCTGATGTCCCTTCTCTATAGATGGAAATTCAAATACTTGTACCTACTTGCATAACATCAGTTTTATGTTTAATTACTGTTCTTCAATGTAATGATGTTTTTAGGCCCATTCTACATCAGCAACATTTTGCTTTTCTGATAGGTTGGGAAAAGCCACTCATTACAAAAGTGTCTACGAAAAACTCGAGTCGCTCGATGATGAGCGATATTCGTGCTAAGACCCGATATCCCCAAACCGAGGATATTGAAAAGTTCTTCGGCATGAATGGTGAGGACTGATGCCATCTTCTGACAGACCACAAAAAGGCGTTGAAACCATGGTGTGGCTACTTTGTTTTCCTCATCCGGTCATCGCTTCAGTAGCTTCTGTCCACGGTCCCGTTCACAAGATCACCGTGGAGGAAACAGAACGGCCCTCGAGAAAATGAAACCTGGCAAGACGACTATCCCCGATGGTCTGGTAGCTGATTTATGGAAATCGAAGCTCTGATGTCATGCTAAGTGGTTGGCTACGTTCTTCAACCAGGTAGAAAAGGAGAAGAAAGTTTCATAGTGAAAGCACAACGGCATATAGTTCCGATTTAGAATCATATGGCAGTCCTACAGACTGCTCGAATTACCGTCCGATTCACTTGCTTTCGCACAGCACGAAGATCTTTGAGCGATTCCTCGATAGACGAATTCGTGACGAAATCGTCAAGCTTTCCCACAATCTCTGCCGCTTTGTGTCTGATAGTGGGACCATTGATGCCACACACGCTGCCCACCTCCTCGAGGAGAAGCTTGGGGAAACAGAAGCCCGTGCATATAGCCTTTCTCGACTTGGAGAAGACCTTCGATCACGTACCGCGCGAGCTTATATGGTACGCCTTGCAACAACATAAAGTACCTGACGAACTTATAGAGTGGGTGCGGATGGGTCTCCGGACATCTCGCCCCCCCCCCCCCGACTGTAGTCTCGGCGCACGAGCCCTGTTTTGTTTCGCATCTGGTGACTCGCCACACCCGGAGTCCCTTTCCTAGCCCAATCTGTGCTCTCCTCCGCGAGAGCGGCAGCGGGGAGAGCACAGAAAAGGCCGGACTCTTCCGTCTGAAGTCTAACCTATCACGCTCGGAACCGCGCTCGCGGGGGCGAGTGGCCCCGCAACGCTCGACTGAGTGGTGTTCTTCCCCCGCCCTTTAAACAGAGGCGTTGCCGATGTCTGCGTCTCCACTATCTCGTAAGGCGGAGGAAGCTGCAGCTGGAACGTCAGTGGGGTTTCCCATCTCTGTTGTTGTGCACCAGGGTTCTGCGCTTTCGCCACCCCTCTTTTTTGTCGTCATGGATGTACGCGAGATCTTCAGCAGCTCTGGACGCTGCTTTTGCTGATGACATAATGCTAGCTTGCGAAAGCAAAGATGATCTCGAGCGGCAGGTGCAAGTTGGTGCGACCGTCTGGCGATGTTCGGACTCCAACCGAACGTCAAGAAGAACAAGCACTTAACGACTGACGTGAGCGGTCCGGCTCCAATAAGATTAACGATACTGAGCTTGCTGGCACTTCGGTGTTTAAGTACCTGAGATCTGCAATAGCGTCCGACGGAGGTTCGAAGTAAACTCACGCGTGACTGCAGTTAGGTCCAAGTGGCGCTCGGTGACAGGTGTACTCCGCAATAGGAAAATACTAGAACACTTGAAGTCGAAAATATATAGAGCCGTCGTCCGGCCAGTAGCGATGTACGGCGCTCAGTGTTAGCCTGCGACCAGGGAAGTTGAAACGCGCCTCAGCGTCATGGAGACGAAGATGCGCTGGAAGGCTGGAGCTACGCACATGGACTGCATCCGAAACGATGCCATTCGACAGAAGTTCGCTGTCGCGCCGTTAACGGACAAGATGCGCGAAGCTCGTTTTCGATTTTTTTTTTGTGCTTGGCACAGTCATGTTCCGCGTGGGAAAGAAGGCAACGTCCGCAAGATAGGCTTCAAGAGGAAGTACCTTTAAAGCGACCTAGAGGGCTCCCGAAGCAGTGCTGGGCTGATACGTTACATGTGGACTTGAAAGTAGCTGATGTCCACCCTGATCAAGTGCAGGATCGGGAAGGAAGGCGTCACGACACCAGAAGAGCGGACCCCGCGACGAAGCGGGACAATCGCTGAAGAAGGAGAAGCTATGTGTATGTTCTGTTCTTTTTCTTTGTTTTGGGCCGAGTGGACTCGGAAATTTTTCATTTAAAGCGATGGCTTTGAGCTGATGAAGGTAACACTAATAGATCCAAAACAGGCACGACGTTTGCTCTTCGTACGCCTTGCTACAACCCATCACTAAGATATTTGTGGTTAGGTTAAAATATTATACGTTTGGTTAGTATAAGTTGATACAACACCCTGGTGGCTCTTCACACGATACCTGTCGGAGTGAAAGGTTCCATCTCAGTGGAAGACCAGCAAGGCCGTCTTGCTGTACAAGAAGGGAGACGTACACGACATTGGCAACTATCGCCCGATCTGCCTGCTGTCATAGTCTACAAGCTGTTCACTCGAGTTATCCTAAATAGGATCGGCCGAACGCTGGACGGAGGACAGCCATGCGAACAAGCAAGATTTCGGAGAGGATTCAGCACGATCGACCACATACACACCATTACGAAGCTCATCGAAGTGTCGCGAGAGTACAAGCTGCCGCTGTGCCTTACGTTCATCGACCTGAAGAAGGCATTCGACTCCGTCGAGACTGAAGCGGTCATGGAAGCCCTGCTCACCCAGGGCGTTCCTACTCAGTACATCAGGGTCCTTCGAGAGCTGTACAGTGGATTCACGACCAAGATCTCACCATTCTACAACGACGTCGTCATTGACGTGAAGAGAGGGGTTCGACAAGGGGATACCATATCCCCGAAGCTCTTCAGCGCCACCCTCGAAAACGTCACGCGCGAACTAGAATGGGAAGACATGGAAGTGAAGGTCGACGGCCGGCAACTGCACCATCTTCGCTTCACAGACGACATCGTGCTCATAACACCGAGCATCAGCCAGGCGGAGCGAATGCTGGCCGACTTCGATCGTGTATGTGGGAATGTTGGACTGCAGCTGAATCTTATGAAGGCGATGTTCATGAGGAACGGACAAGTTTCTGATGCCCCATCCTCGCTCAACGGAACAAACATCTCCGAATGCTTCAGCTACGTGTATCTGGGTCGCGAAGTCAATATGGCCAACGACCTAGCGCCAGGGCTGAGCAGGAGGAAACGAGCGGCTTGGCGAGCTTTCAAGACCGTCGAAGAAGTCGCGAAGAAGACGAAGAACGTCCGACTCCTTGCCCACCTATTCGACTCCACTGTTCTTCCTGCCCTAACATACGCCTCAGAGACCTGGGCTATACGAAAGCAGGATGAACACGCGATCAGCGTCGCGTAGTGTGGAATCGAGAGGAAGATGCTCGGAGTGATACAACTCACGCAAGTGAGAGAAGGCCTCCGGAGTTCCGAGCTTCGCCGACGTTCGAAGATCAGAGACGCTGTCGCGTGGGCCAAGTTGTCGAAAATTAGGTGGGCCGGCCAGGTAATGCGACACCCGCTGGACGAGAGCCATCACCGACTGGATTCCGCGGGATGTCAAGAGAACACTGGGAGGCCCACCAACGCGTTGGTCGGACTTCTTCGTGAAAGCCCTGAACGACCGATATGACGCTCTTCGTGTCCCTTGAGCGAGGAGGATCCATTGGACCACTCTGGCACGCGACAGGGACGAATGGAGACGCTGCTGGCGCCCGCTCGAGCAAGTCGATGATCAACGGGACGACAGGTGATACAGGTGAAGTTGATGCAAGTGGTCGTCCCAGTTCGCGTCAGCCAAACATCCAGATTTTCAGTCACGATGAGAGTCTGGATGCAAACTCGATTTTCTGCGATTTTTAAAGGAGCTGAACTGTGACGCAGAAGACGAGGAAGAGGGGCTTGAACGACCTGTTCGAAAAGCGGGCGCATTTGTGGCATGAAAGTAGTAAATGCCAGTGAGGTGCACTGTCGAGCCCCGGCGATCCTGACACGAGCCAAACCATCAATTCTAGCAAAAGTCAGGATTTGTCACCACCTAGGCATAGGTGCGCTTCATGATGTGAGATCATTTAAAACAAGCGCAGGTGGCGTCGGAATCCTTTTGGTTTGTGAACAGTGATGTGGGGGTCGACTCGTGCATATAAACTCGCGGCACCGGAGAGTACAACTTCCTGCGCAGCAGTTGTCATGCCCGAAGCACGTTGCTCCCAAGGCTCCTGCCCCTCATTCAGCTCCTCTGACGAGGTCCCTTACCAGGCGGTTTGCTGTGGATGTGCCGGAGCGAACAGATACGGCATACTTGCCCTGACTCTCTGCTTCCTCGCATTCTTGATGTCTAGGTTAGTTGCTGTTAGTTGCCTTCTGCGAGATGCCGCGCCCACGAAGTGGTTTCTCAGCCTCATTGCCTTCAACGCGAATTTCGTGGCCATGATGGACAAGACGACGTCGCCGCTTTACAACGGTTCCAGCTCGAACGAAACTGATTGGGCCAGCTCGGACCTCTCGATCGGAGATCGCCGACTATCATTCGGTGTCACGGAGAAGAGCTTGAGTTTTGCTGGTTCGTCTCTCCTCATTCACTCTGCTCATGCGGCTACGTCGCTGACCACCATTATTTCAGGCGGCTTCGCTGGCTCGACGCTAGCTACCTTTCCTATGAATATCCTCCTACAGAAGTACGGTCCCCATAAAGTGATGACGGTGGTTGGAATTCTTTGCACCCTTACGGTAGCTGTTACTCCACTCGTGGTCTGCTGGTCGTTTCCAGCCTTCGTTGTGCTCCGGGTTATTTCCGTAAGTTATTTTGATGTGAGCTTATGTCTAGAGTATGCTTCAAGTGTCGCTCAGTCCGTTTTTCACATGCGCTTCTAATTCACAAGCCAAATTTTGATTTAGCGTTTGGTTCTGCGGTTAGGAGAAAATATTTACAGCAAAATGTTTCCACTTGAAGGCAATCCAGTCTGAAAGGGTTCACCTCCGAATCATTCGAACTTTCAGGGAACTAATGAATGCGTGCCTCTCAAAAATTACGGCCACACCATCGACGCGCTTTAGCACTTTCAAACTGATTGTGGTAAAATTTGAGGCGCTAGTTGATGATGGAAAGGTAGTCCTCAAATTGGCAAGATCATGTTTGTAACAATGCGCTATTGCATGTCGTTACGCGCTCTGAACATTTTCGAGCATTCGAATAATCTCGAGTACCGAAAACCTTCAAGCAATCGAAATGAAACATATTTGAAAACATGATATTTCTGATCATTTGAAGCCGTATACTTTCGTAAAACGCGATTTTCGATTCGAATATTGAAATTCAAAAAACATTCATCGGGATCAGGGATGGGCGGAATTTCTGCTTTCTGTTTTCTGGGAAAATGACCAGAAAACTGAAAAATGCATCCAAAAAGCATTATAGAATCATGGATTTTGATTCCAAAATGATGTTTCTAGAGAGTTTAATGGCAGCCATATGACATTTTTGGAAGTGCTCGTGTAGAAATTGCACCATAAACTCATGAACTTTGCCTGATTGATTGTGTAAGTGCTGGTGACAAGGAGTTTTTCATTGGGCGTTTCTCGACTTTCATAATTCGGCTTCGTATTCATTTCGATATCAACATTAGTAGGAGCGTTCGCGATTACTTACAACTTTATATTAAGACTGTAAAGCTAGTGTTCTAAGGGTCATTTAAATATGTATTAACTAGCCTCTTCTCCTAGAGCTACTGTGGGTAGGATTTCCCCCACCTTCGGTTTAAAAATAGAAAATTGTTGGCCGGTCGTTCCCAATGATCGCTTACTGCGTAGCCTTTGGCGAAACTGCTTTTCTAACTCTGAACCTTGCTCAGCTTTTGACTGTCAAAAATTAGTAAGAGACAGAAATGTTTTTTTAGTTGCCTTTGATTTAAGCTGATGTAGTGATACAAGAAATTTTTCATGCACATGCATCATGGAAAAATATAATAGTAAGGAATTTATCGACGAAGCTCGGAAGTCCGTAGGCCTTCTCTCACTTGCGTAAATCTTGTTGCTCCGAGCATCGTCCTCTCGATTCCACGCTGCGCGACGCTGTTCGCGTTTTCATCCTGCTCTCGTGTGGTCCAGGTCTCTGAGTGTTAGTGCAGGAAGTATAATTCAGTGAAATAGTTTGGCACGGAGCCGGACGTTCTTCGTCTTCTTCGCGACTTCTTCGACGCTCGTGAAGGCTCCCCAGTCCCTCGTTTTCGCCTGCCCAGCTCTGGCGCTGGGAGGTTGGCCCTGTTGACTTCACGACCAAGATAGCAAAGCTGTAAGCTGGAGCAATCGGAGAGGTTCGTTCCGTTGAGCGAGAATGGTGCATCAGAAACTCGTTCGTTCTTCATGAACATCGTCGTCGTAAGACTCAGCTGCAGTCCATCGTCCTCACAAGTCGGCCAGCATTCGCTCCACCTGGCTAATGCACGACGTTATGAGCACGATGTCGTCAGCGAAGCGAAGATGGCGCGGTTGCTGGCCGTCGATCCTCACTCCCGTCTTCTCATTCTATTTCGCCCATGGAGTTTTCGAGGGTGGCGCTTCGGAGATAAGGTATCCTCTAGCCGAACCCCGCTCTTCAAGTTGATGACGCCGTCGTTATAGAATGGGGAAATTTTGTTCGTGAATCCACTGTGCAGCTCTCAAAGTACCCTAATGTGCTGAGTAGGAACGCCCTGAGTGAGCAGTTCGAGGACCGCTTCAGTTTCAACAGAGTCGAACGCCTTCTTACAGTCAATGAACGAAAGGTACTGAGGCAGCTTTACTCTCTCAATTCTGCGATGAGCTCCGTACAAGAAAATCATTCTCGAAGAACAACATGAACTAGGAGTATAGATTCTGGCGCAGCCAGTAACACTCATCGAATCCCTGCACACCTTTAGAGTACGTTGCGATGATGAATAAACTCGAGCAATGGAGTTGAATCACGCGCACAGTGGTTAATGAGGATTCATCGTGTTCGGTACTCTGAAAGGCCAGTTTCCTACCAGTGGGACCATTAAACGGGGCTGTGAAGCGGAGCTGATGAGTAATGTTGCGCGCTCCAAATGTCGAGATTCCTAGGATCTACCAGTCGAGATTTACAATCTGCCGATTGTATTGAATTTGGAGTTTACTAGAAATTTTTATAACCGCCTGAAAGTTAAAACGCTGGTTCATGACCACATTTCTACTCATAGAAAAACAATCGCTACTGATAAAATGGATCTTTGGGCTGAATAATTAGGTCGTATGTTAATTTCGAAGTTTTCTGCTTTCTGTTTTCTGATTTCTGTTTTCTGACAAAAACGATTTTCTGTTTTCTGGGAAATTTTTTAAAATTTTCGCCCATCCACGATTCGGGATACCTAATCGAGTGGGTGATTAGGGCAGAACTGTATAGTGTTCATAGGTATAGCTATACGCCGCAATGATAAATTGCTGTTTTTTGAGGCATATTCGGAGATTGTTTTCCGATTATTCTGCTTTGCTGTGTCTAATATGGTTGACGTTCCTTTTTTCTGAATTCTCGACCAGCTCTGAACTGCCTAAGAGGAAAAAAAGGAGCACTTTCTCTAGGTCAACTGGACTAGAACTAACTGAATATCACGAAGTGCGGATGGGTGCAGCAGACCAAGCGTGGCATCAACGATGTTAAAATCGACCACTGGTTACGATGGTGCTAACACTGACTGCTGAAGTGATGGATTCTCCATGAATCGGCAACATCATCCAAAACAAGAGTAGTGGATCTGCCCGACCACATCAGGCCAATTGCTAGAAAAGCTCCATGTTTGACGTGTTTGAAAACTAGACATATTGGTATTCACAGTGAATACCAATATCCTTTGTTGAGAACGACATTCTATTACGGCCGACGACAAAATCTTTTTTATCAAGGCCTAAAAGCTATAAAAAGGATTTCGTACGAAGCCCATATCATCTTTCTTTACTTGATCACTACCAGTTGACAAAATAATCGAGTCGAATAATCGGGGCCCCTACAACACCGCTCCTGTCTTTTGGTTTTTGGGCGGAATAGACGGAAAAATCCGCCGTTTCCGCGCTTTTCCATAACTCCCTTCAAATTACTTTGATCATAAAATAATTGCGACCATTCGAATCTACGCTGGGTGATCTATCCAATGATGTAGGTAGCACTCAGCGGTTCTTAAAAAAGTTGATTCGGTGACCTACATAGTCTCGACGGCGGCGACCTCCTTTCGTTGCTCGAGATAATTGCTCCCCAAGCGGACACCTCCCCAACTGACTAGAACCAGCAGCTTTCAGCTGAATTTTCCGTCTTTTGTCCATGTTATGTTCGACAGCATTCACTTTTTTCGTATGTGGCAACAAAAAGTGATCATTACGATATAGTTTTCCGAAAAATTCCTCAGGTTTAGGATTTTGAAATTCAGATAATGTTTGAATTTGGTGACGTCCAATCTAAGTCCAGCGATGTCCATGAAATCTCAAAGTAGCAAGTCCAGCTGGCCTTATGGTGATCTTTTAAGCTGTTGAAGGAAAGCGATCATAGCGGCATGGTTAGAAAACTGACGGCTCTCAAAGTCATCTACAGTGCAAAAAGTTGGTGAAAAAACCGATTTTTACGAAACTAAATGGCACCTAGGTCTGTCGCATCAAGGGGGATAGACCGCAGAGTGAGGACTTTAGGAAAAACTCTTTGTGGTCTTCCCAGGTTTGCCGTTACTTTAACCATTATCCATATTTGCTCACTTGACTGTAGGCTGCGGTCGGCGTGACTAGCCCGAGCGCCGCTCTACAGTAGCAGTGACCCAGCGCTACCCCTTGATGTCCATTACCGCCTGCTCGACATCTTCACACCACTTAAGGACACCAAATAGCCCGGTACGTCATCGATCCTTCCTCGAGCCATTGCTCTTAGTAGCTACCACCAAGTCTTGGGCGCTCTTGAATGTTTGAAGTCAGTAAACTTGAACACACCTCCAACTCCTTTGAGGCGAATCTCGTGGTCATCTGCTCATCGCAGCCCCTTGCACTCTTCCACGCTTATTTCTGTGAATTGGTACTTTTCTGGGAAGGATAGAGCGCTAACTTGTTCATCGGCTGCCCACCGCAGTATGGCCGAATGCGCATCCAAATCGCCTCCACGATATCCCGTAGAAATAGAAGGCGTGGCGCATCCCAAAAGGAATTGAGTAACGTCGTTCTTTATTTTGTACTTTTTGTCTTTAGTTGCATTTGTCTAACAGTCTCCTAAACGGAGAGCAAAGACTGCTACAGATAGGTGTGAGGTTCAGTTTTCCTGGAGGACATGAGATCATCCTTGCTAAATGCTTCACTACCTTCTACTTTTTTCCAAAAGCTGTAGTCCAGATACCGATGACGGACGCTGGAAAAGAGATCGTTCTCGTTGGAATAAAGCACGTGAAGGGCTACACACAACTTTCTCTTGGACCCCGTGAACTAAGTACCCTAAACTCATTTATAACCATATTTTTCTCTTATAAGTGAGTAACAGGTAAATCAGTAATTGAGATTTATTCGAGGATTTAAAGGCGAAAGGGGCAGGACTGAATGCACAGCAGTCTTCTCTTCGTTTCAATTTTTACACATGTCTTGTTTCTTATCTTTTTTTTTGTTCGAATTTGGAGCACGTCTTCTTGACGTATACAATAAATAAATAAATAAATACTTCTACGAACCTGCTTTTGGAATGGACAAACTTCTAACTACTCAACTGGGATGCAGCAAGCTGCTGACTGCGACGCTCACGCCACAGTGCGTAGAATTATAAAACAGCTATACCAGACTTAACCAAAACAAAACCAGCAAATCTAACAAACACAATTTTTGGATGGACGTAGTCAGATGGACTCTAGTCCAGCTTGCGTAGAGTAACTCGCCGAGGTACTTCCGTTTTCCACCACAACTTCTGGGTTAAAAAAACTCAGGTTCCGCATTAAATGGACAACTCTAGAAAGAAATAAGCGTGGAAGAGTGCAAGGGGCTGCGATGAGCAGATGACCACGAGATTCGCCTCAAAGGAGTTGGAGGTGTGTTCAAGTTTACTGGCTTCAAACATTCAAGAGCGTCCAAGACTTGGTGGTAGCACTAAGAGCAATGGCTCGAGGAAGATCGATGACGTACCGGGCTATTTGGTGTCCTTAAGAAGTGTAAAGATGTCGAGCAGAGACTAATGGACATCAAGGGGTAGCGCTGGGTCACTGCTACTGTAGATCGGCGCTCGGGCTAGTCACGCCGACCGCAGCCTACAGTCAAGTGAGCAAATATGGATAATGGTTAAAGTAACGGCAAACCTTGGAATCCGGCATTATTCGACTCAGAATTGACTTGGGAATTCAACAGTGAAGAAATTTTTCCGTTCTAGAGCAACTTTTAGAGCAGATATTGTGTTGGGGCCACCTCAAGTTTTCGGCGAACTTTAACTACTCGAGTATTTGGGGAACAACGCTTAAGCGAAGCCAGTGGGAAGACCACAAAGAGTTTTTCCTAAAGTCCTCACTCTGCGGTCTGTCCCCCTTGATGCGACAGCCCTAGGTGCCATTTAGCTTCGTAAGAATCGTTTTTTTCACCAACTTTTTGCACTGTAGATGACTTTGAGAGCCGTCAGTTTTCTAACCATGCTGCTATGATCGTTTTCCTTCAACAACGTAAAAGATCACCACAAGGCCAGCTGAACTTCCTACTTTGAGATTTCACGGACATCGCTGGACTTAGATTAGACATCACCAAATTCAAACATTTTCTGAATTTCAAAATCCTGAACAAGAGGAATTTTTCGGAAAACTATATCGTAATGATCACTTTTTATTGCCCCATACGAAAAAAGTGAATGCTGTTGAACATAACATGGGCAAAAGACGGAAGCTAAAAGCTGATGGTTCTAGTCAGTCGGGGAGGTGTCCGCTTTGGGAGCAATTATTTCGAGCGACGAAGGGAGGTCGCCGCCGTCGAGACTATGTAGGTCACCGAATCAACTCTTTTAAGAACCGTGAGTGCTACCTACATCATTGGATAGATCACACAGAGTAGATTCGAATGGTCGCAATTATTTTATGATCAAAGTACTTTGAAGGGAGTTATGGAAAAGCGCGGAAACGGCGGATTTTTCCGTCTATTCCGCCCAAAAACCAAAAGACAGGAGCGGTATTGTACCTCTACTCTTTCAAAACTTTTGTGCGTATTTCGGGGCCCAAAGATTGAATGCTAATTATACTAATTCAACCTCGTCGATTCTTGAGGAAGAAAGCGACTTCCAGGGCGTATCCATCTCGAACTCCTTCCCGGTGGCTGGCACCGTTGTCAACGAATGGGGAACCACAGCGGAAAAGGGTCTCTTCGTCGCCGTGCTCTCCGGTTATGTGGAACTGTCGGCACTGTTCACCATGCCAGTGAGTGGGCTGATAGCCACGAGAGGTGAGACTGGGGCTCTTACTTCATTAGGCTTCCTGCACAACTGCTAACAGAAATCCCGTTTAAGTTAGCTGGGACGCTGTCTTCTACCTGCATGCGATCGTCTGCGGTTTCTTCACCATACTCTGGGCGCTCTATTACAGGTGGCCAGTTAATTTTGCTTTGATCGCTCGTTGAGAGTGAGGCGGTTTTGGCATCTGTTGGACGAGAACGCAGCTCAGCATTTTGTCAGTGGCACTAGTTGCGATGTGCGGTAAATGGCGTGTTTCAAGGCGAAGATGTGCTGCTTCCCGATCATGTAGCCGCTTCGGGAGCCCCCACTCCATCAACTAATCATGAGTGACTACTTCAGGGACAAGCCGCAAAAGCATCCATTTGTTGCGGAGCGCGAATGGCAGAGGATCAGCTTCGGGAAAAAGCCACCAGCGGGAAAAACAGCGGTACGTTTTTTCCTCGGGCTCTAAGCCAACGAACGTTTTTATTCATTTAAAATCACAAGAGAAGATGGGGCTGGTTCCTCCAGCGACTATTCTATCGTCTGTTCCGTTCTGTGAGCTCTTTGATCAATGTTATTCTATCAATGGAAGGTTTCCATTCAGACTCCGCTCCAACGCATTCTACGCTCGATGGTGATTTGGTCGGTCTGGGCCGCAGTGATCGGGAACTTCCTCGTCGCTCAGTTCACGATCTCCTACTCACCTCTCTACCTCACCTATGTTCTAGGCTTTCCCACCATGACCGCTGGTTTCATCACAATTGCTCCATTAGCCGCGCAGGTGAGTGAGCGTTACAAGGGAGTTTTTTTCGTTAGGAGCTGGTCCTACTTCCTCTTTCTCCTAGGCATGTAAAAGCTACCGGAGTGACTAGCCAAGCGTAATAATTTTGCTGGTTTGTTGCTTCTTTTGCTAACTTTGTGAAAATATTGTTAGTCTCATCCAACCTGACTGTCGCAACTCCGGACCTGCACAGTCTGCACAGCGCATTCCATGAGGCCTCTATCTTCAAAACGTCTTTCAGTTGCTGATCAAGATGGTGACTGGACTGGCCTCCGACCGCCTTGCCTGCCTTTCCGAGCTCGGCAAACTCCGCATGTTCAACTCGATTGCCCTTCTGGGCTCAGGGCTCTTCTTCATTCTACTCTCTGTGATTCCACCTGCTGGAGGCATTGCTGATGTCATCCTTATCAGTGAGTTTTCACGAATGCCTGTAATTTTCGACAAGAAACTCAGTTATTGCAGTAATTCCTGTCGCACTCCTCGGGTTCTCGTCAGGTGGCTACCCGAAGTGCGCGGTGATGGTGTCACAACAGCATTCGCCCTTTGTTATGTCTATTGTTCAGGTCAGTGTTAATTTACATCCTTGTCTGGCAACATTCTGGAGCTCGAGCTAGACATAGACAATAGGCCATTGACTTCTATTTTGGATGACAAAAGCACCTCCGACTGGAATCTCCTACCAAAGAACTATAAAGAGCGAAATCGGCTAATGTATTCGTCTGTTTGCCATTGTGTGACTGTCATATGCCTGTATGACATCCACCCGTTCGTCCAGTCGTCTGTAGAGCCGATAGAGGAAAACATTCGGAAAAGGGTGGATGTCTATGACAGGCATAATAACCCTTGTTATAAATATGATCCATCGATCCGACCGTTCAGTGCATTCGGCATTTGGAAACTTCCACCCATTGCAGTTTGGACTCGCGAAAGTAAGAAGAACAGACCGCATAAATTATCACTCGCTCGCACATAACTGGAGCTTACTGCATTCAAAATCTGCATGTTTTCGTCATGCGTGGAACTTCCCTGACTACTGAGCCGAAGACCTGCTCCAGTGGGCGTTGCTGGAGCATCATCTTCTGACTTCGACTGAGTTGAGCAGGTCTCGCCAGTTCTGATGTGCGCTGATTGCAGATGGTCGCGTGCGGCTCCCTGCTGGCCGGCTCATTCGTGGTGCCGGCGTTGACCAGGGACGACACGTTCGACCAGTGGCGCACAGTGTTCCTCATCTACGCGCTCGTCCTGACGCTGTCGAACACAATTTTCGTCACCTTCGCAAGGTTTGTTGAGGTCGACTTGAATTCGAACTGTCGCTGGCCCATTCAGCGTCAGAAGTTGGTGTTGAGCCGGAGAGATCTCAACATGAAATTCTGTGAAAGGCTATGAAGGATTAATACCGTTGTTAATCTCCGATCCAACGCTTTATCGGTCGTACACTACAGATTATCGACAACTACGCCTTATATTCAGAGAGAGAATGTGCCTTATCATCGTGGTAACTGGGCGGAAGCAACTATGCAGTTCTTGTGACACTTCAAATCACCGTGCCCATTTCCATTTAGAAAAGAAGAAGGTTCGAAAAGAAACTGGTCGTGGGGAACTTCCATGCTTCCCTTTTAATGCGATGCATTGCTGAGCCAACCGTCGCTAAAGATACAGCTTACCTGTGCTCTCTATTCCCCTCCTTGTGCTTGCTGGGCACGCACGCAGATGACTATAGGACCAATTCTGAATTACCATATCAGGATCATGCTGCTGTGTGCATTGTAGTCGCTGGTAACCATCTTGTAATGGATAGCCTCGACGCGAGGCTTGTTTTGGAATAGACATGAAATAGCAATCTGCGCTTTAAAGAACGTTTGGCAGCAATCTGCGCTTTAAAGAATAGAACATTTGAGGTTATTACCTCTTCATTAGCAGAGTTTTCCAAACTGGCTGCGTAATGAAAGGAGCTCTTCTTCCTACCTGTAGCATGCCTTACCACTCGGTGTTCGGTTCCCTGTTTTCGACTTTGCAAGTTAATAACTAGTCTTTCACTTTCAGCGCGGAGCCGGCGAAATGGACTGCGAGTGCCTCTGATGCTCCAGTCGAACCGCTGAAGCCGGATTTGGCCGTGTCCAAGGGAACGTGCTCACCCGTTAAGCTGCAGTGCAGTTCCATCCAAGCATGAAGGACGTGCGGAGATTGTTCCAGCCCTTGCACTCGTTTCGTTACTGTTTCGAGCGACCCTCGGTCGCCGAAGATCCAAGGAAACCGCGGCCCGCTCGCCGGATACGCTTTGCCCTCTTCAGTAAACTGATGCAGCCTCAAGTGGGATGGCACGCGATCACGATGGTCGGCAGTCAGCTCCGACAGCCAGATTGATTGTTGACGCTTGCTAACCACGGGCAAAGCGTCGTTGTTCTCCGACCGTATGACGGTCACTAAAATTGCGGAAATTCAGGCTCTTCCCATTCTGCCCTGTTGGACACATCTCAATTCTTTTTTATCTCAGCGTTCATAATTTTCTATGCTTCTTTCAGTGTCACAGAGAAAAGACGAGGTAGAATTTGCAGTTGCTGTTAGTGAGTGCTCTCCATTGCTTATACTACCATCATTCATATGTTTACTCAACCTATGCTAAAAGTGTGTGGATTATGTGACGTTGCCAGGTGTGTTCGGGTAATGTACAGCATCAATAAAAGTATGAACCTCAACAAGTGATTCGTGTTGCATCTGGTGGCATCCCGGCTGCTAGCTACGTATGCAGTGGCGCGCTTTTATACAACCATGAAATGGCTAATAATCATGGAGTTCTTGTTGATCCTTCACTCAAATTCTCAGGTTGACCAAATTGTTGGGTGCACTCTTTCTTCTACTCCAAGGCGCATAGTATGGTCTAGCAAAGTCTATTCGCCCATACGTACCATATTGACGTCAAAGTGGACACTTCTCAAACCGAACTGGACACTGTTCTAAGCAGGCTCGATGGTTTTGAAAGCAAACTGATCGTCTCCCAAATCAAAACAAGCGCCCTGCAGTTTGAACTAGAGACCCTCCAACACGGTAAGAATAATTCTTGTTTGAGGAAAATTAGGCATAACTTTCTTTGAAATTTTTTAAACAAACCTGACCCAATAAGTGAACACACTGTTTGAAATTTCATAAAATTCATTGTTAAGGAAGAACAATCAATTTAATCTAATTTTAAAGAGCACAAGGCCAATAATCCTTCAGTATATTGTAAACGTAAACGTCCACTCGATACCGGCGCCTATCTGCTCTCCATAAGTGACAGTGAGCTGAATTGGGTTGACTTCACTAAGGGAGCAGTTCACAGCGTACTACGGTCAAATAACATATCATATGTCTTCTTAAAGAGAGCAGCGCTTGATCTAGTTGGTTCCTTGATGATCGTTTTTGATACCCCAAACGGCGCCACAGTACGTTGGTGGTTCACCAACGGATGTATCTGTAGAGAATTGTAGTAAGTATTTATTACTTCACAACTCTCAGAGCACAACACAAATAATAACTCACAGCGGTTTATATAGGTAATTCCTAGGGGAGGAGCATAGAAGCGTAACATATATTGCTCATGGAAGGCTGACAACCCCTAGTCTTAAAAGAGTGTGCTGGCTAGAGTGTAGTATTTGTGCAATATCTTATTTACCTACTTGCGGTATCGTTAGGTCATACCTGTGGATGCTATGCAATGATGCTTATCTTGTATTGTTCACCTAAACATAGTAAATGTTATCATTCATACCTCTTTGCTCCGTATTGTTATATAATATCATGCATTTATATAATCAGATGTAACCCTAGTTGGGTATTCACAACACCACAGTACGACCCCTCCTTCGATTCGCGGACCTCGAGCTACTTCGGCGCATCCGATCAACACTGCGTCGTCGTTGCTGGGGTATAACATAGGCCTAACGGGCTAACAACCTGTCCGAAGGAAGAGAATGCGGATCCAAGTCTCGCCTGGCCTGCGAGTTTTGATATTATATTGGAACATCAAGTTAGGCAGTTTTTTGTTGATCACGCCTAGCCTACCTCTCCCATTCGTTATTCCTCACACAAATCTGTCATTCTTATGCGTATAGCAGAGAGTACCTCTGAGGACATGGGTCAGTTCCGGTCAGGGTCAAACTTGAGGTTCGGGAATCGAAGGGGTCGTACTGTGCCGTAGACATTGGATCCGACACCGATTTTCCGGATCATCGGATGATTCGGATAGGCCATTTTTTCAAACCCCGGGTCTTCGGATGATTCAGATGAGGGCAATTTCGAAAACCCCGGATCTTCGGATGATTCAGATGAGGGCAATTTTAGAAACCCCGGATCTTCGGATGATTCAGATAGCGCCTTTTTCGGCCGAGCCGGATTTCGGATATCCGATTCGGATACAACCGGATAAGTGATATAGTAGGGGCACGCAACCTCTTAAAAACTGAACACATCAGTAACTCCGCGTTTATCTCCTTGACCAATTGAAGTCACGAGCGCGCAAAGCAGCTTGGAGCGCCTCATCTTGAATTAAGTGTTTATATGCCCTGGTAGCAAGGCACATGAATGCTCAATTAAATTATATCTGGCCTAGCTTAGTGGAACACACCAGCGCTACGTAAAAGATGTCGTATTTGGCTGCCTGGCGAGGGGAGCCCTCCCAGAGCTATGTTGCGTTTCCAGAACAAACAGAAAACAGCTTTAAGACCCCAAAGAGCTAATACCAACTCAATAGTGAGTTGGTAATGCACAGCAAAGTCTTGTAAAGAACAATAATGGAACGATTCCGAAACGCTCCGCATGAAATTTTTCGTGCTCTCAGAAGGGAAAGGTCTGAAGCGTATTTCTGAACGGAGAGAGCGAGTCATACATAGGAATAATCGCCACTCCTCAATTAGTATAAAAATGTGTTTAAAAATGTTTTTGCCAAATCGAAAAGCCCGAGGAGTAGAGGACCCTTGAAGTTACAGTGGAATCGGGGCTTCACGAGTTCCGGTGTCTTGTACGCTCGCAACGCCGCTGGAGGGAAGCGGCTCGTAGCGCAGTGGATAGTGACGTTGCTCCATGAGAGGGAGGTAGAGGGTTCGACTTTTCTGCGCTGCTAAATCTTTGCATTTCACCTTATTGTTTGATTGGAGGGATTCTGACATCTATACTATTTTAGATGTTTGCTGCGCAGTGTTTCCAGATATATGCCGTGGAGAGCAACTTTGTTGCCACTTGTTCATTACTGACCGGTTTTTTAACCAAAACCCAATTGGAAAGCTGTTCAACATAACGATGTATGAACGTTCAACAACAGTGATACACTGGCAGAAAGTGCACGGAACAGAAGCACTGGTCACAATACGGGCAGCGCATAAAGGCTACTGGCTCCTCACAGTTTGCTTCCATATATGGACAAACGAGATCGCCTCCATAGACGAAATCCAATTGAAGACCTTTCCTTTCCTCCGAAACAAGAGCTCCAGCCGAAAGCGTTATCATGTGCCCACTGCTTGCCAGTCTTTCCACGTCTATCAGTTCATTTTGCGGATCCCAACCTTCTTCTGGTTTTCCACCATTTCCAGCCGTTCGTCTTCGTTATCTTCAAGTTGACGTGCTTCGAAGTCCTTGAGTATGCTGGTCATCCGCTCGGTAGGTTGGTGACATTCCGTTGAAGGCTCGTTATCTAAAGGTGGACCACACTTCAGCGTGAGCAGGTGGATCACCACTCGAGCATCGGCGACTTTGTTGGTGTTAAGTTTCAGAGAACCTCCAGCAGACCTCTGATTTCCAGATGACGGGCAAAGATGAGAGAAAGAGTGTATTGATGCCGTTTAGGTCAAATTCCGGGATCCACAGACTTTCTTGTTTTAACTACATGTGATGTCACTTCATGGTCTCCTTTGGTGGGCAGGATGGTTTTACTCGAGGTCATTGGCCGATGTATAGAAACAGACTGAGAGGAGCCTGCAGCATTTATACCCTATCCATTGTGTCCAGTGCTGCTTTATGCACGTTGTACCTGTGTATCACTGGTGTTGAATATTTATGCATCATCCTGTTGAGTACCGCAGCATGCAGCTGGAGAGTGCGCAGAAAACATCTGAAAATGGTATAGACTTCAGAATCCCCAACTTTCTACCAATCAGTTAAAAAGAAGGAATGCAGCAGCGCATGAGGATCGAACCCCCGACCTTCCTCCCATGAAGCATCGTCACTACCCATTGCGCTCCGAGCTGTTTGCCGGCCGAGGCATCGCGGTCGTACAAGACCCCAAACTCGTAATGCGCCGTATTCCATAGTGACTTCAAGAACCCCCACTCCTTGGGTTTAACGACGTGGCAAAAATTAAACGCATTTTATGCTAATTGAGGGGTGGGGATTATTCATCGCCAATCCGAGGATATAGAGAAGTTCTTTGGCATCAATGATGAGAACGGCCATCTTCTGACAGAGCGCAAAAAGGCCTTGAAGCGATGGTGCGATTATTTCGAGGGAATTTCGACTGAAGAGTTCCCTCATCCGGCCGTCCCTTCTGTCGGTTATGTTCACGGTCCCGTTCACAAGAGCACCGAGGAGGAAACAGAAGCGGCTCTGAAGAAGATGAAGCCATGCAAGGCGACAGGACCGGATGATCTGGCAGCCGATGTTTGGAAGTCGAAGCTCTGGTATCCTGCTGAGTGGTTGGCTGAATTCTTCCACCAGGTAGTAAAGGAGAAGAAAGTACCAGAGTATTGGCACAAAGTACGACGATTCCGATTTGGAAGAAGAAAGGCAGTCCTGCAGACTGTTCCAATTATCGTCCGATTCGCTTGCTTTCGCACAGCATGAAGATCTTCGAGCGAGTCCTCGATAGACGAATTCGTGAAATCGTCAGGTTCTCCGACAATCAGTGCGGTTTTGTGTCTGGTTGTGGGACCATTGATGCTATACACGCCGCCCGCCTCCTGGTGGAGAAGCATCGCGAGAAACAGAAGCAGGTGCATATCGCCTTTCTCGACCTGGAGAAGGCCTTCGACCGCGTACCGCGTGAGGTTATATTGTACTCCTTGCGACAACACAACGTGCCTGAGGAACTCATAGAGTGGGTGCGGATGCTCTACTCTTGCCCAAAGAGTAGAGTGCAAGCTGCAGCTTGAACCTCAATGGAGTTTCCCATCTTTGTTGGGGTGCACCAAGGTTCTGCGCTTTCTCCACTCCTCTTTGTTGTCGTCATGGGTGCCATTACGCGAGATCTTCAGAAGTCTGTCCCATGGACATTGCTCTATGCTGATGACGTGATGCTCGCTTGCGAAGATAAAGATGATCTCGGCAGGTGCAAGCTTGGTGCGATGTTCGGATTCAAATTGAACGTCAAGAAGACCGAGTACCTAACGACTGACGTAAGCGAGTCCGGCTCCATTAAGATTAACGGTACTGAGCTTGCACGCACTTCGGTGTTTAAATACCTGGGATCAGCAATAGCGTCTGACGGCGGTCTGATGGTTGAAGTGAACTCACGCGTGAGTGCAGCTTGGTCCAAGTGGCGTTCGCTGACTGGTGTGCTCTGCGATAGGAAGATACCAGAGCACCTGAAGTCAAAGATATACAGAACAGTCGTGCGGCCGGTAGCAATTTACGGCGCTGAGTGTTGGCCTGCGACAAAGGAAGTTGAAACGCGCCTCAGCGTCATGGAGACGAAGATGCTGCGCTGGACGGCTGGAGTCACCCGCATGGACCGCATTCGAAACGAAGCTATTCGGCAGAAGTTCGGTGTCGTGCCGATGGCGGAAGCTCGCTTACGATGGTACGGCCACGTTCTGCGTGGAAAGGAAGACAGCGTCCGCAAGATAGGCCTTGAGTTGGAAGTGTCAGAAAAGCGGCCTAAAGGACGCCCGAAGCAGCGTTGGTCGGATACGTTATACACGGACAAGTAACTGGCGTCCACCCTCATCAAGCGCATGACCGGGAAAGGTGGCGTCATGACACCAGAAGAGCGGACCCCGCCACGAAGCGGGACAAACGCTGAAGAAGAAGAATCCCATAAGTCTTCTCCATTTTTTTCAACGATTCACTGCAGATTTCGCCGGCGGTCCATAGCGCTGCATAGCTTTCGAAAGAGAATGATTTGCTCTATCAAAACATGTGTTGCATTTCTTTTTTCATCCTGAATTTTGTCAAATTTTAGGTCGTTGAAGTGAAAAGTGAAAAAGTGAAAAAGTAGCCATTTGCGCACTTGTTCTCTCCGCTTAGGTTTGTAATTTTTTGCGCAGTTTTTATAGCGCTTACAGCTCCTGCTCTGTGGTTGGACTTCTTGGGTCGGTGTTATATGTCATTCGAAAGAAAATGTCTTGCTTTATAAGAATATGTGTCGCGTTTATTGATTACTATTGAGCAACAACAAAATGCCAAAAAGAGAAAAATCGTCTTCACCAACAACTTCTCCTTCTTCAGTTGTTGATATTCGACAGAAATCAGCGTGAGCCAATAAACGCGACACAATTCTTACCGAGGAAGACATCCTCATCCAAAGGACATATATTTAACACCAAGCAAAAAAGTTTCACCACAGAACCGGAGTTTTGGTAAAAATTCGGACGGGAAAGTCGGGATTCCCAATTTGATGGCCTAAAAATCAATAAAGGACACGTGAGAAAATAGGGCCAACACATATTCTTGAAGTACAGAACATTGTCTTCCAAGTGCTGTAAAAAACTGCGCAAAAAATTACAAACCTAAGGGGAGAGAACAAGTGCGCAAATGGCTACTTTTTCACTTTTTCACTTTTCCCTTCGACGACCTAAAAATTGACAAAATCCATGATGAAAAAAGAAATGCAATAATGTTCTGATAGAGCAAATCATTCTCTTTCGAAAGCTGTGCAGCTCTACGCAAGAGACTACCGGCGGAATCTGCAGTGAATCGTTGAAAAAAAGCGGTGGGGACTTACGGGACCACCTAATAAATAAAAAAATGGACAAAAACCTTGATTGATGTCAGCAGTCAAATTGAGTCAGACCTTCTTGTTATAAAAGGTCTAACACTGAAAAATGCAGTGATGCCATATAGGGGGTCTACCTACCGCCATTTGATGAAATGGTCTTGAGCGAGAACAATTCGAATGTCTTTTCGACCTTTCCAGGCTCTGATAAACGCGATAAGACTGTGAAACAAGATGCACCAACCCTGGCGAACAGATTGAATTAAAATCACGTCGTCAAAGAGAACCACACCGTGAGTTCACCCTGGACAGAGTGGTAAGAATTTTTCGTTTCTTTATATACGTTTTTAAGTTTTATAACCCCGACCTGTCCATTGGTGGCCTTCTAAAGAAGTTCTATAGGCCAGACGCACAGTGTAATTGCCTCCACTTTACCTCACAGAAATAGAATGTGTGGCGCTTTCCGAATAGGGAAGGTTTAATTTCATTGCTTGTATTTTATACTTTGCCCAACTTTTATGAAGGCACGGTTCTTGTCGTCATAATTTTATTTCGAAAAGCAACACTCTTCTACTGCAAAACACAGAACTTAGCAGAGTTAAAACGCACTGCTTAATGTCTTATGGAGTTAATTCAAGTGCAGTAGTGAGCTCAGACATTAACGGCATATGAGGTCTGCAGTATTCAACGTGTTGCATTATCAACTCTCGCTCGGCAGCTATCAAGTACTTGTTGGTACCAGGCCGCAGAACCTTGTCCTACTGGCTTTTGCGGTGCGTTTTGAGCGCCACAAGCTGAGAGCTGCGGCAAATAAGAAGCAGATGTGCGCAATGATCCAGTGGAGAATGATCCAATGCTGTAAATGCACATAGGAGCAGCTCTGGAAACTTCAGTCTTGACGTGGGTAAGATGAGTAGAACAAACAACAACCCTCTTCAGCAGGTTTCAAAAATTTACCAAAGCCCATAAATTGGTAAGCTTTGTCTTTTTACGACATTTCGCGGTTATGGGCTGTTTCCAATGAATTCACTGTGGACGAAAACCACACCTGAAAATGAATCAGAAGCCTCTCTTGAATGCAAAACTTTCAGAGAAGAAATTATTGGCTTTCCACTGCATCAAAATTATAAAACCACCACATATATTCGACGTACAATGACTTTATAGGTGTTCTCGATCGAGTTCAGGTCCGGTTAACAAGCTGACCAGTCTAGCACGCTGATACTTTGGAATTCAGCCGCAGGATGGTTAGCCAGTCTAGCACGCTGATACTCTTGGAATTCAGCCATAGTATGGTTAGACCACCGGCATGTACCAAGGCCTTATCCTGTGCAAAGGTGAGCACCAGTCTACGATGTAACCGTAACCATGTAATTTGACACACAGTGATAAAACTATGTTTTTCTGAAACGATCTTCTATATGATCAGACGTCTCGATTTAGCGTCATTTGCCGAAAAATATCGACCCTCTAATCACATGGATGATGTTACTTCCAGGACCTGCTTTTTAAAGCATAGAAACCACGTTTATTAAAGCATTGTGAATCTTTCAAAAGCCCCAAAAGATCTCCTAGTTACAGCATTTCACGTGCGTTCTCTGACATGATCGATTGCAATTGAAGGATGAGCGGACTCCTTGCGAAAATTTTTTTCTGCCTTCTGAAGGAAAGGACGACAGAGAGTGGAATTACACCATATAAAATTTAAGTTGTGCTTATTATACAGTAAAAAAAAACTAAGCTTCTACGATGCGATGAAGATATGATTCGGATGAATTACATACAAAATATTCTATATTGTCGTTTTTCATGAAAAAATTATTTTTCAGCCGAAGCAGACCACTCGTACCGATGAAATTCTGCCAAAAAACTTTTGCGTCTTGATCAGTTCATAGAGAAAATCATAATTTTCTCGATCGAACAAGTTGAATCGACTTCTGGTCGACTTTGCACCAATGTCATGGGGTCATAAAATTGAACGTTCAAGAAAAGGTTCATAACTCGGTAACCTTTCGAATTTTGAAAATTCCATTAGTTTTCAAAAACTAGAAGAAAATCGCTTTCTCGCAATGTAGGCAGCGATTTTCAGTAAAGGGGTCTTCATGCGCAGCGGGAGGGGTCCAATTTCTGGTCCATTTCGCGAAAATACGTGCCGAAAATCGAGCCTCCCCCCGCGCACGAAGACCCTTTTTGGAAATCTGTTTTTATATGGTAGGAAAGCACATTTGCTCTATTTTTTGACGAGCAAGCGGAATTTTTTAATATCGAAAAATTGGCTGAGTTATGACACTTTTGTGCAATCACTCCGATGACCGAGATGAACGATTCAATTACGACTTCACAACATTGATCATAACTCGGCTTATTTTCCGAAAATCAAAAATCCCGCTCAATAAACAAAAAGTAGAGCAAATGTGCTTTCTTACCATATAAGAACGGATTTCCAAAACGGGGTCTTCATGCGCATCGGGGGGGGTTCGATTTTCGGCACGTATTTTCGCGAAATTGACCAGAAATTGAACCCCTCATGCCGCGCATGAAGACTGCTTTTTTGGATAACCGTGCCTAGACTATGAAAAAGTTCTGGTTTTTCTTTTCTTCTAGTTTTTGAACAACTAGTGAAATTTTCAAATTTTGAATTTATTACCGAGTTTATTTATTTATTTATTTGATATGCACCAAAAGTGTGCTTGAACAAAACAAAATTAAATTAAAAAACATTGTAACCATAAAAAAATGTCCTGTGCGGCATGAGTAACAACACTAGCGAAGCCGCTAGTAGATCGTGAGACATCACTATGGATACCTTGGGGTAGGAAGTCTGTGTTTCTTAGGTATTCGGAGTTCCGGTTCAAAGTAATTAGAATAATTATAAAATATAACGCAATACTGTAAAATTATGTCAAATTACTTGAAAATGTTTACGCGAAATAGTAAATCACATTCGTCAGAAGTGATAGCAATACCGAGAAGCTGGAAGTTCAATATAGCTATAGCGTGATTCCGAGTGAGTGAAGAAATCACCTTCAAGCAACTTTACGAGAGCGGAGCACCTTGGAGTTCGGTCTCATTTCCGATCATACCAAGGTGAGCAACCAGTTACATTACGCTACTTCTCGGCATTGCTTCCATAGCAACTGAACTCGACAAAAATTACTTCGACAAATATTAGCATAACGCTGTTTATATAACCGAAAAAGAGACAAAAAAACGAGGATAAGAAAATTAGAAAAGCGTGTATATAACAAAGTGCTCTGCACTGGAACTCCAATTACCTTTATTATTAAGGCATTAACCGTAGACATGGTGACATCAGCAAACACTGTCACAAACTTGAACAAAGTAGCTCAGTGGGTTAGCAATCTGAGAAAAAAAAGGGGAAATGTGATGCGATGCGGTAGTCGTGTCTACGGTCTGCCTTCGCACACTGTAACAAGCTATTGTGAATTCGTCCACGAGAGGACATAAAACGAAATACATACCGGCTCTTGGTTTGGTTTTCCTTAAATACCTTGAAGCGCAAAAAATAATGCCAGTGAACACCACCTGTACCACGACCTTTCCATATATTCCTAGCACTATAGCATGGGGAATTCACCAAAATTGTTCCATTACTGCAGGATATGCTAAATATCAATAGTCGTCACCTAATACCTACCAACTGAGCGAAGTCAAGCTTCTCTAGCCTTCCCCTGAATGACAAACTATTTTCGGCTTTTAGTATGTGAGGTGGAAGCAATTGCATCCACCTAGCGCAGCGGTTGAAAAGATTATTAGGCATTAAGGATTGTTTTTTCTTGCCAACTTTACGGTAATATATGTTGAAGCTACTATTACGTATACTTTTAGTTGGCATGATGACCCAGTATTTACTAGCCGATAGTTTAGATTCTTTTCTGAGGATACGGAAACAGAAGGTCAAGTCCGAGATAATACCTCTTTTTTCCAGCGTTTCCATTCCAAATGTTTTCAGCCTCTCGGCGTGACTAGGGATGTTGGTTCTACATAAAGGGTGCGTTAGACGGTACCATAAGAGTCAGGTGAACACATGTTGTACTTTTTCAATTTTAATTATGTCTTTCTTCAAGTGGGGGCTCCAAACTGGAGAACAGTATTCAAGCCGAGGCAGTACGTAAGACTTTTAGAGTCTCAACAATATTTCCTTATCAAAACTTTTCATGTTACGAAGTATGCAAAAGAGGGTACTGCAAGCTTTTCGGACTATGTCGTCAATTTGAAACGAGAAGTATAGATCAGTGTCAAATATAACACCAAGATCTTGAGTTGAACGACAAGAAGTAAGTGGCCTGCTATTTACAACATAGGTAGGTAATTTCTCATCTCCAAAATGCATAACACTACATTTTTCAGTGTTTAATGTCATACCTGAATTAGAAGCCCACAGATAAATCCTTTCAACAGATATTTGCAGAGAAGAGCGAACATCCGCTCTAATTTTAATATCATACACTCCGTATATCTTTACATCGTCAGCATTCAGCTGTAGCTTAACATATGTTGAGGACTTTAAGATTTGAGGCAGATCAATTGTGTAAGCCATGAATAACATGGGAGAAAAAACTGTTGCCTGAGGAACACCGCTTTCACAGGTATATCTCGTAGACAAACTATGCCTAACCCTGACCGTCATACCCCTATTAGATAAGTACGATTTAAACCAATTCAGCATCTTTCCACGATTTCCAAGCGTTTCTAATCTGGCTAATAGAATATTATGGCAGACCCTATCATATGCCTTAGAAAGATCAAGATATGTCACATCAACTAGATTTCCATTATTAACTTCATGCGACAGATCGTAAGCTTTGTCACTTAGACTGGTTGCAATTGAAGCCCCAGGTAAGAAACCGTGCTGCTCTCGAGGGATAACACTAAATTTGCAGGCAAGAAAGGGCTTGGAAAGAGAATAGTGGCACCTTCTATATACTATCTGAGGGATTCCGTCATACGGTTCAGAAGTAGAGGGGTTTATGCGCTTAAGAGTTGAAGACACCTCATGTGGGTGAAAATATAGGTCACCAAATGCATTTCGTATACGTGGAAAAGTGCTTGGGAGTGCATCCCTAGTAGACATTGGATCCGACACTAATTCGGGTAATCCGAAATTTGTCACTTTCTCAAATCCGGTTAAAAAGAGCATGCAAATAATAATATTTTTGAGAAGGCTCGGATCTTGGAATGATTAAGATGAGAGTAGCCTTAACAGGAAAGATTTTCAGATGATCCAAATAACTGTTTTATCTTCGGATTTCACATCGGATATCCGAATCGGATACGATATCAGTTTTCCCATCAAAAATCAGATTTCTGAATTTTCTGAAAATTTGTATGCTGAAATTGGCACTTATCTGAATCGCCCAAGGATCCAAGCTTTTCAAAGATGCCATTATTTGCACAATCCTTTTAACCAGGGTTTGAAAAAAATGACGAATCCGAATTACCCGAATTGGCGTCGGATCCAATGTCTAATTCCTAGAGAAGCTTGATGGGCTGACAACGCTGGAGAAAAAACAGACTAATGCGTCTGCTTTCTCCTGATCGGTACAAAATTTGGAACAATCCTCTCCAACAAAGGTTGGCAAAGCTGTTTTAGGCTTGATTTTAAAGCGGAAGTATAGGTATAATTTCTTACAGGAGGCATGTTTTGCAAATCGTCTTTCATAGTTAGCAAAAAATTATTTCACATGACGGTTTAGCCTAGCGCAGACATTTTTGTACTTCTTGTTTGTTGTTGTTGCTGTTGTTTATGGGTGATGCCAACTTATAAAAAAGACGCTGTTTTTGCCGAAGCAAATTACGGATGTGGACCGGGTATTTCAAAACTCTATCGCCAGGAAGAAATTTGAAGGGTACAAACTTTGCAAAAGCATCATATAGCTCTGCAGACTGGTAAGCGTAGGTGACTGAAAAGTACTGATCGAAGATTTCTTTAACCGACCTAAGGCAAGAAAATAATTATCCAGTGCTATATAGTCCACTCTCAAGAAAAAAAACAGGAAATGGCGGGAGCGGGGTATCACCGAATTCCTCCTTTATGTCGAAAGAAACGATACTGTGATCAGATGTTCCAAGCGCTGGAAGAATAGTTAAATTAAATACATTTGATGAGGGAGATAGGACCATGTCAAGAATATTGGCCCCATGTGTAGGCTTGTTAACGTGTTGCGAAAATCCACATTCTCGGAAAAAATTCGGGAAAAGCTATGCTGGCCGTACTAGAGGGTTGCTGCCTTTCCCAGTTTATCTTTAAGTTGAAATCTCCAACCAATACAACGTCTAGGTGGGTTGAAAGAAGGTGACGAAGCAAGTTTATAAGGGCTTCATCGTCCTTCTTAGACGAATTAGGTGGGCGATAAACCGTGATAAACCGCTAATATTTTGCATTGGTAGTGGAAAAAGGTCTACGCACAGTATCATCAGCCTTCCCAGGAGCAACGAGCTCGTGACGGCCTATAATAAAACATCCCTTTACTATGCAACAGACACCGCCTCCACTGCGACCACTACGATCAGAGCGAAATAGCAAGTACAGAAGATGAAAAAGCTAAATAATAGAGAGACACAGAAAACACGGCCGCACGCGACGCAAGTGTTGAAGATTATTCAAGATGTAAAGTTATGGACCTTTTGTGAACGTTCAATTTTATGGTCCGATGACGTTGGTGCAAAGTCGACCAGAGGTCGATTCAACCTGTTCGATCCAGAAAATTATGATTTTTTCATCGTGAATTGATTAAAACGTGAGAATTTTTGTGAGAGAATTTTATCCGTATCGGTGGTCTGCTTCGGCTAAAAAATATTTTTTTCATGAAAACGAGAATTTTGTATGATCCATCCTAATCATATCTTCATCGCAGCTCCGTCGACGCTGCGGAGAAGCTTGGTTTTTTGCTATGCGATACGCAGGGCTTGGATTTTTGTAAGCTTCATTTTGATTTTTATGATGTTTCCTTAGGGTGGGAGAACATTATTTCTATGGGAATTCCATCGTATACCACTCGTTTGCTGCTCCGTAATCGATTCGGTGAGCGCCTTAAAAAATTATAAGGAAAGCACTTAAGTCGCCGTCAGAAAATAACACTAAAAAATGTAAAATTTTATTAAGGGGGGGGGGCGAAAGTAGTGAGACTCTCCGTGCTGTGCCCATATATGTCGTGACTGGAGTCCGGTTTCGTGCTTCTCGTATTTGCATGTTTGTTTGCTAGTTACTGAAGGCTACCTGAGAAGTGACCTCTTTTGCCCTTTCTAGAAGCATGCTAAAACCCCAGTCTGTCTCATGCCGAAACCCCGGTCTGACGAGTCGACCTGTGTCGCGCAAATCTCGCCCTATTCCCAACCCCGAGCTGCCTGGACTCAATAGTCACGCAAGATGAGAAGTACGTCTTCTACCTTGACCCTGCCAAGCAGCGAGTCTGGGTGAGGCCTGTTGAACTGTTACCGACCTTCGTTCGGCGGGATGTTCACCGCGAGAAGCACCTTCTGAGCATTTGAGTCTGCGCCCATGGACCAGTATGCTGGGAGCTGTTTTCCAAAAGCACGACGATAGACTTCAAGGCCATGGTGAACGAAATAGAAGAGATGGACCGGCGACTCACACTTATTCGGTCTCAGCGCTTCAAGAAGGTCCTCCCCTTCGACAACGCCGCACCCCATCGTGCAAAAGTGACCACGGATAAGCTTGCTTAGCTGGGCTACGTTCACATACCTCACCCATCGTATTCGCCGGACATCTCACCATGTGACTACCACTACTTCTTGAGCCTATAGGACTTCAAGGTCGGAAGAGGCGCAAGGACCCACGCAGACCAACACCAGGCAGTGGATCAGCACTATGCCTAAGCAGTTCTGAAGGGATGGGATCAGGAAGTTGGCTGATCGATGGAGGGCAAGGTCGTTGACCTTAATGGCAAATGCATTCCTCAGCACCGTTGAGTTGAAATTGAGTTATACAGAGATAGAGAAATTTTTTGAATTTGTCTCATTACTTTTCCCTGCTTCCTTACCTAGCGCCGGTCGTCGCCTTCGCCGGCCACCAACGCTGGGTAAGGAAGCATCCCTAGCGTCGACGTCGAACACGTTGAAACAAACGCCTACTACAAATCGATTGATGCCTTGCTGAGTATCAGTCACACCCCAGTACAGCGCTCAGGAATATGACCGCAACACTCCTGCTTGGTCTAGGGTATTGCAGCTCGTCAAGCCTAATCGAATTTCTGACGTTTCTGTCCAGTTGTCGTGCTTCGTGCTAAGGCACGAAGTGTGATGAATTTCGGAAAGGGTGACTAAGGGCAAAAAACACTATCTTCCTCTGCATATAGTAGTATGGAAACTGGTCAGAACACTGCCGAAAATTGAGGACCAAGGAGCAAGACTTGGTTGAAAGGTCGGATCGAGCGTAAGTCCTTCCAACTTTCTTTGCTGACCTGCCCTTGTCCACTGCTGAAAATTGGAGCACCTGGGCAGGTAGAAATAGCTTTGTAACCCAGCGCGCGAAGAATGTATGCTCTTGAGATCAAAGTGAACAATTTATAAATCAAACGCATCTTCCAGAACATGACATTGACCAATCACTAATATCGGCTGATATTGATTGCTTGATGGAAGCTTCAACATGGTGGCTGATTACCTGGTCGACCATCCGTCGGCCATCATAAACACAGAGCACCCACCCCGATCGATTAAGTCTGAGAGAGAACAGGTGAAACGATCTATAATAGCGATCTGAGAGGAAACCGATATCAGCGCCCAAAATATCAAATATATATCGATATTGATCGCCGGTGCGAAACTTCGTCGTGGCGGCTGATTTCCTGATCGATCTTCCGGCCATCATAGTCACGAAACACATACTAAGATCGATTAAGTCTTGAGAGAACCAATAGCTCTGCTCAAGCGATGGATAATATCAATCGATATTGATTGTCAAGGAATTTTTAGTATAACTTTCTTTGAAGTTTTAATTTAGATTCCAATAAGACAAACCGTAGTTTGAAAATTTATAAAAATTTTATTTGTTGAGGAAAAATGAGTTAAGGCTTGCTCAGGAGAGCAGGAAAGCAGTCGTTTTATACTGCTAATATAGAGATCGCGCCATGGGCCCGACTACGCGGTTTTCATTCGATTGGCAGCAAAATTTCTTTTTGCATGCAGTTTCACACCTGCAAACTGTGCAACACAAATAATTGTAATAAACACACATGTCCTAGCTTTCTTGTCAATCAAATAAACATTGCGTTGAGCTTTTTGAGTGCATGGCGCGATCCAGTCTTTTCATGTAGCCTACGAACTTTGAAATCAAATTGAAGTTTTCCAAATCGAGACGAGCTAGATTGTCTGATCGAAATCTGAGCTAATCATGCAACACACACCCCGATCGTAGTCGATAGATCGTTCAGACGGTCAATATCAATCAATATCATTGATCGTTTGAGTAGTGCTATCGTTTCTCCCTCAGACTTCATAGATGTGGGCCATAATCACGCAACGCGCACCCCGATCGATTAAGTCTGAGAGAGAACCGATAACACAGGTGAAACGATCGATAATATCGATCGATATAAGGTCTGAAGGGAGGCCAACATTTACCTGATAGACCCTGCGTTGGCCGTCATATTCACACAACACCCACCCAGATCGATTAAGCCTGAGTCAATCAAACAAACGTTGCGTTGAACTTTCTGAGTGCATGGCGCGATCCAGTCTTTCGATGCAGGTTTTTTTCTCAATAAATAAATAAATATTCTAACCATCTTGAAGACTCTGTAGTTTAACCTAAACCTAAGAAGCTCGTCTCGATTTGGAAGACGTTAAATTTGATTTCAACGTTCATCGGGCAGCTTGGAAGAGTGTCCAATTTGGTTTGAAAACTGTCCAATTTGATTTAAAATGTGTCCATTTCGACGTGAAAATCATGCAACATCCACCCCGGAAAATGCCCGATCGAGACGCCTTAGGCCATCATATGCTGTTGCTAATGTGTGCGGAGCTGGATGAATAAGGACACACTAGCAAAAACGCGAAAAGCAGAGCGGTGTGACGCATCGACGGCTTCCATAACAGGTCATGGCGTGCGAGCCGTGCCGCGGCGCAGACCTCTTCCGCAACGTGTTCTGTGAACCCAGCGATCGTCATAGCCGTGGTGACGTCTTACGAAACCTCATCAAGTGGGTGTTCTTTGATGGCCACCCGGAAGTGGAAGCGTCGTGGTCGTAAACATCTCGTGGTAATGTCACGGTATAGTGGCCACCTCCTCTGTAAGCCCCTACATGGGTTGGAAGGTTGGCAGTCTCCCTAACTGCATTCTTGCTACATGGTTGTTGTATATAATATAGATTAATAATAAAGGTTTGTAAATCCTCACTCCCAGACAGGAGCATGACATGGAGGTCCCGGAGAGATCCTTTTAGACTTTTGCTCAAAATTTTTAAAAGAAGTTATCAGTAGGGAGACTCCGTTTTGACGGCCATCAAAACGTATTTATATCTCGAGATATACACACCACACCGCATGCACCTTGCACATTTCTTACGAAGCATGCTGGCATGATTTTTTTGAACTGAGCACTATGTTTTCATCATTTCCACTTTTTCGTTTGTCTTCATCCTGGCGCATGAATGAGGCAGGGCATGTAACTAAACAGCTATTTTCAAAGGAGTACTATCACTATTTTCAAAGAATTTGAGTCCGTTTACTCTATGCTATTTTTAAACTCCTCTACTTATCGATTGCGGAAAGCACGATTTTCGCTACTCGCGTTAGCGATTTCAAGCGAACACCGTATTTTCCGACCTGACGTCTTCAAAACCACTAAGTGTGCGGAGACTATGTTCTTCACATGACTCACTGCCGAGTGTAAACTACCTCCCTTGTGAACCTCGTACTTTTCCGATTTCCCTTTTGCGCACGTCCTAGATGATTTCTTGCATTCATGTTTTCGTTATCACGTTAATGGCTTAATCAAACCTTGTACTATTAGCTTACTAAAACGACTAATTTATAGCTCATGTAGTTAGTCTTCGATTTTAACCTATTAGTTCTCTTGCTACAGTTTAATCTGCTATTCATGCCACCGCTAGCTTGTATATAACCTGAACATAGGACGTCCAAAAAAACGAAAAAGAACCAAAAAATATTTTTTAGATTTACTTTTATTCGATGTTAAGAGAACTTCGCCCATTGCCAACATTACCGCATACTAGGAAATGTAGGCATTACAAAGGAGCCGAAACGTGGCTTCGAGCATACACTCAAGGGTGTCTACCAGAGCTGACGTAAGTACCCACTTAACAATAGCGGCGTCAACGAGGCTACAATAATCCCACTCGAAAGGAATAGAGGACGGTAACTCATACTGAGGTCATCTAAGAGGCTCTACGTCTTCGTGACTGCGGTTGAGCGGTTGTGTTCAACTGCACCCTTTGCTTACTGCTTCTTCAGCTCTTTGCCTGTCTCCTATTTCTTCATCTTAATAGCGATTCATCAACATAACGGATACTTATTTAGTGCCGAGCAGCTCACCAGCTGAGAAACGGTTTGCTCGCACCGAGCAAAGAAATCACGCGAAACTAACGAGTCGACTTATTGATGAATCATGGGAATTAATAGAACGGTTGCTCATTATGAACATGGCGAAAAATGATAACAGACCAATCGTGGGCCTGTCCAGATTTCAGAAAGGCCGAATTATAACGGAACTAACATGTCAGTGGTGACGTTTGTTAAAGATATGAACGAAAAAGCCAATGCAGCGCGATATGACGAGTAGAAACTGGCGAGGCTCCTTCCTCTGCAATTAAACGGAGCAGCCAAAACAAAATACGAGAACTATGATAACGTTCTAACTGGATTACAGAAAGGTTGCTGACCAGTTGAAAAAGACTTTCGTAGCCCTAAGTATGTTGAAGTAGCGAAGGCAAAAATTTATCACGTGAAGCAGGAACCCGGTGAAAATGTGATCATTGATGGTGAATGGGTGAGAGGTTTACTTGCCGACGCGTTTGCCGAAAGCAATCTTATCGCCATCGAAGAAATAATGTGCGAAACATTTGTACGCGGCCTTACAACGAATCTTCGAATTGCGGTAACGAAAAAAGGCAGTCATCACAGATTTTCAAAGATCTGCAACAAATTGCAGAAAACGAAAGTCATCTTGTTTAAATTGCGAAGCGTGAGAGCGGAACTATTGATAGCGCTCTTGTAAATGCAATTCCGGAAGGCGTTCAAAAGGCACACATTAGAGAATGCTATCTAAATCGAAGTTGCAAAAATCAAGGAAACTACCAGAATCAACAGTGGAATTCCGATGTTAGTTCATCGCGAAATTTTTCGCGAAAGGCTTCAACAATAATATGGAATATCACGAATGCTATCCTCATTCCTATAACGACAACGGCTACTACAACACGGGTGGAAATCGGAACCAGAGTGGATATCACAGACGCGGCTCTCAAATCCCTGGAAATAAGGAGTCACACAATTACGTGAGAAATGGTCAATGTGAAAACACCGATATCAGGATCATTCTAATGAATTTCCGCACGAGTCAGAAGTCACTGTGACGGCATAAAAACCTATTGCTTCAAAATAACGCCCTATATTATAACAAAGGGGAAAACATTCGGTTAGGTAAAGTAGACAAAGGTCACAAAAACGAGATTTTGTATCAGAATCACGAAAACCCCATTGCCGAAGGTTACTTGAGCAGTAAAAATACCTTGCAGTAATATTCACGCGCGATTTTACTGAAGAAAAATGAATAACGAAGTAGCAAGTTTCCTTCTAAGCCGCGTCGTTTACCAAAAGGTAAAGTCATAACGATTTCGAAATATTTTTGACATTTAACAGAATATACCGATGTCCGTAGAACTGATAAGGACATAGGGAAATTCGGACTATGACTACGACAGTGAATACACTCCCGCAAAAACTCATTTCGAGGTAACTTTCTATATTCTCACAAGAAGGTCGGAAAAATAACGATTGGTAGAATAACGATTTAATATAAACCAAATTCATAACGATATCTAATAAATATTAAAAGGAGCCATGCGAAGATACCAGTGCTCGAACTGGTACCTTGGAAGAAGAGGTACGAGAACTCCGACAAGCACTCTTGACTTGTCAGGAGCTAGTTGATGCGATGGCAAAGATGGTGAACAAGGACTTAAACTTGGTCGCCAATGTGGGTCACGCCGATAAAACGTGCCCTAGAGATGCGATGGTCGACGGCTCTAGAGATGCGGTGGCTCCAAACAAGGCTGGTGGCAGTAAGCGGGCAGCGATTCGAGCAATGCCTCGAAGGCACATGATCCGGAGGCCCTATGACCTGGCCCTAGGTTATGCACAAAATTTCGCCCTGTGCGTACTGAAAGCAATCCTCCCATAATCGTCTCTATGTCCATCGACCCATCATTTTAATTCATCATTGGAGTGAGATTTGTTTTTTGTTGTTATTTAAAAATTGCTGTGTTGTACATTTTTGTCGAGGCCGACAAATTCGAAAGGAAGGGCATGTCACGGTATAGTGGCCACCTCCTCTGTAAGCCACGCCCCTACATGGGTTGGAAGGTTGGCAGTCTCCCTAACTGCATTCTTGCTACATGGTTGATGTATATAATATAGATTAATAATGAAGGTTTGTAAAACCTCACTCCCAGACAGGAGCATGACAGTAATAAACACCACCGGCAGCAATGGTTGCCTGCCACGCTGTCACGTTGTGGTGTTTACGGTTGGCGGCGGCGATATGACCAACGGCTAAGTATCCATTGTCACCAGTCAGTGATTCATGCCTCTCTGCTTTATGTAATAGGATTTAAGAACACAGTTTCATATGTAGACGTCGCTCCTTCAGGTAGAACAATGTATCGTATCCATGACGTCCTAAAAGAAAAAAATCTGAACAAATTGAACGGTGATGATTGTAAGACTGCTATCAGAAAATCCATATTTTGAAGTGTCGAGAAATAGCATTCAAGACTTTAAAGAATTCTATTGTGTTTTCAGAGCATGTATTGTTCAGCGCTTTCTTTTCATTGTTCTCTTCAGTGTTTAAGCCGCATCAAGGGTTCAAAATGCACACAAAACCTTGAAGAAACCAAGACATATAAGGAACAAAGCAGTGGAAGAGACAGGAAGCGGGTCGTACGAATTTCGCTTCGGAAGGGGAGAGGTCATAAATGTCCCTCAAAGATCGAACCCCACGCTTAACTCTGGCTCCCGTTAGCACACGACGCCCGTTATAACGCGGATTTTCTCCGCTCCCTTCTAAACGTGCTATAACTACAGGGGCTGTGAAATGTAAGAAGAGCGGACTGCGTGGATTGAACGCTTACGAAAAACGGAGATGACAACATTTTCTGAGAAGGAAGCAAGCAGAGGGCTGTCACGAATTTGAGCTAATCTACCCAAGCCATCAAATCTGTGGATGGGTTTCTCGGAAAAAGGACTATTAAAAGATTAAAAAAGATTTATGATGAAAAGATTGCACGAGAAAGATCTATAGCGTTTCCCAACAAGGGCAGCAAAATTGTTTTACCCTCTTTGAACGTTACCATTGACGTAGTCGAGATCTTCTCCACGAAATTTTCCGAATCAGGTTGCTGTAAAAAGATTTGTCTTACTTACTCCCACTTGCAGTCATTGTGATTTTCCCAGTGAATCGCTATTCAAACGCTCCGAGAAGACACTTGTGCTGCAGAACTTCGTGAATATCCGCAGCACAGACAGGAAGCGGATGGTTTCACAATTTAGCGCACAAGCAAGTCTCCTCTAGCGAAACCATATGTCGTGGGTTGAGCAATTGAACGAATCTTGAACTTGATGGGCTTCAGCATCTCACCATCATCTAAGGAGTTTTATTGCAAGGCTTTTTGATACATATCGCTGAGTGCTGCAAAACGCAGTTGAGTGTGGAATAATGAGATGAATATTTAGAATGTTTGCTTGTCGCGAACTAAATTAACCACAGATGCTTTAATGATTCAACTATTTTACCTATTAAAAGTGCGTATTACCCAATGGTTATCGACTTGATGTTGTTCTGCAGTGCTGTGAGTAGTTACGTTGCCATTTTCCTCTGTCACTGCATCTTTCTACATACATCCGCACATAATATTCGCGCGCTCTTAAATTCAAACGTGCTATATAGCGCCACAGACACAAGCCTACTAATTCTTCATTCATTGTGCAGTTCTTTTGGCTCCCCAACGAACTCTTCAGATTGATGCCTCTAGCGTTTGATATATGGTCATTTTCAGAAGACATATAGGGTTACGTCTAAGGTGAGTGTCAAGTTTGGGTGACGTCGCTGTACAGCAAGACCTTACGCTAGTTCTTTATGATTTTTTCTTTGTGCGGTTAACTTCAGAATGGCATGTGCCAGTCTGCTCAAACGTTGCACTCAAATGCGCACGCACTTTTTTGCGCACCTGTACTAGGTACGGAAGAGTTCTCTTTGGATACATTTTATGAGCAAGGCTTCGATTTCGGTTGTTCAGTTCAGACTTTGCTTCCGAGACTAATTACTTTTAAGGGTTTGCTCATGATTTCGGTAGCATGCATAAATCTAGTCTCAAGACTTTCTTCAGGGCTGAAGAACCTGCTGAGAAACTGAAGGCAAGCTATGATAACCTGTAGCAGTTGGGTCCTGCTCAGGCAAATAAAAATGTTCTTAGTCACACATGTGGTTTCTTTCGAAATGTAATAGCAGATGGTGAAACTTATCCGCGCAAAACTGTAGAATTTGAAGTTTTGTGTCTTATCTGATTCCTCGTAATCTTCAATCACAGGTAACATATACAATACAAGTGCTCCGAAACGCCTAACGGCGTGTCTCACAATTGCGCGCTTCGCGCGACTTTGCAACATTACTGACCTATGGAAGGTAGTTTTTGTACAACTTAAAACTCGCTAACATCTAGGACCTGCTGCGTACTTTATTGGTATCGAACCGTTCACCACTTCCGTACGTTCATCATAGACATTCTCTCCGGACCGTCCAGTAACGTCATTGGTTTGTGCTGCGCAGTACTTCTCTCCCTCAGGTTGCTCCTCCGCAACCGTTTTGAAGCCCAACAGCTTGCGTTGCCGAACATCGTCGACACGTCTTCTGAATGCGGACGTCAATTGTCACTCGTTCCCCCTCAGTCGTTTCTTCTTACTGGATCGAATCACTGGTCCGCACCTTCTTGATCCCAACTCGTGGCTCACTTCATTGTTTCCACTATTGACCCCCCTACTGGTCTCTTCTTGCTCGTTTCCCCGTCCTGGTTCCCCCTCCGGGTTGCTCCTTTCCTTACTGCTTGCTCACCTGGTCCACCCTATAGGTCCCCATACTTCCCTTCTCCACCACCCGCTAGTGGTCCTCCCATGCTCACGGCGGACGTCGGTGAGGGCGCAGAGGAGTATCTCGAGCGGGTAACATTTTCCGTTCAACATGGGATAATGCCGACTTCTGAAAGCGGCCGCTCGTCAGACGACGCCGCTGACACTTTTCACTCCAGACGCTTGTTGCGCGACGTATTGAACCATCTCCATCTCCTTCTGGATCCAGATGCTCAGAAACGCGTGCAGATGCCGCCGGAGGAGACTGTACTTCCTCTGCTGCAGCATCATCCCATGTTGAAAGGCACATTTTGTCTGCGCGGGGTTCGATGAGGCGTATCTCACGCAGGTTTCTAACCTGCGTGAGATACGCCTCATCGAACCCTCCCCACGTGAAGGCTAGGTCAACTATATAGTGGTAGATAGATTATTATTTCGAGTTTTTAGGGAAGTTATCGGAGGATGAAGCTTTTCGTGCAGAATGGGATATTAAACATGTAATATTCCTTCAGTTTATGAGCTCTAAATGTCTACCTGTTGACAGCAAGAAATTTTACTGATGATATTATTGCAAGAGATATGCATTGTTTAAAAGCTTCAAAATTGATTGAAATGATTAAATTTGAACGAAGCCATGATCAATCGTCTGTACTCGAAAGTGGCGGGAACATTCGATCTGAACGAACACGTGAAGCGTCAGAATGCGTGACTTTCGAGGCAGCAGTGGGCTTTAGGAAAGGGGGGGGGTTGGAGGTGTACCTCTTCTTGCTTCTGGCCCTTTCATTGAACCTCAAATTTTGTCATCTGTCTCTTCGGGGAAAGCTGCCTGTTTGAAGTGCATGTGGCAAAAAAGTCAACACATTGTTTGCATGCGGCGAGCTCTTTGGGTGAACATCATTTCAACATACTGGCTCACAACATTCAAGTGGTTCACCCTTTCAAAACAGCGAATGGCGGGCTCTTGGTGGGGCACTCGTTGAGTCAAGCAGACGTTATATCCCTAGCACTTTCCCATTATCACCTACCCCGTTCCTTTTCAAACCTTTACCGTGAATATACCTATTTGAATAACGCTATCGCCCAGCTCATCGCCTCTTCCTCGCCTGAGGAAATGACATTCTTCAGCTGTATCGCTGAACTCTGCACGACACCAACGAAGGGAGTTAGCTGGTCATTTCAAACGTGTTTGTTTTTAGCTTCAAAAATAGGTTCACTAGTCCGCTCGCCTCGAAGTACAATGCAACTCTTACCTCTTTTCCTCCGAATTTTGACAGCTTCTTCTAAATCGCGCGAAAGCGAACACTACGAACGTAAAAACTGTAATGAGCTTTTGTTCAAACCGGTTTCTCCCTCTTATCCGCTTAACGCAGGATAAGAGGGGACGCCTGAGTCAATGTGGATTGCTCTGCTTCTCCCGCTTCTTCTGCTTTTCTGTCAGGGCGTAGCCGCGACGTACCGCTAGGGTTACGGTAGTCTATAATCTAGAGTAAGGCCGGCAGCAGAGTCTTGCGGGTGCCCGGACCCGCCATGACAACGGCGGATGGTGCGGCATCCGCAGGGTTACTGTACGCAATACTGCGTTCTTTTGCCGGCAGTTGCGAGCTCTAATAATGTCAGGGATGTAAGCAGAACGCTTTTTGTTTCGTGAAGAAGCGTTCTGTAAGCTAAGTTAGAAGTTCTTGAATGTAAGCCCCGAAATCTAATAGAACACTCCTTATAACTCAACAGTTCTGTACCATTTTGCGCTTGCTATCACTTTTGCCGCTCTACCTCCACTAAAACTTCTTCGGTTGACAAGCAGCTCGAGTATAATGTGGTAGCACGTGTGAATGACAGCATTCCCTCTTGTTGTTTCCGAGAGGTCTGCCCGATGCAGTTATAGCTCATTCTAAAAAGAACGGTCTGCATTGTTGTTGCATTTCTGTGCAAGGGTTTTCCCTAAACCTCACATGGCTAACTTGTGGCCGGAAGACTCCATATGCCTCCATTTGTCGACACGAACAGTGATTGTATTGTTGGTTGTCAAGCTCCTTTATGGACAGAAATTATGCACCAACCAATTATATTCTTAGCATGTAGATTCGTTAAAAAATGTTTATAAATGGATCAACCATAATCGACACCCTTCTATTACGCCCCTGGCGGGTCTCACCCGCAGCTCCTGGCACTGCGGGTGAGAACCGCCGTGAACTGCGGCAGCCCTCGGAGGCCTTTGCGTGCCGCGGCTCCGCGAGAACTCGTCCGCGCCGCAGCCTTCATCACAGCGGCAGCGTGGGTCCCACTGCGACGGGAGCGATATGGACGAGTTCTCGGGATGCTGCCGCGAGACTCTGTAGAGGCCCTAACACGCAGTCTGGATCAAAGGTGCACACGAAGTTCTGTGCGCTAAATTATTTTAACGAAATTTTTTAACGGAAGTTTTTCGCTAAATTTCCGGTAAATCGTTAATCACCTAATCGCTGCCAAGAATGGGTATACATTCTTTGGCCATCAGCGAAGTAGCACTAGCAATCGCTCACGCAATCGTTTGACGAGAAAATCCCGTTTGTCATCCCTTGCGTCTCAGACAGTGTCAGCACTTCTATTAGGAAGTGCGTTAGAAGGGCGGGACTGGAAAACGATGTCAAAGTGGTAGATACACCTCCAGATAACCTGAAATGTCGTTTAGTGCGCAACCGCGTGTATGACAGGAATTGCGAAACCCCAAATTGCGCCATCCTGCTGGTGACGAAGGAGACTGCATGGTTTCGGGGGTTGTCTACCTCATAAGGTGGAACAGCTGTGGAGGTGAATACATCGGTGAAACAGCTCGCCCCTTCTACGTTCGCGTTAAGAAACACCTGGAGGGGAAGAGCAGGTCACAACCATCAACTGCTTTGGGCTGCCATAGGGTAAACGACCATAACGGCGCCGACTTTGGGGTCACTTTAGAAATTGTGGTACGGAAGGCCCATAGCGCCGCATGCAAAACCCTGGAGGGTTTTTGGATACATGCCAAAAGCCCGAGGTTGAATCAGCTGAGGGAACGCATCTATATTACCAGCGAGCTCACCCCTTACATCAGTCTCGCCTTTAAGACAGTTTCACCTTGTGGGGTCTCCTGGGTGCTCTAAATGTTGGGTTGCTGTCACCACTCTCTGCTGGAAGGGTTGCTGTTGAATTTTCGCAAGGTCCTTGGCGATGTCTGGCCAAGTAGCTTCAACATATGTTTAGACCTTTTCAGAGCCTGAAGAAGGCGATATCGCCGAAACGTTAGTCGTCAATAAAGCGTGTACTATCTCGGTTCGAGTTCAGCACCACGATAAGCAATTCGACAACGATCAATGCCGAGATTCATCGAGGGTCGAACCTGGCAACTACGATGTGGCTTACACAAGTCATTACCAACAAGGTGTGGACAGAAAAATAAACAAACCTTCGGCAAAAAATTATCATCATGGTGTGGAATACACCAGGTATGGGATTATCAATCAAGAGAACGGTACTTAGTGGGCTGAAGCCCGCCTCGACAATGCATCTTAAAATGTAAGATCAGGCAGACCCCGAAGTTCCTCCCCCTTTCCTGGTTCTTTACGAAACCGTTTTGTGTCACTGTTATACGAACATCTACAATCTCGATGTGGGAACCAGCCCAATAAGTACCGAAAGAACTAACAAAAATACAACTAAAAGCCTATCAGTGGAATGTTAACACGTCGACGAACGTACGATTTTCGCGTGCCCTGTACGTGAGACCAATCGATTTTTTACACGACATCATGTCACACGGTCCCACTCGGCCGAATGGGTGTGACACGGTCGTTGACGTGTTAACGTTCAGGAAAGTAGCTTTCCGAATTTTTGTTATTAGGGCGCGTGTAGAAAAGTCGAAGGGGCACCGGTTTTTGCATGCAATCCTATACCAGGTTCCTGGCTCGATCAAGCCAACTAAGCCTTCCACCCCACCGGTGAATTTTTGGTCGGTGAATTGGTATCAGACTTGTCTGGAAAGGATAAACCGCTGACTTCCTCATCATAACTAACCATCATAACTAATTTAGTGCATGACCAATTACGCATCCAAATCGTCTCCAGGACATCCTGTAGAAGTAGAATGCGCGGCGCATCCCAAAAGGCATTGAGTGACGGCGTTCTTTATCCTTTCACTAGCGTTTTTCTCAAATCATTTAAAATACCTCCACCGACTGCAAACATTCTCTCCTTTTCGACTGCCTTAGGTGGCGAGCAAAGTATTCTGGGATAAGCAGCGCCAAGTGAGGATAAGCATATCTTACGAGGAGGTCAGACGACCACTAATTTTGTGGGTTTGTTGACGTGGTTGGGCTCGATGAAGAACATTTCTAGCTGCAATTGTATTATTTCCAAAAATCCAAATGCGCCATAGAGGGCATGAGAATGGCATAAAAACATCAAAATATTCTTCCTGACTTCAATAGCTTTTCAGGAATAGTCCTAATTGGGAGGATGAGGCCTGCAATATTAGCGAAGACAGACGGGAAAGTGATAAACTTACTGAGAAAAAAGGTCCGTTAAAAATTCCGTTCAATTTCTAAAAATTTCCGTTAAGTCGTTAAGCTGCATTTTAACGGAAAATGCCGTTAATTCGTTAAATTCGTTAAATCGTTAACCGTTAAATGTGCACTCCTGGTCTGGATTCAAGTCTGTGGACTCGCTGAGGTTCAAGCGATTCGAGGCTCAGCAACAATCAGGATTCAAAATTCAACACTCTCATGGTCAGTTAAGAGACAGGTGCATTTTTCTAGAGATTCATGCAATTGTCTAAGAAAAACTTCACATTTGGGAAGCTAATTTGTTTTTGCGGTACACTGTGCCCATGCACTTTGAGTTAATTGTAGTTGCTTGCAAATATTACATTTGCTGCTGCTCTCAAACATGAATATGGTAAAAGACCTCTACAATACCGCCCACGTCGGGCGGTTAAAAAGGCGGTTTGCGACGGAAAAATCTGTCGCTAACCGTCGCATGCTCATAACTCCTTTAATTTTAGGTTGTTTCAGAAACTGTTACCACCGCTCGATTAGTCTCCTCGAGATCTACACAAAAATATATAAACCTTTATCAGATCGCCGAATTTTCGCCGTGTATGGCCTAAAAATGACTGGAGCAGGCTCTTTGCGAGTGGAGAAGTTTATTTTCCATGACGTGCATGTTTTCGGAGTATCTCAAGAATGGCGTACGTTGTCAGTGCTCTGTCATGCCTGGAATGCTCCGAGAGTGCGCCGTGCACAATGCATATAGGATCGAACCTATCAATCGAAAAGGAAAAAGCATGTCCACTCCGCTTCGCTTCTAACTTCCCTTACTGAAAAATGTAAAGCCTCCAAGACTATTTCAAACTGTTTGGAGAACTTTATCAAATTTTTTTAGCCGCCCTACTCAGGATTTGCTCCATTCTGTATTTCTGCAACAATAGAACAGAAAACAAACCCACACCGCCCCCTGTGAAGGCCTCCCTATTCAAAATTAGTTCATACACATTCAAAAGCGCTTTTTCCTCAGTTTTCAAAAAGCTATTGGCTTTTCCAAATTTCGGAAAACTTACCGAGATATAAAAATTTTTACAAAATCACTTAAATTTTTTTCGCTTAAAAATCGAAGGCCACCACCCCGTATGAAGGCCTCTTTTTTTAAAGCCGATTTTTACAGTATGTGAAAGTTCTTTCTTTCTAGTTTTCAAAAAGTCACTGGTTTTTTCAAGTTTCCAAAAACCTAGTGAGTTATTATCATTTTTGTGAACGACCATTTTTTTTCGCTCCAATGATGTCGGTGTCATATCGACCAGGGCTCGATCTAATCTGTTTAATCTAATCTATTCGTTTCAGAATACCATGATTTTTACGCTATGCAGGGGTCAAGAGCTAAAATTCTTTGTGGCAGAAGTTTAACTGGGTAGATTGTCTCCTTCAGGTAATAATTGAATTTTCATGAAAAACGATAATTTGGAATACGATTCGTCCTAATCATATCGGAGATCGCAGCAAGGAAGCTTCGTTTTTCATCCTGTATTAATCACATCTCAAACTTTAAGATGGCACAATCCTCACTCTCTGATTTTCCTCCTTCAGAAGGTAGAGAATATTTGCTGCGAGAAGTCCTTCTGCTGCGCCTCCGTCACCGATTCGAAGAATGTCTCAAAAATTTTGTGGAGAGAGCGCATAAATCAGCTTTAGCAACTAACACGGGACATTTCAGAGAATAGTTTCGAATTCAGATGTTGCTCGTTCAAGTAGAAAAATGTGATCCTCGGAAAATCTGAAAAGATGAACTCGTGATTAATTCGACAATTACTTGCAAAAGTGATTTATTTATCAACTGTAGACAAACAAAATATTTTTATCAAAAAATTTCATACTTAAAGCCTTTATCAGCGTTTTTCTAGCAAATAACTAGCTCAAATTAAAAAAAATTGGCTAAGTTATGAACATTTTTGTGCAGTCACTCCGATGATTGAGGTGAAGGGTCGACCCAAAGTTCAGTTCACGACTTCACAAAATTTATCATAACTCGGATTATTTTCGAAAATCAAAAATCCCGCGGGACTCGAACCCGCATCTTCTGCTTTCCGGGCAGCGATGTTCACATTACACCACCGGCGCTGTTTGACCGCAAGTAACATCCGCGATATCCCCGAGGTCCGCAAGAGTTTTGATCGCAACAACACATCCTATAACAACATATAGCCGCTCCAGGCTAAACCAAATGTGTTAGAACAAAGCAAATGTGCTTTCCAACCATATAAGAACGGATTTCCAAAAAAGGGTCTTCATGCGCGGCGGGGAGGGGGGGGGTTCGATTTTCGAAACCTATTTTTGTGAAATGGTCCAGAAATTGGACCCCTCCCGCCGCGGATGAAGACCTCTTTTTAGAGAACCATGCCTACACTGTGAAAAAGCGGTTTTCTTCTAGTTTTTGAAAAGCTAGTGGAATTTTCAAAATTCGAAAACATTACCGAGTTATGAACCTTTCTATGAACGTTTAGCTTTATGGTCCAATGTTTGGTGCAAAGTCGACCAGAGGTCGACTCAACCTGCTCGATCCAGAAAATTATGTTTTTTTTTTAACCGTGAATTGATTAAAACGTGAAGGTCTCCTCAAGACAGCTTATCCGGACTTCCATACCCTCCGTGTGGATGCAGACGTATGAGTCATCCGGCTGCCGGCCGGCCGCGCGCCATCGGTCGGCGTGATGACTCACCAGGGAATGCCGTCAGCCTCCCATGGAACTTCGGATTGATGGTGAGACCTATATCACGTGAAAGAGCTCGAGACGCTGGTGACAGATATGTAGACCAAATTTGCTAAGTGGATCTTCTAAGCGACTTATGGCCGGCGGAAGCCGCGATGTCTTCCATTGTTAGGCGGGGCATACTTCCATCGTCGCGATGCCATCGCGTTGGCCAGTTCATGGCCATTCCGCCGCGTGCGGCCGAATAGTCAAAGGAAACTTTGCTGCGGCCACCGCAACGGTGGCAGCCGGTATGTGCGATGGCCTCCCGCGCTCATCGCAGGCATGGCATACTTTTTCGTGCGGTGTTTAGCGTTGGTCCTGGACGGATCGCCGTGCAGAGCGATGGGCGATGCGACGAGCATTCCATCGCGGCAACGGGAAGTATGCACGAGGCCTAGGCGCGCTCAATCAGCGTTGGGCGCAGTATTGCGTGATAATCAGCGGCTCGGGTATCAGCGCCGTCAGCAGCGGAGGCGGCATAGTGGTAGAGTGCTCGCTCCAAAGGTTTGGGTTCATTGGTTCGGTTCCCGTCGCGGACGGGTTTTTTGCATTTTGTGACCTATCTTCGACGAGGACCTATAACCTCATTTTTAGCACATTTTTGAGCGCACGGCTTATGGCGATTGCATTTACGTCTATTTGAAGACGGAAACGTGTTTCAGGTAAAATGTTTTATTCATGGCGTGAAGCAAGTCAGAAATTCAAATCAAAACAAAATAAAAAGCAAAAATTAAATCGAAAATCAACAAAACTTAATAAACATAATAAATAAAAAGTAAAGGCACTAGTTAAACGTTCCGACTCCACCGACACGACTTCAGTCGAACAAATTTTTTTCGCTGAAACTTCGTCTAGGGGGTTATTTGGGGTGCTGATCACGAATCTGACATCCGTTTTTCACGATCCGGTCGGAGACCACCCATACCTTTAACAAGGTGGTCCAGCAGAGTCACCGATTTCGCTGAAACTTCGTCAGAGGGGTTGCCTGGGGTGCTAATCACGAATCTGGCATCCGTTTTTCACGATTCTGTTGGAGAGCACCCATACCGTTGCTACAACTGTTCGGCCGAAGTCGTGTCGGTGGAGTCGGAACATCTAACTAGTGCCCAGCGAAATCGGTGACTCCGCTTGGGCCATCCTTGTTAAAGGTATGGCTGGTCTTCAACCGAATCGTGAAAAACGGATGTCAGATCCGTGATCAGCACCCCCAATAACCTCCCTAGATGAAGTTTCAGCAAAAAATTTTTTTCGATCGATTTCGTGTCGGTGGACTCGGAAATGCAAAAACTTAAACGTAAACGTAAATGCAAATCGCCATAAGCCGTGCGCTCAAAAATGCGCTAAAATGAGGTTATAGGTCCTCGTCGAAGATAGGTCACAAAATGCAAAAAAACCGTCAACGGCGGGAACCAAACCAATGAACACAATCCTTTGGAGCGAGCACTCTACCACTGCGCCGCCGTCGCTGCTAACGGCGCTGATAGCCGAGCCGCTGATTACCGCGCAGTACTGCGCCCAACACTGATTGAGCGCGCCTAAGGGCCTCTACAGAGTCTCGCGGTAGCACCTCGAGAACTCGTCCATATCGCTCCCGCCGCAGTGGGACCCACGCTGTCATTGTGGTGGAAGCCGCGGCGTGGACGAGTTGTCGCGGAGCCGCCGCTCGCAAAGGTCCCCGAGGGCTGCCGCAGTTCACGGCGGCTCTCACCCGCAGCGCCAGGAGCTGCGGGTGAGACCCGCCGGAGGGCGTGGTAGGTGGGTGCCCACCTATTATGGCTTATCTATTCTAAACATACGGGAAGTATGCAACAAACAACGAATCTACATGCTAGGAGTATAATAGGTTGGTGCATGATTTCTGCCCATAAAAGAGCTTGACAACCATCAGTATAATCTCGTTAGTGTCGACAAATGGAGGCGTGTGGAATCCTGCACTCAAAACGCAACGCAAAAAACCTTAGCACGATATTAGGTAACCTTCATTGCACTGCAAATCTTCGTGGCCTTCCAGCCACAAGTTATCCGTGTGAGGTTTAGGGAAATCCCTTCCACAGAAGGCAACAACAAAGCAGACCGTTCTTTTCAGTATGAGCTATAACTGCATCGGACAGATCTCCCGGACTCAACAAGGCATCGGAGGGAATGTTGTCATCACAAGGGCTACCACAATATCTTCGAGATTGTCAACCGAGGAACTTTTAGTGATGAAAGAACGACAAAAGTGAGAGCAAGCGCAAAATGGTACAGAACTGTTGAGTTATAAGGAGTGTTCTATTAGATTTCGGGGCTTAGATTCAAGAACTCCTAACTTGGCTTAGAAAACGCTTCTTCACAACAACAAAAAACGTTTTGCTTACTATACATCTGACATTCTTATATGTCGCAACTGCCGGCAAAAGTAGGCAGTATTGCGTATAGTAACCCTCGCAGCGCCGCACCACCCGCCGTTGTCATGGCGGGTCCGCGGCACCCGCAAGACTCTGCTGCCGGCCTAACAAATGGAAGACATCGCGACTGCCGCCGGCCATAACTCGCTTAGGAGATCCATTTAGCGAATTTGGTCCACATATCTTTGATCAGCGTCTCGAGCTTTTTCACGTTATATAGGTCTCAATCCGAATTTCCATGGCAAGCTGAAGGCATCCCCTGGTCAGGACGTCCGCCTAAGTGCGAATCAATCGGACCTGCTTGACCCTGGTTGGGGCATACGCCACGAACACAGTCGAAGCTGGCAGGGAGCCACATCGCTTCAGTCGCAGACGTCCGGTTCGGGTTGTCAGAGGCGCTTACGAATCGATGTTCATGGCCAAGTGCGTGTTGATGAGGACACCAACGCCGCCTACTCACCTGCTGTCGTATGTTCCAAATAACAGTTCTTCTCCAGAGCCGAAGGTGGCGTGTAGTAGTGGTGTCTTCTCTTTTCGATCAGTCCGATGACGTCGTACTTGATCTTCCTGGCTTGCATCATCAGGTCCTCGACGGATGCTTCCGGTGCAAGCGTGCCGGCGTTATAAGTACGGGTCGTCATCCTAGTCATTCTCAGGTTTGCATAGCCTGGTTAGGCACTGAGATTTTAGCAGCCTCTCCGTACTCGTCCTTCCTATCGCTGCAGAAATTGGGCACTTTCGGGGTTAGGGGAATGAGGTCCTTTAGCTTGCTGTGTTTGCCTGGAGTATCCACGGGTAGCTAGTCAAAACTCCGTGCAGCCAGACAGACTGCCCGAAGGAACGGGGCGAGTCTTCTCACCCTTCGAATCCCCTTACGACGGGCTCCCAGTCTACCGAGTGCAAGCTTTTGTACAGGCTGACGCACTGCACACACTGTACATGGGCATGCCGCTCCCACACACAAGTAACGAGTCGACCCGACACAGCAGGAGCAAGGGTGCGGGAACGTCTGCTAATTTCGGCCGCGACGCCGCCGTCCACGGCAAGCCTGCGATGGCGCCACGAAAACGCGTACGACTTGCAAGGCTCCTTGCGTGTGGGCCACGCACCGATTAGCGACAGCTGGCGAATTGCCGATCCTCGCCCGCCCTTGATGATTGCCTGCTGTTGAACTGTGCTTCAGTCCTTATACACACTTATAACGTCAAACTGGACACTTTTTACGGCAGAACGGACACTCTTGCAAACAGGCCTAACGCTTTTGAAATCAAGCTGAACATCTTCCAAACCAAAACGAGCTCCTTCCACATCAAACTGGGGACTCTCCAAAAAGGTTAGAATAATTTTTGTTCGAAAATTTTCAGAATAATTTCGTTGAAGATTTAATTTGCCTACTCAATAAGTGGAAACATTGTTTGAAATTTTATAAAAATCTAATTTTTGAGAAAAAATAATGGTCTAAAGTCTGTTTTAAAGAGCGGAAAGGCGTCCCGGCCACTTCTTGTGGCTTAAAAAGAGGTTACGTCACGCCCTCGTGAACGGCACAACAAAACAACTGAAAAGAACACTCATACCCACGCGGCCCGAGATCCCCCTTATCAAGGGAGCTCGGAGGCTCTCTACCGACCGGACCCATGGAGACATATGCAAAATTTCGCACAAAATCTTTTCACTTAACGGAAATAGTCAGCGACATAAAAATATTGGTGCGTGTTGACATGAATGGGCGATGTCGATGTTGTTGTTTTTTGTTGATTAAGTGCATGCAAGATTCTCATAGACCACTTTCTGCAAGAATGAATAAGCAGTTCTCTGAAACAGCAACAGATCCTACAAGTGCATTTCGATATCCATATCGGAATTTTCCCGAGAAAGCATTTATCGCCTTAATAGGCTAATATTGTTTTGGGTGAAAATCTTGATGCTTGAAACGCTAGGCATACAGGCTGAGAAAAACCACTTCCCTTCAGACGCCTGGCACCTATAATTCGCTGGCTTTCAGATGAAGACTTGGCTTTGGCTTTCCGATGGTTTTCCTTCTCTGCTTGAACTGGGCGCGGAACGTCATTCTTTTATCAGCAAGGCCTCGCCATTTCTTTTCGCAAAATAGTGGGACGATTCCGATGGGGTGTCAATGAGAATTCGCTCGACGATGTCTAACCACAAGGGCTTAACGCTGCGTTGAGGAAGAGTCGAATTCGACGACCATCCTTGCAGACTCATCTTCTGGTCGTGTCGAGATGTCCTCGGTAGATGATGCATTGCTGTCGGAATGTCGCCGCTTATTCCTCTTCGACGATCGCCTCAATACCCGTTGCTCGAGACATTGTTCCATCCTCAAAAGGTTGAATCACCATAGTTCATTCAGAGCCGTACTGACATCACACCTTTGCGGTCGAATTCGCATCAGTCCCCACCAAGCCTGAGCTGTTTATAGGTTTCTTTTCTCACAACAAGTCCACGAGTTCTCGAAGTCTACTTTTGCGTATTCGGCCCAAACTTTTCTTATTTACCAATAAATGTAATAGTATGTAGTATGCATGTTAAGGTTGAAAACTCATTTTCTAAGAGCTATCCATGCACTAGCGGAGTACCCCAGGGTGGCGTGCTATCACCTTTACTGTTTCTTATCTACACGTATGACTTACCTTCAAAGTTAAAAACACATCCGTCAGTTAAAGTACAGTTATATGCTGACGACATTAAGGTTTATGGAATCTACAATCATCACAACAACACAGAAATCCGCTATGCTTTATCGCAGTCTATCAATGATGGAATGGGCTTCCGTCTGGCAGATTCCCGTGAACATCTCGAAATCACTAGTTCTCCATATTGGGAAAGATGCAAGCATTTCGTACGTGTATAAAGACATTCTTTTTAAAACCGTCACTGAGGTGCGCGATCTAGGGATCTACATAGATCGTCAACTAAACTTCAAATCGCACGTTGACAGAATTGCTAAAAAGGCATTCTCCACTCTTTTCTGCATCCTTAGAAATGTTCAATGCAATGAGCCGTTTATTTTGATCAAATTGTACAAATCGTATGTCCTGCCAATCCTTGAATATGGGTCGCAGATTTGGAGCCCATTCACCAGAAAAATGCTAACGAAACTTGAAAAAGTTCAGCAGGTTTTTACTAAAGTGTTAATATGGAGATGGTCATCACCTGCGGTTCCATCTTCGATGCCTAATTATAGGGAAAGACTAAATTTATTTTGTCTAAAAAGCCTACTTTACAGGCGCACCCTATTCGATGTTACTTTCTGTTTTAAAGTTCTCAAAGGTAAACTGAAAATAAAATCTTCAAAATACTGGATATTTAGGCCCTGTAATGGACGTGTTGGTAGGTTTTCCATCCAGCTTTCAGCAGTACGCCGGATTCGTCGCATGCATATGTTAGACTCTTTGTTTTATAGGGGAGCTCGCTGGCTCCAGATCTTACCACGTGACATATTAGATTCGTCAAATATTTTTGCTTTTAAAAAGAGGCTGAAGCAAAGAGATTTTCTTTCAGATCTGCAAATCACCGACTTCTGAAGTACTTCTGTATATTATGGCCATTGAGAAGTTCATATATTACTAGAATATTAACGTGTTTCCCTGAAAAGACAATGCGAAACAATATCTTATTATCTCTCGCAGACGATTATGATGACATGAAGATTATTATTTTATTAATGGATGGAGTATTTTCGTTTTCATTTTTGACTTACTATTAAAAGTATTTTGCAGTACTTCAATCATCTATTGGGTACTTACATATTGTCTCTGATCTATACGAGGTTCTATATTCCCTATGTGCTCTACAGACCACTAGACACTACATACTACTCTCTATATATCTATATATCTGGATTATTCATGGATTGATATTCATGATTAAGTCTTTTTGCTTTCCGATTCTTACTTACCTCTAAATTAAAGTATATTGCAGCACTTAAATTGTCTAGTGTGTCCATTACATGCTGGCTGTGTTACATACTGAGTGCTGCCGTCTATATTCTCCTTGTGAAGTACTACAATCTACGAACTACTACGTGTTCACTACATATATCTCTATATATATCTATATATACATATTTATATATTCTACCAACTCTATATATATATCGGTGGCTAACACCGTATCCGACGACATTATCGACGTTCCAGAACTGCATCCGTTCATACGGATAAATAAATAAATAAATAAATAAATAAATAAATCTCGCTAAAAACAATCAAGGTTTTTCTTTTGTAGCCACAGATCCACAGATGTGAGGAAAGGCACAGACATCACCAATTCCCCTGCATTCTGGCCATTTTTCTTATTCCTTGTGCGGTAGTGCGCTGACAAGTCCCAGCAAAGGGTCTCCCGTGTCTTTGCCGTCGTTCCCAAATGACGTCGGGTAACTGCTGGGACTGCCTGACATATCCTGCGGCAATGTTGTCGGCACCAAGCAGCTCACATCACAGCGCTCACAATGACCCGTCCTCGTCGTAAGGTCTTTCGGCAGAGCCCTCTATGAAACTATGTTCATTCAAAGGGACTTAGGTCCCGTTTGGTAAATATCGCGAATGACTGAAAAACAGGATATTCTACTCTACTTTATATTACTGTCCAGTGGTTTACTCCAGTGGCAAATACTCGCTGGTTTGTGGACTGTCCATATCTGATCCCCTCAAGGGTGTTTTCCTCATTTCGCTCACTTCATCGAGATCTCTAGTCTACGGCGTCCTTCTATTATTTCGTTGATCCTTTTCATGATCAGTTTCCATTTGATTCTTGGTACTTCGAATTTCCTCAGAGAAATTGGGACTAACCTCGTGGGGTGAACTCACTTTCTTAGAATGAGTCACATCAACTCTTGCTGTTGCTTGCTTAGCTTCAGCTGGATTGGAGCTGCCTTCAGTCGTGTACTAAGGTCCTCATTTCGCGCAACAGAAGACTCTAGAGTACTTCGTCCAGGTGTGTCATACCGCGTTTATCCAGCTCCTAATAGCCTAACCCACGCTTTGTTTCTTGAAGAATTGGCGCTCGCCAATCCCCACCTCCCTCACAGTTCGCGATTTGTACACAGATTGGAGCTTATGAATTTATTTATCTATTTATCGCAGAGCCTCGTGGCGCGTCCCCGGGTGGTGGATGGAGGAATTAAACGCGAACCAAATGCGACCGTGTATTGCCCAGAGACGCAGGTGGGGTGCAGGGGATGGACTCCTTGCTCCTGCTGTGTCGGGTCGACGTGTTCCTTGTGCGTGGGAGCGGCATGTTCGTGCACAGTGTGCGCGGACGTGCCCGTGACTGTGCGGATTGTAACTGTGTCGGCTCGGCCAAAAGCTTGCACTCGGTAGACTGGGAGTACATCGTAAGGCGATTCGAGGCCACCTCAAAAGTCTCGCCCCGTCCCTTCGGGCAGTCTGACTAGCTACCCGTGTTGTATGGAACTCAAACACAGCAGCACTAAAAGGCCTCATTCCCCTGACCCCGAAAGAGCCCCCATTTCTGCAGCGATGGGAAGGACGAGTACGGAGAGGCTGCTAAAATCTCAGGGCCTAACCAGGCTGCGCAAATTGAGAAGGACTGGGATGACGATCTGTACTTACAACGCCCGCACACTTGCATCGGAGGCATCCGTCGAGGACCTGATGGTGCAAGATCAAGTACGACGTCATCGGACTGACCGAGACGAGAAGACACCACTCCCTCCACGCCGCCTACGACTCCGGAGAAGAACTGTTCCTCGGAACATGCGACAGCAGGGGAGTAGGCGGCGCTGGTGTCCTCGTCAACACGCACTTGGCCATGAACATCGATTCGTACGAGTCTCTGACAACCCGAATCGGACGTCTGCGACTGAAGCGATGTGGCTCCGTGCCAGCTTTCACTATATTCGCCGCGTATGCCCCAACATCCGACTACGACGACGAAGAGATCGAAGCCTTCTACGTGGAGCTGGAGAAGTTCTATAAGGAAGATCACACCTTCTACAAGGTGATTGTCGGCGACTTCAACGCCAAGATCGGGCCACGAAGGTCGCCGGAAGAACTTCACATCGGAACCCACGGTTTGGAGTGGAACGAGCAAGGTGAAGGACTATCTGAGTTTATCGTGTCGACCAAGACCATCCATGGAAACTCACAATTCCAGAAGCCTCCCTCCCTACCTGGACCTGGGAATCCCCGGATGCCCAGTTCCATAACGAGATCGACCACATCATCTTCAATCGCAAGCATTGCCTGACCGACGTCTCCGTTGTCCTCAAGTTCTACACGGATCGGAACGCCGCCTCCTTCGCGCGAGGCTTCGCTTTTCGCGTCAAGGAGAGAAGGCCGCGCAGTTCAAGAAGAGGAATCCCAGAACTACCATCAACTGGGACTTCTACACCTCTCTTGCCGGCCTTTGGGAAAATGCTGTCATGGGCAACGTCGATGAGGAATACGACCACTTCGTGCACCATCTCCGCGATAGTGCTAAGCGAGCCGAGAGCTTGAAGACCACAAAGAGACGCCTGTCTCTGGAAACTCTCGAGCTTATACGCATTTAGCAGCACCTACAGGCTGACGTCCGAGCTTGCGAAGCTATGCAGAGCGGCGATAAAGGGAGATCTCAAGGAGAGAAGGCGGAAGTGTTGGCTGAAGCAGCAGAAGCAGGGTTGGGCATCCGCAATGCCCGCCGTAACTTCGCCAACTTCAAGACCAAGATGACCGCTCTCCGACGTCCTGACGGAACCATCACCTCTTCCAGAAGGACCATGGTGAAGGTCATCCACGACTTCTACTCCGCACTCTTCGATAGCCACGTCCACCTGCCCCATGCTACCTGTCAGGGTGCAAGGTTCCATCTTAGTGGAAGACCAGCAAGACCGTCATGGTGTACAAGAAGGGAGAGTGCACGACATTGGCAACTATCGCCCGATCTGCCTGCTGTACGTAGTCTACAAGCTGTTCACTCGAGTCATCTTGAATAGGATCAGCAGAACGCTGGACGAAGGACAGCCATGCGAACAAGCAGAATTTCGGGGAGGATTCAGCACGATCGACCACATACACACTATTACGAAGCTCATCGAAGTCTCGCGAGAGTACAAGCTGCCGCTGTGCCTTACGTTCATCAACCTGGAGAAGGCATTCGACTCCGTCGAGACTGAAGCGGTCCTCGAAGCCCTGCTCACTCAGGGCGTTCCTACTCAGTACATCAGAGTCCTTCGAGAGCTGTACAGTGGATTCACGACCAAGATCTCTCCATTCTACAACGACGTCGTCATATACGTGAGGAGAGGGGTTCAGCAAAGGATACCATATCCCCGAAGCTCTTCAGCGCCACCCTCGAAAACGTCATGCGCGAACTAGAATGGGAAGACATGGGAGTGAAGGTCGACGGCCAGCAGCTGCACCATCTTCGTTTCGCTGACGACATCGTGCTCATAACACCGAGCATCAGCCAGGCGGAGCGAATGCTGGCCGATTTCGATCGTGTATGTGGGAATGTTGGACTGCAGCTGAATCTTACGAAGACGATGTTCATGAGGAACGGACAAGTTCCTGATGCTCCATTCTCGCTCAACGGAACGAACATATCTGAATTCTCCAGCTACGTGTATCTGGGTCGCGAAGTCAATATGGCCAACGACCTAGCGCCGGAGCTGAGCAGGAGGAAACGAGCGGCTTGAGGAGCTTTCAAGAGCGTCGAAGAAGTCGTGAAGAAAACGAAGAACGTCCGACTCCGTACCCACCTATTCGATTCTACCGTTCTTCCTGCCTAAACATACGCCTCAGAAACCTGGGCTACACGAAAGCAGGATGAACACGCGCTCAGCGTCGCGCAGCGTGTAATCGAGAGGACGATGCTCGGAGTGACACGGCTCACGCAAGTGAGAGAAGGCCTCCGGAGTTCGAGCTTCGCCGACGTTCGAAGATCAGAGACGCTGTCGCGTGGGCCAAGTTCTCGAAAATGATGTAGGCCGGCCACGTAATGCGCTTTGCAGACACCCGCTGGACGAGAGCCGTTACCGACTGGATTCCGCGGGATGTCATGAGAACACCGGGACGCCCACCAACGCGTTGGTCGGACTTCTTCGTGAAAGCCCTGAACGACCGATATGACGCTCTTCGTGTTCCTCGAGCGAGGAGGATCCATTGGACCACTCTGGCACGCGACCCATCACCTTCACTGGACCCCCTTAGCTGGCCCCTTGTCACTGGTTTCCCTTTATTGCCAGCCCTTTTCCGGTTCACTCTTCACTGGTCCTCCCTTCTTCTTCATCAGTCCCTACTACTGCTCCCACATTCACTGGACCTCCCTTTACTGGTCCCCTATTCGCTGGTCATCCTATCTTTCACCGATCCCCATTACTGGTCCCACCCTCACTGGTCCCCCTTTTATTCATCAACCCTTTTCCGATCCCCCTTCACCTGGTTCCCTCTTTCACTGGTCAACTTTCTATCGGTCCCCCCTTCATTGGACCCTTCCCCTCCTTCACACCGGTCCACCCTTCACTGGACCACCTCCCCCCCCCCCCCTTTCACCGGTCCCCATTACTGTTCCCTTCCTCACCGGCCCCATCATCACTGGACCCTACCCCTCCTTCACCGATCCACTTCACTGGAGACCCCTCTCCCCTCCTTCACAGGTTCCCGTTCACTGGATCCCCCTCACCGGTCCCCATTGCTGGTCCCACTTTCACTGGTCCCTCCCTTATTGGTGAACCCTTTACCGGTCCCCCTTTCCTTTCCTCACCGGCCCCATCTTCACTGGACCCCTACCCCTCCTTTACCGGTCCCCCTTACTGGAACCCTATACTTCACCGGACCCCCATTACCGGTCCCACCTTCACTGGTAACACATCGTTTGAATCCGGAATCGACATCGGTGACACCTCTTTAGAACCCGGACGCCTGTTTAACAACGTCGGTGACATGTGTTCTCAACCCGAACGTGCTTTGCGCGACATCGGTGACACGTCGTCTGAATCTGAAAGCCCTTTCGCGACATTGGTGACACCTCTTCTGAATCCAGGCACCTGATGAGCGACGTCGGTGACATGTCTTCTCAAGCCGGACGTGCTTTGCGTGACATCCTTGACACGTCGCGTGAATCCGGAATCCTGGCGCGACATCGGTGACGCGTCGTCTGAATCTGGAAGGCCTTTGGCGACATCGGTGACACCTTTTCTGAACCCAGGCACCTGATGAACGACGTCGGTGACATGTCTTCTCAAACCGGACCTGCTTTGCGCGACATCAGTGACACGTCGTCTGAATCCGAACACCCCTTGCTCGACATCGGTGACACCTCTACTCAACCTGAAACATGGACGCCTGTCGACAACTACAACAGTTGACAACTGACTACTACAACCCTCCCCCCCCCCCCCCCCCTCCTTCCCCATACTTCCTCCCAACACACTCCTTCAGCACTTCTGTGCAAGTAAACACACAGACACACACGCACTCATCCACAGACAAACGACCGTTCTCCCTTATATATAGTAAGACAAGTGCTCCGACACGCCTAAAGGCGTGCCTCGCACTTGCGCGCTTTGCGCTACTTTGCAGCATCATTGACCTATGGAAAGTAGTTTTTGTAAAACTTAAAATTCGCTGACATCTAGGACCTGCTGCGTGCTTTACCGGCATCAAGCCGTTCGCCATTTCGGTACCTTCATCATAGACATTCTCTCCGGACGTCCATTGGTTTGATCTGCGCAGTACTTCTGTCCCTCAGGTTGCTCTTCCACAACCGTTCTCATGCTCAACATCTAGCGTTTCCGGGTATCGTTGACATCTCTTCCGAAGCCAGGTTCCCCATCACTCGTTTCTTTTTACGGATCTAATTGCTGGTCCGCATTTACTGGTCTTCCCTTCCCTCTTTAGTTTCCCCACCCTCCTGGTCCCAACTCCAGGTCCACTTTTTTGTTTCCACTTTCAACCCCTACTGGTCTCTTCTTGCTGGTTTTCCCGTCCTGGCCCTTCTCCTTTTTCCTTTTCGGTTGTTCTTTTCCTTCCTGCTCGCTCTACTGGTCAACCCTAGAGCTTCCCTTAGTGCCCTTCTCCATCACATCCTTAGTGGGCCTCCCATGCTAACGGCAGAGTCGGTGACACATAATCAGAATCAGTACGCTTGTTGCGCGACGTAGAGGGCCCATGTTCTGGATCCGGAAGCTCAGAAGACCCGCCTTCCGAATTAAAAAGCTCAGAAGCGCTCGCAGTCGCCGCTATGTCGAGCCTGATAAGGCTATGCATATGGCAGATTCCTTGTTTCCCGTATGAATTCCGGCTCTCTTCTTGTTGGTTCCTAGTCCTGGTCCCGACTCCAGGTCCCTTCTTCCAGGACGGAATCCTTACTACTCTCCACAATTAAGTAGCTCTCCCACGCTCACACACGACGACTGCGAGCGAACGACCATGGCGTGTCATCGATGTCACATTTTCTAAATCCGTACTCTCTTACTGGTAATGGATCCCCTTACTGATCCTTTTAACTGCTCTCCCCCCCCCCTCTGATTGTTAACTCCCTACTGGTCCTCCTTAATGCCTAAACCCTTCTTGGTGTCACCTCCTGGCCTGCTTCATTGATCCCCCTATCGCCCCCCCCCCCATCCCGATGCTTCCTCCAAGTCGCTGCCTCCTGGTCGCTGTCCGTTCTTTTCACCCTCAAAGTCTCCCTTATACTCTTACCCCTTTGTGGTCTTCTTATGCCAATGGCACGAAGTCGGCGGCACGGCTTCTGAATCTGGACGCTCAGGAACGCGCGTAGGTGCTGTTGTGTCAAGCAGTAAAAGCAGCGCTTTCCATGCTGCAGCAATTCCCACGTTCAATGGGAAATTTTCACCGCGCTGTGGATGATACAGCGTACCTCACTTACGATTAGATTAGATCATATGATCGCTCTTGCTGTGGATGATGCGGCCTACCTCACTTAGGTTAGATCACTCGACCGCTCTCGCTGTGGGTGATACGGCGTACCTCACTTAGGTTAGATCATTCGACCGCTCTCGCTGTGGGTGATGCGGCGTACCTCACTTAGGTTAGATCATTCGACTGCTCTCGCTGTAGGTGATGCGGCGTACCTCACTTAGGTTAGATCATTCGACCGCTCTCGCTGTTGGTGATGCGGCGTATCTCACTTAGATTAGATCACTTGACGGACAAACTCTTTTATATATAGGTGGTGAAGGATATTACGAAAACGAAATGTAAACTATAGGGAAAATTAGAATTGATATCTCATGCTGTAGCGTTTATTCATTTGACGGAGAAGTTGGTGACCAATTTGTATATTTAGAGCAGAACATATCAGAGGCAAGGGTGTATAGATAGGAACTTGGATAGTAATGTGGAGCCAGCCACTTCCATGCACAGATAGCGTTGCTGATGCCAAGAAGTGACCTGCATCAGTCTGCTGTCATGGCTTATTACATACGGAAGTCAAAAAATTTCTGTATGAAAGAATTTGTTGGCAGCGAACTTAGGTAAAACAAAAGAATAACACAGGGATTGCAATGAATCCGTTATCTAAAACTCAGCCCAGCTATAGTGTGGTTATTTATATTAACTCACTCTCGAGCAGCATGCCTGGTTGGTCAACACCTAAGCCGCAGGTTGTAGCCTTCCCTACTTAGGCGAGGCAATGCTTCTTTCAGTGACAGCCATTGTCACTTCTATAGCCACAGCAGCTTGACGACAAAAACCAAAGCGTCCTGTAGAATGGCAAACATTCGAAACATTTTAAATGAAGTCTAAGGTCTCCTGCCAACCAACTTACTCGCCCTCAACTTAGCCTAAGGCCACAAAATGACGTTATAAAATGATAAAAGGAATAATCCCAGTATTAGCACAATGGCGCGGCATCGCTTCGGGGACAAACGTTCACCTTGCAGGGAGCAAGCAGGGAAAAAGAAATAACATTATCAGGAACATTAACATTAACATCCTAACCGATAATATTGATATTTTCAGCGGTGATATTGCTTTCCTCTCAGAAATTAGGTCGGCCAATATTATCATCGTTTTACCTGTGTTACCGGTTCGCTCTCAGAATTAATCAATCTGGGCGATTGTTGCGTCTTTAGCTCAGACTTTGATCAGGTAATCAATATCAACCGATATATTGATATTTTTGAGCGGTGATATAAGTTCCTCCGACTGCGCTACAGATGTAAGTTTCCTCTCAGGCCTAACCGATTGGGATGATGTCCCTCGGGGAATCCGCGATGGGTAATATCTACCGATCCATATTATCCATTGCTTGAGCGGAGCAAGATGTGTGATTGTGTTGGCCGTCAGACGCGCTTATCAACAGGGAAGGTGCTTCGTTCGGCAGTCAACATATCGATAGATATTATCGATTGCATGACGGTGTTACCGGATCTCTTTCAGACTTACTATCGGGGAGGGAGTTCCGTGATTCTATTTATGCCGACGGAGAGTCGATCAGGTAATCAGCCACCATGGTGAAGCTTCGATAAGGCAATCAAGATCCTGTCACCTGTATCACCTGTCGTCCCGCTGATCATCGACTTGCTCGAGCGGGCGCCAGCAGCGCCTCCTTTCGTCCCTGTCGCGTGCCAGAGTGGTCCAATGGATCCTCCTCGCTCGAGGGCCACGGAGAACGTCATATGGGTCGTTCAGGGCTGTCACGAAGAAGTCCGACCAACGCGTTTGTGGGCGTCAAGGTGTTCTCTTGACTTCCCGCGAAATCCAGTGGGGATGGCTCTCGTCCAGCGGGTCTCAGCGAGTCGCATTACGTGGCCGGCCTACCTAATTTTCGACGACTTGGCCCACAGCGTCTCTGATCTTTGAACGTTGGCGAAGCTCGGAACTCCGGAGGCGTTCTCTCACTTGCGTGAGTCGTGTCACTCCGAGCATCGTCCTCTCGATTCCACGCTGAGCGCGTGTTCATCCTGCTTTCGTGTAGCCCAGGTTTCTGAGGCGTATGTTTAGGCAGGAAGAACGGTAGAATCGAATAGGTGGGTACGGAGTCGGGCGTTCTTCGTCTTGTTCACGACTTTTTCGACGCTCGTGAAAGTTCCTCAAGCCGCTCGTTTCCTCCTCCTCAGCTCCGGCGCTAGGTCGTTGGCCATATTGACTTCGCGACCCAGATACACGTAGCTGGAGAATTCGGAGATGTTCGTTCCGTTGAGCGAGAATGGAGCATCAGAAACTTGTCCGTTCCTCATGAACATCGTCTTCGTAAGATTCAGCTGCAGTCCAACATTCCCACATACACGATCGAAATCGGCCAGCATTCGCTCCGCCTGGCTGATGCTCGGTGTTATGAGCACGATGTCGTCAGCGAAACGAAGATGGTGCAGCTGCTGGCCGTCGACCTTCACTCCCATGTCTTCCCATTCTAGTTCGCGCATGACGTTTTCGAGGGTGGCGCTGAAGAGCTTCGGGGATACGGTATCCTTTGCTGAACCCCTCTCCTCACGTATATGACGACGTCGTTGTAGAATGGAGAGATCTTGGTCGTGAATCCACTGTACAGCTCTCGAAGGACTCTGATGTACTGAGTAGGAACGCCCTGAGTGAGCAGGGCTTCGAGGACCGCTTCAGTCTCGTCGACGGAGTCGAATGCCTTCTCCAGGTTGATGAACGTAATGCACAGCGGCAGCTTGTACTCTCGCGAGACTTCGATGAGCTTCGTAATAGTGTGTATGTGGTCGATCGTGCTGAATCCTCCCCGAAATTCTGCTTGTTCGCATGGCTGTCCTTCGTCCAGCGTTCTGCTGATCCTATTCAAGATGACTCGAGTGAACAGCTTGTAGACTACGTACAGCAGGCAGATCGGGCGATAGTTGCCAATGTCGTGCACTCTCCCTTCTTGTACACCATGACGGTCTTGCTGGTCTTCCACTAAGATGGAACCTTGCACCCTGACAGGTAGCATGGGGCAGGTGGACGTGGCTATCGAAGAGTGCGGAGTAGAAGTCATGGATGACCTTCACCATGGTCCTTCTGGAAGAGGTGATGGTTCCGTCAGGACGTCGGAGAGCGGTCATCTTGGTCTTGAAGTTGGCGAAGTTACGGCGGGCATTGCGGATGCTGCTGCTTCAGCCAACACTTCCGCCTTCTCTCCTTGAGATCTCCCTTTATCGCCGCTCTGCATAGCTTCGCAAGCTCGGACGTCAGCCTGTAGGTGCTGCTAAATGCGTATAAGCTCGAGAGTTTCCAGAGACAGGCGTCTCTTTGTGGTCTTCAAGCTCTCGGCTCGCTTAGCACTTTCGCGGAGATGGTGCACGAAGTGGTCGTATTCCTCATCGACATTGCCCTTGACAGCATTTTCCCAAAGGCCGGCAAGAGAGGTGTAGAAGTCCCAGTTGATGGTAGTTCTGGGATTCCTCTTCTTGAACTGCGCGGCCTTCTCTCCTTGACGCGAAAAGCGAAGCCTCGCGCGAAGGAGGCGGCGTTCCGATCCGTGTAGAACTTGAGGACAACGGAGACGTCGGTCAGGCAATACTTACGATTGAAGATGATGTGGTCGATCTCGTTATGGAACTGGGCATCCGGGGATTCCCAGGTCCAGGTAGGGAGGGAGGCTTCTGGAACTGCGAGTTTCCATGGATGGTCTTGGTCGACATGATAAACTCAGACTGCCTTTCACCTTGCTCGTTCCACTCCAAACCGTGGGTTCTGATGTGAAGCTCTTCAGGCGACCTTCGTGACCGATCTTGGCGTTGTAGTCGCCGACGATCACCTTGTAGGTGTGATCTTCCTTATAGAACTTCTCCAGCTCTACGTAGAAGGCTTCGATCTCGTCGTCGTAGTCGGATGTTGGGGCATACGCGACGAACACAGTCAAAGCTGGCACGGAGCAACATCGCGTCGCAGACGTCCGATTCGGCTTGTCAGAGACTCGTACGAATCGATGTTCATGGCCAAGTGCGTGTTGACGAGGACACCAGCGCCGCCTACTCCCCTGCTGTCGCATGTTCCGAGGAACAGTTCTTCTCCAGAGTCGTAGGCGGCGTGGAGGGAGTGGTGTCTTCTCGTCTCGGTCAGTCCGATGACGTCGTACTTGATCTTCCTGGCTTGCATCATCAGGTCCTCGGCGGATGTTTCTGATGCAGGCGTGCGAGCGTTGTAAGTACAGATCGTCATCCTAGTCCTAAATTTGCGCAGCCTGGTTAGGCCCTGAGATTCTAGTAGCCTCTCCGTGCTCGTCCTTCCCATCGCTGTAGAAATGGGGGCTCTTTCGGGGTCAGGGAAATGAGGCCCTCTAGTGCTGCTGTGTTTGACTGCAATACAACACGGGTAGTCAGGCTCTGTCGTGCGGGCGAAGAAGTCCGGGCATCCAGCCAGACTGCCCGAAGGGACGGGGCGAGACTTTTGAGGCGGCCTCGAATTGCCTTACGATGTACTCCAGGTCTACCGAGTGCAAGCTTTTGGCCGAGCCGACACAGTTACAATCCGCACAGTCACGAGCACGTCCGCGCACACTGTGCACGAACATGCCGCTCCCACGCACAAGGAACGCGTCGACCCGACACAGCAGGAGCAAGGAGTCCTTCCTCCGCATCCCTCCTGCGTCTCTGGGCAGTACACGGTCGCATTTGGTTCGCGTTTTCGTTACCCTATCCACCACCCGGGACGCGCCACGTGGAACTGCGAGAAGCGGTCCGAGATCCCTCTTAACAAGAGAGCTCGAAGGCTCTCTATCGAAGGAGATCCGTGGAATCAAGATCAACCGATATTATTGATTGGCCAATGTCATAGTCTGGAAGACGCTCCTTTTGATTTGGAAATTGTTCACTTTGATCGCAAGAGCACATATTTCGCCCGCTGGGATATTGAGCTTTTTCTACCGACAAGGTTCTCCAAACTTCAGCGGTGGAGCAGGAGAGGTCAGCGAAGAAAGTTGGTGCGACCTACGCTCGGTTCGCCGAAATTCAGCACACTTCGTTACATAAAGCACATCAATCAATCAGTAGTAGGCGTTCTTTCTACGTGTTCGACTTCGACGCTAGGGATGTTTCCTTACCCAGCGTTTATTGCCGGTCAAGCCCGCGACAGACGCTGGGTGAGTGAGGAACTCTGTCTAGATTTGAGCTACGTTTCTAGCACCCGCAGCCGGCCAAGCCGGCAAGCTTGGCGTGGCTCCCACGTACAGCGTCAGTCGCCGGCTTCGCCGGCGACGGACGTTGGTTACAAAATAAGAGAGATTGCCCCGACTGCCGGCAGAAGCACGCAAGCTGGAGGGCACCTCTTGTACTAGCAAGCGTCTTCAAGACGGAATGTGAGACGGTGAAAAAATACCAGCGCATGGTTCTAGGCACTCGAGAAAGACTGCGGTCTTCTTATGATCTGTATTGAGCCAACTAATCGTCGGTAGTCCTTCATTTGGTTTGCTCCTGTTGGTGGGCTGGCCGTTTTTAGGGTAAGCCCTCCCCATAGGAATGCAGAGCGATGGCGGTATCGAAGATGGGGATACGACGATCAGAAGGAGGCTACTATAAAACTCCCTACTTTAATAAACACTTCCTGTACTCGTTGTGTACTGCATGCCACAACTGGCGATCAGACACGGAGTCACGCCAACAAATAGCGCCGCCTCAGACACTGGCAAAGGTCAACTGCAGGTGAAAAATGTGTGAACTAACCTTATATTGGTTGACCTGATTTCGACCTACAGATAACCGGATTACGGTACCAAGGCAGGAATTTAAAAGGGGTTTTGCAGAGGACGTGAAGCTCACACGTATGTACTCTTAAGATAAGGTTTAGTACGCTTAGTTTTGGTCTATCCGGATATCCACAAAGGTGTGTACTTATATATTACTATTAAAGCTGTAAGAACTCATAGAGGCCTCATATAGCTTTATTGCTGAAGCAATTACGACAACAAACATATTGTAAAAATTGTGCATTCAAAAAGAACTTAATGTGTTGTAACTGTAGTTCAACTTTTTTTTGCAACGCAGTAGCAAGTTCGTATTCTAAGCTTTCGTCGCTCCTAAAAAATAAAAACCATTATGTTGTAACGCACACTGTAATAGCATAACTGCAATATCAAGGATAAACTAACACGGCTTTCAGTAAAGTGCCGCCACATAGACGTTTCGTAGAGCAGTTTTTCTAACAATTGCTAAGTCACTTGCTAAGGTCTTTTACATATAACCACGACTATTCCACCGATTAGGTACTCAAACGATCACCTATTTCTCCTGTGATCATAAGAAATCTAAAAATTGACTGGGTGGTTATGGAATTTTTCTCACCCGAACACAACGGGCTGATAATACTTTAAAAAGTAAAAATTCCACAAACTTGGCACGAAGTACCCATCGTCGCGATAAGAGGAGAGATCGGTGAGTTTACATAAAAAGATATCGCGGTTTTAACCATCTCATAAAATATTTTGCTATCCTCTGAAACATCATTGTCTCCGCAGCTGAATATCATTTTTATAGTCTTGTTTGGTCCTTATGCTTTCCCTGAATTGACTGAATAAACACTTTAAGTCAGAAGGCTACAGGAACCAACCGGATTATGCCCACGTACTTTGTCCTACCCACCGTGCAAATGAGGCCTAACGTACTACATGAGCTCTTCCGACCTACAATTGCATGCGCAGCGTATCATGCAAGCGGCGAAATGACTCACTGAAACTCCGGCCCAAAACAGCTCCTACAGGTCAAACATGGCTTCGAAATACGTCGTGTTCACCTGCAGGTGATCTGTTCCAGTGCCTGAGGCTAGCAACCACAGAAGACGGGAGTGAAAAGAAGAGATGCAGACCACCGTCGCTAGACTAGTATATACTATGGTTGGGCCCGACCGAATATATTCGAATAATTATTTGAATAATTTATTCGAATAATTTGATCATTCTATATTTCTTGTTTTTCGAATATTCGTTTGAATTCGAATATGGATGATTTTGAAAAGTCGAATATTCGTTCGAATTCGAACATTGAAGGAACATATTCCAATATTATTCGAAAATCGAATAATTAAACTTTATTCGATCGAGTAATTGTAATAAAACATCGTATAAACCTGCAGCCATAAGGATGCATTTGCGCACATGACAGAAGAAAAAACGGGCTTGCATGAGCTTCCACTACTTTGAGGTAGAAATGCCTGAGCTTAATGTCTCCGCTTTAAAAGACTAAAGAGCAGAATAAATTCCTACGGTTGTATGGAAGAAAACGAGGATTCGCCCATTTTCTAGACTGGGGTATTTTCTTCTTTTAATTCTGATACATTTCTGTGACTCTTCTGGATCCAGAAAAGCAGATTTTAGGATGAAAGGTGGTAAAACATCAATGGCCAAACAGAACTGAAGAAGGAATGTTATTTCCAACACTACTTCGTGTGTTTGCACTACGTTGGTAGTCAATCCTATTCTGTAGAGCGGAGAGGCATGAATCACTGACGGATGACAACCGTCAACATCTGTGTACAGTTGATGCTACACCGAGCCCTTCGTCGCGCCGTCAACCGTTAACACCACAACATGGCAGCATGGCAGGCAACCACTGCTGCCGGCGTTGACTACCACGACGCTTCCACTGGCAGGTGGTCACCAAACAACATCTACTTGATGAGGTATCGCAAGAGGCCCCCACGGCTATGGCCAGCTGCCGCTGCCGGGTTCAGAGAGCATGAAGCGTTGCGGAAGAGGTCTGCGACGCGGCACTGCTCAGACCTCGTCCGCTACTGTTTCCTTGTTAGGTCGTTGTTATCACTCCGATCGAAAACCTCCAAATAACTGGTTGACTCAGATGGACAGTTTGGACAATTTTTCGCGGACAATTTGGGTAGGTTTTGTCCAGGGCGTGGCCCGCCATACGCGAAGCCGGCAATCCTGACGTGCCCCGCACGTCCACATCAGGCGCCAGCGAAGCCCGCGACGGACGCTGGTTCGGCATATAACAGACTGTAGATCTTTTCAAATATATACATTTTTGTAATTGTGACCTTCAGTCATAGATTGCGAATAACCTTATGAAGGTACACTGAAGACTGCTTGAGGATATTAGATATTAGTTTTCATGTGAAAGGAATTGCTGTGTGTAAACCCTATTAGACGTGAAGACTATTTTGAAGATCTGTAGCTTTTATGAACGAGTAATACATCTTAGTAGTGTCATGTTAAACTAGGCTTTCAATTCGATGAAAAACGCAATTTCACCTTTTTGTTTTGAATATTGCTGGCTTCGCCTTCGCAACCTGTAGGCGAAGCAGAACATGCGCATCTTACACTGTAAGCGATGTGCCCTTGATAAAGGGCGTACTGGTCGTCCTGTCGTAACAAACAAGCTTGTACTTGCCTGTGCTATCTTGTAAGGACGAACTAATCAGGAAAGGGTCTCAGGCGTAGGTCTGAACAGGAAAAGTGGATAGTACTGCGAGAATCTCCACCCTTCACATGGTGGGGGGGGGGGGGGACGAGCGTTCTATCCCCTCGTCCCCCTGGCCCGACCACCCCCAACCCCTGGGCTTGCTCGAGAGTCCAGTGGCTGCCTTACGAGATAGTGGAGGCGCAGACATTACATTTGGCACGCCTCTGTTTAAAGGGCGGGGGTTAGAACGCCACCCCGCCGGTAGAAGGACATGTTCAACTTTTGCTGAGCCCTTGAACCCAAAGAACTACGGGCCCTCGAAGGTGGGGTACAGTACCGCACAGTCAGCGCGTGCAGGCGTGCATATACACGCGCGCCGACATATGGGACGTGGCGAAAGCTCCCAGAAAAACGAATCGGTCGCTTAGCAGGGTGCGACGCTGCCTCGCAAATGCTAGGCCAGATGTTCGACTCCCGTGCTATGCACTGTTTCCATTTTTTTCATAACCACAGCCTTCTCCACCAGTTTGCTTCCTGCACATCTCCTACACATTATTCTACTCTAAATTGTCAAATAATGGTCGATTTGTGCTCAACGCTTCAGATAACCCCTGTAAACGAAGTTTGAACGAAAACGGTGATCATGACCTTGGTTGACCATTACAGTTACAGTAGGTATGGGTGCCATTGGTCACCCATACCTATTGTGACTTCCCGTACTTCAGTGTAATACCAATAACGGTCCTCCCTTAGTTCAGCGTAACACCAGTAACGGATATCAGATTCGTGATCAGCACCCCAAACAAGCACATAGACGAAAGGTCGACGAAGTCGGGGATTATGACCTCGACAGCCCTAGTCATCTGTATCTGCTGTAACTCGTACCTACTGTGAGCTCGCTGTTTAACATTCGCTGCAAAGCATAATACGTTGTATAAAACAAAACGTGAGAGAAGCGAGTGAAGTACAGCTGCAATTAACACTCATCTGACAATTTAGAGAGAAATAAATGTGAAAGAGATGGGTAGGAAGCAGGGTGTGCGTAATCACGAATTACGGCGATTTCCGGCGTTTTTTTATGATTTACGATTTATGACATTTTGGGTCGTAAATGTAAATTTTCGCAAATGTGATTTTTGATCTACAGAAGTAAGCAGAAGGAATAATTGGAGAGTGAAACTTCACCAGGAGATTGTGTCCTCCATTTTCCCGTCGCAGGAAGGTATTCAAGCTGTCCGAGATTGTTTCGCTCTTGGTGATAGAAAGACGTGCAAATCCATCCTGTAGGGGAGTAAAACCACTGTTAGCTAATTCATACTGTGTTCGCTACCTCCTAGTCGCCTTGTCCACAAACGTTTTTTCATAATCAAACCGAACTAAGTTGATGCAGGGCCATGAAGAAATATCATTCATTACTGAATGAGGGGTAAGGAGCACTTATATACTCTGGAAAAACCGAATCACTGAAGTTTCCATCACATTACCAAGCACGCTACAATATTTCCTTGGCTAACATAGCTTCTGAATTCGGCCAGCGCGTGGTAGATACGCGTGAGAGCGGCAGAACACACATTGAGCAAAGCTCAACAAGTGGTTACCTACCTTCTTGTAACCATTTTTCCTTAATAGCCTTCTCAACTAAAACGGACTTCTTGACTTCTTAGATCAAATTCACTTTGCTTTGAAATTAAACTGAGTAGCTTCTAAATCGCTTGATAGCTTTCCACAATATAATTTCATTTATTAAAAAATATAATTCGCCTTTCTAGAGTGTCCAAAAAATCATACCTTTTCAATACTATCGTCCTGCGGCAAAACTGTTTTAGAGTTTATACCAAACGAACAGCTCATTGTTAACTGTACGCTCTTCATTCTACATCTGACTCTTTTCAATCTGAGCCGAACAATTCATTTTAAACTTGAGAAATAAAATTGACATTTCACAAAACAAGCCAGACGTATCTAAAGTTTGAATAGACATTGTTCAACCATTCGCCTTAAACATTGTCCTTAGAAAAGGCCACAACGAATAAAAGGTAAATTCTTATCTTGCGTGAAAAATGTTCGATTTAAAATGAAAAGTGTCCGGTTAACAATGTAAACCATACTGTTTAAAGAGGAAATAGTACAGTTCAAAATGTAGTAAAATGAAGACCTCGGCGCATCGTAGTCGATAGGTCACAAGCAAGCAAAATGCAAGGTAAAATGCTGGGAATTTTATGGTTGCGCTTTTTGATTGGTCGTAGTGGATCTTCTTTTTTTAAACTAACGATAAGCTTTTCAAACCAACGATTTGCTAAAAAGTGACGTGCCAGCTTCCTTTAGAAGGTGTTAAATTGATTTTAGAGGTGTGCAGTCTGCTAGAAATCTGTTCATTTGAAACTGAAATTATCGCTGCAAAGAAATGCTGAATTACCTTTAATTACCGTAACCAGGGGCCGAATTCATCAACGACTTACGTAACTTAAAAGATATCGCGGCTTATCGCTCACCATATCGCCTGATAAGCTTACAATACTCCGTTAAAGTTACGTAAGTCGTTGATGAATCCGGCCCCAGAATGTGTCTTCAAAAATATAGTGCTAGTAGTACGCGTCAGGTACTTCTTACGACTTATGGTTTAAGATTTACATATTATGTCAGTTTTTTCGTAATTACGATTTACGAATGACGAAATTTCGGATTCAATTTAAGCACACCCCTGTAGGAAGTAAGCTGATTTCAACCGCCATGAGAAGGCACTCTGTACTTTCACGACTCGGGTCGAGGAGGGGTCGAAAAAAATTGCGCCTACACCTTGCCCAGGGGCATGGTTATTTGGGGTGCTGATCACGAATCTGACATCCGCTTTAGAAATTTCGGCCGATTACTGCAAGTAACATCAGGTGCGGATGACTAACGTTGTCGATGTCATAATCATCAATTTCGCCCAAACTTCTCCCAGGGGAGTTATTTGGGGTGGTTCAAAGACTAGGCTAGTCGCTCTAGGAATTTTATGCTGATTTGCAGAAATCAGCGAGATTCCGCATGAAAAAAAGAGAAATGTGAGTTTCTTAAAGAAAAAAATTGAATTTTTAGGCCGCCATGTGTTAATCGCCAAACATGTTGAAGGCTATGACTGAAATGCCCCAGTTTAAGAATATATATATATATATTTATTTATTTATTAACAATACATTCATAAGGATGCGCCAACATTGAAGCCGCGAAAACATTGCCCAGAAAAGGAGGAACAGAAAAAAACTCAGAACGCAGTTACAATTAGCGAAAAACATTAAAAAGCAGACTATCAAAATCATTTAGGACAAGGCCTACCATCTATGAACCTGCGCTATAAACGATAAGGATAAAGGACAGCGTTACTCAACCCTTCTGGGATGCGCCAGCGCATTCTACTTCTACGGGATGTCGTGGAGGCCACATCAATGCGTATTTGGCCATACAATGACTTGCGGTGGCCAGCCGATGAACAAGTCAGCGCTTTATCCTTCCCAGACAAGTCTGGTACCAATTCACCAACCCCGGAGGGATGGAAGGCTTGGTTGGCCTAGGCGGGAAATCCGAACCAGGAACCTGGTATCGGGTGCACGCGACAGTCGCGCCTCCTCCGACTGCGCTAGACGCGCCCATGCCTTCGCTATAAAAGGAGAAAATAGCCAGAGAAAGGGGTAGAACAGTTAACCCATAAGTAACATGTTTACTACAGAAAATCAGATCAGCTTGCCCATAGTAAGCTATGGTGTCACAATGCACCGCAATATAGAAAAAGTAACTGAGTAATAAGTGCTATAGAGTGCCTAAGAAGATGACTATCCGTAGGCCAGTTGTATGAGTATGAGACAGCACTTTTGCCTGATGCTTGAAACAAGCTGTCAGAAACTGGGACTATTATTATGATAGTGATCCTGAGGCACGTGAAGATCTAGCAGTAAATAAACCATGTCAAAGTGATGGTGCTCCAGACGTGCACTGCATTAGAACCACGACAAGGTGCCTGATGAGAAAATTTAGTGAAAACATGAAAACTAATAGATGGTTAACGTTATCCTGGCACATCACATCGCGCTCATTCACCGACAGCATCATCATCATCCTCTCAGCCCCTATAAACAAAAATACAAAGAAAGGGCACCATGATATACAGAGCATACAGAGAAGGAAACTCAACTCATTCAAGGCAGAAAAACAATCTTTGTCTAGGTGAGAGCACACATATAGCAGTTCATCTTGAATCAAAAAGCTGTAATGATAAATAGATCTGCAGTACTAACCCTTCGAAAGTTTAGCCTTAAGAATCGTCAACCATCCTGAGCAGCTCAGATGCATTGAGTCCACAACACTGCCGCAGCCTGAATCGTAGCTCTCATCTAATACTCCGAAATATTAAGAAATGAAACCAAGACAACTTTCCTCATTTTTTTGCCGAAAAGCAGTGTGAACAGGGAATTTGAGTAGGCTAGTCAGCATAAGCCATTTAGCAGCTTAGAAAGGAGAAAAAACCTGTGCATTCTGGTCAGGGAAAACTAACCCACAGTTTGGTAAAGCCATAACACACGTTGATTGAATCTAAAAATCTTGGATATTCACATCGTTTGGTAGCATTTGCAACCAGCACGCAGTCCGATAGAAAAACGAATTATGCATTTTAAACGCACATTTATTTTTAAGGATTTGTGGTCAATTACAGAACTCCTTGTCCGTCTAAACACAAAATATTTGCTGGTTTTGATCTCTACTTCCATGCGTAAGATGCGAAAACAAAGGACAATATCATGTTGCACTCTCCTGTACAAAAGCATTTTTAGTCCAAACATTCTCAATCTAGGCGCATAGTTCGGTAAAGGCTATGACCATTCAATTTGTGTGTTCTATACATCAGAATTCTAGTGAAGGTTTGTTGAACTCTTTCGATTTGTCTTTGAAGTTTTCCATTACCATGAGGGCTCCAAACCTGACAGCAGTACTCCAGTTACCTATTGTATTGGCAACAGATGCATGGTGTGGGCTAGGCGCAGTGATATATCATAAGTATAGTGATACTAGTGAGAAAGTGATTGCGTATGCATCGCGATCATTGACGAAGGAAGCTTTGGGAATCGTATACGGTGTGGAAAAATTTAACCAGTTTTTGTATGGTAAACGATTCACCTTGTTGACTGACCATCAGCCTTTCGCGCGAATATTTGGCCCTTTCATTCAACGGGGATGGCCGATTAAGATTAAGGATGATAGGATTAAGCCTCATGCACAAAATAAGGCATTATTGTCATTATATTAGGGTGTCCCACACGAAATGTCGCTTAAATTCAATGCAATTAATACCAAACTTAATTTGGTCATATACATATACTCCACAATTATAAACAACCTTGTCCAACATACATGCAAGGTTCAAATCTTTAAAGAAATGAGCTGGCCGCGAATCGAGGAAGTTGGTCACCCAAATCCGGATTTCGTTGCAGTCAGGGAACATTTTCCCATCCAAAGCGTGCTGCAGCGAGCGGAATATGTGGTAGTCAGATGGGGCAATGTAAGGGCTGTACAGCGGAAGAGGCAAAACGGTCCAACCAAGTTTCTCGATTTTTTGCTGAACGACTTTTGCGGCATGAGGCCTCGCGTTAACATTCAACAAGTTGGTAGAAGACGTGTCAACTCGATTTGGATTTAAAGTTGGGACAAGATTTGGAATAGGATTTGGAGCAGACAAACTTTACTGCAAGCTCCAGCTCCGTTCTTGTAGGATTAGCTTCAACGGCAGTCCGTGAAAGGTCACTATCAAGGACAGGCGCCTGTCTCCCATGCTCTTCGTCTTCAAGACTTTCGTCGCCGACGGCAAGACGTTGAAAGACAGCTCGCATTGTCTTTTCAAAACGAAATCTTTGCTAAATGCAACCACCAATAAACGATGAGATTCCGCAGCGGATTTCTTCAATTTGAACTCGTAAAGCAGGCACGTGCGCACAATCATTTTCTAGTCCATTGTACTCTGAAGACTATAATTTCTGAAACCGAAAAGGGAATAGGAAAGGAAAAGTAGGAAAAATGGGAAATGTAGAAGATAAAACGTCGCGAAAAACTAACCCTAAGTGAGCTCACAATCGGTGCGAATAACTATGAAAAGAAGGTCACAATGTATGCGACATTCCGTGTGGGACAACGTAATATAAAGTGTGTATGATGTGGGAGAATATAGTAGTGATCCCATAAAAGTTTAGGAAGAAGGTGCTGAGAATGCTACATAACATTCACTACGGGCGTAATCAAATGCTAAGTCCAGCTAGAATCAAACTGTGGTTCTCGGGTATGGATAAGGCAGTAGATACAATGGTGAAGAGGTGTGCTATATGCTCAGCACTAGGGAAGGATCTGGTGCAAACTGTTTTACATCCTTAGGATGAACCAGAGAAGGTGTGGTAGAGACTTCTTCTTCTTCAACGTCTGTCATGCTTTCTTGCGGGATCCGTTTTTCTGGAATACTGGTGCCGTTTTCCCGTTGAAATGCCTAATCAGGGCGTAACCTAGCCATCTTCATGTCCTGCTGCAGCGAATCAAGCCAGCGCTGCTTTGGTCTCCCACGTGGCCGCTTTTAGGGCACCTCGAAGTTAAAGCCAGTCTTTCGGACAGTGTCACCGCTTGCGCGAAGAACATGGCCATACCATTTCAGACGAGCTTCACGCAATTTCTCAACTATCGGGCGACTCCAAATCTTTGCCGAATGGTGCCGTTGCGCACACGGTCCAACTCCGGCCGTCCACCGCAGCATCTTCGTTTCCACTACGCTGAGGCGGCTTTCAACTTCTTTGGAAACGGGCCGCATTCGGCTCCGTAAATAGCTGCAGGTCGAACGACTGCTCTGTAGATCTTCGATTTAAGCCGCTCTGGTATCTTCTTGTCGCAGAGCACTCCAGTCAGCGAGCGCCACTTGGACCACGCTGCACTCACGCGTGAATTGGCTTCAACGAGTAGACCGCCATCGGACGCGATTGTTGATCCCAAATACTTAAATACCGAAGTACGTGGCAGCTCAATGCCGTTTACCTTAATGGAGCTGGACTCATCTTCGTCAGTCGTCAAATACTCGGTTTTGTGACATTAAGTTTGAGTCCCTATCTCTCCAAGTCATCACACCAAACTTGTACCAGCCGCTGGAGTTCAACCTTATCTTCGCAAGCGAGCATTAATCGTCAGCATAAAGCAACGTCCATGGGGCTGGCCGCTGAGGATCAAGTGATATGGCACTCATAACGACGATGAATGGCAGTTGGAGAGTGCAGAAATTTGATGTACTCCAAAAGAGATGGAAAACTCAATTGACATACCTGCTGGCGCTTGGACTCTACTCCTGGTAAAAGAGTAGAGTAGCCGCACCCACTCAATAAGCTCTTCGGGAACATTATGCTATTTTAAAGCATGCCATATCACTTCACGCTGAACGCGATCGAAGGCCTTCTCCAAGTCGAGGGAGACAAGATGCACCGGCTTCCGGTTCTCGCGGTGCTTTTCTATAAGTATACGAACAGCGTGCATGGCGAAGGTGCCACACCCAAATACAAAGCCACACTGGTTGGTAGAAAGCTGGACGACGTCACGAATGCGTACATCAACAATTCGCTCAAAGATCTTCATGCTATGCGAAAGCAAACGAATCGGACGATAGCTTGTGCAGTCTGCTGGACTGCCCTTCTTCTTCCAAATCGGAATCGTCGTGCTTATCTGCCAACTATCAGATACTTTCTTCTCCGCAACCACCTGGTTGAAGAACATCGTCAGCAACTCAGCTGGGTTCCAGGATTTGGACTTCCACAAATCAGCGCCAGATTATCAGGGCCCGTTGCCTTGCCTGGCTTCATCTTCCTTAAAGCCGCTTCTGCCTCCTCAACAGTGATTTTTTGAACGGGACCGTACCGATACACGGGAGGAGCACAGGGAATGGCTGGATGGGCAAACTCTACCGTCGAGATTTCCTCGAAGTAGTTTCGCCATCGATTCAAGGCCATTTTGCCATTCTCATCGTTGATGCCAAAAAACTTCTCAACATCCTCGGTCTGGCGATGACGGAACTTGGCGAGTCAATAAAGAAATCGCTCACCAACGCGCGACTGAAGTCTCTCGTTGACATCATCGTAATGGGTGGCTCTTGCAACGGCCACTTCCCTCTTGACCGATTTCTTCGCTTCCTGATGCAAGCGCCATTTCTTGGCTGTCTTGTCGCTAAGGAATGCATGGTATAACCTCTTCTTCTCACGGTCTTTTTCCTTAACCTCGTTAGTCCACAGTCATGACTGCCTGTCGACCTTACGCCGTCCCGGTTTCATAGTGCCGAGTTCGTAGTGCGCAGCATCTAGCATGGCTTCGGTGGCACCCCGCCAGGTTTCTTCGACGGTCGTGACCGTCGGCATCCGAATGCGAGATGTCACAGCTGCTTCATTCTCCTTCAATCGCCACCACTTAATTCTTGGTGGTCCGCAACGCTCGATCTGCCTAGTGCTCAGAGGAGCGACCTTCATAGTGCCGATCAGCGGTCGATGTTGCGTGGCGACCGTCTCGGGACGATCTTCGCATCCGTGGCTAGCCCTTGGTCTCGATTCCTCACAAGGACAAAGTCGATTTGCGTTTTAGTGTTCTCGCTATAAAACGAAATGAGGTGGGAGGCACGTTTTCGAAACTTCGTGTTCACGATGGTGAGATCGTGCGACTCTGCATACTCAAGTATGCGCTCACCATCGACGCTACGTGACCCGTATCCGAAACCATCATGACAGCAGTAACCGTCTTTTGTTGCTCCAACGTGACCATTATGATCACCTGCAACAATAGTTACGTCCAGTAACGGAACTTCTGCTGTCTTCTCATCAAGCAGGCTCCAAAACTCATACTTGTCTCTTTCGGAGCAACCAGTCTGCGGAGCATACGCAGAAAAGAAGTAGAAGAGTTGCTCCTTAGCGGCAACAACGATCTTCATCAAACGGTCGCTAAAACGCTCCACGCTTGCAATCGCGCCTCGGAAGTGTTCGGAGACGATTATACCAACACCGCTGGTGGTCCTGGGAGTACCACACAAAATGGCCTCAATGTCTCGGCCTATGTCCCTTGACTTGCTGCAGGACCACCTCGTCTCCTGCACCGCACAGAAGTCAACCTTTCTTCGCTCCAGTGCCTCTGCCAACTCAAAGGAGCGGCCCGACAACGTACCCACATTCAGCGTTGCCACGCGCGTCTTTCCTACGTTGCGGGACTTTTGGACTAACACAGTTGCCCCCGATGCCGTCCTCGCATCAGGGACCCTCGCATACTTCTCACACTCGCCGGGCTTTGCGAGTGCGCGTCGGCTCCCGCGGAAGCCGTAGCATTATCTCGCGATACATGAAGCACCATCAACCATGTAATGTGACATGGGATCTCCATAGGCCAGCCTGTCACAAGGGCCTGTCGCCTGCACTCCAGTGTCCGTGTTCGGCTCGCAAAAGCTGGCAGTTTCCAGTGGCACCACGTGGAGGAACGGACATCGCCACCTGTGGTAGAGACTTCACATGGATTTTTGTGAAACTACAGGTGGAGCAAAGTGGCTGATTATTGTGGACGCGAAATCGAAATGGGCAGAAGTGGTTAAGGTGAAGCTAACCACCGCAGAAAAGACAGCCGTAAAACTAAAAAAGTGTTTAGTAGATAAGAACTTCAACTTCCAGAACAGTTAGTTTCAGACAAAAGGTCACCTTTCACGTTTAGAGAATTTAGGGAATAATGTGAGCTTTGAAGATAGAGCAGGTGTTCACTCCACCGTATCACCCCAACTCAAATGGTGAGGCATAACGCTTCATACAGACGTTCAAAAATTCGCTATATAAAGACTTGAGAGCAGGGAAGACGGAAGAAGTAGCTGTAAGTGACTTGTTATTTGAGTCGTCACTCCTCATGTACCAACGAGGAGGATCTCCGCTGAAATGCTAACGGGACGAAAATTAAGAACCACCTTCGATATAATGGGAGCCAGTGTAAAAAAGACACTGAGTGAGTACATGAAAAAAATGAAACAGTGGTACGACCAAGACAAACGGACCCGGCAGAGTGCGGTAGGCGAACAGGTATACGCAAGGAACTATTCTGGCTAAGGGAACAAATGGATCGATAGTGTAGTCACTAAGGTGTTTGGCATGTGCACATAAGTACATGCTGATCAAATGAAAGAAAGATTCACTTCGTGGCGAGGATTAGGATATCAAACATTAGAGATGATGCGGAGACGTGAAGAAATTAAGAGAAACAGTGGTAACGGAAAGCCACTACGAGAATTTGAAAAAATTCCTATGGTTCGATGTTCGCAAAGGAAGGGGAAGAAAACAGAAAAGATGAAGGACTATATTCAGCAGAAGCGAAGGCGTGTTAACCAAGCAACCTTTGAGATGAATCAACATGTTGAGCATGTTGAGGGAAGAACATTGGAAAGTTGTTGAGGAATGATATATGGTTGGTAAGGGAATCTACTATATAAATAAGATGAGCGGGTGTAAAAGCCATTTCAAGCGGAGATGTGGGCTTGGACGGGTTCCATCCTACCGCTGCAGTCGTCGCCCCGTTAACAGCTGCACCTCCGAGCCTCATGGGAAGTTCGCAGGTCACGACCTACTCGACTCCGTATCCGAAGGCAGTGCAGCCAACGGTTTACGTGATGTCGTAATCGCCTATCGCCGCACAACTATCTGGAAACTTCAACAGGGTGAGGCTCGGATTACTAGGAATTACAAAACAGAAGGTCGTTAGGGCGTCTAGGATATGTGGCGTCGTCGAAGACGTCTCAAAAGAAACAGATTGCTCCCCTCCCCTCCTTTTTGCTGCTACTTACCATACACCGATCCGCAGGAGAACTCACGTCGACCGCTTCACCCACTACACGCCAAGCTGCCCGGCCATCGCTTCAATACAAGAAGCAGTTTCTCCTCAGGAATCCGATCGCATGCAGACAGAGTGTGTAATGTAAACGAACAACTGAAAAATAAAGATCGTTGTTTCTGTGTTGGTTGGACAGGGTGCAGAAGGTAGTCGGTTTGTGGGAGTGTAGGAGGTATGGCCGAACTCTCACCGTTGGGTTGTAGGGAGCCCAGGATCTGTTGAAGGAGTATACTTCGAACTCTCCTCAAGAGTAGTGACCGTTGAGGCTACTGGAGGGAGATGTTGAGGGGAGGTGGCCGGTTTCAGGGTAAGCCCTCGATAGGAGTGGAGAGCGATAACGGCGTCAAAGATGAAGATAATGAAGATCAGAAGGAGGCTACTATAAGACTTCCTACTTCAATAATAAACACTTCCTCTCCTCATTGTGTACTGCACGCCGCAACTGCTCCCAAAGTAGATGAAGTGTTCAAAACAGCCGACTCTGCTTGCTGCTGTTCCTATAACTTCAGCTCCCATCACCTTGAAACATCGACATGGTTAGAACTTCTGCTTGTTCTTTTTCTTTAAAGTTTGTCCCGCTTCGTCGCGGGGTCGGATCTTCTGGTGTTGTTAACGTCACATTTCCCGATCTTGCGGCTGATCAGGGTGCAGGCCATTTACTTTCATGTCCATGTGTAATGTATTGGACCAGCGCTGCTTCGGGCGTCCTCTTGGTCGCTTTACTGACACCCCCAACTCAAGCCTATATTTCAGACCCTGCCCTCTTTTCCATGAAGAAGATGGCCGTACCATCGCAAACGAGCTTGGCGCATCTTGTCGGCTAGATGCATGACACCGCACTTCTCCCGAATAGCATCATTTCTGATGCAGTCATGCGCCTGACACCAGCCGTCCAACGCGGCTCCAGGACGTAACTCCAACGCGACGCCGCGCGCTAGCCAAATGCGACGTCGCGGCGCTGAAACGCGAACGTGCGCTCGGTGACGCGTGGTTAGCCGCGGAGAACGAGATTTTGCCAGCATTTGAGCTCCACGACTAGTTTTTTACCACAAGGAGCCCCAAATGGAAATGGAAGAGGAACTCTCTTGGTGGAGGCGCTTGGAAGGAAAAATAAGCAGTAAAATACCTCTGCCTCTGCTTGTAGATTAGAGAAATAAGGAGATCTTTAGCGTTTACTAAGGGGGTACTTGCCAACAACATTACACGTGAATACGACCAGTGAGTTGGCGATGTTCAAGTGTAGCGTGAAGTTAGAATTAAAGGAAAAGCTGCGGATTAGTGTGCTCACCCCCCCCCCCTCCAATAGAAACTTACAAGCATTGGCTTCCAAAACTTCTAGTTAGTAATCCCGTCCCAGTTCTTGTTCCGATTTTCCCTCACCAGGTTCTTGACCATTTCCCTTCTCATTTGAAATGGATTGAGACTAATTCCTCCCGAACTCTGTTAACAGTTACTCGCATATTCCCTACCATTAGACATCAAACTTATTTCATCCTCATCTCCTGTCTCCTTCCCTGTTCGACCTCGCCGGCTCGCACTCTAGCGCGAGTCACAGGCCGTCCCTGTCGGAGGCGGTCGAATCGCGACAACTGGTCCACTTTCGTCGCGCAGCGTGCGCGACGCCAGTGGAGTTCGTGCGGCATTGGAATTATGTCAGCCCCGGTCCAACGCAGCATTCTTGTCTCTATGGCACTGAGACGCGTTCAATTTCCCTGGTCGCGGGCCATACTCAGCGCACATTGATATTGGCCGGACGAAGGCTCAGTAATTTTTCGTCTTTATCGTATCTTTCTACCATAGAGTACACCAGTCACTGAGCGCTATTTGGACCAAGCTGCACTCACGCGTGTGTTTACTTCACCACCGGACCGCGTGCTTGCAAGCTCAGTACCTTTAATGTTAATGGAGGCGAGCTCGTTCACGTCAGTCGTAAGGTACTCCGTCTTTTGACGTTCAATTTGAGTCCGAACATCGCGAGGCGGACGGAGCAAGCTTGCACTTGCCGCGCGAGATCACCCCTTATCTTCGCAAGCGAGCATCACGTTATCAGCATAAAGCAGCGATTGTGGAACAGGCTGCTGAAAATCCACGTGTTGGCATATATGGCGACAACAAAAAGGCGTGGGGAAAGAGCAGAATCGTGGAATATAGATGTGCAACTCCATCGAGGTTCCAGCTGCAGCTTGCAATCTACTTTTTGGACAAGAGTAGAGCTTCCGCACCCACTCTCTCAAGTTTTTCAGGTACGCTCTGTTGTTGCCAGACGTACCACATAACCTCGCGCCACACGCGATCGAAGGCCGTGTCCAAGTCGAGAAAGGTGACATGTGCCGGCTTCTGCACCACGAGGCGGGCGTGCGTATGGCATCAATGGTTCCACAACCAACTACGAAGCCGCAGTGCTTATCGGAGAGCTTGACGATTTCTCAAATCCGTCTATCAAGGGTTCCTTCGAAGATCTTCATGTTGAGTGAAAGTAAGCGAACCGTACGGTAATTGGAACTGTCTGCCGGACCAATCTTCTTCTTCCAAATCGGAATCGTCCTGCTATTGCGGCAACACTTCGACACTTTCTTCTACTTCACTACCTGGCTGAAGAACTTAGCCAACATTTGGCAGGATACCAGTGCTCCGGTTTTCATAAATCGCTGCCAGATCGGACCCTGTCGTCATGCTGGGCTTCACCTTCCTCAAGGCCGCTTCTGCTTTCTTCTTGGTGATCTTGTGACAGGGACAAAAAGAAGCCACGGGAGGAATGGCCGGATGAGAACATTTCATAGCGGAATTTTCCTCAAAGTAATCACGCCATTGCTTCAGCGCCTTTTTGCGGTCTGCCAGAAGATGGGCGCTCTCATCATTGATGCCAAAGAACTTTTCAATATCCTCGGTTTGGCGATGGCGGGTCTTAGCAAGTCGGTACAAATACCGCTCACCATCGCGCGACTCTAGCATTCGGTAGACATCACCATAATGAGTGGCTCTCGCAACAGCCACGGCTTTCTTTGCAGCCTTCTTCGCCTGATACTTTTGCCAGTTGTCGGCTGTTCTGTCGTCGAGAAACACGTGATCAAGCGGTTTCCTCTCTCGAAACTTCGCCTTCACATCGTCCGTCTACAGTCACGTCTGCTTGTCGACATTGCATCGTCCAGGCTTCGTAGCGCCGAGTTCCAACTTTGCAGCTTGGCGTGTCGCGTCGGTTGCTCTCTTACAAATTTCATCGACAGCCGTGACTGTCGGTAACCGTACGCGAGAAATCACAGCTGCTTCGTTCTCTTTCATTCGCCACCACTTGATTCTTGCAGCGCCGCATCGCTCAACCTGGTTCAGCCTCGGAGGGGTGATATTTAAAGGTGTAGATCAGCGCCCGATGTGGGGCGACCGTCTCATACGCCACGATTTTCGCGTCTGTGACAATACTTCGCTCGCGATTCTTCACAAGGACGAAGTCTATCTGAGACTTGGAGCTCCCACTATGATATGAGATGAGGTGGGAGTCCCTTTTTCGGAAGACGGTGTTCACAATGGTGGGGCTTTGCGATTACGCATACTCAAGAATCCGCTCACCATTGGCGTTACGTGATCTGTATCCGAAACCGCCATGACAGCTGTACCCGTCTTTCGTAGCACCTACGTGCCTATTAAGGTCACTAGCGACTATGATGACATCTTTCGACGGTATCTCTGCTGTCTTCTCATCAAGCAAGCTCCAAGACTCTTCCTTGGCTTGATCGGAGCAGCCACTCTGCGGAGCATACGCAGAGAAGAAGTGATAGAGTCGCTCCTTAACGGCTGCAACGATCTTCATCAATCGATCGTCAAAGCGTTTGAAGGATCTTCATCAATCGATCGTCAAAGGTTCGACGCTTACAATCGAGTTACGAAATCGTTCGGAAACGATTACTCCGACACCACTGGTGGTCCTGGGACTTCCACATAGAACGGCCTTGAAGTCCTATGTCCCTTGACTTGTGGCAGGACCACCTCGTCTCCTGCACCGCACGAAGTCAACTACTCTACGCTCCAGTGCTTCAACCAACTCGCACGAGCGGCCCGTCAACGTACCGACATTCAGCGTTGCCCCGCTGGACTGCTTACGTTATGGGACTTTCGGACTAGCTCAGTTGCCCCCCCCCCACCGATGCCGTCCTCGCATCAGGGACCCTCGCATACTTTCCACACTCGCCGGGCTGTGCGAGTGCGCGTCGGTTCCCGCGGACGCCGTAGCACTATCTCGAAATACTTGAACTGTCATACACCATGCGATGTGAAATGGGTGTTCGTAGGCCAGCCTGTCACAAGGGCCTGTCGCCTGCAACCAAATGTCCGTGTTCGGCTTAGCCCGCAAAGGGAGCAGTTTCCAGTGGCACCACGTGGAGGAACGGACATCGCCACCATATGACAGCAACCTTAGTTTACTAGTATGCTACGGTCTTAGTGGCACCAAAGCTAATCTGCTTGTCCGCGTCAGCCAGCTATGACGCTAGGTGACAGATGTCAGAACTTCGGCGCATGAGTACGCTGGTCACCCCACGGAACTGACACCTAGGACAAGCATCAGCTTAGATCACACAAAATTCACAACGTAGCTACAGACTGCCACCAGAGAGGCTAACTATTTGCACCGTATTGTTAAAGGCCAATCGCAAATCATGCAGATCTGAAGTATAATCGACCTTGAAGGGAGCTATGGCAACGGCGGATTAATCTGCCGCCAGCAGCGTTTTGGCGGATGTTTACCGACGGCACTGTACCACTTATGTAACCTTGGGAATTCCTAAAATGTGCAAAATATAACTCTTTTTAACCGTTCTTTAAGATTTCGCTGCTCTCTGGGTTTAGCCTGCAAATGTCAAATCCATCTCGCCGCAAGATAGCAAATGATAATAAAAAAGTTTAAAAATAAGCAAATATTAGTGAAAAATAAAATTAAATCAAATATTAATAAAAAATAAAAATAAATAACTTCGCTTACTTTCTGTTCTGAATTGAGGGGTTGTGAATGTTGAAACCCTGGATGTTAGCCCGCAAGGCTTGAAGGTTCAATATTTGCTAGCAGGAAGCTTAAGTTCGCCGTGAAGTGTTTTGAAGCAGAAGACCAGATCCGACGTTACCCTTCTGCGCAGTAGTGATGTAAGACCCAACAATTTTAGACGCTCTCCATAGCTCAGCATATCCCTCGAGATTCCACCTTGGTGTAGTCGACTGTAAACAAGTCTCGTAAACAGTCACGAATGAAGACGTGAAGTTGTTCTTATTTAGGACCATAATGAAGAGCCTTGAAACTCAGAGCTTCTCTAAATGAAGATGACAACGCATGTAGTAGTTTTGGGTCAAAAATCGAAGTTTTTCAGCGTCTATATCAATTGTGTCACCTGCTGTTCCGTTGGTCCTTCAGTTGCCCAAACGGGCGCCGGCAACGTCTCCATTCGTCCTTGTCGCATGTCAGAGTGCTCCATGGATCTTTTTCGAGGGACACGAAGAACGTCATACTGTTTATTCAGGGTTTTATTCAGGGCTTTCCCGAAGAAGTATGTCCAAGGCGTTGGTGGGCGTCCTGGTGTTCACTCGACATCCCAGCCGGTGACGGCTGTCTTGCCAATCACACCTATTCTTCGACTTGGCCCGTGCGACAGCGTCTCTGATCTTCGAGCGTGGACGAAGCTCGGAACTGCAGAGTGCTCTCAATGGCGTGAATCGTTTCACTCCAAGCTTCATCCATCGACTCTTCGTTGAGCGACCTGATAGCGTAATCGTCTGTTTCATATCGCCCAGGTCTCCGAGATGTACGCTAACACACGTTTAAAAGAATGACTTCGTTAGTCTTCGTCATCCCTATTTCCAAGAAGAGCAGGAAGGGAAGAACACAAGGAGAACATAGGCTCGACAGAAAGCTTGGGAAGAATCTCCACCCCTTATTCGGTATAAAAATCGGTTTACTTTTTGGTAAGCCGGTAAACCCAAGGAGTACGGGGTCCCTAAACTTACTACGAATCGGCTAAAATGTTCGAAATTTGTGTAGACGTTAGGACCTCTCACAAGATCTCAGACAGTCAGTTGAAGTGCAAAATCACCTCGACGCACAAGAGCGGAACATCCGACCTTACTCGCACGAAGCACCAGCATTATCCAACGCGCCCCGAACAACTTGTCGTCGATGGCATCGCAGGCGTACTAGAGACCCCACTCAGCGTCGTGAGGGTTCCATAGTAACTTAAAGAGCCCCTACTCCTTGCGTTTAGCGACTTGGCAAAAGGCAAACACGTTTTTCACTAACTGATGGTGAGGATTCCCTCTATATGACTCGCCTTCCCGTTTAGACACGTTTCAGACCTTGCCCTTGTCAGAGGCGCGATGCCGTTCGAGTGTAGTCATTGCGATACCACTCGTTGTTAATTATTTATTTATTTATTTATTTATTTATTTTCACTCTGTTACACTAATATATAGAACAAAACATTACGAACAACGTTAGACTGAAACCAAATTCGAGCAGAACCAATTAATTGTACAAAAAAGAAATAAATGAATGTGCCTTCAATACTGATCCCGCAACTCACATCAGATGCAGACTACTTCCGCTAAAATAGTGCATAATTCTTCAAAATAAAAGTCGCCTGAGGAGGTGGAGAAACGCACCTTTGAGCTAGCTGTCCGTAGTACCAGCACGGATTATACACTCTCTGTTCCAGTTCTTAGTGAACCAGTAGCGATTAAATAACTCCACCTCACAATCTCAAGGCACAGAAGTATTAAAAAAGCACTCGGTACACAGCTTCAACGACCGCTTTAATTTCGACAGAGTCGAATCCCTTCTTCGTGTCGCAGAACGTAAGCCATAGCAGCAGCTTGTGCTTTCACGACACTTCAATAAACTTCGTGACGGTGTGCATGTTGTCCATCGTGAAGAGTTCCCTCTGAAATGATGCTTGTTCGCATGGCTATTCTTCGCCTAGTGCTTTGCCGGTCCTCTATGTAATGATGTAGAAGCAGGGGATGCAGGTACGCAGGTACGAGCCCAGCCCTCCCCCCCCCCCCTGGCGCCAGATTTTTGTTCGCTACAAAACATCGTTACAACAGCTTAAAACCTCAGTAACAGCCACCTGAAGCTTAAAGAAATCACTTGATCCTATTCAGGTAGATTTGGGTGAACTGCTTGTAGACTACGGACAAGATGACTGCTACTGTGTATCTCCGACCCGAATCATCCAAAAAATCCGAGTCCGCGAAATTAGTGTTATCCGAAATATCTGGCTATCCGAAAATTTTCGAAGATCCAATGTATTGCCTAAGTTCCGATGTGATGCCACTCGACCTCCATAGCTCCACCCAATACTCGCATTCTTCTCTCCTTGGGATCCTCCTTCGTCGGTCCCCGCTTCCTTCCTAAGCTCGGACGACTTAGCGACAAATGCAGCTTTTCAAGAAAATATAGGTATGGGGGTCACTGCATGAAATTTTTGAGGGCTCTGAGACGATGAGTGAAACTGCTCTGGTTCAAAATAAGGTTCCTGAAACTGCCTAATGTGTTTGGCGGGCTTTCAGTGCGTTGCATGAACCACTCTTATTTCTCCGTCACTGGATCTACACTCATACTGATTAGCCTTGAGCAGGGGCGGGGTCCGAAGTGCCGAAGTATTACCGTATTTAAGCTCTCACCTCACAGATGCGCAGTTTTTGTCTCGAGAGCATGGATAGCACTCCAAGATGATGTGCTTATACACTTACAGTGAAATGCTCCCGTCTGTTCATTATTTAGCCGAAAATTCCTGGCAGGTCCCCCTGGTCTAGACCGAACTGTCATCAAAATCCTGCCGGGAACGCTCCTGTCGTGCGGACAGAGGAATAATGGTTTGCCGTCTGTGACGTGCCGTTCTAATCGTGCATTTTAAGCGCCGGTCGACAGGGGTTCTGTACATTTGGGATGTGTGAGGCAGAGGCAAGCGGTTCGCCGCCATCACTCTCCTCGAACTCCTTCGACATGATGTCCGTGCGTCGCCCATTATGTACCTGCTGTGGCATCAACAGATACTTCGTGCTCGCCCTAAGCCTCCTCTTCCTCTCATTCCTGATGTCCAGGTTCGCTGCTCTTTCTACTAGACGAATCTGTTCTCTAAAGACTGCTTTTCAGTTTGATCGCTTTCAATTCCGCCTACACGGTTATGACCAACATAACGTCTTCGCCTCTCAACAACGGTTCCAACTCAAGTCACATCGACTACGCTAGCTCGGAGCTCCCCATCAGTGACCGCCGATTCAACTTCGGGTTTGCCGAGAAAAGTCTGAGCTTTGCTGGTGCGACACTACGAGCTTTCTCCTTTTAGGCTCTTATTTTTCATTAGCGAACGTTTAGCTGAAACTAACTATTAGCTAGCAGCACCATGTGACACCTCGCTTGCAGGCGGCTTCTTTGGCTCGACTATCGGCACGCTACCGCTCAACTTTATGCTGCAGAAATACGGTCCCCACAAGGTGCTGACGGCGATTGGAGTTGTGTCTACGATCGCGGTCGCCATTCATCCACTGGTCGTCTGCTGGTCGTTTCCTCTCTTCGTCATTGTTAGAATTATAACAGTGGGTCTTCTACTCACTCATAGCCTTCCACAGCGAATAACTGGAGGACCTCCATGCTCGCCTATTTAATTCCCAAAAAGTTCAGGGATTCTCCGTCTCGCTCCCGTTTCCGGTGGCTGGACATGTTGTTAACCAATGGGCCCCAATCGAGGAGAGAGGGTTATTTGTGGCCGTCATCTCGGCGTACGTGGAGCTCTCGGCTCTCATCACTATGCCACTAGGAGGAGTGATTGCAATCAAAGGTGTGGCTCTTTTCTTTTGGTCAGGTACCTCTGCTGCGGGTTGTTACCCCAACACTTGGTTACTTACTGTCACTCCGAAAATATCTTTGTTGAAGTAAGCTGGGACTGGGTCTTCTACCTGCACGCGATCGCCTGCGGATTCTTCACTCTCCTTTGGGTGTTGTACTTCAGGTAAGCAACGCAGCTGAGGAACTCCTTAACAAGCAATTCCGCCTCACTTCAGAGACAAGCCGTCGCATCATCCATTTGTGGGTGACAACGAGTGGAAGCGAATCAACCTAGGCAAGCAGGCGGTCACGGAGCAACTAACAGTGAGGAAGTTCTTGCATCTTGTGACACTCATGCCTGAAAAGCTTCATCCTCCCATCCTGATCCGTGTAATGCAATATAATGGCATTGTGTGCTCCACCACACTCCAAAAATGGTTTAGCAACTCTTCTAAATTGCCCGTGAAACCCATTCTCGTCATGCTATTGAATTGCTGTAGAAGGACTTAATGCTTTTCCAGCCTCCAGTGAAACGGATTTTCCGGACACCTGTGATTTGGGCGGTCTGGACAGCAGTCGTCGGCAACTACCTGATCGCTCAGTTCCTCATCTCCTACTCGAACATGTACTTCGCGTATGTGCTCGGTTATCCAACCATGACAGCGTCGTTCCTCACTGCTGCTCCTCTGGCATCTCAGGTTTCAACGATTTTCATCTACTTGAAAGGCACTCAGTATCGCGATCACGGTGACATTTTTTAGTCTCAGAGATTCAGCTTAGGCCAGTTGTTAGGAGTAAGGGGGTGTAGACAACTGATGACATTATTAAGCTGTAGGCCAACAAAGTTTGCGTCTCTGTAACGGCGGCCAATGTCTCGACACCCCCTGGGCACTGGAAAAGTAAACGCCGTTTACGAAACCACTCCCACAGCGAATCTAAGCTGTACTTCGAAAAGACTCGGAAAAGAAAACAACATTCTGTAACTCCTACAGCATTGTTGTTCCACACATGCCACCTAGGTGGAAATGACGTTATTGTTAGAAGAGAGGAGTCCTTTACACGTCACCCAGTGTTTTGCGAGAAATAGGGTTAACAAGACTTTGATCGATATGTCAAGCAGAAAATTTTGTGAAAGAAGACAATCCGCCGAATTCAGGCAGTTTAGAGAACGGAATAGTTAATCCAGAAAGGCGTCAGTTTGGTCTTTTGCGGAGTGTGGCACGCATTCTACTCATGCCGGATAAGGCGTTGGCCACATGAAAACGTATTTGGCCTAGGCAGTTAATTGTCGCGAAGAAGTCAGTGCGTCGTCCTTACCAAACAAGTCTGGTGCCAAGGAACCGTTCCGCAGGGACGACATGCTTGGTTGGCTAGGCTGAACCAAAACAAGAACCTTGATCGTCTTCCAAACAACAGCTGGCCCGATCTCTGAGCTTGCGCGCCCCATAGAGTGGAACAGAAGAAGGAAATTTACCACTAATTCGTTTTTTCAAGGTTGTCTCAGTGATTTTTCGTCCAGTCGTAGGACAATCTATAGACTGCTTAAGCAGGTGAGCGAAAGTTACGAAGATTAGGAGCAGTTCGTTGACCGATGGAAGCGGCAGGTTGCTTATTAAACCTACTACCATTGGTCTATAAGAGCTAGGAAGCGGAGAAAGGTGTGCCTACGGTATTGACGCACATTCAAAACTTGCCTATGGCGTACAGCAGAAGAACTGCGTAGGTGTGACACTCATGAAGGGAACAATTAGTGGCTAGATGTCTTGCCCTCGGCAATTTCCTTTAGAGCAAATCTTCTTTTCAGCTGGTAATTAAGCTCGTGACTGGTCTCGCATCCGATCGTCTCTCTTGCGTGCCAGAGCTCGGCAAGCTACGTCTCTTCAGCTCGATCTCGCTGCTCGGCGCTGGCCTTCTGTTCATTCTTTTGTGCATCATCTCCCCCGTCGGAAACGCTGTCGACGTCGTTCTCATCGGTGACAATCGCTGAGACAAGTGAGTATCTCTGTGCTTTGAACACGTCGATGTACTTGCAGTGCTCCCGGTGGCTCTCATCGGCTTCACATCTGGCGGCTATCCGAAATGCGTCGTGCTAGTGTCACGGCAGTACTCCCCTTTCGTGATGTCCATTGTGCAGGTGGGTCTCGCCTCCACGAGGCGTACGATTGAAGCGCGATTATATGACCGGTTTAGAAGCCATTGAGGCTCTGCTCAGTTCGGCCTCACCCTCCTGCGCTGTCATATCGTTCTACCATTGAGCACCTATGGTGTCACCGGGACAAGCAGGTTGAAATACACAACACACCGATCCTGCTTTTTTATCACCACACCGACGCTATTGGAAATGTAAATTAGCACCGTGATAGACGGGGAGTTCACGTGTCTGACGATGCGACTAGTGTTTTTCTGAGCTTAAAGTTCGCGTGAATAAGTCAATATGTTGTGCTTCATATTTCCGAAGCGAAGGTTGGAACATGAATATAGGACTTTTAACAAGTTCTCGGAAAAGAGCGAACACTGATTCAGCAATATAGTTTTGCTATTGAAGTTTTGCTCAAACATGTTTTAAGGTTTCACACTGCAGTGAGATATAGACATGAATCACGTAGTCGTGTCAGAATTCAGAATCTGCTTGATGACCATTTAAATCTAGTGGCGCTTTTTGCGCTTCCTCATCCCTGTCGCGTGCCAGAGTGCTCCAATGCCTCTCGCAATAGTCGAGAAAAGCGCCATATCGCTCGTTCAGGAGTTTAACCAAGGAGCCCGCACAACGCATTGGTGGTCGTTCTGGTGTTCTCTTGACATTTTGGGAAATCCAGTCGGTGAACGCTTTGCAGCAGGTGTTTGCAAAACCATTCTGGCTCCTCCATCCAATTTTTGACGACTTGGCGCAGACGACAGTGTCTGTAACCCTCGAAAGTCAACGAACCTCGCAACTTCTGACTTCTCTCCCTTGTTTGAGCGGTGTAACTCCGAGCTTTGTTCTTCGATTCATCGTTGTGGCGATGATCGCATATTCAACCTGCTTTAACGTCCAGATTTCCATGGCATGAAAAGCAACGGAGTTGAATAGTCGGACGTTCTCCGTTTTCTTTCCTACCTTTATGGCGCTCGTAAAAGCTCTCCAAGCCACTCGTCTCCTCTTTCCGAGCTCCACACAGGATTTTTGGTCATGTGGCTTCGCGATCTAGATAGGCATATCTGGTGCGTTCAGATATCCATTCCAGCTAATGATCGGAGTTATGAGCACGACAGCGACCGTGAGCGAAACGAAAGTGGTAGGCCGGAAGCAGAGTTCCGAGAACATGTCGCCATGCCGCGATGAGCCCGGCAGCTTTTGACATGGCGAGATGCCGCAAATGGATTACTGTACGCAAATACGTTTTGGCGGGAGGTACACAGAACTGCACAACGACTTGCAGTCGTTTTTCATCGTGCAGTATTTTCTTTGTTATCAAGCTGTTATTCGTATTGTAAATTCGGGGGGGGGGGGGGTGGAGGTCCCGCCCGGTCAGAGGGAAGTGCGGGTTCGAGTCCCTCCTGGCGCTAGAAGTTTTGATCACAACAAGACATCGTTGTGACGGCTTACAACCTCGTTACCAGCCAATTGAGGCTCAAAGAAACTGATTTGAATCAAAGTAGAACGATTAGAAAGAACATGCAATAACAAACACCCGAGATAACAGAAGGGAGAACAAACCAAAAGGGGCTCTCAACAGGATCCCGTTATGTCCTAGAATTATTTGTGAACCGACTTGCATTCTCAATAAATGGCTTCAGCATGTATGGAATAACTGTGTTTTCGTCGAGTTTCATGTAATCTGAACCTGCTCTATTAACAAAAAATATGCCGAATTGGAGATTTTGCAGTATTTAATGGTAGTTTCTGTCCTCCACCTCAGGTTCTAGATGATCTTCTCAATCGCCTGATGAAATACCGCTTTCCTTTGTAAAACAAGTAAGTGCAAGTATTGTCAAGCCTCTTGAATTCATTTGCCGTTTACGCTTTATGACAGCTAGGTGGAAGAGCGCTATAGCTACTCCAATGCCGAAAAAGCCCCATTTAAGAGACCGCAAAATTATCGACCGGTTAGTGTCACATCTATGTTCACCCGTCTTTTCGAAAAAATTCTTTAAAAAAGAATAGTAGCCCATTTGGATCACATAATCCCTCCTAACTAGCATGCGTTTAAGAGGAAAAGGTCCATTGAGACGGCTGTGCTACAAGCCTCGAATGACTGGAACTATTTAGATAACATAGGATGGCTTGATGTGATTTATTTTGATTTCGCAAAAGCCTTTGACAGGGTCACTCCTGAGCTCGTTGTTAGTGACGGTAGTTCGTGGCTATAGATACTGAGTAGAATAGGAGAAGAACGCAACCTTGTGGAACGCCGCTGAGAGCCGGTTGAGGTGCTGAATAATTGGAATACAGTAAAAGTTTTGCGATCTAAAAATTCAACTATCCAAGAAATTATTCGAGGTTGTGTGCCCACCATGATAGGCTTAGCTTTTAGTCTCTCACGGCATACCCTGTCAAAAGCTTTTGCGAAATCAAAAAAAAAAATCAAATCAAGCCATCCTATGTTATCTAAATAGGTCATTGGTCCAATCATTCAAGTGTTGTAGCATAGCCGTCTCAGTGGACCTTTACCTCTTAAACGCATGCTAGTTGGGAGGGACTATATGACCCAAATGAGCTACAATTCTCTTTTTAGGAATTTTTTTCGAAAAGGCTGGCGAACATAGATGTGACACTAACCGGTCGATATTTTTGCGTCTGGTAAATGGGGCTTTTTCGGTATTGGTATAACCATAGCGCTCTTCCACCTAGCTGTCGTAAAGCGTAAGCTGCAAATGAATTCAAAGGGCTTGACAATACTTGCACTTACTTGTTTTACACAAGGAAAACGGCATTTCATCGGGCGTTTAACAGTAAGACGTAGGCCACCTTGAAAGTTCTTCATACAGTTCGTCCGCATGAACCCAAACAGAATCCTCCATAATAGGGAATGTATTAAATGGGGATGATTTATTGTGGAGATCATTACCAGTGAAAGATTTTAAGAAAGTGTTCGCTAATAGTTGAGCTTTATCTGGGCCGTTTTTGACAATGCTTCCATCTTCTGCTTCTTTTCAATTCTTTTCCTCTCTTTAAAATTCGATTTCAGAATTTATATAAGGCTAGTTTGTCGTTTGCTTCAATAACTATCTTTTCTTGACAACGATGGTATTTTGCAGGTTTCTTAGAAAATTTGAGATTTATATGCTTATATTCACAGCAGCTATCAGAGAAGTGGTCATTCAATGCTTTGTTCTAGTCTTTGTCGGAGATTGAATAAATCTAGGAGATATTTGGGTAAAAATTCACTGCAGGCTGGGCCTTTCTGGATTGGAACAAACAACTGAATGGAATGTTGCAGTATAGCAAGAAATAATTCGTATTTTTCATCTACGGAGTTTACCGTGTCTAGGGAGCTGTACCAATCTATTTCGGCCAAGTGTTTTCGAATAGCGCCGTAGTCCGCACCCATAAAGTTCCTTCTGATGACAAAGCGTTTGCGTTCTGCGTAGGTGTTGATACGAAAATTTACGCTGTTATGATCGCTGCTCCCAAGAGGGAAACTCGTTTTTACATCTTGTATCATTCTGTCTGCGTTGCATAGAATGAGATCATAGTGCGGTTTCCCAGGGGGGGGGGGTCACGAACACGCTGTATTGGGTTGGGCGTTTCTATAAATTCAATGAAGTGTTTGGAAACGGAATTGGATGAGGACAAGAAGGGAAACCAGGAGGTAACTGGAAAGGTAAAGTGACCCGCTAAAGGCAGGGATGCACATTAGATGCCACTTGAGGCTTTCATAAGTAATTCCACTGTTTTCTGAAATTTGGAGTTCTGTACACAAGTTTGACTCGTAGAGGCTTGGATACTGGGCAAATATCACAACATAAAATCTCATACGCATTGATGATGGTCTCCTTAAAAATAAAAATTGGTGAGATAGATGAGTGCAGAGACAACACCGCCCCCTCCCCGATTTATGAGGGCGATCACACCTAATGCACTCATAGTGAGAACGCCATTTACCTTCAGGAGATGAACTTTTGAGTCACGTTTCAGTTAAAAGTACTAGAGCCGGTTTTTGTTGAGTTAGTTCGAGAGATTCGTGATTTTTTGATAGAGAACGATTGTTGGAGAGAACGCAATTCAATTCGAGGTCATAATTCTGAGGACCCCTAAAAATTTCTTGAGGCAGAAACCGGCCTAGTCTGCTCTTTTGGTTGTCTGAGTGGGTGAGAGACACAGCCTGCGGGAGATTTTGAGATATTTCGACCTAGCGCTACTACGTCGAACTAGTTTTGCCTGACGACGACGTTCTCTTTTCTTCCTGGGAGTGCGAAGTCCAAATAAAAATGCGTCGAAGAAGGGAACGCTGTAGCCGAGGAGCCCGAAATAGCGTCATCTTACAGCAATAGGAAGAAGGAAAAATTACTTCAAGTCCTCTAGGTGATGTCGCTCGAGAACCAATCCTTCAAATCGAGATGGGTTTGCATTCCATATCGAGAAAGTCTACAACTTGCATAACCAAATTCATACCATGGACTACTCTCATAGATGCAGGTGATTAACTAGACCCCCACCGTTAAGGTAAAAGTCGTCGAACTGGTTTTCAAAGATGCCGTGTTTGTCGTCTTATTCGGCAGAGATGATGTCGTGGTCGCTATCATCACACTACGGTACTTGTCCAAAGTGATGGTTACGACGACTTTCAGCAAATCAGAGACGTTTTCCTCCGCTAATACTAGATCCATTGGTCTCTTCCAGTCTTATATGACTATCAGGGATAGGACGGAACGCATCTGCTCCTTCTAATCCCTGCTAGTCATATGAGACTGGAAGAAGGAGTGCCCTGTTTCCAATCGTAGGCACGCCTCCAGCTCCTCCTGTAGCCTTATGTCTCTGCTCTGTTTGATGCTCGTTCACGTCATATCCTGTCGCTGTAGAGTGAAGAAACCTGAGACTTATATATTAGGTTGGCAACTAATTTCGTGGACTCTCAAGAATCTTCAGCAAAAGTATTTATTAACAAATAACTAATGACAATCTTCAATTCAAATAAGATCCTTCGGAACGCAGAAGTGCTTCCCATATATCAGGTAGCTGGTCTATCCCACGGCCACAGAATTATTATGCTTTCAAGGCCAGGAATCTTTGGAGGTGCATTTTGACCCGGTCCACATTATTAAATCGTCTTCCAACCAAGAAGTACTGCACCGAACTAAAAATGTGGTAGTCACTCGGCGCAAGGTCTGGGCTGTAAGGAGGATGAGTGTGACGCTCTCAGTCAAGGTCTTCTATTTTTTGAGGCGTCCGGTTAGCTACGTTCTCTTCGTTTGGTGGTTGTCAAGAAGGTATTAACTTCTGGGAGCTCGTCAAGAACGGTTCCAGCATTAATGCTGTAATCTACTCTTTTCAACCTGGCCGAGCGCAGGCTGAACTTCGCTGGAATCGGTTCGAACAGATTTTCAGGAGCGGAATTATCTATCAGCAAGATAACGCCAGATCACACGTCACGAATCGGGAGCTTCAAAAAATCGAAGACCTCAGCTGGGAGCGTCTAACTCACCCACCTTACAGCACAGGCAGTGCGCCAAATGACTAGCACCTTTATAGCTCGCTGCAGCACTTCTTGGTTGGAGGATGAATTATTAATATGGACCATGTCAAAATGCACCTCCAAGGATTCTTGGCTTCTAAAGCACAAGAATTCTACAGCTGTGGGATGGGCCAGGTAGCTGATAAATCGGAAGCAGTCCCGCGTTCCGACAGATCTCACTTTGGTTGAAAACTGTTATTTGTTATTTGTTTATGGACACTTTTGTTGAAGGCGCTTGAGAGTCCACGAAATTACAATACCGCTCGCGCCGCACGGTCAAAAGTGGGCGAAAAAACGCCAACATAGCGTCGCAAAGCGTCGCGCGCTCATAACTCCTTTAGTTTTAGGTTTCTTGAATAACGGTTAGTACCATTCGATTCGCCCCTTCGAGATCTACACAAGTATGTGTAAAACTTTACCGGAACACCCGTATTTTCGCCGTGGGTGGTCCAAAATTGGCTGGACGGGCGATTAG
>OX377203.1:41816460-41875969 GCA_947396885.1 Heligmosomoides polygyrus polygyrus
CTTTATGGCTAAAGACCAAGAGTTGCAGAAACGTATAGATTCCCTTCGTGAGGAAAATATTGCCTTGAAAGCCGCCCCCGCTGAGGTCGGCACTAGGCACTATTCCTCCGCCACTACGCCGCTAGCGGTGCGCGCGTAGTAAACGGGGATAGGTGCGCAGGTTGGTGTACCACCGGATTTGAGGGAGGCTGCACGCGTGGAGGATTTCGAAAGCAGGTCACCATGCAAAACGAAATGGTGCCAGACTGAAGCAGCGGAGGGCAGTCCTCTCCTCAACAGTCACGGATTTGTACAGAAACTTTGAGCGGAAACGCCAACATCCTGGAATGGAGGAATGCCACCTAGACTTGTGGCCACAGTAAAGCTACAAGCTATGAACAGCCTCAGGTTGAAATTCCCACCCATCCTTCATAAGACTTGCTTCACGTGGCATGGTTTGATGCACAAAATTATAAGTTTTATTCAACGGTAGTATGAGTAAAATGGGCTAGAACATTCCGAAAAGGCTGTCTTAATGTCATCTCCAAAGATTTTCGAGATCTCTTAAATTTATAAACCAGAATGCGAAGGAACACTTCTTTGAAGCCCAGCAATCGGTCAGTGTCATGCCAATTTCACATATACTCAAGAATGTACCTTCTGTTCTTACGGTGTGCAGGAGAAATTCGTTCTCGGATCTTCCCAGTCGAAGCGCGGCATCGCTAGAAATGCGTAACAAATTTAATCAGTGTGGCCTTTTTTGCCGTGGAAATTGTAAAGATAGATCCACTCGTAGGTCAGCTTTTTGTTATGTCCTCTTTGGAGACTACTTTGCTAGCCGATTTGCCGCCAAAGAGTCAGAATGGGGTACTATTCCCCTCCTATAGGATAGATCCTTGTTCTCTTCCTTCTCCTTGCCTCCGTTAGCACTCCCACGAATTAAGGGGGGGGGATCTCGTTCTCAGCTTCCGCGGTGAACGTGTTCAAAGGTTCCCGCAGTCTAGAATGTGCTCTGAGAGGCGCACAAAGCAAGTAGGTGCATGCGTGCAATGACAGTACGCGGCGTAGAGACGGAGGAATAACGACGGCCCCTGCTGATGCTGAAGGAAGAGATATTTCGCGTACTCTTTCCGAAGGTAAAAGCGATGGCTTCTATCGTACAAAAAGAAAAAGCACTCAGCTGTCATGTCACGCGTTCCTGGGTCTAAGGACACCATTCCACCGAAACGACTACTCGCGGTATGAATTGTTCGGGATGTTCTAAGCCACCTAGAGGTTGAATGCTTTCCCCATGTTGACTATAGGCTTGGAAAACCTCAAGCGGATCGTGTTCGTCTTTCAAGGGTTGTATTGACGAATGCATTCCGTCAGCTTTTGACGCCTAGGAGAGTTCCTCACCAACAGTATTCTTATGCGTGCTTCTAAAGTTTTCTTTCTTCGGATTTACTTTGCTCCCTACTATCTCCACGTTTGCTGTGGTAATAAACTTTATGTGGTCCTCTGACGCGTAATAGCCCTTGGCGCTTTGCTTGTGGGATATTCCGTGACATCGTGATGATTGTAAAATCCATCTTCCTTGCTGTCACAACGATGTTTTGTTGCGATCAAAACTTCTAGCGCCAGGCGGGACTCGAACCAGCACCTCCCTCTGACCGGGCGGGAATGCTCTACGCCTTTACACCACCGGCGCCGTTTGATCGAACGCAACATCCACACCTCGTGGGACCGATCAGCAGTCACCCGTATCCGGGATGACCTGGCCGCTGATATCAGCATGGAACCAGTCAAGCTGATGGTCTTGATAGAAACAATTCAAATCAGTTTCCTTAAGCCTCAAGTGGCTGGTATCGAGGTAGTAAGCTGTCACAACGATGTTTTGTTGCGATCAAAACTTCTACAACGATGTTTTGTTGCGATCAAAACTTCGTCCCGGATACGGGTGACTGCTGATCGGTCCCACGAGGTGTGGATGTTGCGTTCGATCAAACGGCGCCGGCGGTGTAAAGGCGTAGAGCATTCCCGCCCGGTCAGAGGGAGGTGCGGGTTCGAGTCCCGCCTGGCGCTAGAAGTTTTGATCGCAACAAAACATCGTTGTGACAGCTTACAACCTCGATACCAGCCAACTGAGGCTTAAGGAAACTGATTTGAATTGCCATCTTCCTTGCCTCTGACAATGAGTACAGCCTTCACAGCGCTTATGGATTTTTCAGAATCCGCATCCAAGAGTCCTTTCTGCGAAAAAGCTTAACTACTGATTGGTATTTCCTTCCAAAGTAGACAGATCACTTCTGACTTCAGCATCTTGGATTCCCTTCAGCTCAATCGCTCCACAGGCTGGTCCTACAAATCAAGCCAACAGGGAGGTTATGTGTTGTGTATTGCCGATTTTCAGGGACTGTGAAAAGTTACGAGATAAACGACCCTGCCCCTACATTCGAGACACAATGCTACTTTTCTTTCCACCTTGTTTCCCAGCACACCTTTGCTATACTCCGACGCACTATTCCGCCTATACAGGGTGCGTAAAAAGTATTGACGCACTATACATAAACGTTAGAAATGACGACACATCATAAAATTTAATAAGTTTATATACAAAATGTCAACAATGATCTAGCGAACAGAATAGCATCACTTGTATTTTATAAGGGCTTCCTTGCTTCGAATGCAGGGGCGAAGACCACGAGGAAAGGCACCGACGGTGCGCCGCAGGTAGTCCACGTCGATTTCGTTCCATGCTTTGAACAGATCATCCTTTACTGACTTCATACTTCTGTGGGAAGTAGCGCAAGCCTTGTTCTCCAAAACCTCCCATATAGAGTAATTCAGCGGATTCAAATCCGGTCTATAAGATACACGGCTTACTTTCGAGGTGGGATTCGAGCCAAGGGATCAGTTGTTTCTTTAGGACGTCAATACAGATAGTTCTACTGATTTATCTTCACTTCTGTATCCACGAAAACGAGAGACGCTTGTGATGAATGTACAAACCATGATACTGGCCGGATGCGCCTCCCTTGCAGCGAGCCTTTCGCCAGAATTAGCACTTTGTAGGTCCTTGAAGAGTATGTAACACTTTTACATGTTGAATGAACAAAAGTATCAAGACACTGAAGCTTAAAGCATAGAACGAGATTGACGTGGTTACTTGCGGCGCAATGTCGATGCCTTTCCTCGGCGTCTTCGCTCCTGCATTCGCAGCAAAGAAGCCCATATAAAATACAGGTGATGCTGTTCTGTTCGCTAGATCATTGTTGACATTTCATATATAAACTTGTTAAATTTTATAACGTGTTGTCATATCTAAGGCTTACGCTTGGTGCGTCAATACTTTTTACGCACCTTGTACTCTCCATCACACCCTCTTTTGGTGTTCTACTGTGCTCCCTACAAACGTTATCCATCTCCGTCGTATTAGTCAGTGTTAGATTTCTGTGGTCAATCCTGCACTCTTGAGCAAAGAGTGGAGTGCAAGTCGCAGCAAGTTCCTCGATGGAGCACATCGTCTTTGTCGGGGTACAAAAAGGTTCTGCTCTTTCCATACCCTTACTTGTTGGCGTCACAGATACCAAGCCACAAGCCATTCATTTCCATAGCGGATGCTTTATGCTGACGACGATGCTCGAAACGAAGGTAAAAATTACCTCGAGCGGCAGATGCAAGCCTGGTGCTACCCCTTGGCGACGTCTTTGCTCACTGAACGTTAAGAAGACGGAGCTCTCCAAGCTGCCTTCGTACTGTACCATAATCATTTCTTTTAGTAACAATATTACGTTATCTCACGAACGGCATTCCACTTGCAATTGTATGGAGGACAGCTTCCGACAATCGATGAGATTGAGATAAGATTAGCGTTCACCACAAGGCTAGCATTGAGCAGTCACCGTTTCCGTTTCCACCTTCCTGTTCAAATATAATAGCGAACACGGAACAGAACAGATGGGCTAAAAAGGGTCGACAAGTGGAAGTCGGAACACGGAATCGGAAATCCCACTCATCCAGGTCAATAATTCATCTGCTCAGCGCTGAATCATTATATTACATGGCCGTCACACTTCCTGGCTTTATGTCCATTTTCGGACGTACATTGTCAGTGGAAAGTCACGAAATCGCCAAGAGTGATGTTGTGATTGCGAGGTGTGGTAACGGTCGTTATTCGATAAATTCGTTGGTTAGACTGAATTCTTTTAGAGCGCCTATGTACCGGCCTCCCTCCCGTTCACCTCAGTTTGTCCACAACGAGTGTAGTTTTTTAGGTAGCAGGGAATGAACAGCAGATCATGATGTGCCGGAGTAGGGAAAAGGGAGTCCAGTGGCGGTGGCGGACCCTGGTATTTATAAATGTTTGCACGCCAAAGCAATTAGTACTGAACATTTAAATGGTTTACAAGTGAACGATGAAGCCAGCAAATGAGCTCCAACACCCGGCTTCGCCGCCGGGTGAATCCCATTGACAAGGCTCGCAGAGCGTCATTCCATCAACCGCTCAAGAGAGCTATCGTATCGCGGTCTGCGCTACATAATGACGCTGTTGCAGATTGTCGCTGGATCTGCGTTGCTTGGAGGGTCGTTCCTTGTTCCGTCACTTGTCTCGATGAGTCCAAGCGACACCTTCGATGACTGGCGGAAGGTGTTCCTCTGCTACGCCTTTGTGCTCACTCTCACCAACACCATCTTCGTGGCCTTTGCCAGGTTCGTGATCATTACTATATCATGCTATTACTATTCCCTGTCGGTTTCCTTTCATCATCCATGACTTCGTACTAGTTCAGAAACAGACTTCCACAAACGCGTAGGGCAGTGAGAGAATTCCCGTTACAGAAAGCTGGACATCTCCTGGGTTTGCGCCTTGAATCCGATGGTATCCATGTCTGACCTTTAAGAGGATGCAAAATGCAAGATGTACATCGGCCTTCCAATTTTCTTATTGGTGTGTTGTATGTATTAGTCAACCTCTACAAGGAAATGAATGCTCTTACCATTAAGTAGATCGGTATCCATTGTACACACCGTTTTCCGTTGCATCCACTTGAAAAAAGGCTAAAATCAAGATGTTCAGTCTCATTTTAAGGAGAGTACACATGCGGGAAGCATGACGCCGGGCTTGCCATAACACCATTACCCCTGTCCAGCAATCCGAAGCATCTTTTGAGAAACTGCATAAGTTCGTGATGAAGCTGGTGAAGGCAAACTATCCCAAGTGCATAGGTCATCGCAGAGACGATGGAAAGTAGCCTTTCCTGGAAAATTAGACCATCTGCGGGGTGCAGATGTATTGGGACCGACAACAGCATCGACAACGACAGATGTTTGTTCCAGCTTCGACTTTCCAGGATCCGGCTCCTTTCCTAGAGTACTTACTTACTTTGATACTTTGATGGTCCTTTGTCGGCTGGAGGTCTTCTCAGCGGGGCCCACAACTCTTCCAGACCGCTCGATCTCTGGCTGCTTGCATCCAGTGAGGCAGACTCCGCTCTCTGAAAGATCTTGAGAATGAGTCCGCCCATCGCGTTGGCGATCGTCCCAGTGGTCTCTTATGGTCTCTCGGGAGCCATTCTGTGACACGGAGACTCCATCTATCGTCCTTTCGTCGAAGAAGGTGTCCGGCCCAGCGATATTTGGACTTCTTCATGTACTGCAGCGGGTCTGCTAATTGCAACTTCTCCCGCAGCTCCGAGCTTCGTAGGCCTTCTTGCCATTGATGACGAAGGCTTGTCCTCAGAAGACATCTCTCCAGTGCACGATGCATTTGTTTGCATTGCCGATTGTCTTGCTGTCGGGCCAGGTTTCCGTCGCGTAACACATCGCAGGCAGTACGGAGGCGTTGAATATCGAGGCCCTGAGGCCGGCATCCTTGACCTGATCGGTGACTTCGCGAATCGAACTGAAGGCTGCCCATGCTGCGCGTCCCCTGCGGGCGATTTCAGGAGCGAGGTCGTTATCCATGTTCAGCTCTCTTCCCAGATAGACGTAGGAGTCGACTTGCAGAGCGACTCCATTTAACCTTACGAGTCCCATGTCACTCCACTGGGTGACCATAAATTGTGTTTTGGACATATTCATGTCCAATCCAATCTTCATACCTGCCACATTGAGCTCGTTCAGCATTTCCTCGACTTCTGCCGTGCTAGTAGAGATGAGAACAATATCGTCGGCGAAGCGAAGGTTGCTGATCCGTTTACCGTCGACAAGGTAGCCTTTATCGTCCCAGTTCAAGTCTTTCATGGCATCCTGGAGTGCCGCTGTGAATAGCTTGGGAGAAATCGTGTCTCCCTGCCGCACTCCTTTCCCGATAGGAACTTTAAGCTTTCGATCGAACAGCTGGATGGTAGTCGATGTGTTCGAGAAGCATTCGTCGAGAAGTCGGATGTAGGGCGATGGTATACCAGCGTGCACAAGTGCGTTCAAAACGGCGTTGATTTCCACAGAGTCGAACGCTTTCCGATAATCCACGAAGACAAGGACAAGTGGGAGGTGGTATTCGCGGCTCCACTCGATGAGCTGTGAGACAGTCTGAATATGGTCCATGCAGGAGAAATCCTTGCGAAACCCTGCTTGCTCCACTGGCTGATATTCGTCCAAGCAACGCTCCATTCGGTTAAGCAGTATCTTGGTGAAGATCTTGTACACAACCGAGAGAAGACTGATGGGTCGATAGTTGTTGATATCCTCCTGCTGACCTTTTTTGAAGATTAAAACTGTTTTTGACTCCTTCCATGAGTTCGGAATCCTACCAAGTCGAAGGTAGTGGTTGAAGTGCTTGGCAAGAAGTGAGCAGAGGGCACTTCCACCCGCACGAAGGAGATCAGCAGAAATGCCGTCCGGTCCGGGAGCAGTGCTCGGCTTCATCTTTCTGATGGCATGAGCAACTTCTGATTTCAGAATGGGAGGTACTTCCTCAGCTGGTGGCATCTAGCATTTGGGGACAGTGCTGGAAGAACGAAACAGATCTGTGTAGAATTCCTGAACGATGACCTCCATCGCTCTTCGAGACGTTTGCGTTGTTCCATCCTTATCCACAAGGGCTGACATTATTGCCTTCTTTTCGCAGAGATCTCGTTTGCAGCGCTTTATGCTTGAACCTTTCTCAGCGGCTTCTAACAGCTTTAATCTTCTGTAGGCTTGGATGGACTTCTTCACTGCAATTCGACAGGCCTTCAGGATGGTGACTTTTTCCAGATGGGAAGCATTAGGATCCAGTTTGACAGCTCTTCTTTGCTCCAAGAGCTTAGTCGCGTGTGCGTTGAGTCTTGAAGCAAATGGTGATGTGGCTTCGCGAGAGCTGCTAGCACATTTCAACAGTCCTTTGGAAGAAGATCATAGTCTTCCGATGGATCTTCAAGAAGATTCCAATGTACGACTTTATTGCATATTCCAACTCCTCAGACTTGAATGTGGGATCCTCACCGGTGCCGGTTTATGAGCGTCACGCTTGAAATCCTCTTTTTGAGAGTCAGCTTCGCACGGACAAGACGGTGATCCGAGCCGGTGTCAAATGAAGGCAGCACCGAGACGTCGAGCAGACTCCAGCGTCTGTTTGTAAGAATATGGTCAATCTCCGAACGTGTTTCTCCATTTGGGCTTTCCGAGGTCCATCGTCGGTTTGAAGGATTCTTAAACATAGAATTTCCATGGTAAAGACGGCACGCGGATAGGAAGTCTATCAGGCGCTCTCCGTTTTCGTTCCTTGAGGAAGTTCCATGTGGTCCTAGCCTCCATTCGTCGTGATCATTCGTACCGACGATGGCGTTAAAATCGCCAACGACAACTTTGTAGTAGCTCTTCTCGTCGTTGACAGTCCTTTCGAACAGCTTGTAGAATTCCTCCTTTTCTTCATCTGTGGCCGCAGATGTTGGAGCATATCCATTTATGATGGAGATGGTTCCTTGATCTCTGGTTTCCAGATGAAGAACAGCTACTCGCGGACTGATGATCTTATAAGAGTCTACTAGGTGGTGCACTGTCGAATTGATGAGCAATCCAACTCCGCCAATATTCTTTCTGTCCACCTCTGCTCCGATAATGAGAAGCTCGTTGTGTTCGGTCCTTCTTATGGTTTCCGTTCTGCCTTTCGTTTCCTGCAGGGCGGTAACGTCGTATTTGATGTTGTGGCTTCTGTAAAGCAGTGTCCGAAGATCCTGCTCAGATGCGATCGAACGACAGTTATAAGTGCAGACGAATAGGCAGCTTCCGTGTCGTGGTGGGAGGGAGTTTCCGGTAGTCCGATTCCAATGAAGTCCTGATAGTTTAACTCCGAGATTAGATGGCCCCTCGCCGGAGGTGGATGCAACCGACGTCGTAGAAGTCCACCTCCGGCGCGCGGAGGACTGGGGCGCGGGTTTAGTTGTTTGAGCCGTAGCGGTGGTCTGGTTATTCACATGTTCCTGGCCAGGGATACAGGAGAGCCGCCCATACATGACAAGGCATCGCGTACTGCGCGACCGTTTGTGCCGTTAGCCATCACAAAGTGATGTTCATCCCTTCACCGCGGTGAGGTGGGACATGAAGGGGTTCCTAGAGTAGCCTCTGAAAATAACCCCAGTGCGTTTCAGATCCGAGCCAGCCAAATGGACTGTCAGCAGCACGAGGATCAGACCACTGGAACCGTCGGACATCACTGTGCAGAAGTTCTAACTGGGATCTCACCCCGCATTCTAAGACCAAGAGTTGCAGTTGCCAGAATAGCGCCTGCGCTGAAAACAGAGCTGATTCGTCATTGTAGAAATTGAGCCGAAGCAGACGAAATGCAATGCGCTAGGCAGCCAAATTCTACGCTTCGTGTTAGCTTCGCCCATCCCTATCCTATGTGTTTGTATCTGTTTTTGCGTTTACCTATTTCTACAAGGTAATGCCGGAAACCCCTCAATGATTGTGTGTACCAGATGTGGGTATAACGAAATCGGATGACAACTGTTTGAACTATAGCAGCCACTCCTTGCACGAGGTATGTAGTTCTGCTTCAGTGAGGCATAATGAGCCTTGCATAAACAGCTTATATCTGACATGTTTTCAATTCCCACCAGTTGGTTCAGAAATAGTGCCGGAACTTAATGTCGGCATTCAGGATGGAATGTCTCAGTTCTAAGATTTATCTATCTGCGCTCAGCTACAATACCGGCCTTAACTTTTGGTCATTGGGCGAAAAAAGCGAAAAAAAAACTCTTTTCCGCCGCTTTTCTGCAGCGCTCTTCAAATTGAGCGCATTGTAGATTGAAAAACATATTCGTGATCAGCACCGAGCTCTCTTCCCGATGAGCTGAAAAGCGCATAGCGAGCGCCTGTAGTTCAGTGACCTAATTTCTGCCCGGCGCGCTGACCCCTGTGCTCGCGGGAGATAATCACACCCACAGCTCCCAAATGGCTAATGAAGGAAGAGATTCGGCCTTTTAAAGCCTAGTTTCCACATTATATACAAAGTCACACATAGTTCTCTAGATTCCCTAATATTCCACGATCATAATGATCTACTTTCTTAAAGGATCCGACAATTTAAGGGTTGTTTTTTTTTTAGAAAATGTCTCCGCTTTGGGGAACTCTAATTTCCGCCCATCAAGCTTATATGTGCTTATACTCGTTTGTTACGTTGGAAACGAGAGTGGAAATCAAGCTGCGAAGTTGGAGCTTTAGGGTTGAAATCGTTAGCAATTATACGCTGCCAAAGCTGTCCATATGACACTTCTTCGTAGCTAACCGTACACTTTTCGCGTCATTAAAGTGGTCACAAAATGGTTTCTTTGAAGAAAGAAACACAGGTATTTGGAGGCCTATGAAAACACCTTATAGTCTTCCCTAGTTAATTCTGACTCGAAGGGTAGCCCGATTTCAAATTTTCGTTTATTTTTACCGGTTGATCACGAGTCAAATGTACCATAGCCCTGGTCGGGACCCAGATTAGTTCCGGAGCCAGTCCACTCTCCTGCCTCTGTGACCCCTCGCGCCATCTGAGGGCGCCGTAAATCGCCTAACTAGAGTTTTCACACTTCCGGTGCCGCGGCGCCATATTGGTCCTTCCAAACGAGGGCGGGGTAGAATACGCGGCGTACACCAAACAAGGTTTTGACAACTACGACCTCTCCCTTATACATATACGCTTGTGTTTTTTATTTCGCATTTACGATTTAACATTGTTTAGATGCGTGGCGCATCCCAGAAAGAATATTAGTTCAAAATTTATGTCGCAAAATAGAAAACACATAAAAAGGTCCGTTTCTATTTTGAACTATTGTTGTCCTCCCAGCGATCAGCTTGAAGTGTCTGAAATGACTTAGAATGCCAGCGCCACATGAAGCGTAATTTGCGTAGCAACGTCGCATTGCACGTGTAAGAAAAGTCCCAGACACTCGCGACGGTCAACTGTAAGGGCAACTATAGTCCACTTGGTAAAATTTCACCGGTAGATGAACTGGATTTCACCAGCAGCACAACAAGTGACAAGTGATCACACCAAAGATTGGCTCAATAGGGGACCCGGGGAAAGAGCTGCTGCAGAAAGTGCAGCTGTGCCATAAACTGCTGAAGAAGAGCAGTTTTCGGTTGTTAAGGCTGAAGGGATCAGAGAGCTGCTGGAGTAACCCAGACTTGTCAAGGAGAACCTTTCGATAACACGGAGGACTTCTGATGCCCAGCGGCCTATAGCGGCCTATCTCTAGAACTAAGGTGGTTCATGCTGTCAAATAAAAATTGGCTGGCTTTAGCTTTGATATAAAATCTGGCTTTGATAAAAATTGGCACCAGCTCCAGCGTAAACACAGGAATGACAGTTGCACCACTGAACTGAGACGATGGTGCTCACGGCTGACCCTTCCGAGTATTTCATGGTCGGGTCCTTCCAAGCTCTTTCACAGTTGGCTGAAAGATAAGGATAAAGGATAAAAGAAAGCGTTACTCAATCACTCTCAAGATGGACCACGCATTCCACTTCTAGGAAATGTCGTGGAAGCGATCTGAACGCTACATACTTGTTCATAGAATGACTTGCGGTAGCCAGCTGATCGACAAGTGTTCTATCCTTCCTATGCAAGTCTGCTACAAATCACCGACTCGAGAGGGATGGAAGGTTTGATTGTCCTGGGCGCGATATCTAAACCAGGAACCTGAATTCGGGTGGGAGGCTAAGTTTATAATATTGTATAGCAACAAGAGGCAAGCGGATGAGCGAGTTCTGCTCTTGCGCGAGGCCAAATGTTCCATAAGAGAAAAAGAATTGCCATCACCAATACAAGGCATCATCTACATAGAAGCATCTTCTCCTTAAGCGTCCGTTTCTCTTCGTAGCAGGGTCCGCTATTCTGGTGTCATGACGCCACCTATTCTTATCCAGCGCTAGATCAGGGTGGACACCAGCAACCTTCAAGCCCATATGTAACGTATCAGATCAGCGCTGCTTCGTACGCCTTCTAGACCGCTTTCCAATTACCTCGAAGTTAAGGGCTATTTTGCGGACGCTGTCTTCTTCTCCACGCAGAACGTGACCGCACCATCCCAAGCGAGCTTCACACATTTACTTAGGACATCGTCGTCCAATAATGACCTATCACCTTCTGATTTTTTCCATGAGCATCTGAGAGAGGCCTACAGCTGCAGAGTCGCAAGCATAATAACTGCAAAAAGAATGGTTCTGAGGATATTTTACAAAATTAATTATAAGGCCCAAAACAAGCGATAAGCGTCTCCAACATGGTAACACGATTTTTCGTAGTTTCAATCAAACTATTGCCAATGCGCTAGCGCAGTCGGAGGAGGTGCCGGCTGACGCGCGCACTCGATACCAGGCTCTTGGTTCGGGTTTACCGCTAGCTTCCCAATAGCTCGGGGTCGGTGAATTGGCACCAGATTTGTTTTGGAAGGATAAAGCGCTGACTATTTCATCATCTGGCCTCCATAAGTCGTTGTTTGGCCAAATACGTTTCGAATCGGCTCCCCAACGTCCCGTAGAAGTAGAATGTGTGGCGCATCGCAAAAGGAACTGAGTGACGCCGTCCTTTATCTTTTTATCCCTTATTGCCAATGTAAGGTAGCGGCGGCGTGGAGTGTCATATGGCACATTAGTCAAGAACGCCGACGTCAAATTACAAGGTGCTGATAGCCAAGCATATTGGGCATCATCCCTGAATTAGTACAACCCCAAGCCTAGGATGTATTAATTTACTTCTAAAAAAATAAATAATGGGTTAGAAGGAATCCGAGGCCTATATTGAAAAATTCATAACTCTGCCCATGAAGCATCTTTTCACTTAAGCTAGACTATTGCGTTGGCTATTTCTCTGCCAATGCAAAATATATCAATTGATTGCGCTTTCTAAGAAATTTGACCATTTATCCAGGACGTTTGACATCGCCACAACGACCTGTAGAGAAGGTGGAACCGATCGGTTGAATGGGCCATTAATTTTGCATGGACGGACGAACAGACAGAATAGCGGGCAGGGTAGTTCTTTTAACTGTATCAGGACACTGTGACACGAAAAATCTAAGGAAAGGTTGGGTTGTACAGCCGAGATCCGACTCATAAATCGATTCGATGGGTATGGGAGCCAAGGTTTCTTCCAACTAACGCCCTCAAGCAAAAAACAGTAAATTTAGAAAGCATCGATTGAAAGCAACATTAACGGCCATCAATTCTGCGCGGAGAAACAAACAGACAGACAAATGGACAGGCTGAATGGTTGTAAACAACTCTAGCGACCACTAATTTTGTGCGGACGGACGAACAGACAGAATAGCGGGCAGGGTAGTTCTTTTAACTGTATCAGGACACTGTGACACCAAAAATCTAAGGAAAGGTTGGGTTGTACAGCCGAGATCCGACTCATAAATCGATTCGATGGGCATGGGAGCCAAGGTTTCTTCCAACTAACGCCCTCAAGCAAAAAACAGTAAATTTAGAAAGCATCGATTGAAAGCAACATTAACGGCCATCAATTCTGCGCGGAGAAACAAACAGACAGACAAATGGACAGGCTGAATGGTTGTAAACAACTCTAGCGACCACTAATTTTGTGCGGACGGACGAACAGACAGAATAGCGGGCAGGGTAGTTCTTTTAACTGTATCAGGACACTGTGACACCAAAAATCTAAGGAAAGGTTGGGTTGTACAGCCGAGATCCGACTCATAAATCGATTCGATGGGTATGGGAGCCAAGGTTTCTTCCAACTAACGCCCTCAAGCAAAAAGCAGTAAATTTAAAAAGCATCGATTGAAAGCAACTTTAACGGCCATCAATTCTGCGCGGAGAAACAAACAGACAGACAAATGGACAGGCTGAATGGTTGTAAACAACTCTAGCGACCACTAATTTTGTGCGGACGGACGAACAGACAGGACAACGGCCGGTTTAGCCCTATTACTTGTGGCAGGACATTGTGACATGCAACTATGGAAATCAAAGTGAACGTGAAGAATAAAGTTGACGTAAAATTTGCACAAGAATCTCAAAAAAATCGACTAGTTCCAAAACTCAAAAATTCTAGGTACTTATCGGCTTTTAGACCCACTGGGAAGTGACACAGACAAAGAAATGAAGATATTGCGGCACGGCTGTAAGAAATCGATTGTTGAATGAGCTCGTCCAATTCCAACTGAACACGGAAGGCAAAAATGACCACGGAATGCCTTCAGTTCCTTCTACGTTATTGAAAGGACTGAATCTCTTGTGTGTTATACAACAAACACTTCGCCGAGATCTAACCGATACCATCGCTGCCGCGCCTGCATTCAGCCAAAGCAAAAAAACATTCAGTAGTGTCAGGATCGAAGCAGTCCTAGAGAGCATCATTTGAGAGTCTGTGCAATGGATTCAAACCAAGAGCTCACCATTCAGGCTAAAATCATAGTATCTTCGAAACTCCTCGGAGCCTCTCTGAAAGATTAAATTATGTACTATTTGAAATGTGAGGACGTAGGAGGAGTAGAACGTGTACAACTTAACAATTGCACTCTACTAGCCATGCCTTGTCCGATTTGTGTAGCCAAGAAAGTCCATAGAGATGACACTGCCCTCGTAGCCGAGATAGCCAGAACGAGCTGGAGAGGAAGGGGCAGCTGTGGCTTTGTGCCCTCGCTGAAAGCGGCCTGCTGCAGAATGTGAGGAAGATCAAGTCCATCAGCTCAGAGCACGGAATCGCCCCTTGGATGCGAATGAAGGGCAAGGCGCTGAAATTCCGCTACTTCAGGAGTGACCTCTGAGAGGAGGAGGGTGTGGACAAGCGTGGTCCAGGTCAGGGGCGAGCGTGTGCAGACAGATCCAAGGGTGGGAGCCCACTTGAATCATCTGTGAGATGCCTCAGAACCATGTACTGCTGAACAGCTGTCACTATCCTCTTCTATGGAAGTGAGTGCTCTTCGCTGGAACGGAAGCGCTCCGTTAGGAAGCAAGAACCGAAGATACACCATTTTCACGAGATGGTACGAATAGGTAGCTGGTGCAGTAAGTGCTTTGACTGGCTAGGGCCTATCCCGTTCTTTCCAATGGATCGGGCAAAAATTCGATAAGTACCTAACTTTGCATAATATAATATTTGTTTCATGTCACTTATTATCACTTACTATTAATCTAGCATGGCAATCTACTAGTTATCACATACTATTAATCTAACATGACAATCTGGCAATAGTCGAGTAGTTGGTTTAGCGTAGCCAAGATTGGTACAAGGCTTTATTCAGGCTGACGTTTCGGCGTTGTCGCCTTCTTCAGAGCCTGGAAAAGTCGAACTGACAACGCCGAAACGTCAGCCTGAATAAAGCCTTGTACCAATCTTGGCTACGCTAAACCAACTACTCGACTATTGCAACATCAAAGATGCCAAGGTTTATCGAGAGTCGAACATGGAATGTACTGCGAGACGTACCAGCAAGCTGCAGTCGACTCGTCATGGAAGTCCTCTCGCTAAGACAGAAGATCGTCTTGGCGAGGCAAACCATCCACTTTCTGGTTCGCTGCCGACGTGAGGGAGTCATCCCAAACTTCATACAACGTAAACGACTGTTCGGCGCATGCGACCATCCAAAGGACGACAGGAAGATCTTATCGATTCACATGCATATATTGAAGACATGTATTTCTTTTAAGAGAGACTACATGTATGCTATGGTGAAGAAATGTATCGCTAAGGAGGCATGCTGTGAAAAGTACGTGCCGAGTCGCCTTTGGAGGAGGATCGTGGGTGAGTCGAAGAACATTTGTGACTCTATCCGCTCTAATGCCAAAGTAAAACTGCGGGAGAGATTCACAGGGCTATTAGATCAGAAACGACGACGTAGAGAGCAGATATCAGTCGCTAACCAGTTTACAAGTAACGTCCTAAGCGGTAGTGGGAGAAGTGATGACTTACGTAGCCCGCGGGTCACTGTCATAGGCGACCTAACACTATCTTCAGGCGCGTTGTCGGTGTTGGACTTGGGTCCCAGTTTCGCGCCTGCTCGTTCTATGTGCCACGCTATGGCACGTAGAGTCGTGGGTAGCCTGCAGTCTCTACATGATCGTCTGCGGTGGAAAGCAAAGATCGATGCGCAGGCTACTGGTCCTGATTTAGCTGGTGTCACAGGTATGCCGCCCCCACCCTTCCCATCCACGTATCTACGGTCTCAAGAGCCCAACATCGCCGTGGACTCCAAGTTCCGCGTGCTTGCAAGCTCTCTTTTCACCGTTCTGCGTGGCATCGTTGGAAAGCGTGTGCCTTCAAATCTTTCAGCCGCACAAAGGCGGGGGCTTCGGGAAATTCGAGACCTGTCTTCATCTGGCGCCATAAAAATCGGGATAAGTGACAAAGGTGGGGATTTCGTCGTGCTTTCACAGGAGCTGGACAGAGCCATTACTCGATTACATCTTCAAGAGGCATCTGTCTACAGCCGTTCTAGCCCTGAGGAGTTTAGGCGACAGTACCGAAGACTTAACAGGAAATGGGTAGAGGTGGCACGCTCAGCTAATCTACCTAAAGGTATAATAGCAAGACTTCGTTGCGACCTTCCTATTTGTCCGGTACTGTACACCCTTATAAAGACACATAAACTTCCCCAAGAGGGCATCTCAGCTGACGATCCTTCACTATTCAAGGTCAGACCCATCATTAGCAATGTTGGTGGCCCCACTGACCGTATTGCCTGGTTCCTCAACCTTGTGCTTGTACAATTGCTCCAATTTATACCAGCCCACCTGCCTAATACTAGCAAATTCCTTGAAACGCTGAGGAGAGCTAGACTGGAAAAGGGGTACGTGATGGAGTCGTTCGACGTCACATCGCTGTACACTAATGTGTCCAACGAGTGCGCATTGGAGGCAGTTCTGGAAATCCTCAATGAGCACCACACTAGTGTCAACATGCACGGCTTAACCGTCTCGCAGGTGATGGAGCTCCTCAAGGAGTGTTTGCAGTGCAACATATTCCGGTGGGCGGGTGAGTACTACAAGCAGATTAGAGGTCTCGCCATGGGCCAAAGACTTGCTCCAGTTCTCGCAGTAGCATTCATGTCCAAGGTGGAAGGCCCCGTTCTAGAACGAATGCCTACCATTTACTGCCGCTACATTGACGACTGTTTCGTCATCTGTCCAACTCAGCTTGAGATGGACACGTGCTTTGACTTACTAAACCGGCAGTCACAACACATCAAGTTCACACGTGAAAGGCCTACGGAGAACTGGCTCGCATTCCTCAATGTGCAGGTTCATCTATCCGATGGGATATACAGGACCAGGTGGTACCGAAAGCCGACAAATAGGAACATCATTGTTCATTGCACTTCGGCTCACCCAACCAGCATGAAAAAGGCAGTCGTCCAAAGCATGCTCCATACTGCTCGCGCGGTCTCGTCTGAAGGCGCTGAAAGGTCCTACTCGATGGATTTGGCTCGCAGCATTGCGATACAAAACGGATACACTCCTACTGGCGGGGCTAGTGGGAGGTACCGGCTATCAGCCATCGTAAGAGGCCAACAGGACGACCGGTCGAAAGTGACATTCTGCGTCCCTTTCATTTCGGACCAATTGACTGCAGCAATACGTGGCTGCATTCAAAAAGCAGAGCTGCAAGACGAAGTAAGAATCATAGCAGTACCTCCTACAAATCTGAAAGGGCAGCTAGTCCGAAATCGTCTGTACGACCGGCTGTGCACAACACCATCGTGCGTTATTTGCCCTTTCGGAAGGGAGGGAGACTGCCTTATGTCTGGGGTAGTATACCTCATTACATGCTTGGAATGCAGGGAAGAGTATGTGGGGGAAACAGGTAGACCCTTGTGTGTAAGGGTCAAGGAACACTTGGATGGGTTGCGCAGGTCCCACGTCTCAACTCCCCTGGGCGAGCACCGGGTGCGGCGGCATGCGAACAGCTGTTTTGGGGTGGAGGTCAAGATCCTTGCGCGTGAAGATGAGATTTCGGCGCGCCGAACTCTCGAGGCGCTGTACATTGCGGCGAGGTCCCCCCAAATCAAAAGGAAGGACGAGTGCTTGGCTGTGACCCAGGAGCTGGCGCCGTACGTCGCCCTGTGTGGGTTTTGACCTCTGGGTCATGACCCGTTAGGTCCCTAAGGCATGTGGTCCCAAGGGCTCTATGTCATTCACCCATCTTCCGCTCAGCTAGGGTGTCAGTGGGCTCATTTGTCCACTCATAAAGGTTAGCCTTTTACTGACTTTCTACGTTGTCGTTCTCTTGGTCTCTTAGCCTTTTGGATGGGCTCCTGCAGAATGAAATGGGATTTGGGAGGGTAGTTTCTCAAATGACTTCGACTTTTCCAGGCTCTGAAGAAGGCGACAACGCCGAAACGTCAGCCTGAATAAAGCCTTGTACCAATCTTGGCTACGCTAAACCAACTACTCGACTATTGCAACATCAAAGATGCCAAGGTTTATCGAGAGTCGAACATGGAATCTGGCAATGTTATTTATTTTTGAGATGATATTTAAGCCGAAAAATAATACGACTACTAGTTAGACGGCGGTGCCTTACTAATCTGGAGCTGCATCGGAAGTTCTTTCTTTCAACGAGCTTCCCGATATGACGATGTAGATGAGGAACGAGAGCGCCGGCCATTATTCCATTTTTTCTTCGATAATTGCTGCGGCTCCTTTTAATCACAATTTTTTATTACAAAGGTTCTATTTTGTGACATAAACTTTGAATTAATTATAAGTCTTTCTGGGATGCGCCACGCATCTAAACAATGTTAAACCGTAAATGCGAAATAAAAAATACAAGCGTATAAGTATAAGGGAGAGGTCGTAGTTGTCAAAACCTTGTTTGGTGTACGCCGCGTATTCTACCCCGCCCTTGTTTGGAAGGATCAATATGGCGCCGCGGCACCGGAAGTGTGAAAACTCTAGTTAGGCGATTTACGGCGCCCTCAGATGGCGCGAGGGGTCACAGAGGCAGGAGAGTGGACTGGCCCCGGAACTAATCTGGGTCCCCACCAGGGCTATGGTACATTTGACTCGTGATCAACCGGTAAAAATGAACGAAAATTTGAAATCGAGCTACCCTTCGAGTCAGAATTAAATAGGGAATGGACTCGTAGACAATTTTTCAGTTCTTGGACATTTTTTAAAATGACACTCAGTTAGCATTTGAGATGAGTTAGCTCTGTAACTGCATGGCCCAAATGTCCTCCAGGCCAGTCGAAATCCTACCTATGGGAGACTATAAGGTGTTTTCATTGGCCTCCAAATACCTATGTTTCTTTCTTCAAAGAAACCATTTTGTGACCACTTTAATGACGCGAAAAGTGTACGGTTAGCAACGAAGAAGTGTCATATGGGCAGCTTTGGCAGCGTATAATTGCTAACGATTCAACACTAAAGTTCCAACTTCGCAGCTTGATTTCCACTCTCGTTTCCAACGTAACAAACGAGTGTAAGCACATATAAGCTTGATGGGCCGAAATTGGAGTTCCCCAAAGCGGAGGCATTTTCTGAAAATAACAACACTTAAATTGTCGGATCCTTTAAGAAAGTAGATCATTATGATTGTGGAATATTAGGAAATCTAGAGAGCTATGTGTGACTTTGTATATAATGTAGAAACTAGGCTTTAAAAGGCCGAATCTCTTCCTTCATTAGCCATTTGGGAGCTGTGGGTGTGATTATCTCCCGCGAGCACAGGGGTCAGCGCGCCGGGCAGAAATTAGGTCACTGAACTACAGGCGCTCGCTATGCGCTTTTCAGCTCATCGGGAAGAGAGCTCGGTGCTGATCACGAATATGTTTTTCAATCTACAATGCGCTCAATTTGAAGAGCGCTACAGAAAAGCCTCGGAAAAGGCGGTTTTTTTTCCCTTTTTCCGCCCAATGACCAAAAGTTAAGGCCGGTATTGTAAAGCCCGTAGTATATACATCCTATCGATAAGTTGGTTAACCGTTGCTCTTATAAACGCCTGGAGTCCACAAATTTATTTATTTAGTTATTTATTTGCTTTGTATACTTATGTGTGTGCCATAATGGGAAAACTATAATAATCCATAGAGAAAAGTACATCATTATGATATCAGGAGTTGGACGAAAAGGAGCAAGGAACGATCAATAATGGATTAATAATACGCCAAGACGCAACTAAGAGTGAAATGAAGGGTTTTGATGCTTTTGTGAATAAGGCTGATCCTAAAATATCTCAGCCAACTAATCTAAATCAGAAAAGGTTTACTACTGACTACCGTAAAAATGCGGCAAGGAGAGCATCTATACTGCGGCTCCATGTAGATGACTTAAAGGACTACCCAGAAAGCAAAAAAAACTGATCGCGCGACGGAAAAAATGCAAGTGTGCAGAAGGGCGAAAAAGTTAAAAAGTTCAATCAGGGAACAGCTGTACGTCGGTATTTATGACATACGATGATAAGGCTACTTCACCATATGGCAATGACTCAGCAGGCACGCACGCAACTGGCATAGCCATGCCGGAGCGGATTCTGTCTTTCAGGAACCTCTACATACTACTACACAACCCGGGCGATAGGGCTACAAACGAGACATCCCGCAAAGATGTGTGCGCGAAGAATAAGGTTAGACAGGAATGCTGAAGCAAAAGACATTTGGATTGTCATTTGGGTATAATTTCATACAGGGTGTCTCAAAAAATTGTGTACACTGTTTGGAAAGTGAGAGTCTTGCTAGCAGTAAATGAACTGAAGATGCTAAGTGCACATATGAAAGCTTAGGACAATAGAAATTTTCTGACATATGAGCGGTACGGAATGCACCATGCACTCGTCCGAAATTTTGCAATTTACACTCGATTGATTGGGCTTCGCTTAAATAGCTGTTATAATTTCTTCAAAGAATGGCCGTTTCGATTGATTTGCGCTTTTCTGAAGGTTTAAGATTTAAGAACACGCTATGGCCTGCGAAAAATGTGGGGTATCCTAAAAATGCGGGTACCATCTGAAAGGTTCTAAAATTGCTGCTAGTGAAGCTTTTGAAGACGTTTGAGACTCATTTGCAAGCGCAGAATAGCGCCGGCGAGATTTCTGTGGCGTGCAAATAGTCATGATTAAGCCGTTGCCCCCGTGTGAAACCTTACATTTCAGACCCGAATGATTGTGCATGGGCTGATTGCTTGTTACAATTTTGTTACTAATTGGCCACATTAACTTATGCTGTGCATGAGCTTTGTTTAACGTTTTTCGTCGCCCAATAGCTGCATTTATGCCGCTTAACCTCTCCATTTAGCTTGAATGTTGTTTCATCAGTCCACAGAATCCCTCTTGAAAATGGGGCTCCTGTTCACATTTAAATTGTGAAATCAACAAACTTGCATGCTGCGTGTCTTTCACGTCGTCAGGTTCTAAACTTTAAAAGAAGCACGGCACAGGTGAATGCTGCCAAGAAATAACATGATTGTAACAAACACTCAGCCATGCACCATCAATCGAGTCTGAAACGTAAGGTTTCAAGTGGGGACATGGTGCAGTCTTGACTGTTTACACGTAACAGAAATCTCGTTACCCTGTGCCTGTGCTTTCATATGAGTTTCAAACATCTTTAGAAGCTTCACTAGCAGCAATATCAGAACCTTTCGAACAGTACCTGCATTTTTAGGATACGCTGCATTTTTCGCAAGCCATAGTGTGTTTTTAAATTTTAAGCCTTAAAAAAGCATAAATTACACGGCCATTTTGTGAAGAGTTTGTAAAAATTATTCAAGCGAAAAAAAATTAATCGAGTGTCAAATGCAAGATATCAGACGAGTGCATGGCGCAATCCATACCGTTATAAGTCAGGAAATTTCTATTTTCTTATGCTTTCATATGAACCCTTAATTTCTTCAGTATCTTCACTGTTGGCAAAGTGATCACTTTTCAAACAGTGAGTACATTTTTTGGGACACCCTCTATAATGGACAAGTGCTCCGTCACACCTATAGGCGTGCCTCGCACTTGCGCGCTTCGCGCGATGTTGCAGTATCACTAAGCTAAGGGCAATCAGATCAAGCTAGCTGCCCCACTTGTACAGCTTTTTTCCCTACCAAGGAGTACAAAAGGCTCGCAGTACGTACAGTATATAGTACGATAGGGCGACCTATCCTCACTACTGGTCTTCCCTTAGTGAAACGGTCCTCCATTAGGTGCTGGTCCCCTCAATGATCCACCCTTAGCGGGCAACGTCTTTCGCACACCTTCTGAATCCCCAGGCACATTGGACGACGTCCTTGGCACGTCTGCCTGATCCCCAAACACGTTGAGCGACGTCTTTGGCACATCTTCTGAGTCACAGGCACGTCATGCGACGTATTCCGCACGTCTTTCGAATGCCCTGGCACGTAGAAGAATTCTGGGTGTTTTCCGCTATTTTCGCGCCACGAATTTGAATACTGCAAAAACGGACTTCAGATTCGTGTTCAGCGACCTCGATTGCCCCAGGGCCGAAGTCCCCAAGCAGGAAGAAGATGTCTGGGTATTTTTCGCTATTTTCGTGTCGTAATTTTCCCCTACTTTATAAACCCTGCTGCGGAGCTGATCGATAGTATGAGTCATCGCTAAGCGCGTTATTACAGAGCGTGATGATGATATTGGTTGTCTTTAAGCCCAAAAGAGTCGCAATAATACCTGTAGTAGCTGAGCCTTCGACAGCAGTCTCAATATGCTTCTGCACGCAGGGAATATGAGGTATTCCGAGGAAAAGTATTTATGGACACCACGCCATATAAGGGTAAGCGACAGAAGAAGCTAAAACCGAACAATAATCAGAAGGAGCTGGCCAGCGGAGAATTTCCGGATTCATCGCAGGGCAGTAGTCATCCGGAGCTGTGAGTTCCACGGGCGGTCTTGGTCAACATAGCGAACTCGGGCAGGCTTCCAACTTGCCCGTTTCACTCCAGACCGTGGGTTCTGATGTGAAGCTCTTCAGGCGACCTTCGTGGCCGATCTTGGCGTTGAAGTCGCCGACGATCGCCTTGTAGAAGGTGTAATCTTCCTTATAGAACTTCTCCAGCTCCACGAAGGCTTCGATCTCTTCGTCGTCGTAGTCGGATGTTGGGGCATACGCGACGAATACAGTCAAAGCTGGCACAGAACCACATCGCTTTTGTAGCAGACGTCCGATTCGGCTTGTCAGAGACTCGTACGAATCGATGTTCATGGCCATGTGCGTGTTGACCAGGACGCCAACGCCGCCTACTCCCCAGCTGCCGCATGTTCCGAGGAACAGTTCTTCTCCAGAGTCGTAGGCGGCGTGTAGAGGGTGGTGTCTTCTCGTCTCGGTCAGTCCGATAACGTCGTACTTGATCTTCCTGGCTTGCATCACCAGGTCCTCGACGGACGTTTCTGGTGCAAGCGTGCAGGCGTTGTAAGTACAGATCGTCATCCTAGTCCTTAATTTGCGCAGCCTGGTTAGGCCATGAGATTTTAACAGCCTCTCCGTGCTCGTCCTTCCCATCGCTGTAGAAATGGGGCTTTTTCGGGGTCAGGGGAATGAGGCCCTCTAGTGCTGCTGTGTTTGACTGCAATACAACACGGGAAGTCAGGCTCTGTCGTGCGGGCGAAGAACTCCGGGCAGCCAGCCAGACTGCCCGAAGGGATGAGGAGAGACTTTTAAGGCGGTCTCGAGTCGCCTTATATGTACTCCCAGTCTACCGAGTGCAAGCTTTTGGCCGGGCCGACACAGTTACAATCCGCACAAGCGCAAACACATCCACGCCCACTGTTGAGGAACATGCACTCCCGCACACAAGGAAGGAGTCGACCAGACACAGCAGGAGCAAGGAGTCCATCCCCTGCATCCCACTTGCGTCTCTGGGCAGTGCACGGTAGCATTTGGCTAGAGGTTTATTCCCTTATCCACCATCCGGATAGGCGCTACGTGGTCCGAGACAAGCGTCTCGAGATCCCTCTCAACAAGAGAGCCAGAAGGCTCTCTTGTTATCGATGGAGACCCGTTTAAGGACTAACATTTACTGATTTTAAATTAAAAAATTAAATTAAAGGCAACAAATGACTGTCAATGAATACGCTGAGTCATCACTTCGCGTCGACTCAGATTTGTGTCGCCCAGGATTAGAAAAGATCTCACCGATGTCGCCCACAGATACACACAGTTCGCCGCACTCTAAACGACACGTGAAACTCAAACATATTTTTTAACACAAGGCTTCACTGGTTTTCGAAGATTTGCCACTAACTTGTTAACTTGTTAAGAGATTGCTAAGGAATATTGGAATAGTGGAAAATTCGTATATTCGGAATTCGATATCCGAAGCCTTCGATTATTCGAATAAACGAATAATTAGAATGTTGGACTTTCTCGAATACTCGAATATTCGAAATTCGAACTTAGTCGAGTCTCAACTGTTCGAAATTTGAAAAGGACAAGGGTATACTGTTCTCTCGACGCAACGACTGTATTCTTTTGGCAGTAAGTGATATAAGCGAAAGATTGTACGGGATGTTACAAGAAGAGCACTGAAAGGTGACCCGACACCCCAACGCCTGTATTCGTCTGCATTAGAGAAACCGAGCTGGCTCCAAGGGCTTTTCGCGCCAGGGAGACGATGCCGCAACTTTCGTACATCATCTCCACAACGGAGCTGAGGGAGCCGAGGTCTTGAAGACCACCAAGAGACGCCTACCTCCAGAAACTTACAAAGTGATCCGCCAGCGTAGAACAGCACGCACATTAGGAAACCACTAACAAGGGAGGTCGATGGACTTCCTGTGGCAATTTTAAAAGTGACGTATTGAGGGTTGTAGGGAATTGTCTGAAAAGCACCACAGTGGTTTTCAAAATTCCTGCGGGCACTTGGGTAGATCGAAAATTGCAAAAAAACTGTTTGTGCGGGCCGATGATGCAAAACAGACGTCTGGAACAGCCATGTCGTGATTAGAATCTAGCCTGCAAAAGGTTTGGGCCGATCGCTTAAATTACAGCGATCTCACAATTTGCTTGTTAGCAATACAGTAACCGAAGTGGAACGTTGAGGTGCGCCGCTCACGAGTAAGGCGGCTGCGACTGGATAGCCGAGTGGACGAGGGGCGACCTACAGGAGGGTCCTGGTTTAATATCCGTTGGTTGGGACTCTGCATTGCTGGCCTTGCTCGCCCTCATTTTGTCAGTGTAAAGTGTATCTTGAACACCGTAGTGTGCCATACTGACATTGGAACTTCATCTTAACCTGGATGATACGATTTAAAAACAGTGCTGCCCATTTTCCCCACCACTCTCGCTAATCGAGGGGGTAGGGTCTTGTACTCCCACGACTCCGGAGATCGAAAGCAACTTTGCCCAAACTTCGTCTTGTGGGCTAATTGAGGCGTGGATCACAAATCTGGCGTGATCGCGTGATTCCGCATGTCGATGAGTGACAAAGTTTATCAGTGTCAGTACATAGAACCGCTTTCTTCACCTTTGGGAGCAGACTTGCTTTCCAATCTTCTATTAGGTTGTCCGGAAAGTTCTCAGCGTTTTGTGTTGCTACTCTTCATTCGTCTATTCAACCTTCAAAAATCCAACCTACATTGCGCATTTATGCTACTTTCTGTATAAAACTTTTCGCTCTATCTGATTAAATAATGTATTTTTCAACGTTGTTTTAGACTTCTGTTTTTGAGGAACTTAGTATCTCGAAGGACCAATTCCGAAGGATATTTTACTTTGACTTCAACTTGGGACAATCCGCAGCCGAGACGGCTCGTCAAATCAATCAAGTGTGGGGCCTAATAGTGCCTGGGAAAGCACGGCGCGCCAGCGGTTCAGTAAAGCAGCCAACACTGCATGGGGACCTTATTCGGAATACGTTTAGTCGTAGCTGTCTTCTTCAGAGCCTATAAAAGACGGAAATGGTTTGAGAAATTATTCGTCCAAGGATCATTTCAAGCTGCAGGAGTCTCGAAAGTTAGTGAAAGAAACGAATAGGGAGTGAGGCAACTTGCGTTGACTGTATGTTCTGAGGTACACCGTTCCACCGTTCCCGAGACTATACAGTCGCCTTCAGTACCGTACCGTACGGCAGACCATGCAGGAAGGAGTGGTACACGCGCTGTCATAGAGGGAGATTCTAACAAGATGCGCCCTAAGGTTGGCGGGGTGGGTTATCTCAACGACCCTTACGAGCTCGTCTAGCTCGGCTTTGCGAACACACTCCCGAACTTGGGTGCTGAGTGCATCCGTTATAAAGTGCACTGAAAAGGAAACCTTGTTACGTTCTTGAGCGCTACGTGTTCAAGGTGCTGGCGGTCGACGACCTTTTAGGCATGCTGTTCGCACATACTTATTTGACAAAGCAATGCGAGAAGCCACTGTTAATTTAGAAAAAGGAATGGCAGATTAGTGGACAGCAGTTTAAATAGGTTCCGTAGCGAATGAAAGGGTGAAATCAGTGATCACGACCCCACCATCCCTTACTACTCCAACACCGCAGTATCCAAACGTGGTCGGCCGAATTTTCAAAAATGGGTACCATATTCATGCTCGGTATCCAAAATAACAGTACTGGGCGATGTTCAGGCTGAAAAGTCTCTCCTCAACTTTCGGATTTACGATAGTACAAAACAGCCGGTTGTTCTGTCTCCATCCCTTTACTTGCACATATTCACCGTCACCTATTGTGGTCGACCGTAACACCGAAAGGTTTGCCAGATTCGTGACCATCACCCCAACCAACCCTCAAGACAAAGCTTGGACAAAATTTTAATCTCTACCTACGAGGTCGTGAGACTTGCTACAGTACCGGACATGGCTTTTGGTCATTGGCCGGAAAGACCACGCAGGTCAACATAACATACATATTCAAAAAGGTAAAAGGTTTATTTTAACTTCAAGTTGAAGCCGAGACAGCTCGACAGTCGAGTGTGGGGGCCTAAAAGTGTTGGACAAGCACAGTGCGCCAGTGGTTCAGTAAATTTCGGACCGGAGATTTCACCTCGAAGATGATCCCGTAGCGGTCGACCTAGAGCAATCGTGGACAAGTTGAAGGAATTGGTGGAAGCTGAACCATCCCAATCAGTTCGCGGATCGCGGAAGAGCTAGACGTCAGTAGAACTGCTGTTGCGGATCTGAAACACCTTGGGTAGGTGAAAAAGCTCGAAAAGTGGATGCCCCACAAGTTGTGTGAGCAGAAAAATTGTCGCTTTTCGAGATTTGTTCTTCTCCATACACAATAAAAACGGACCTGTTTTTGGATCGAATGATCACCTGTGGTGAAAGGTGGATTTTGTATCACAACAGTATTCAGTGGTTGGATGCCGACGAACCTCCTAGGCATGTTCCAAAGGCGAATCTCCAGCAAAAAAAGGTAATGGTCACTGTGTGGTGGCCGGCGGCTGGTGCGACCCATTACGACTTTTTAGCACCAGGCTGAACGATCACAGAAGAGTCCTACTGTAAAGAAACCGACGAAATTCAAAAAAATTCGGTCAACTTCAGCCAGCATTTGTCAATAGAAGAGGGCCGATTCTTTTGCACGATAATGCCCACAAGTTCATAAATCACTATTAAAAATTGAGCGAATTAAGGGGTGAAGTTCTGCCTCACCGGCCATATTCTCCAGACCTCTCACCAACCGACTACCACCTTCTCAAACCCTTTCAGTACTTTCTCGCTGGTAAAACCTTCACCGATCAGGACCAAGCCAAAACAGCTTTCGTGGATTTTGCCAAATCTCGACCACCTCATTTTTTCGCTGATGGAATAGCTTGACTGGCTCGTTGGTAAAAGTGTGCTGATTAGAACGGTGCTTACTTCGACTAAACCCGATAAGATTTGAGAAAGTTATGCTAGTTCAAAGTGATGAACTCAAAATGCTAAGAACTTTCCGGACAACCTAATACTTTGAGATGGAAGGTAGTTCACGAAAAATAGATAATTTTGAAGAGGTAATTTCTTAATTTAGAAGGAATGACATATTCGTGGTCAGCAGCTTAAAAGCTCCCGTAGGCGAGGAAAGGGCGAAATTAGTGACAGTGACTCCATCATCCTTACTCGCGAACACCAACAGTAACCTAACCTGGTCGGCCGAATTTTCAAAATTGAACAGCATATTCGTGCTCAGCATCCAAAATAGCAGTACATACTGGGCGATGTTTAGGCTAAAAAACTTCGACCTCTCCTCGAGTTTTGGAGACACGATAGTGTAGCCTTGAGTGACCTTGTAATGCTCAGAAATTAACCTGCAAAAGCAATGGAGCTTTAATCATAGTTAGATGTTAGAAATCTGACGATTTGTTAGCTTTCCTTAAAGAGGCTGGATGGTACATTCAAGTGAGCCATTCACTGCAGGCTGGGCAGCGACTGCGAAGGCGTGTGGACAGCGATGCAGACTTGCAGAAGGGTATAGGGTTCGAATCCGGAACAGGGTTTACGGATTGCCATTCGTTTCACTTTTAATGAAGAATGCGTTTTGACATCACTCAGACACCGTTTTCATCTTCTGACTCTCTTTTAACCTCTTGTCGGACATTCCCAAAAAGTATGCTTGACTCGCTGGTGATTCTTTTGTATTGCTCTCTGCTTGATTTGAAACTGTTTCCCATTTTAACCTCATTTACGAACAAAATCGAAATGTGTTGCTTCAGGCCATCTCTAGGATGTGCTGATCAGCCCTCGAGTTTCTATAACGAACGTTTTCCTTGCAAATTTTACTATTTACTCTACCATCTCTTATAAAATGTATCGTTTTTGATCCACTCCGTAGTATTGGTCTTATTGCAGTCTTTGCTCAGACTTCAGGGATATTTAGGGTACCGAACACAATGGCCAACATTTGGCCGATTATGGCAGGAGACCACCTATACCAATAACCGAGGGTGATCGGTGATGCTGACCCGACCACCCTCAGTTATCCAGAAGAAAATCCAAAACCTACCGTAATTGGCGGAATTTTACCAACGAACGTCGGATTCATAATCAGTTCCCCAAATCATCATGTAGATGATTCTGGACGAAAAAATCTCGAAAAAATCGATTTTCGATGACGTCATCGTCCACGCAAGCTCGACATAGGGCGCCAACGTTCTCGATGGGAAATTGTAAAAAGTCGATTTTTCTGAAATTGGCCGAGAACTTTCGATAGAGCTTTTCGTACTGAACAGAATGGTGCCCTTGCGAGTGTCGAAAACTCAAATGTGAGAGAGTAAGGGCGGAAGAAACTTCACCGCTGCCCTCCGCCACTCTAAAATGGCTGCCGAGAGTAAGGCAGGTTAGGAAGCTGGGGAGTTGTGGGCACTTCATCGTAAAGTTCCTTAACTGATCTGCTTTCCTACGCGTTCGTAGGCTGTTAGCTCTTCGCGTCTTGCCACAGTGGTCTACTGAAACCGGAAAAAATCGTGACACACAAGGCTAACCTGCATTTTCGCACCGCTGTAACTATGCCCAGTTATAAGCAACGTTGCTCTGCTTCGGCGCTCCTCTAGAACTTTTCACTTCCTACAAAATGCACAAGCCACAGCCGGAAAAGTTCACTCTCTACAGAGTTATTGCGCTCAGAACGTGCCCGCAGGTGCAATTTAGAACAACAACGGTGGATGTTCTCCGCGCTCTTACTCGCCTACGTTACAGTTTTTGCTGCTCGCAGCAACACTATTCAATTCACCACGAAATGCTCTATCGAATAGTGTTAAAATTGGCCCCGGACGACGTCATCGTCCAACTGCCTCGGGCTAAACATCCCTCCTCTTCTTCTTCTTCTTCTTCTTCTTCTTCTTCTTCTTCTTCTTCTTCTTCTTCTTCAGCTTTGTCCCGCTTCGTCGCAGGGTCCTTTCTTCTGGTGTCACGACGCCACCTTTCCCGATCCGGCGCTTGATCAGGGTGGACGCCAGTTACTTTCATGTCCGCGTGTAACGTATCGGACCAACGCTGCTTCGGGCGTCCTCTAGGCCGCTTTCCAGATACTTCCAACTCAAGGCCTATCTTGCGGACGCTGTCTTCTTTCCAACGCAGGACATGGACGTACCATCGCAAGCGAGCTTCGCGCATCTTGTCCGCTATCGGCACGACCCGAACTTCTGCCGAATGACATCGTTTCGGATGCGGTCCATGCGGGTGACTCTTCTTCTTCTTCTTCCATGCGCGCGACACCAGCTGTCCAGCGCAGCATCATCGTCTCCATGACGCTGAGGCGCGTTACAACTTCCTTAGTGGCAGTAAAATCAATTAAATATTTAAGAAAAAAATTTTGTGAGTGGGAATAGTATCAATTATATCCTGTTTCACCTCTAAGCCCTATACAGGATATAATAAGAAGAGGAGGGGCAAGAATACAATCACTCCCGGAGGATCATCAGTAGAGCAGGGAGTGAGTGCAATGTAGGACTAGGATGAGCGGGTTTATATAGCTAAACAATTAGGTCGAAGAGGGCGGAATTTGCGTATGGCCATGTCCCAGGGTACAGACGGGTCACCTATTGCGGGAGGGGTGAAATGGGGTGGGTAGTGATGGCCAACACTCAGAGCGCCGTATATCGCTACTGGCCTGATAATGCTTGTAGATCTTCGACTTGAAGCGCACTGGTGTCTTCCTCTCGCAGAACACGCCCGGAATGACCATATGAGAGAGAATTTTAAGTGATTCTCGACAATGAGTACCTTCCAACAGTTCTACTTTTGCGTTCCGCTGATCAACAGACGAATCCTTTCTGTTTTGGTCCTCCATTGATTCACGGACCGCCACCTCTGCCATCCGTCATGGTGCACGGACCATAGTGAGCAGAAGCTCCTGGCCGCGCGTCGCTGACGCCCTTTTTCTAAAGACCCATGCACACTTCTGCGACAGCGCGGCGTGGCCATGATGAAGCATAGGGCCGCGACGACCGGTGCGCGACACTGCGACACGTGCCGCAGGGAGGGGGCGTGCACACTCTTGCGGCTGTCGCGGCGGCTATCGCAGGCGACGCCGCGCTGAGTGCCGCTGGCTCGAATGGTTCAAATCATTCCTGGCGGCGCGACATGCACGGGGACGACGGTCCCGTTGCCTATAACGATGCTCTAACGCGACCGCGCCGCGACCGCCGGATTTCGCGGAGGTAGCCGTCGCCCCACTTGTCGCGCCGCGGTGTCGCAGAAGTGTGCATAAGCCTTAAGGCTTATGTTAGACCTTGGCGACGCGTCGCCGGCTGCGTCGCCGAGAGCTTCGCAGGGGGTGTTATACTCCGTCGCCGACGTTATCCAAGGGTGGCAGAAAATGCGCTCCGATGGAGTGTTTTGGTAGTGGGTTGGTTCTTCGTTCCCGGCGCTGCCATCCTCACCACCGGACTTCGAATTACGAAATCGAGAAGTGCAAAAGACGACCGTCCTGCGCACACCAATAGTGCCATTCGCTAGAACACTGCGTGTTTGAGAGGGAGTGGGAACCTAAACCTTACCTTCCCTGCACTTTGTCACCTTTCTTCGCGTTTCCGTCCTTCTCACCCGTACTTTTCACATTTTCTAGGCATTTTCGCTTTCTTGGAGAGCAAGTAACACAAAATAAAACTGTATAGAAAATAAGTAGTGCTTCCTCGCTTTCTGAAATGATACTGCCAACCTCTACGAAGAGCTTTTTCGAGATACAATTCATATTAATTAAGAGTTAAATTTTCCTTTTAATTTCGAGAACTCCGCGTAAATTTAATTTAAATGCGATTTAAAGAAAAGGGCCTTTGCTAAACTTCAATAAAGAAATTTAACGAAAATGATGATGAAGTCGTTAAATTGGTAAACCAATGGTCAGATCGGACTTCAGATCACACTTATCCATCCTTCTAAAAGCAAATGTGGTTAGTAAGAGAAAATTCGCCAGATTAACAATGGACGAGCAGATTACCGTTCATACAAAACAAAAATCATCATCAAGTCTCGAAACATACCAAGAAAAGCATACAATTTAAGCGAATTCGATTCCGCAAGAGTGGCGGTCGGCATGCGTGATGGCTTCCCGCGCCCATCGCGGGCATGGCATACTTCTTCGCGCCGCGCGCGGTGTTTAGCGTTGGTCCTACACGGACCGCCGTCGCGCTCCCGTGCAGAGCGATGAGCGATGCGACGAGCACTGAGAAGTTCAAATTCTTTCGCGTCGTTCTGCGAAACCCATACAAACTCATACTCAATTACATCGTGGCGACGGGAAGTATGCGAGGCCTAAAAAACGCCTAACGCAGCACTGGAGTATTAGGTCATTCCTGACAGTGTTGCAGTACACAGTTCTTTCTGCAGGTCTAGTTGCCACAGCCGGAGTATGAGACGAGTAGGTTTCGCGGGCTCATCTGCGAGCACTCGTACGTTAGTTGAACGGGATAAGTCCTGACTCCGCTTTGCGTACATATGGTGCAGCCTCTGGTGCAAGTTCCCCAGAACTGTTCAGTACATGTATCTCGTAGCGCGTAAAGATGGAGTAAAAATGCAAACGTGCATGTAGGTGCTTCGACAGCACCAACCCCCCGACAATTTGCGGGTTGTGACGCAGTCAGCTGAAAGTGTACACAGGGTGCTTCTCATAGTGATAGGCGTTGTAGGCTGCTCGGCAAGCGCAGTCGACCTCCAGAGGATGTAAGCTGTAAGCTGTTCAAAACCCTTGAGAAGGTGCAGACTACAACGGGACATGCTGCGAATGGCATGCATGCGAGTTCCTTACTGCCACCATTGATCTGCTTCAGACATCCCCAGCGGAGTCAAGGAATCGCAAGCGATCCAGGACGCACAATCGCTGTAAAAAGCGAAGTGCATGTGGCGGCTATTTGGGGCCGGCGACGATTTGCTCAGCACTTTGTCTTCGGCTGTTCCGTTCCGGTGCGCGCGGCCCCGAAATATCCCGAGGCGCGTGATCTTCGCCGGCGGGCGCTGATAAGCGCCCGGCTGGGAGAGGTGATTCGTGAGGCGGCGTGTTTGCCCCGTGTACGGCGCCCGACACTAGCCGCATTCCGCAGCCGCAACCCTTCCAAGCCTACCCTCCTCCCCTCCCCTCCCCCCCCCCCCCTCGCCGACCGCTCCCTATTTGTCGCTCTCGCCGGACTCGTCTCATCCACCGGTTGTTCGCGTCGTCGATACCAGCCATGCCGCTCAAGGCTGCATGCTCGCCCAGAATCGGCCGCCTTGTCGGAGCCGAACTCGAGGGTATAGCTCTTCAACAGCCGCCGTTCGCCGCCGACGGATTAAGTGGTTTAATGCAGAGCCCTTGAGACTGTACAGAATCTCCAACTGCGTTCAATCTGGGTGTCGTCCTGACACCAAAGAAGGCAAGATTTCGACGAGACGAAGATCGCAAACACTCAGCAATTCCCTCCATTGTAGCCGTGAACTGAGCTCTCCTACCCTTAAATTGCACACGCACATTCCACTGCGCTTCACAGGCGGAAGTAGGGGAGGTGTCCACAGAAAGCGCGTGCTTTCACGTGAACTCCGATTGCGGACTAGGTTCACGCAAAGCCCGGCTATACCTTCTATCTCCCTCCGGCCGACTTCCATGTCAGCCAGGCCCTCCTTCTTTATAGAGTCGTGCGAAAGGGATAAAGCGTTGGCCTTTCCATCAGCTGGGACTGCAACTCAGTAAAAGACAACCTGAGCATTCAAATTCAGTCAAAACACCTCCTACAGTATGATATCATCGAAACTTCTTTTCGTTGCAGTAATCATACTGTAGGGCTCACGCAAACTCGCTGACAGGAAGCTAGGTGAAGTCATCGAACGTGGTTATTGACAAACAACAGTTCAGAGCTTTTCCTCAGAGACGCAGAAGGTGTTTACAACAGTGAAGCAAAATTCGAGGAAGCATGATAAATATTGGATGGTCATAAGGAAGTTAACTGCGGTGCAGTTACATGCTGAATAGTATCTGACCATATACTCCCTACTCTCTGCCACGTGGAGACACAGGCCTGCACGCGTGAAGTAGCCTCTGCAGAACGTGTCTTCCTGAAAATCTGATTCGCTGCTAATTTGGAAGCTGGCTAACATCTTGCAATCTCAAACCAACATATACATATTTGTAATCCACACCAGGGGTGCCCACAAAATTTTGTACGTTAAGTTTTTCTAACGGAAAATTTTCATTAAATTTCCCATAAATGGTTAAAATTCGTTAAAAAATACAATTAGCTGCAAAGCGTTATTTTAAGTGAAAACAATCTAGGAAAACCTTAGAGGTTTCAACATCAAGAGGTCAACAGCTAAAGTTTAAGGAATGGAGTGTAACACTACAATGTAAAATAAACCCTTCAGCATCAACATAGAAAAACAAACAAGCCTTCAGCAACAAATTGTCTACAGAATTATCTGTGGAATAAGAACCGCTATGGAATTATGACTGAAGATGATCACCGACAAGGCGCCTTAAAATATGCGATCAGGTGGAACCCGGAGTTCCCCCTTTCCTAGTTCATTGCGAGCCTGTTTTCTGTGGCTGTTCTACGAGCATATACAATCTCGATGAGGGCACCATCCCATTAAGTACAGAAAGAAGTACCAAAAATACAGCTAAAAGCATGTCAGTGGAATGCTAATACGTTGTCGAACTTGTCGAACGAAGGATTTTCGAGTGCCTGGTGCGCGAGACCAATACCTTTTTTGCAACCTTTTGCAACCGAACCGTTACAGGACATGTCACACTGCCAGAAAGGTGTGACACGTCGTCATCGTGTCGACGTTCAGGAAAATTGGCTTTCCTAATTTTTATTATTAGCGTCATTCTGAAATCGTTCAAAAAAGGTCCAGCGACCGAAAACCTTTTCTCCGTCTCGACTCTTCCAGGCCAGATATTCCGAGGTAAGCAACGCCAGTTGGAGATAGGCATGTCTTACAAGGAGATTAGACCAGTATCTTTGTGGAATCGCTGGCGTGCTTGGGGTCTCGACGAATCAATTTCTAGCTCCAAAATACATGCGCAGATAGAGGTGATGCCGGCTGTCGCGTACACCCAGTACCAGGCTCCTGGTTCGGATTTCCCGCCTAGGCCAACCACACCTTCCATCCCTCCAGGGTGAGTGAATTGGTACCAGACTTGTCTGGGAAGGATAATGCGCTGACTTCTTCATCGGCTGGCCACCGCAAGCTATTGTATGGCCAAATACGATTCAAATCGATACGATACCCCACAGAATGCGTGGCGTTTCTCAAAAAACATTGAGCAACGCCGTCCTTTATCCTTGCCCTTTACATTACAGGTGAGAAATGATGTGAAACAACGGAGAAAATTATGTACATTCAGATCTATCCAGTGTTCCTCTGCAATGACGCAGCTTCGATTCCTCGCTCGTAACGAGCCCATGACCTTGAGGCCGCAGCAAAGACCAGCTACGTCATTCGCCGCGCACACGTCAGCTACGGAAAATCCAGATGTTCGATGCACTTCTGTGCAGAACTTGCTTGCAACGTGGATCAGTCCTCGTTGAGTGGTCTCTGTGCTATAAATCTCCATGTTCGCCCATCTTTTTGACTAAAAGCTGTCATTTTCGATTAAAAATCAAGGACGGTGCAAATCTCACAAATGGTGGAGATGAACTCCCACGACCTTCACGACCAGGAGTGACACGGGGTCCACTGAGTGTGAAACTCAGTTGGACCCGTCTCACTCCTGGTCGTTGAACTGGTCGCAGAGCGGTGCAAATGGGAGCAAGCCGTTTGTGATAGGCAGACACTCATTTCTTTTGTTTATACCAGGATTTCTGATAGAAATCCAAAGCGCTTCGAGCAGTTTGCGCGAAGAGATCTCGGCCTAACGCCAAAATCGTACACTCGTTAATCAGAACCGTTGGGAACTTCAACTCTATGCTTGTCAAGTGGAGTTAATGGGTTACCACGTTTTCTAGACAAGTGTTCTTTGATACGTACCAATATATGTGTTACCACACCCGCAGCACCGAATCCAATGCATTACCCCACTTTTTGAGCAGTCGTCAATTCTAGTTTTGGGCGAATGTCACAATTATCTGATATGCACTGCCTGTCGTGTGTCTATTCTGCAAAAGTTGCTTTTTGATGTTGTTGGAAGAAATATTGACAACAAATAACAACAGCTTGCGATTGTGCGCGAGTAATGCAACCTTGAATTGCTGCAGTAAGGTTATCAAAAATAGATGGGAGGCATAGCGAAATTCTGCTTCGAGGCGAGAGAACTAGATCCTCAGCCGGTCTTCTATCTTTTCTATGGCGTGAGGCTGGCGTTAATGGCAAGTGTGTCAACACTGGTTCTTTTATTTTACTATTAAAGGGCCTAGAATACATTTTTCTACCTACTAACCTCACTTGCATAGGTGAAGAAACATCACTCTCTGTACTGTCTATTCCGTACCACGAAGGAAACGGCAGAAAGTCATCTGTGATTGAGGGACGCCCACTCCGGCTACATTTCGCTACAAAGAGCGAGAACCCTTCCAGCGCCTTTCTAGAGAAATTGCCTACTCTGCAGTAGACTTGAGCTTGATTAATCGGGCCAAATAATTGTCCGAGCGATTTCGAACAATTAATCGCTCGATTACTCGAAAATCGTAAATCGCTGTTGTTCGAACATTGTTCGAAATCGACTTTCGCGAAAACCCATTATTCGAACATTATTCGAAATCGACTTTCGCGAAAACCCATTATTCGAACATTATTCGAAATCGACTTTCGCGAAAAACCATTATTCGAACATTATTCGAAATCGACTTTCGCGAAAAACCATTATTCGAACATTGTTCGAAATCGACTTTCGCGAAAAACCATTATTCGAACATTATTCGAAATCGACTTTCGCGAAAAACCATTATTCGAACATTGTTCGAAATCGACTTTCGCGAAAACCCATTATTCGAACATTATTCGAGATCGACTTTCGCGAAAAACCATTATTCGAACATTAATCGAAATCGACTTTCGCGAAAAACCATTATTCGAACATTATTCGAAATCGACTTTCGCGAAAAACCATTATTCGAACATTGTTCGAAATCGACTTTCGCGAAAACCCATGATTCGAACATTGTTCGAAATCGGCCCTAGGAAGACACTGTTCGAACATTGCTCGAAATCGAAGATCGCGAAAGAGCATTGTTCGAATATTGTTCGAAATCGAAGATGGCGAAAAAGCAATGTTCGAATATTGTTCGAAATCGAAGATCGCGAAAGAGCATTGTTCGAGTATTGTTCGAAATTGAACAATGTTCGAACAAAACCAAGAGTTGGCCGCCTGAGTATGGGCTCTGTTCCCCGAAAAACCAACGTTCAAACTCGCTACATTTCTGCGCCTACGGTAATTGGCGGGAACGGACCGTTTGAACGTGCTCGACGGCATTTCACACGTTCAGCCTCTCGATATCATCGATCGAGTCGGTGCGCTCTGCGAGTGGAGACTATACTTACGCTCGAATGACCCATTCGAATAGGTATTCGAATGATTTTCATTCGAATTTGAATATTCGAATTCGAGTATTCGAAAAATCGCGTTTTTTGAATGTATTCGAATTCGAATGTTCAAAAAATCGCGTTTTTCGAATGTATTCGAATTCGACTAATCAGAAAAATCGCGTTTTTCGAATATATTCGATTTCGAATGCTCGAAAATTTTCGGTATTCGAAACCATTCGAATATTCGCAATTTCCCAAAAAGCAAAAATTATTCAAGTATTCGAAAAGTGTCATTCGAATGCCCAGCAAGAATTTGTGTATCGGCGTATTTTGAAAAGGCTTGGTGGGTTTCTCGGGTAATTTGGGTCGCCAAAACGGTTCTGTCTGTGAATCAAAGCTGTGGTACGATGGTGGCTCGGTGCCCGGATACGGAGCGCCTCATCGATACTACTCACTTCCCGAAAAGCCTTCCTGTTAAGAGGGAGAACTTCCACAACGTCTTACAATGTTGAATTGCAAAAAATTTTCCACGGAGAATCGCTGCAGTGGTGAATGACCGATCGGGGACCAGTAATCGTCGCCACCTCGATTGGTGAACTCTGAGAGAAAACCACTTTCACCGATAAAAGTATGGATAGTATCAACCGATATTGATTGCCTGATCAATCTGTGACATGGTCTTCTGAATTAAGGCGCTCGCTGGAGACGTCTGGATATTTTCCAGTATTTTGTGTACCTATTCTACGCTAATTTTATGCACCTGTTCCTGTCAGTAATTTCTGACGCATCGACGATCGACAGCTCTTAGCGCGCTCCTATATAGTATCAGACGTTTTTTAGATCTTAGAGTATCGACATAAGGGTTAGTTTGATCTGGACCAGTTTTGCATTCCACTCAAGCAGTTCTGGAAGCTATTTTCGCCGTAAACGTAATAACGTAAAGGATGGAGGACAGCAGAAGGAAGGATAAAGGTAAATTCTTGTTTGGGAGGTACCAAGCATTCCACATTTATTACTGCGCCTGTGCAAAGCGGCGAGGAAGAGTAGGAATTGTTAACAAAAAAAAATGAAAATGATGGTTCAAGCGGCGTTTCAAATGGACGTTATTTGTCCTTCACGCTGCAGTTAAGAGTCTGAGACCACAAGCTAGCAAATGTCTGCAGGATGGGCGTGAGGGTCAACAGGGTGCGCTTCTCTTCTGCCACGTCGGGTGTCTCCTGGTGCAGAAGAGTACCTCATGAAGTCGGCTTTGTAATTTTCGTCACGCTATGCTCTTCTGCTCCTCCGTGGTCTGAATGCTCTGCTTCTGGATTTCGTTTCTGCAACGACTACAGTTCCGCAAAAGCTATATTATAAGGTAGGACTTCACAAAGGGGAAGCGGCGTAGGTCGGCCGGATGTTATCGATCGATTTTATCGATTTTTGTTCTGAATTCGCCATTTGAAGTGGGATTGGCATGGATACGTCGGCCGTATGCCGGACTTCACAAAGGGGAGGCGGCGTAGGTCGGCCGGATGCAATCGATCGATCTATTTTTCTGAAGTTTACCGTAGTTTATCAATATGTTGGCTGGAGAGTAATTACATTCGCAAGTTCATCGCAAACAAAAAATATTTATTCATACCACTTACTTGGGTGAATCACCAGAACGAAATGAGACTGGTCCTCATGGGTAGCCTATTCCTAGCTACTTAATACATTTTGTGGCCGCAAAATCGACAGTGTGATATTTCACATTTTAGATGAGCAGGACAGACTTGCTACAGTTTTACATGTAGTACTTTGTCGTCAGTCCTTCATTAGCTGCCGCTAGGCAAAGCAAAGTTCTTTAACAGTCAGTCTGCCACCAATTTCAAAAAGTATTGTTTTAAAGTGACCTAGAAGCTTACAGTGGCTCAACCAGATAATGTTCCCTTCAAATGTGTTGTACCTTTCGTTTGTTCCTCATAAGCAGCAATTAACAAAACACTAGTATTCCTTTGAGAAAAGTTCGTATTCCAGTAAGCAAGGAAATTAGACGCTTCCATAAGCCCTTTGATCGTTCTACGTGTAAGTTCTCTATCTCATTTTTACGACTCACATGGGGGTTTATGAGATGCCTGTCGATAAAAACCTCGCGCTTAATAGGAAGGGATCCGTTATGTATTGCTTCCCTTTTCTCTTCTGTGTTGCCTTCTATCATGTCTATAATACAGCCTGATTTTTCATTCGAATTCGAATATTCGAATCGAATATTCGAATTCGAATATTCGAAAAATCGCGTTTTTCGAATGTATTCGAATTCGAATGTTCAAAAAGTCGCGTTTTTCGAATGTATTCGAATTCGAATATTCAAAAAATCGCGTTTTTCGAATGTATTCGAATTCGAATGTTCAGAAAAATCGCGTTTTTCGAATATATTCGATTTCGAATGCACGAAAATTTTCGGTATTCGAAACCATTCGAATATTCGAAATTTTTGGGAGAGCATAAGTATAGTGGAGACTGATTCGGCCAGGTGGGAATTCGAACATGTAATTTCGTTTCGAGGGTTCTTTTGATTTCGCTTCTAATTGAAAATGAGCATTTCACCGGATGATTCTGCCATATTCAAATTCGAATCTGTGATTTCGTTTCGAGGGTTTTGGCGGCCGATTCTCGATGTTTTTCGAACACGGTTCGATTCAATCGCTGATTTTGTCACTGCTAATATTCAGGGTTGATACTTAAAAGCGGCTCTACGGTTCTCGATTTTCTCTGTTCTAAAGGAAGATTCTCACACTATTGATCACTTGTTTTGCTTTGTAGCAGTCTTCCCAAATGTCTTTTTAGAGCAGTTTTCGGAACCATGGAACTGAACTCTTCTGTGGTAGCTTTGTAACTTGATCAACTATATAATTCTTGCAGTCTTCGCTGCGCCGCACACATGATAAATCTCGTAGTTACATTTGCAGTGGGATATGACTATGTTGCTGGAATACTAAAAACAGCAAACACGTGGCGGCGAAATTGAACAAGAGCAATGTCATCAAATGTTCTTATCAGAGGTAGCGCTTAGAAACGTTATGACTTGGATGTCATTACAATAACCTGTTTTTACAGCTATATCAGGAAATTCGATTTGCCGTCAATAACTCCCTCAGAGACTGCAGAACACGTCCCAAATTTCAGATGATATACGATTTTCTAAACACTGTTAGTGTTCTCTGCATAATTATTAGGCTGTGTACAAACACACTGCTTTTTTAACGCGTGGCTCAGCAGGCTTGGTAGCAGAGGGACGAATTTATACGATTGCTCGACTTTCAGGAACAGCAAAAAATCGAGTTATTCGATTGTTTGGTTTTCGAAAACCGTAAAAAATTGTTCGCTTTTCGAAAATTTCATAAAAATCGAGTTATTCGATTGTCCGGCTTTCGAAGATTTCAAAAAATCGAGTTATTCGATTGTTCAACTTTCGTAAACAGTAAGAAATCGAATTAAATCGAATGCTCGATTTTCGAGGACAGCGAAAAATCGAGTTATTCGATTGCTCGATTTTCGAGGACAGCAAAATATCGAGTTATTCGATTGCTCGAATTTCGAAGACAACGAAAAATCGAGTTACTCGATTGTTCGACTTTCGGCGACAGCGAAAAATCGAGTTATTCGATTGTTCGACTTTTGAAAATTTCAATAATCGAGTTATTCGATTGTTCGACTTTCGAAAAAAAAAATGTCGAAAAGCTCAACTCTACTCTGCAGGTCAAGAAAATGCGCATGCGCTTCGCTTGTAAGCCATTTCCGCACCTTCCTTCACTTTATGCCTGCCCAGAAATTTCGTTCTGATACTTGACCTTCTGTAGCTGCATGCCCGGCATTCAAGCTCACTGCTGCGCCAATCTTTGCACAGCCTTCTGCTTTACGTCCTGAAAAAGCGTTATCGGTTTTTGCTTTACGGACGAAAACAACGCTCGCAGTTATGCGCCCCCTATCACAAAGCCCATCTCGAACCAGTTGGTGTTTCATGCTCTCGAACACATCTTCATGTCGAACCCATTTGGAGGTGTGCACGTACGAGATTATTTCGTAAGGCACCTTCGTAAAATAGAATAGAAGAAGTTGATTCTAAATGAGCGTGAGACAGATGGTTCACCACAGCTGCAACGTTATACCTTATTGAATTCCACAAATTTATCGTTATACTCAGTTCGTACGTGTGATCCATGTGTTTACTCTAAAAAATGCATTTAACTACCTAGTTCAATTATCTAGGCTAACTATAGCAAGCCACATACACATGGTAATGAAGCTCATAGAAGCACCGAAAGAGCAAAAGCTGTCGCTGTTCCTTACGTTCATTGGCCTGTGGAAGGCATTCGACCCCGTCGAAACTGAAGCGGTCATCGAAGCCCCGCTCACTCAGGGCGTTCCTACTCAGACGTCAGAGTTCTTCGAGAGCTGTACAGTGGATACACGGCCAAGATTTCTCCATTCTACAACGACGTCGTCATCAACGTGAATACAGGGCTTCGGCAAGGGGTTGCCATATCCCGAAGCCCTTCGGCGCCACCTTCGAGAACGTCGTCCGCGAACTAGGATGGGAACACAATGGAGTGAAGGTCGACGGCCGGCAACTGCACCATTTTCGCTTCGCTGATGTTCGTGAGAAATGGACGAGCCCTCAGGCCCCATTCACGCTCAATGGAACGAACATCTCCGAGCGCTCCAGCTACGTGTGCATAGGTCGAAAGGTCCACGTCACCAGTGACCTATGCCAGAGCTGGGTAAGAGAAAACTAACCCTGACATTTTGGGGAGAGCATTCAGTAGTGTAGAGGACGTCGTGAAGAAGTTGAAGAACGTCCGGCTCCATGAAACCTATTCGACTCTCTTGCTATTCCTGCGCTAATGGACGCCTCAGAGACTTTGGTCATACGAGGTTTGTTTCGCAGACGTCCGCTAGACGGGGCCCGACTGGATTCCGCAGAATGTCGAAAGAGCAGCAGGGCGCCTAACAGCGCGTTGGTCGGCAAGCGACAGATGATGCAGCTATAACAATCTTAGCGGTATATCCATTGCACAGAAGTGCATCCTTCAACTATTCGAAGTCGGGTCCGACCCGCCTGCGAATGGTTGAAGATCGATTGCATCTTTCCTGGTTTGGAAAGGGGTCCTTCATGGAATAGCTTTGTACTTTCTAGGTGCTTTATGCTTTATCAAAAAGCCTCGAAATTCCGTTTTTCTTTCAAATCTTCAAGAAAAATATTTGACGAGTGAAAATGGGTAATTTGAAGAATGAAAATGGGTAAATGTTACAGGAAGAACCGTTATTGACTGTTCTGCCATTCCTCTCCTTTATTAAGCAAGGATTTGAAGATCGAATGCTATGTGCTTATTTCTGCGAGCAACATGACTACAGAAGTCTTGATTAAGACGGTTTCGGACATGGCACACCTGAATCAGAATGTAATTCTCACACTCTGGCGACCTCTTTCTATCACGCGAGTTCACGCCAGTGCGGATGCTACAATACCGCTCGCGCCGCACGGTCAAAAGTGGGCGAAGAAACGCAAAAATAGTGTCGCATGCTCATACTCCTTCAGTTTCAGGTTTTTTGAATAAGGGTTAGTACCATTCGATTCGTCTCTTCGAGATCTACACAAACTTGTATAAAACTTTGCCGGAACACCCATATTTTCGCCGTGGGTGGTCCAAAAGTGACTGGAGCGGGCTTTTGCGATTAGAGCAGCATATTTCCCAGGACATGAGTGCTTTCGGAGTATCTCAAGCATGGCGTACGTTGTCAGTGCTCAGTCATGACAAGAATGCCCCGAGAGTGCGCCGTGCACAATGCACACAGAATCGAACCTTTCAATCGAGGGGGACAGCTTGTAGACTGAGCGTTTGGGGAGTTTTGTCAGAAATTTGCAGCCGCCCAAATCAGGAGTTGCTCTAAGGCTGTCCAGCAAGCCTTTGGAGTGCGCTGTGAACAATACATACAGAATCAAGGGGGGGGGGGGACAGCTTGTAGACTGAGCGTTAGAGCAGCCTTAGAGTAACTCTTGAGTAGAGCAGCAGGAAATTTCTGATAAAACTCCTCAAACTCTCAGCCTACAAGCTGTCGCGTCCACTCGATTGAAAGGTTCGAATCTGTATGCATTGTGCACGGCGCACACCAAAGTTTCGCTGGGGCAGATTGAAGCTAATCCTGAATGTGTGATTGGAAATTTCTGAGAACATTCTCCAAACGGTTCGAAATAGCCTTGAGGATTTCGCATTTCCCAGTAAGAGAAGATAGAAGCGCAGTGGACATGCGCTCGCCCACTCGATTGATAGGTTCGATTCTGTGTGCATTGTGTACGGCGCACTCTTGGGGCATTCTGCCATGACAGAGCACTGGCAATGTACGCCATGCTTGAGATACTCCGAAAGCGAACATGTCCTGAGAAATAAGCTGCTCTAATCGCAAAAGCCCGCTCCAGTCAATTTTAGACCCCAAGATATGGGTGTTCCGGCGGAGAATCGCTGGATACACCGCCCTCAGAAAGGGTCGGAGCGAGGGGCGCGCCGAGGACAAGATGTCCGGGTTCCTGGCATCACATGGAGGCATCGCATTTCTAATCACTTAGCTTGGCCCTGCATCTCTATCCTGAACTGATTTCGTTCTTGAGACAAGAGTCAGAACCTTGTTCACCATATTTGGAGCAATAGAGTTTTCAAAAGAATTTCTGCAGCGCCAAAGCTTTCTTCAGGTCCCGCCAATGTAGAACTGACCGGAATCACCAGTAGTCTCTAGCTGACGCAAAAATTTGAAGAACTGTCGTGAAAATGGAAGGAATCTAGAGAGAAGACCGACGTCCTCCTTTCCTCAACTGCCTCCATAAACAAACCGACTGGAAAATGACTTCAGAGTTCCCAGAGATGCGCTTCCCTATCGTCCCCTATCAGTTGTTAGGTTTTTGGACCATGTCACGCCAATTAACGACGGCTTCGAGCGCAGCAAACTTGTCCAAATAGGGCGGCGTGCGCAGGGCGGGAAGTGGGCGGCGGGCAGCACGGTGTACCGAACGACTGCCCCCGGGTGTTCCGGTAAAGTTGTATACATGTGTGTGTGTAGATCTCGAAGAGACGAATCGAATGTTGCCAACCATTTTTCAAAGAACCTAAAACTGAAGGAGTTATGAGCATGCGACGCGTTGCGACGCTATTTTTGCGTTTTTCCGCCCACTTTTAACCGTGCGGTATTGTAGCAGACCTGCGACGCTTAGGTACCATCAAGCAATGTATAGAGTCCCATACTGTCAGTACAGACTCAAAGGAAAAAATCAACACTTCCGGTGGAATGGGGAAAACATAGACTGTCTTTCAAGCCGATTCAATTGCAGTGGACACTGCAGACGTGCACACTATCAACAATAGACAGTCTTTTAAACAAATTTTCTGACGTTTTTCAATTCACCCATTCTTTTTACCCTAATTAAAAGGATCACTCAAGAAAAGTTGTAGGCTAAAAGCCCACCCTTGCGTCTGATTTAAATCGGTCGGAAGAAACCACGTTTCTCGTGTGGGCCTTCATTCGATTGGAGGAGCGGATCCCTCCAGGATTGGTAAATTAGCACCGCGACACTGACGACAGCATGGGGTCAAATAAATAGTCACACACGATTGACGGAAATTTGGAAAAGGAAAAACTTGAATTTTACTGCCTTGAGAATTCTTGTTTTTGCCAACCAAGTACATGACATATATGTTTATTTATTTTAATTGTAATTAAGTTTTGTTTGTTATTGTAATTGATCAGTAATTGTTAAGCTCTTCCTCCTACACTTCTCAAATGATCATCATCATTTTCATTAGCGTCTGTCCCGCTTGGCGGCAGGGTCCGCTCTTCCGATATGGTGACGCCAATTGTCCTGATCAAATGCTTGATCAGAATGCGCACCAGCTATCTTTAGCTACCCCTGGCCCGCTTTCCAGGGACCACAATGTTCAGGCCGATCTTACGGACGGTGTCGTCGTTAGCGCGAAAGACGTGGGCGTACCATCGTAACTTCGCGCAGCTTGTCGAATGTCGGGGCGACACTGAACCTCTGTCATATGGCGTCGCTGCGAACGTGCTCCAAACGCGTAAGGCCGGGGGCATACTTCCATCGCCGCGATGCCATCGCGGCGCTCAGTTCATGGCCATTCCGCCGCACGCGGTCAAATAGTCAAAGGAAACTTCGCCGCGGCCGCCGCAACAGTGGCGGTCGGCATGCGCGATGGCTTCCCGCGCCCATCGCGGGCATGGCATACTTTTTCGCGCCGCGCGCGGTGTCTAGCGTTGGTCCTGGACGGATCGCCGTCGCACTCCCTTGCAGAGCGATGAGCGATGCGACGGGCACTGAGAAGTTCAAATTCCTTCGCGTCGCTCTGCAAGACTCATCGCCGCGATTCCATCGCGGCGACGGGAAGTATGCACGAGGCCTAACTCCAGCCGTTCACCGTAGCATTTTCGGTTCCATTACACTGCGGCGGCTCTTCGTTTCCTTCGTCACGGGCCAGCACTCAGCACCGTACGTCGCTACTGGGCGGACGACTGTTCTATAGACCTTCGATTTGAGGTGCTCAAGTATTGTCTTGTCGCAAAGCACCCCAGTCAACGAGCGCCATTTGGACCAGGCTGCACTCACACGTGCGTTCACCTCCAACTTGAGGCTGCCATCGGACGCGACTGTTGATCCGAGATACTTGAAAGATGTAATTCGTGAGAGCTCAGTACCGTTGATCTTCATAGGTCCGTGCTCATTCACATCCGCCGTCACTTCGGATTTCTCCTCGCATGCAAGCATCAATCAGCAATCAGCAATCGGCATCAGCAGCAGCGTCCAAGGTGCCGCCATCTGGAGGTCTCGTGAGATTGCATCCATCACGACCGCGAAGAGCAGTGGGGATAGCGCAGATCCCTGGTGCACTCCGACAGAGATTGGAAACTCCATCGAGGTTCCCGTTGGCGATCGCACTGACTCATTGGGCAAGATTACAGAATGCGCACCACTCAATAAGCTCTTCGGGGATACCATGTTGTCGCAACGCGTACCATGTAATATCTTGTGGAACGCGGTCGAAGGCCTTCTGTCGTGCTTTACTATCAGCTTTAAAGCACCTTCTTCTCAGCAAAAAACTGATCGAAAAACTCTGTGAGCCAGTCGACAGGGCATCAACCCTTCGACTTCCACAGGTCGGCCAGTAGGTCATCGGGACCAGTGGCTTTGCCTGACTTTATCTTCCTCAATGCTGCTTCGGACCTCACGGTGACCTTCTGATTGGGACTGTATACAGGAGGTGCCCAAGGAACAGCAGGATGTTCAAAGTCTACATTCGAGAGTTGCTGCGCCACCACTTCACAGCCCTCTTACGACCCATCAGAAGATGACTGTTCTCGTCGTTAATGCAAAAGAACTTCTCTATGTCTTCTGCTTGGCGACAGCAAGCTTTGGCGAGTGGGTAAAGACAACACTCACCATCGTGCGTTTCCAGCATTTCGCTCACGTCAGCGTAGTGTGCGACTAGCAGCGACCAGGGGTGCACACGAAATTCTGGGCCTTAAATTTTCTTAATGAAATTTTTTAACGGAAAATTTTCGTTAAATTTCCGGTAAATCGTTAAATTTCGTTAAAAAATACATCTAGCTGTAAACCATTGTTTCAACTGTAAAAAGGAAAACCTTATACGTTTTAACCTCAGGAGATCAACAGCTAACGTTCAAGGAATGGAATGTAACACTGCAATGGAAAATAAACAAATCATCATCAACAAACACAGAAAAATAAACAAGCCTTCAGCAACAAATTATCTACAGGGTATAGAATAAGAACAACTATGGAATTACCATTCAAGGCAAAGGCATCCTGAAATGTGCGATCAGGCAGGTACCCGGAGTTCCACCCTTTCCAATTCTTTTGTTAGACTGGTCTACGAACATGTGCAATCTCCGTGCAGGCACCAGCCCATTAAGTACAGAAAGAATTAACAAAAATACAGTAAAAACCGCTTCGGTGGAATGTTAACACGTTGACGAACGCACAATTTTCGATTACATGGTGCGTGGGACCAATCATATCTTTGCAACGTCGGGACAGTGATACGACATCATGTCACTCGGTCCCACACTGCCGAGAAGGTGTGACACGCCATCTTCGTGTTAACGTTCAGGAAAGGTAGCTTTCCAAGTTTTCGTTATTAGCGTTTTTGTAAAATAGCTTAAAATACGTCGAATACGTCCAGCGGCCGAAAACATTCGCTCCGTCTCGACTGCTCCAGGTGGGCAAAAGTAGTTTGAGGTGAGAATAGGCATATCTTACGAGGTAAAACCAGTATCTTTACACGCTACACGTGCCCCCAAAATGTATTATTTCTAAAAATTCAAAACGATTTGAACTGATAAAAACATCAAAATATTCTTGCTGATTTCAACAGTTTTCCAGGAACAGTCCTAATCAGGAGGAAGAGACCTGCAACATTAGAGAATACTGAGGGTAAATGTGATAAGCTCACTGAGAAAAAAGTCCGTTAAAAATTCCGTTAAATTCCTAAAAATTTCCGTTAAGTCGTTAAGCCTGATTTTACCGAAAAATGCCGTTAATTCGTTAAATTCGTTAAATCGTTAACCGTTAAATGTGCACCCCTGGCAGCGACCACTGCCTTCTTTGCCGCTTTCTTCGCTTCCCGGCAATCCCGCCAATCATGGACTGTTTTATCACCGACAAATACGTGATAGAACCGTTCCTTTCTCGGACTTTCTCTCTGACATCGTCACAGCCGTACCTGCTTGTCGACCTAGTGCCGTCCAGGCATCGTTGTACCGAATTCGAAGCGTGCAGCCCGAATTATCGCTTCCGTTGCTTCTTTCTAAGTTTTGTCGACAATTGTTACCGTCGACAACTGAATGCGAGGGATAAGAACTGCATCTTTCTCGCTCAATCGCCACCACTTGATCCTTGCCGGACCGCATCGCTCCACCTGCCTCAACCTCGGAGGGGCAGACTTAAGAGTGCAGATCAGCGGATGGTGTTGCGTAGCAACCCTCTCATACGGCACGGTCTTTGCGTCTGTGACGAGGCCTTGGTCGCGACGCCAACAAGGAAATAGTCACTCTGCGTTTTGGCGTTCCCTCTATAAAGCGAGATGAGGTGCGAACCACGTCTACGAAATTTGGTGTTCACGAGGGTGAGGTTGTGCGAGTCTGCATACTCAAGTATGCGCTCACCATCGGCGTTTCGTGACCACAACCACCATGACAGCTGTATCCGTCTTTCGTTGCTGCGACGTGACCATTAAGGTCACCCGCCACAACAAACGCATCTTCTGATGGCACTTCCGCTATTTTCTCATCAAGCAAGGACCAGAACTCGTCCCACTTTGCTTGGAACAGCCAGTCTACGAAGCATATACAGAAAAGAAATGACATAATCGCTGTACGGCGACAACAATCTTCATCAAGCTGTCGTTTAAACGTTCCACGCTTGCTATCACGTCACGGAAACGTTCGGAGACGATCATACCCACACCACTGGTAGTCCTGGGACTTCCATATAGAACGGCCTTAAAGCCTCGTCCTATGTCCCTTGACTTGCTGCAGGACCACCTCGTCTCCTGCACCTCACATAAATCAACTCTTTTTCGCTGCAGTGCTTCCACCAACTCGTACGAGCGGCCCGTCAACGGACCGACATTCAACGTTGCTAAACTGGTCTTGCCTACGATGCGGGACTTTCGGACTAGCTCAGTTGCCTCCGGCGCCGTTCTGTCATTAGGGACCCTCGCGTAATTCTCACTCTCGTCAGGCTTTGCAAGTGCGCGTCGGTTCCCGCGGACGCCGCAGCATTTACTCGAGAACTTTTAGGCGTCATCAACCAAATGATGTGAGACAAGACGTTCGTAGGCCGGCCCTCCCCGAGACTGTCGCCTGCAATCGAATGTCCGTGTTCGGCTTAGCTCGCAGAGTGAAGTTTCCAGTGACACCACGTGGAGGAACGGACATCGCCATCTCCTTCTCAAAGGAAATGCCTGAAAAAAACATTTTGACAGGGGTTCTCCTCCTATGTCAGCAGAGATCCATCTTGTCTTTATCCCCTTCAAACTTCTACAGATAGAACTCGCCAATGTTTGCCACCCTTCTACGACTTTTATGTACATAATGTGACCCCTCTGATTATCTTCTTGAAGTACTTGGTACCAAACTGCACACCATGATTGCTAGAAGCGCGCGTTCCGAATGTGTTCTGGGTTTCTCGATTTCCCATTCTTATAGAGCGCATTTTGGACTGATCGATGGGTCTACGGGAGATTCGCGATTAAGGAGGAAAACCCTAGAGGCATTAAGGGAAGTTCTTGCAAGAGACCTTCATTTTCAAGGAAAAACCTTTTCGTAGCATGCTTTGAAAATTCTTTATGCGAAGGCTGCAAGTAAATATTGGTTTTTGTAGTAACCTAATATGTCAGACGAAATGAGGACATCAGCTTCTTCCCTTTTTTACTCAATTTCAGGTTCCTTCGTGTGCATACATATGTTCACTACTTCGTATGTATACTGACTGAGCTTCTTCCTAAGGAAACCGCCAAGACGAGGAGTGTAAGCATGATCATTGACATGAACGGCATAAAATTCAATAAACGCGAAGCAATGACACTACCGTCAGCCACACTCCATCGGTTCCACCGGGCTCAATGTCGGACTAGTTCCACAATCATCTCCTGAAGCTGCACGAACAACCCCTTTATCTTTCAGGAGATCTTGAGGGAAAGAGGGAATGAGCCTTTTCATGTCATTGTTTCGTTTCTTGCCGTTGTTTTTTTAGATTCTTTACGTTTCATAGCCGTTTCTTCTCATTTTCTATGCCTTTCAGTCCTACTTTTAAAACAAATGTCAAAGACGGTTCTCGTTTTACGATCCTTACACGTGAGACGACGTCTCCGTGAGAACAACATTCGATACATTCTGGATCCCGATACTCCTGAATGGTGTCAAAATGGTTCCGAAACTTCAAAATCACTCGCAAAGGCAGTGTATAACTGTGCCGCAAGACAGTTATCGGTGGTATACCGAGCCTTCCACGAGGTCGGCTTTCGGTCGTTTCACTGAGTAGGTTCTGTTCCATTCCCTTTTGAATTTGTAGGATGAACTGCCCCTTGGGGGACTACTTCCTCAAGCGTTATTCGGACTTTTGCAGGACGCGAAGGATGCGAAACTGCCGGAACGTTTATCGAAGTGCTGTAACAGTCCTGGCGAATAGCCATATGACATCGCTTCAACAAGGAGTAATATGCCGAGATTTGTAGAAAGTCGGACATGGAGTGGAAGCATAACGAATCAGAGTGGTTGCTTAATCTTTGAGGAACTCCTTTAAAAGCTCGTGCAAGCAGTTTCAGAACGCGTTGCAGTAGACCAGAATTATTGGTGATTTCGCAAGACCCGGATAACAGCTACATGTTTCTGTTTGGCTCAAACATGCACCCAAAAACTGCCTTTACGACATTCTCAGAGGAAGAACAGGTGCTGTATTGCACAAAGGGGTTAACTGATGCCATCCTCTATCTTACATTTCTCGTTTCAAGCTCCTGTACTGCTTTCCCACATGTCGAAGCGTCTGGAAGGAGTGGTTAGAATAAGGGGACCAGCACTTGACTGCCAATCAGACTTCCACAGAGGCGATTTCGGCTGCTCAAAAGATAAGCCATAGCTGGGGTTATTCACATTATATTTGAAGACCGTCTTTCGATGGTGCTCCACCCATTTTGGGTGCCTTGAAGCCAACATCAACCTGATCAACGAAGCTGCCAGCCGACTGGCCAGATAAGCACTCGGCCGTTTCATAAGTGAACCAGATAGGAACAGTGGTACCCTAACTCCTTGCGCCATTAACTTATTTACTTCCAGCTGCTGTTAAGCTGTCACGCCCTTAATGAACCGGCCAAGAGAGTGTCTCTTCCTTGAGCACGCTCTGATTTAGAGCCGCCTTCTGTAGTGTTTTACAATGCAGAAGCTCGGGTGACGCGAGGAGCCGTGCGACCGAGAGTCGGACGGACATCCAGACCAGCTCGGCGAGTTCCGAAATCGGAACGCGGAGCCAGTTCGGTTTTTCAGCGCAGCGAGCGCCGCTCACGCCCTTAAGGAGGCGGAGGGGCTCGAGGGAGAGGACGAGGAATACGCGAACCTTCGGCGCACAGCGACGCACACACAGCGCACACTCCTCAGACACAGACCTTCACGGGAGGCCCTCGCGGAGAGCAGACGCCCTTCTGACCACTCGCCCAGCAGCTAGCTGGCCCCCTCCCACGACCGTCCCTAGCCACTCGCTCCGAACACAGCCATGCAGTGCCGACACGTCGTCCATTCACTGCTCCTAGCCACCTTATTCCTCGGTCAGTTGTTTTCCGAGTGCTACTCGCTTACGTGAACTCCTGCACCTCCATGCTGCGCACTGCTTACGCAGGAATTTTGCCGATGAAGAAGGGTGCTCTGGGAGCTTGTATTGGTTTGAACGCTGTTGAGGCGGTACATCGTGCTAATTAGACAGTCCGGAACTTTTATCTAGAAATTTTATCGTTTCTTTCTGGTTGGGAATCGCATGTGTTTCGCCTCATTCTTCAAGGAAGTTATCCCTATTGCTGCAACACATCTTTTCTCACCTCTCTCTTCCTCTCTCTCTCTCTCTCTCTCTCTCTCTCTCTCTCTCTCTGTCTCTCTTTTCTATCGTTCGCCAAATTCTTGGTTCTCTAACCAGAAAGACCGGTACTGATGAAGAACTGAACCTATGCGGCGCGGAAAAAGACACAGAGCTTTTGCATACGAGAACAACTATTCCGAATTGGGCAAGGGATAAGGAAATACCTAGCATGGCTAAGATTAACATGCGAGCGGGAGAGGGGTCACACCCACTATCTGTTCTCCACTAGTACCAAGATACTGTTGTATGCCAGAGGAAACTTGTACTGTTTCCGTGCCTACCTATTGTTTCTGCTGGCAAGTTTGGTCAACGATGGTTATTGGCAGGCAAGACCAGCAGTAGTTCACTGGTCGCTCTACTAAGCCTCTCCTTGAATGGTTAAAGTCTCCTTATCGATACGTGGAGCTGAACCAATCAAACAATTTCCATCCGCGTCTTCGAAGTCTTTCGACAAAAATTCATCTCAATTCAAGGTCAATTTTTGCTGACGGTGTTGCATCGCGCATGTGCTTTTGGATCTACTGTACAACAATGGAGCGCTTTTGCTAACATTTGATTAGAGGAGAAGGGAGGTGTTTCGGACCTTATGAAGGACGCATAGCATAGAAGAACGTAAAGGGAGTAAGGAGTGCCTTATCGAGCTTCAAGTTGAAAAGAAATCACGAAGCGTAGGGGATCAAAATTCTCGGGAAGCCATGTGGTGCAGTAATCACACCCGTGAAAAAATGACGCGCTGTCCTTTGCCTCTGCTATTGCTCAGTCTTTTCCACACTATTTCTTCTTCCCATACGCTTTTTTTTTTGTTTGCGTGTTGAGATTTAGACGCACTGTACCAACACCACTGAAGCTTTCTCGAGTCTCGCATGGCTTTTTCTGCGGTTGCGTTTCACTTTTTTAAAGATTTTTTTTGAGAAACAACTTCACCACCTTCTCTCTTCTTGCCTTTCCGTTCCCATCTGGGAGAGCGTGTACTGATCCATACACAGTTTACTTCTACGTGTTCGTGCAGAATTCCTAATAGTGGTGTTAGCTGTCAACACTTATACTGCTTGTAGCTTCAGAAATAACAATGGTTTTGAAAACACCGCAATTGATGTGATCATCCAGAGTATGGCTTCAGCAATGCCACACTCTAGATAGTCAGTCCCGCTGCACGAAACAGGTGCATTGGGCCAATTAGTCCCAGCCAGTTGCTGAGGAGTTCTCAAAGATAGGATAAAATTGGTGGGAGATTCTCCCGGCAGCGCTCGAAGCCTTCAATGTTCTCCTTTTAGTGAACCCCGGCCTGTGCCAAACGCCAGTTATCGGTGGCACCTGTCGACTGGGCACCGCGGACGTGCAGATAGGAGGCAAGCAGACGCAGTTCTTCCTCAAGTGCGAAGCCACATCAGAGTAAGCCTTCCCTTCCTTCGCGTCGTCTCCTCCAGTCCACTGAGTTGCACCGTCTGCTTATTTCAGTAGTGCACCCGGTGACGGAGTTTGGGTGGTGAAGTCTCGCGCCGCTTCTGGCGGCAGCATCAACCCCACGTCGACGTCGTCCGCTTCGGCCACGCTTCCTGTCGAGAACACCCAGCCACAACAGCATCCAAAACTCATGCGCAAGCAGAATGCGCCGAATATTTGCGGTCAGTTCGAGTCATCTTCCGTCTTCATTTGTTTGCTCTCCTCAAGCTGGCTACTGCCAATACGTGAATGCTGACTGATTCTTCCAGCAGCTCTCGGAACCTTCTCCATTTAGTAAACTCCGGCTAAATAATTGCCATGTGCTTTCCCCCTTTCAGCACTGACTCCTCCTTTGGTAAGAGAAGCTATTTAGGTACAGTGTTTGCTTAACGTGGATTTGGAGTGTAACTAAAAACCGGATAGGAACAAAGTGACCAGGCGAGCTCAATGTGAAGCCCTTACCAGGCGGGAATGGGGAAGCCAAATTCACAGCGCTTCATATTCACGTCTAACCGCGCGTTTCATTTAGAGAGGGTCTACAGTTCGAATAGGCATAAGAATAGACCTGCAACGCTTTACTACTACACATTCCAGGAAGGACTGCTTCCAGTTGCATACATTTAGTTCGCAACGCTATTTCTTGCAGACAACTGTGAAGGGGCTCATCACACATTCAATATCTTCTAACAAAACGATTGATGCTCACCCCTACGAGCGCCATTCTCCGATTGGAGTTGCGAAGGTGGAATGTTACGAGCTTCGCACTCAGCTCTATGGGTAGGGAGGTAGGGAAGTTTAGGCAACCCGTAAGCTTCAGAAGCTTCTGTTCGAAGAAAAAAAAACTCCTCAAGCACTACATTTGAAGAAATGGTCCGTCTCTTTTCTTTCGTCCGTGGTTGGACATGTAAATCGGTGCAGAGATTCGGGGTACTTCGACAGCAGCTTCCAGTTAGGTAGCACAACATCACATGAAATACACTAGCACTCTGTACTTCGCAACAGCTGTTTTGTCAAGCTTGTTGGGGGCAATGAGAAAATCACTTGAGCCAAGCATTCTCGAACCGATGACAAGGTGATCCCCACAGTCCGCAGTTTTCAGGGTGGCCCCTCGAAGGTATCTTTACAGTGGCAAGTGGAACGAGCTAGCGGCAACTAATGCATGGTGGTATTCGTAGAAGCATGGTTTCACACCACCTTGTCCAAAAACGCTTTCTACGGCTGTGGGAGGGAATCGAGCGATGATGTGAGGATAACCTGTGCTCAAGGCCCTGAGATTTATCCAACGCAGGTCTTACCGTCATTGAAAAGATGCAATCCAAATTCTATTCGACAGTCTTAGTTCCGCAGTTTTAAGCTGTGCGCTCATTGCTCAAAATGGACGCAATATTTGCCCAGTTCACCTGCACTTAGACGCTGAATTCTGGATCCTTATCCGACCCCGAATTTGAGGAATGTCTTCATGCAGCGGAGCGAGTCAGTTCAAAAGCTGCGCTACGGTTAGCCGAACAGAGCGTTCCATTCCTCGGGAGCGGTTTGGGCATCAGACGCTTCGCGTAGGATTAGAATACAATACAACGCAATGCACCTTGTTTGTAGGCCGGCCATCGCAACATCCTATGGTGGTCCTGTAAAACTCGAATGCGTGGCGCACCCCAAACAGGAACTGGTTCACGCCGTCAGTGATCCTTTATCTTATCCTTTACCTTCTCCAGCTCTGCGCCACGTTGGAAGTTTTGACTAGTTCCGCAGGGATTCTTTGTTACAATAGTTTCGTTTTCGTTCTTCTGTAGCTAAATGCAGCGGAACTGACCTGTCAAGGGCCAGAATCATCAACCGCTTATCGCCCCCTAGCGGTAAAAATACTGCCAAACCTCATGCCACCTGAGTGTCATATCAGGGGTTTGGCGGCATTTTCACGGTTAGAGGCGCTAAGCCTTAGGATGAATGTGGTCGCAGGAGTAACCGTAGCCAACACTGCACTTTATGGTTACTTAGAGCTGTAGGTCTGCAACATTCGGACAACTCCAAGAGGTCCAAGAGGCTCTCGACAGTCGCTGGCAGTAGCACCGTTCCGAGATGGTTCGCACCCTGTGATCGTAGCAGAGTCTGAGTAGCATACTTGGTATTCAGCGGTGGCTGTGACAGCGGCTCCCTAATCCGCTACAGTCAGTGATAATCGAAGTTCAAACAGAGCGAACGGGTGGACGAGCGCAAATATGCGGCGGACAGAGCAACTAGAGCTCTCTTGGGGCCAACAGAGCAATTAGTGCAACCCGGAAGAGCAGCATCCTCATCACAACAAACTCGGGATCCGCTCTGCGTATTCATCGCAGGTAGCGGAGGCAGCCGGAAAGGAGAAGATGCTCTCCACGGGGCTACGTTGCCAAAACACAGCCCCGTGCACACGAGCAGGACAGCGGTACTGCCGGAGGCTGCTTCGGTGGCCGGCGCTTCTTGACCCCACCAACAGCCACGCTGATTGTGAAATAGAGACGGATGTATAAGGGGTATCTGTTAGTACGGCTTACAAGCCTTGTAGGATTCCAATGCCTTTAAAGCCGGAGTTTACGAAAAAAGTAAAATATCACGCTCGAAACCACCGCCAGTTTGGCATAGCCGTCATGGTATGTCAACCAAACATATGTATCTGGAGCAGTTTCTAGATCCGACTATCTCGCTTGGATCCTAACACTTTCGTCCCTGGCCGATAAAACCCGATGCCTATGACAAGCATTAAACGACCATTTGTCCACTGACTGCACGCAGCTCGCTGTACTGCTCAAATACCTAGTAAAAGTACCTGGGTAAGATCACCTGGAAGTAAAAGGCCTAGCACCGTTTCAGTGGGAGATTTTAAGCCGCCAAATAGTCGGGCATTTGTTGCGCAGTTGAAAAACAAAACGCTGACCTTATCTGGACTTGAATGTCGTTGAGTAGTTCGTTCGTAAACATACGTTTAAGAAAAGTTGGCCCTGCCCTCTAGAGTAGGAAACACTCATCTAGCTACCAAATTCCTGGTTCGAACTAGCCTTCCATGCCTCGCCGGGAATATTGATGCGAATTGTTACCATACTCATCTGGAAACACTGGCTTCGCCATCGTCTCGCCACCGCCAGTCATCATGCCGAACAAGTACGCATTCAGGTTGTCTCCGCGACATTCCACTGAACACGAATGCGTCGAGCTCGATGCTGTTGTGTTGAGTCCGAATGCTAGAGTTGCTCTATTCGAGATTACTGTTCCACCAACCAACATCCCTCATTGGCTTTGAACCGAACTGCTTCCCCCTTCCCCTTGAGGTACCGTGAGGTGTTTTTTCCAAGGCAATGTTATCTTCTTCATCAGTGAGCTGTCAGGATTGAATGCGAACAAGTTGAGAATTATGTATGTATGGTTACAAAGAGTTGTTTTTACGGAGACTACTTTTTTAAAGGAATAGGAAACCTAAAAATTGGTGATAATTGGGTCTCCTTTCTACTTTCGAGCTCTATGAGTTCGGTTCGTATACCCATCTCGCAAATTCATCTATCAGTACATTTGGTGGAAGGGCAATTCCAGAACCGCCGCAGCAGTCAGCTGCTGTCTTCTGTCCGATCCTGCAAAAGCAAGCGCGGCGATCCTACGGTCCTACGATCCCGCTCTTGTTCGCCTCGATTCACCCTGCACCGTTTGCCTTAAACATTTGGAATAAGTAGAATCTTTAAGAACCTCGTTTGTGGAACAGCCAAAAATGTTTCACTGAAGGACTTTATCAATTCTATGCTTGGTGCAGTCCTCAGCACCAGCGGGAGCTCAATTTAAGAGCAACCTTCTGCTCTTAAACTCTTAACCTTAATCCTAAAGGCGCTATGTGTAGCCGAATGTGAAAATGTTAGTCCCGCTTCCGGCTTCCTCAGGCAGCTCAGTCACCCGATGTTCAGTTGCGTCGCGCTATTGAGATGGCATGGTGATGTCTGTTTTCTTCGTTTTTCTGCGCTTCCACGACCTCCCATTCCGCTGATCTTATTTGGCACGAACTGTTCCTTTAAAATGTTTGTGAGCACGTCTCATCCCTATGTCTTTTTATTGTTAGTGTTTAAAAGGTCGCTTTCTTCTCATGCCCTTTGAATCAATTATTTCAAAAACTCAAAAAATACTCTTCAGTAGGCATTCGTATGAAAGCATAATAGTGTTTTGTGCCCTTCTAATTGCGGTCTCGAATATGGCTCGATCGATATTGATGTGACAGTGAGCCTGTCAGTATCCCTCCAATTTGGGTGATGCCTTATTAATTCAACGATGGCCGCCCATAACACTCTTCAAAAGAGTCCCCGTCCTCCGACTGGCTTATCTTCCAAATATTACTTAATCGCTGGTTGCGGAAGAACTCAATGATATGGTGGCAGAGCGGACAAGGGTGGATGCTCCATTACTCCCCCACCTTCGAGGGACATTCCTAAGGCCACACTTGCCCAACCTCCGGCCCTGTGCCCTCGGGCTCCATCCGCTGCTGGAGGAGACTCCGTGTTCGCTGATAAGCAACCTGCTGAGGGGAGCGGGTGCGATGGCGCCCTACGGTGGCGGCGAAGGCGCTCGCTCGGCGCAGCAGCCGCCGCGGCTACTCCGCCAGCGGCCGGTCGTGACCAAACTGTTCACTTTAAGCAAACATTCGCACTCGCTCCATCGAAGTCCGTCACTCGCCTTACTTGAGTCGCGGCGCTCTCAGGGAGAACTAGGACGGGCAAGGAGCTCGCATCAGCACCTCCCAGCTAGCACTGTTCGGCTGTCTTGAGCTGAGGTCGAGCTTGTGTAAAGCAGAGGTTCAATAAGAAGCTTAGCTTCAAAGAAGTGAAGTCGACCTGGCTGTCAGAGCAGAGGGGCTTCGCCCGATGTCTCTAGGACTGTTGCTTAAAAACTACCTCGTTAGCTGACAAAGTCGTTAGGGCAGAACAACGGTCCGGCATGTGAGTCTTAATCGACCCACGAGGGCGGGGATGCGAGTAAATCGGAGTACAACGGCGGAAGTTTAAAATTGAAATTGAGTCCCCTTTGCTAAATATTCTCCGTTAGAAGAAGCCTCATTCGTTGCTCTCGATCTCTGACCTATGAACTATCGCGTAGCCAATCTACCGTAGAGGTATGCCAGATCTGCTTAGCGGGTAGACCAGTTCTCCACTTCACGTACACGCTCCAACACACTACTGAGTCGACCGGCTGAGAACCAGTTCTAGTCATAGAGCTCAATGTAGTCAGATTTACCTTCCCAGGATCCGTGATGATATCCTCCGACCTCTTCGGTAAGCAGTTCTATAAAGTTCATGTGGGTTTCGTGACAAGCTGCACAACAAATAGAATGCGTCCTTTTTTCAGAGCAGGACATCGATGCTCGTGAATCGGACTCGTGTGCTGTGTCGGCCACATGTCTACAGGCCACCAGCGATATGCCGTCCAGCTACTTGCAGTGTGACCAAACGTGCGTGAGATCCGCTCGACACTTCCGTCCTTATATCGATCGCTATCGATTCGTTCAGGTCGCTGCGATGGATGCGGAAGTCCTGTCAAGACGGCTTCGTGTTCAACTTTGAGCAGCAGACTTGCGTCGTCCCGAAGAGAATGAACTCGTTATCGCGTAAGTGAGGCGTTCGCCTGGCCACCTTCTCACCCCGCTTGGCGTCTAACACGGCCACAGTCTGCCCTTAAAAGCATACAAATACTTTCGACGCTCTTCATAGGTGGCGAAGAAGCAACTGATCACGAAGAGCATTTTCTCACCAACCTGTCGGTTAGGAGCTACCCTTCCACCGTGTAATTCGTACTAATTGTGCTCCTGTGAGCAATGTAAGGCGTACTCTTGAACATTCTTTCACCGCTATACTTCTTCAGTCCCTTCAGTTCTATCCACCTAACATTTATAACCACCAACCTGCTAACAGCTTCCAGAGATCTGCTTCGATGGATCGGCATCCAGCGGCCAATGCCCCTGTCCTCAGTGGACTTCTTGCACGACTAACGGTCTCTGCTGTCCTCTAAGCCTTCAAGCCCCCTGTGCAGCCCTCTGTTCTCCCCACTGCCCCTCTGGCATGGCATGCGACACCCACACTAGCTGCTGTCGACCCGTTCGCCGTAGGATTCGCTCTCAAGTGGCGCTGGAAATGGCCGGCGATCGCAACCGTGGAACGAAGAGGCGACGAGCAGCTCCTGCCGGTTCGGCGAGGGCGACTACATTCGGCCCGTCGGCCTCGTCAGCGTCTCCGTCGATGGTTTCGAGTGAGTTTTGATGTGTATTTGCTAGCGCTTACGCGGACAGCTAATGAGTGTTTGGTCACCGCTCTCGTCGCGGCTACGACCCATCGCCGGTGTCGCCGCTCACGACGCGTCAGGAAAAAGCGCATTCTTTGAAGACGAGTGTTCGGTCGCTTTTTTGTCGCCGTAGGGGATGAGCGGCGGCCAAAAGTTTAGAAGGAAGACATAGAATTCTGCTTTACGGGAATACCAAAGTAGGCAGTCAGATCCAGCTACGTGATCTTCCGGGAGCTTTCTAGATGAGTACATCGTTGGGAATACTTCGTGTGGTGAAAGATCAATTGACCACACTGAGTCATCATTTGCGACGAACAGACAGCAGTAAACGACGGCCCAGCGGAGACATATGCGATGGGATCGTCAGTTGATACTACTAGCTGTTCGCATCTAAAGGTAGTGGCATAGAGCGGCACCAGGGTGCGCTAGTGGGGTTTG
>OX377203.1:41876169-41917386 GCA_947396885.1 Heligmosomoides polygyrus polygyrus
TTTCACTTACAAACCCCATTTGAAAAAAAGTCATTCGGATGTATAACATATAAAAACCTTATAAAGTCTCTGGTGGATCTTCTCCATCCATTATCTTAGAGATTGACTGATTGATTAAGATTTGAAGCATTTCGAAAGTTGGCGAGAACTTACAAAGAGATAGAGTCAACTAGTGAATCTGAATCACATGTGGCTTCTAATCGTCGAGAAACAAGCTCTGGCAGTACCTTCCTGTACGAGCTGCACTAGCTGATCTTGACCATGGGAACGGGGAGCGAGGGGATAGCGAGTGGATATGAGGTTTTGAACAGTTCTAATGGGAGCTGAAGGACACCCGAATCACAAAGCGACACTGCTTTGAAAATCAATCGCATAGACGTTTTTAGAGGAATATATGCATTAAAACAACTTGCCCCTTTCCACGTGCTTACTGTGCCTCACTATCTCTTCCTGTCTTGGAAATTTCTGATAGGGGACAAGAATCTGTCTACTTTAAGATGGCGCTGATTCGTAACGTTAAAATGAAATGAAACAATTTATTATTTCTCCTTTCGCTTTGTCCCCAGGTTGCTAGCTGGGTTTAGCACTGGTTTCAATACCAATACCATGTACTTCGATCCATGCCCTACCACCCTTCAGTTAGTTTCCTACATTCGGAATCCTCATATAATTGGCGTCATCAGGGCGTTTAAGCAAATTAATGCTGTAAAAATCTTAATCATGTTGCCGTCTTTCGTGTTCACTAGCAGTAATAAAGATATCCGGTACATGTCGCGAATATGGGCAGCCTTGGGAGGTGGTGGCGCGCCAGTCAATTATAAGCAAGGATAGCGCCGGTCGAACACACGCCAGCCAATACTGACCGTACAAGTCTTCTCTGATTCTCTGCCAATTTGATACCGACTGGTTGACTACATCACCACCTCCCAATGCTGCCCATCTTCGTGACATATAGCGAAGATCCTGATAAGAATAACAATAAGGAAAAGGACAAAGGTCAGCATTAGTTAACCTCTTTCAGGGGACCACGAAGAATTTGATTACTATAGCTTCGCAGATTATCGTGAAGGCAACTTGAATGCGTCTCTGGTCCAGAGAACAACTTGCGTTGTCCAGGAACAAATCAGCGTTTTATATTGGGTCGGACCAAAAGTTTCCGCGTTTCGGCTTCTGATTTCAAAGCGATCATAATTTGAATCAGAATTAACGTTTTCATCTGGGATAAGAACTATTACGTTTGGGAATTTATGCAATGATGAAGGCCACTGGCAAGAATTTTCCGAGTGTGAAAAATTTGGAAGTTAGACTCTTCGATTGTCTGAAAACGTGTCTGCATACTTTTCCACACGGTTAGATTTCTCCTCAAAAAATGTTCTCAGGGAGCCAAAAATTACTCTGTGAAAGCGACGTGGTCTAAGTTTAACATAATGAAATTTCAAATTTCAAATCTAAACCCTACAGCTTTTTACGGATTGGTATAAGGATGTGTTGTTTGGAGTTTCACTGGCATTAGTAGGAACTTCTTTATTTACTACAGCAAGGCACGTTTTCCGCCGGATTACACATCTTCTTTTAAGATACGGATTCTATTCTATTCCACTAGTCTGTATCCTGCATCCAGTGACGAACTATCCCAACATTAGCTCTCCAGACACCAAAAACGATCGTTTGAGAGCGATTTTGAGGATTCGTGCTGGCTCTGTAAACCAATCGTTCAATTTAGAAAAAAAGACCGCTCTTCGGGTCTAACGAGGAAGCGTCTAAACTTTACAAGATCTCCTATTTGTTTTTTTTTGTGCATTCAAAACCACTAGCATTTCTCAATGTAGCTGCACCAGAAAATCCCACCAACCGTTTAGTAAAACATATAATATAATAAATAAAACAACGACCGCGCAGGGGTGGAAGACGTGTGAGCCTGAGCGGGATCCGAACTTCGAATTCTAGAGCCGCACCCTCACTAGAATAGGGTAGACATAAATAATAAAGTAGAGCTGTGCTGGTTTCCAAACGTACAAAGTGCTGATCCATAGGCCACTCGGCTTTTGCTGTTGGTACTATGAACTATGTGCCTAGGGAATCTTCTAGCAAGAAACGCGTTTTATGGCGCTTTTCTCGTGTTTGTATTGTCCTCACCTGAGGCAGTCTCGGATGAAGTTTGAACTGTTCTTCTTTACCGTCACGCAATGTGACGACGTTCCAGCGGCCAACACCTGTCCAGGAGGAGGCTACCCCGTCGGCCAATGCAGTTCCGGGTTCTGCTCGCCGGGATTCGCATGTGTCCAGAACCTCTGCTGCCCATCATACTCGCAGCCCCGAGTTCAAGTCTGTGAGTTGGCTACTCTAGCGGATACGCTTCCTCAGCTGGCCGGCTTCTCGGTTCTTCTCCTTTATGCCGACCGTCAGCAGACTCGGTGCGTTTCGCACTTCCATCACCCGTCCTCTTTCAGTTAGCTGCCCTACTGGATCACCAGCAGTTGGCGGCTGCATCAATGGCGCTTGTGCTAGCGGCTACTCCTGCATTCAGAACCAGTGCTGCGCTTCTCCAGTCACCAAGAATCCCTTCGGTACGTGCCATCCGTTTCCCTTGCGAAGCAAAATGCTCTATCTCTTCCATCACAGTCTGCCCCAACGGCAACCAGGCGGCCGGAGGCTGTGTTAACGGGCAGTGTGGCGCCGGTTACACCTGCCAGAACGGCCTTTGCTGTCTCGGCACGTCTGGCTCGGCCGTCAGATGTCTGGACGGCTCGGAGGCTGTCGGCGCCTGTATCCCATCCTGCCAAGGCGGTGCCTGCGGAAGCGTTCAGATCTCCTACTATTGCGGCTCAGGCTACACTTGCACTACGGGCAACATATGCTGTCCTGTCACAAGTGAGTTGCTGCACCTGATCTCAGCATTCCGACGGGATTTCAGCGAACACACCGTCACCTTCAGGCTGTCCACTGGGAGGAGAGCCGATCGGGCCACCAGTCAACGGCCTGTGCCCCGCCGGATACACCTTGCAAGGAAGTCTCTGCTGCAGCAATGTTGCGACGACGTGTCCTGATGGTAGCACGGGAACTCCGCAAGTGAACGGCCTCTGCCCAGCCGGCACGGTTATTACTGGAACCGTCTGCTGTCCATCCACAACTGTTCTTGTGGTAAGTGTGCCTCCACACTGAGCAAATGAGAACAGTGGCTTTTTTTCGAAGGCGATCGACCACATACAGCGGCATTGGCTGACATGGCGCAGTGAAAATAGGACTAAGGTTTCCATTATGTAGCGCAGTGAAAATAGGACTAAGGCTTCCGTGTAATCATTTTTCATGAAAGAGTACACGAAGTAGCTTCGCGTCAGATGCTGAATGTGAACAGCATCTGTTTCGTACAGAGCTATCGCGATGACTTCAGTTGAAATAGCGGTGGGAGGAACTTGACTGAGCTCCAGATCGGGTGCGGCAACACGTAACGCCGTTCTCGGTCTAGCTTCCAGCTAACGCTAGACTCGAAATTCTTAGAGTTGTCCAGAGCGACGAAGAGCGCTACCATTGAGAAAAACCAAAGCACGGAGACGGGCATCATTTTTTGGTATTTCCTTCTTGAATCACATCAGGATCTGAGGTTTGCGTGAAATTTGTACGTAACTATCATAAATTACTACTTTTATTACTAGATATAAGTATATGATGAGATTTTTCTACTGTTATAAACTGAGATAATCACCGAGTTTCCGGAAAGGATAATTCTCTTAAATTATCTGGATAGTGAAATTAGAAAGAAGAAAAATATCTCAGACTTGACGATCATTATTTTCAGCACGAGAACCCCTTCTATTTGCTGACAGTAAGTTTCGAGGAACTTGTAGTGTAGCAACCACGTTTCTGTTGCCTAATTGTTCCGTAGAAAGTAGCTAGGTAAGTTAGATAGTGCCTGTAGTTGCGCTAACGCATCCCTATTTTCCAGTAGCTCTGACTGTCTTCTTTCTGGAGCACCGTCTCCGATTAGTGGCTTTGCTTCTAGGCTTCGCGTTTCTAAGTTCGCTCTTCTATCTCTTTCGCCGGAACTCTAACCGTTGCCAAGACAGTGGAAGGTCAACCTCTTCCACCAGCTGCGGAGCGCAGTGTGTGCCTTGAGCTCTATCCTGCTCGAACCACGAGCAGTTTACGCACTGCACTGGTCTGGAAGTTCTCGATACCTCTTCGCCAGGAACTCTTCATGGGACGGCATACCGGGCTGCGTGCACCTGGTGTGTTGTTGCATCGTGTTCGCATCAAACTGGACCTTTCTGAATGCAAATCGGACACTATTCGATTTCGGTCTGTAATCAGACTGAACATCTTCCATACGAAGCAAGAAACCTCTCAGATTGAACCAGGTACTCTCCAAGAGGGTCGAAATAGCCTTTTGTTTTAAGAAAATTCACTATGCCGTTCTTTAAAAATTTGTAGTTTGCAAGGCTCAGAAAGTGAACACAGCAACTGGAATTCTGCACATTTCATGAAATTTTGCTTTTTGAAGAAACACTGGCAAGCTTCTTTTGACGTTAGATCCAGGCTTTTGGATGTGCGAACAAGCAGCAATTTTTGGGATGATCACATGAAGTGATCGTGCAATGAAGCCGCACAGCACGTCGAGATGTTCAATTGGCTGATTCAGTTTGAGCAAAAATCTGTTTGCACGGAAACTAACTAATCAGTAGTCCACGGTCCTACAGAAGTAACTGCAGAAAACACGCAGGTGTCCACTGCGCAGCTCCAAATAACTGTGTTTACACTATCATCAGATGAACATAGGGTTGTGCTGAACGTGTGCAATGTGCGATCTTTTCTTGCAGTATGCTCAGAAATGTCTCCGACTTTCTGCACTTCAGAATAGGCCGAAATCAGTTCTTACTTCTAAAGAAATGGGAATTTATGAAATTTCTACCACTGTGTTTAGTTTTTGGGGCAGTGAACTGAATTTCGAACTTTCCAACAAAGCCGTATTGATTATTTTCTATAAGCAGAACCCCTTTGACCTTCTTAAAGAGTGTCCAGTTTAGTCCGAAAGACGTTTGTTTCATGTCCAAGTTGTTGTCCAAGTTGTACAAGTCTGAAAGACGTTTGTTTCGATTTCGATGAGGTTCAATCTGATTTTGAATTGGTTCTGAAATTTCCAGTTTGACGTGAAAATGGTCCCCTTCTGCGCCCCGCTCAGCAGCTCCGGCATTAGATTCGCAGGCGATGACCAGCCATTGAGGCTTGTGATGAGAGTGAGCCAAGCGATGTCCGCTTAGTGCGTTGTCGCAGAGGTGACCGAGCAGGAGTGCGGCCATGGAGAGCTCCCTCGCGATGAGTTGGCCGCCCGCGGAGAGTCGGCTGCAGCTGCTCGTTTTCAGGGCGTCTGCGAGGTGGCGTCGATGGGCATCGGGCCGTGCACGACCGCCGGGTGCGGTGTCGGCTACGCCTGCGACAACGACGCGACCAATCCGCAGTGCTGCCCCGTGGTCAACTACAGCGACGCGCAGTACCAGATCGGACCCGCCGTCTCCGGCATGTGTCCCGTCGGCTACGTCGCCGTCTACCCTCCATCGAGCGCCAACGCCGACGGCACCAACGACGGCGTCTGCGTGGATCTTCAGACCGGTCAGTGCCGAGAGGACAATGAGTTTGCCCCAACCTCTCCTCCTTAAGCCTTTGTTTTCAGTTCCTGGTCTGTGCGCCGTCGCGGTGCAGGCTGGCCCTTGCGCCAACAGTGCTTGCCAGACCGGCTACACCTGCAATACATATGCGGACATCTGCTGCCCGACGACGACGGCGTTCGGTCGCCTGAAGCCAGGACACTACAACAAACGACCCAGCTATGGACGGCCGCTTCACAGTTACATGCCACGTACGCTTCTTCGTTATACTTCGCACCATGCACCCCTATCATACCCTGGTCATTATGCGGTGGCGATTTGAGAGATACTCCTGCGTATTTCTAACCCTACGCACCATTGAGTTATCTAATCTGAATGAGCAGTAGTGTTTCGGATTCGAAGGTGCAAGAGCGAGCGCTTCTTTCTTCATACAGCATACATATTCAACTGTTAGTTTGTCCCCGCAAGCATCCATATTGAGATGATGCCATGTAGATTCAATTCTGTTTCTAAGATTTTCGCCTTCTTCTATCCGAAAACAGCTACTTTTTTCAAAACAAATTAGTAGTGCATAGCGTTATGAGTAGAAAGCCTGAAGCCGGTGGATATCTCAGCAAGCCGTTTAATTCTTTCTGAATCGGGAGAGACTTGTTTTTGTGACATAGTCGAAGTTCGCTTAGTTGTGATCGCTCCAGGACATGTAGAACTGGCTACCGAGGTGAATCATATTGTGGTTTTATATTTGTGGAGGTGGCTTTTTTAGAATTAGAACAAGCTGTGAAGTGTCCAGATCTGAAACCCTTGCTGGAAGCAGTGGCGACGCTTTGCCTCACCACAGCGATGATTTGAAGTGTACTTTCAAAGAATAACTTTCATGAATTGCCTTTAAAAACTATTTTTACATGGATCTGTTACCATTGTATTAATATATCTTCTGATTTCACGGGCAGTGCAAAGAGCTGTAAAATTGGAAAAAAGAAAAATCAAAGCTGATTTGCAACAGTTTCGCCCTATTAGGCAAATAACCTTTCACTCGAAAAAATTACAGCCTCATTTCTGACTGAAGTAAATTCTTTTAAGCTAATTCTGTTTTGTAGCTAATTCTATGCTCCTCTTTAGATAAGGAGAACAATAGTTTGGATCCCCTGTCGAAGTGGCGCACTATGTCAAGCACAGATCTGCGAATCGCCGCCGCATTTCCCCAAAGAACCCCGTTTGACCATTCCGTTCGAAGTTCTCCTGCATGCTGTGTCGTTTGCACGCGCTCAACTGCTTCAGCTCGCGGCCAGACGTGCAGCGACGGCTCGATTCCGGCCGGCGGTTGCATGAACGGCTTGTGCGGTGTGGGCCACGAGTGCCACAACGGTCTGTGCTGCCCGCCGGCGGCGACACACCAGGGAGGCGGTCTGAAAAGTCAGTGAGCGCCTCGTCGGACCCCCCTGAGGAGACTCCAGCAAAGCGCAGCCGTTTAGGCCTCTGCCCGAACGGCGAGCTGGCCGTTAGCGGATGCTTCGCCTCCGGCCACTGCGGAGCCGAGTTCGAGTGCGTGGCGCAGCGCAACCTGTGCTGTCCACCCGGCGGCAACGACGTCGCGCCCTCGCCATCCGTGTCCGCCCAGAATAGTGAGTGCTGTGAGATTAGCTGAGAGGGCTGTAGTCGCGCCGCGATCGCTACTTTGCCTGCAGCCGTTCGACCGATCGGATCGCGATGCGGCGGCGATGCCGAGTGCGTGGGCCACGCCGAAGGGCTGTCACTGTGCCACGCGGGCGTCTGCCAGTGCTCTCCCATTGCCTACACGCAGGGCATTGCATGTGTGCGACGTAGACGTAAGCCTTCACCTCTTCTCTCCGCTTACGTCCCACCCCTCAACCTCCCCGGCAGCCCCCTAACTCCCCCGTCGCCGCACCTCATTAATCGCTCTCGCATTCAGATTTGAAAGTGAACGACTCCCCGATGGAGGCCGAGGAGAAGGAGAAGACGTCGTTGTTTTAAGTGATCGCCGCTCAATACTCACCGTGTTCCAAATACTGATATCGTTTACCGGCCCGCTCATCTGTCGACGTGTCGCATTTCACTGCCGTGGCACGCGTCGCGTGTCGCCTCGCAACTTCGCCGCGTGTGACTCTGAAGTGCGGCACATACTTCGGCGCTGCGGCAGACCGGTTCCGCCATTCTTTCGCCTTGTTCTTGTGGTTACGCAGAGTCGCGACACGCTACATATTTGTTTTGTGCGTTGCTTTGTCGACAAGTTGTATTTCCTAGGGAAGTCTTTTCGGATCTTCCGATTCATCCTCTTTCGTTTTGTTCATAATTTATTATTATAATTTATTGGACCGATAAAGATGGTCTCATGCTTGATGCCTGTTCCTTTGCGCAGATGCTAATAAATCGTGACAACTATTGATGGAAATGCAAACGATATCTCAACGGACCATCCTACTAGCGCCACGTTCGCGGCGCTGATCACTATAGTTTTGCTTTTTCGAAAATTTTATCGAACGAATGAATGAACGAAATAATTCGATGTCAAAAATTTCTGATCGAATGATCGAACGAGTTTATTCGATGTCGAAAATTTCCGAACGAATGAAACATCGATGTCGAAATTTTCCGAACGAACGAAAGATCGAATTTATTCGACGTCGAAAATTTTCGAACGAATGAACGATCGAATCTATTCGACGTCGAAAATTTTTGAATGATCGAATAGTCGAATGATTTGTTCGAATGAACGAATCCTACTACCATTAAGACCACAAGGTCCATTTCATTTCATCAAATAGGATTTCATCAAATAAGAGCATGTCGTTGACTTTCTATGAAGGAGTGTCGTTTGGCCTAAATTTGCACTACGTTCTATGCTGCGAATTATTTCATGTAGCACCCCATAGCTCTAGCCATCTGTCTCCTTGAGAAGAATGCTCAAACCTTCCTCGAAAATTGGGTAATTTCATTAGAAAGTCGAATGTCAATAATTATGAATTTTCATACAACTTTCGTACGCTTGGAAGATGCCTACCTGCCTTTATTCTGTGATCCTTAAAAGGAGTCTAGCGATCCTCGTAGCTCGATTTACTGTTCATAACACCGAAACTGCCTTGATGTTCTGCATGTTCTGCTATACCTCTGTAACCTTGCTGCAAGGATTAGCGTCGTGGTTTTTTGTTGCTGCTGTCACGAGTAGCACCAATTTTCTGTCATCAATACGCTAGGCCAACTGTTGTCCAGGTATGAAGGCAGAGTTTGTGCATCGGTTAGGGCCTGTTCATACTTCGCGACAGCAGCAACAAGAGCGAGCGCGCGTGGCGTGCGGGGCGTGCGCAGCGTACGCAGCGCGCGGAGGTGTAAACAGGCGACAAGAGCGACTGGAGCGACAAGAGCGACAAGAGCGACTGAGGCGTCGGGCGTAGTGTGGTGTACGTAATTGCACCATAACGTCTACTTCGTGGCCTAAAATATCAAGCGAATAGAGGTCTTCACGTCTAACTTCAACTTCAATTGCATTAGTTTTTGGGAACTGAAACAGACACAGGCAAACAGTTATATTAGTAAAAAGTTTCCGGAAACTGAGACAAACACAAGCAAACAGGCATATTTTTGTCAAGAAAAGTTGTTAGAAACTGAAACAGACAGAAGCGAACAATCATATTACCTACATCGTCAGTCTGACACTCAAAATAGACATAAATGCCCTTCTACCTTTGTGTGAAGAATGTCCGAACAGGAATCGTCCCCTTCCAGCACTAGCGTGCCTTCCAGCACTAGCACAGCGCCAGACTGACGATGTAGGTAATATGATTGTTCGCTTCTATACTCCACACTCCGTTCGTCGCCCCAGTCGCTCCAGTCGCTCCCGGCGCCGGCGCGAAGTATGAACAGGCGACAAGAGCGACAAGAGCGACTGGAGCGACGGCGCCGGCGCCCGAGTATGAACACTTTTCGGCGGCGCGCGCTCGGTTTTAATCGATATGCATGTTTTGCACGGGCAACGAGTCGCTCTTGTCGCGAAGAATGAACAGGCCCTTAGTGGCGCTGTCGCATGCATAGTGGTTACAGGTTCAAATCCCGTTTTGGCGTACGGTGCAGCAAAAAATGATAACCCAGCGTCCTGTCACATGTTGACATGCACCTTGGAGAGTTGCCATGGGAAGGAGAATCGATGAATGTCTAACAAGGGAACTGTCTGAACGGTACGACGGAACGGCAAGAACGAGTACTATGGGGAGAATCCCGTCCTCCAAATAGTAACAGAACATATTTTGTTTTGCCGAATCCTTGAGGCAAACGAGTATGAGTGTGTAATGGTTAAGGGTCCGCAGAGCGAGCTCTTCACGACAGCGCAAGATCCCGGTGTCGTGGACTGGGTGGCGAAGTGATAGATGGCACGCCTCATGTTCGTGAGGTCTAGGGCTCGGTTCCCATTCTACGTCGCGTCTTTGTACTTTTACCATAGTATCGGATTTCCATAGAGATTTCCATATCTGAACGTGTTTTTGGGTTCACAGTTCCTGCCCAACGGTACTCCGCTGCAGCCCAAGCCTCGAATCGCGATACAGTCCACTTTCTCCTGTTCTCAAACTTGTATAGGATAACAATTCTAGTATAGCCAAGCCTTTTCCTCCGAAACAATCTGCCCCCTCGCAAACGTGATAGTACCTTCACTGGTTAGTGGTGTCGTGACTCCGGCACAATCCTCTTCTGGTTGAAACTCTTGGTCCTCTTCTTCCACTACCTCCAACTTCTCCACTTCGTCGATTTCCAGCTGTCGCAGTTCGAAATTCTGTAGGATACCAGCTACCCTTCCCCCAGCTTCATTTCATCTCTCGAAGGGACAGCATCCAGTGGAGATCCGCACTTCAGTGTCAATAGGTGAATGACCACTCGAGGGTTAGCAGACATTGTAGAGTCAGTGTTGGCGGCAGCAGCTTGTTATAGCCGCGCAACTTTGTAAGCATAACAGAAGCGAGAATATTGATCGAGGTGGTAGGTCAAGTTGAAGATCATGTGGTCCCCTCTTACACTGTGAGTACACTGGTGGCACTCACCTCACCGACACTAATAAATTGCATTTGGAGCATTTTCTGGCATTCTGCCGCTGTTTCATGTTGTCCCTGTGTCAAAATTTCCTACATTGACAATGAGAACAATTTATTGGAGTAAAAGTTTCAAAGTTTCAAAGCACAAAATCGCATTTGGCATATTTCGGACATTGCTGGTGAATTACGAGATGTCGACAAATAATAAGTAATAAAACATCTTACCGTAGCAAACTCAAAAAACAAGTTCAGATATGGAAATCTCTATGGAAATCCGATACTATGGTGAAAGTGCAAAACCTGAACATAGCATGGGAACCGCACCCTGGACCTCACGGACACGAGGCGTGCCGTCTACCACTACGCCACCCAGTCCACGACACCGGGACCTTGGGCTGCCGTGGTAAACTCGCTCTGCGGACCCTTTACCATTACACCCTCATACTCGTTTGCCTCAAGGATTCGGCAAAAACAAAACATGTTCTGTTACTTTTTGGAGGACGGGGATTCTCCCTATAGTACTCGTTCTTGCCGTTCCGGCGTACCGTTCAGACACTTCCCTTGTAAGGCGTATGCCAGAGCGGCGGAAGGGAGCCTTTTAGGTAGAATTCCACCCTTCGCTTTCCGCTTTGCTAATTCGTTGAAACAAACGAGAAAAGTGCCCTTGAAGTTTACTATGAGATCGCGGCGGCAAAGATTGGCGGCCAAAGATGGGCGGAAGTTTTGGGAGAATTTTCAGAAAACGGAAAACAAAATCGCGCTTGGAAGACAGAAATCAGAAAAAGAGGAAAGGCAAAATCGCTGGAAAACAGGATTTCAGAAAACGGAAAATTTCGAAATTATAATTCGACCTACTTGTTCTATCCAATTATCCATTAGTAAATGTTTTAGAGATGTGGTTGTAGATCAGAGGTTTTGCTTTCTAATGTTCATGTGAATTCCTTCTACGTTCTCGATCCAATAAATGATGAAGGACTGTGTTACTCATTCCCTTGCGGGAGCGCCACGCATTTTACTTCTATGGAGGCGATATGAATCCGTTTTCGGTCTGTACAATGAATTATATGCGGTGGCCTGCCGATGAACAAGCGTCCACAAAGTCCGGTACCAATTCACCGAACTCGAATCGAGGGAAATCTTGGTCCACGTGGGCGGGAAATCCGAACCAAGAACCTGGTATCGAATGGATGCGACAGTGGGCATCTTCACCTACTGCACTTCACGCCTCCGATTCAATACAACTTGTAAAAGCTAAAGGCTCCTCGCTCATCTTGAAAGATCCCGATATTTGATGCATACAACACTGCTCTTCGGCCCATTATTACGCCCAACGCCCTAACCGTTACATCAATAAGGGCAAAACGAAGCTATTATCAAGCATTGGTTCTTTAAAATTGAAGCTGAAGAAGGGTGGTAAAAAGAGTGAGTTATAAATGATGAATGGTGTCACCTATCACATTCAGATTGAAATACCGTGGTTTAAGGATTACTTCAGCAATCCAAAATGCACGTTTAATGACAAATCAGACAAATCGTTACATTATGTAATAGTCTCACATACAAGAAATCAGCGGTTTAGGGTCATGAAGTCGAGGAACTCCTTTGCTCACATCCTTCAGCCCATTCCGCTCAACTGTAAGAGTTATCAGAGATGCCATTGCGAGATTCCCTGAAGCGGAGAGCTGTAGACTACTGCCTGTTGCCATTCATTGTCGGTTTTGCAGACCAATAAACCCAGTGGAACTGTCAAGCCAATTTTGGGTGAAAGGAAATTGAATGTACCCTTGTGGTCAGAAAGGGAGCAAGTATGTCCTTTATCTACCATATGGCTCCCTCTTAGAGGTTTTTTGAATGATTGGTCTCACGGATCCGGCATTGTCACCCCGTCAGTTTGGTGTAGAAGCTCTGTGTATGGTGCTATGTAGAATTCCACAATGTAGCCATCGTAACCCTATCACAACGGAGAGCCGCTCGCTGACCTCTCGCTCATTTCTCTTTGCTTATGAGACTACATAGAGAAAAATCCCATGAAATGGCTAAAACAAATTAACAGAGGTGTCCCTTGAACTGCATTTCGTTTCTTGCTTTCAAACTGCGTAGGAGGACACGAAGTGGTCGTTAGTGCTAACAAACAGTAGGGCTCTCAAAGCACATGTGTGCTTGGGAATTGGTACTCATTATTTGAGTGCATCTCTAGCACTGTTCGCGGGGCAATTAAATTTCCAAGGCAGCCTTTCCTGTTTTCCTCCTACCCTGATTCTTTTGACCTAGAAAATCCTACGGAAATATGGCCACATTGCCAGTTCCTCCCAGATAAAATTGCTCGCGAGCACCACCTCAACTGCCTAAGGGTGCAGTTGCACTTGGAAGTATACACGGATCCCCATAAAGCATTTTCGGATATCCCGTCGGGTTATCCGGTTTAAAGCTATCCGACATCCAACTCGACGGAAAATAGCTATCCCGTTAAACGAAAACTGCCTTCGTCTGAATCATCCGAAAATCTTTCATTTGAAAATCACCGTTACCTGAATCAACCGCGGTCTTCAAAATTGCAATGATTCCAAAAAAATTGATAAAAATTGGGTAGCAGGAGCATATAGTGCAGCTCGCCGTGAATAATAGGAGTGAGCAATGGTATCGAAAATGTCGTAAACCGTGAATCGCAATATATGCCAAGGAGTCGCAAAGTCAGCGCTTGATTACAGCTGTCACTTTTCTGCAATTCTTGAAAGCATTCGCTTCGTGCACCCTTCTAAGCAATCGTCTGGGGTGCCTACCAGATTGAAAAGGTCCTTGAAAGACAGGAGCCGCCCCGGAATAACTCTATCAGGTGCGCTTTTAGTAGGTGATAGCGAAAGCGCCTTCAAAAAGTCTAAATTTTCTTGCATACAGAACATTTTTCAATCTTTTCGACAGCACAGATATCTCGGGCTGCTTTTCGAGCTGTACCAACTTCAGCTCCATAGGATAGCGCTTTTTGTCGCGTGCTATATGGTCAATCGCCATGACTCAAACAACTGAATCCGCGCCCCAGTCCTCCGCGCGCCGGAGGTGGACTTCTACGACGTCGGTTGCACCCACCTCCGGCGAGGGACCATCTAACCTCGGAGTTAAACTATCAGGACGTCATTGGAATCGGACTACCGGAAACTCCCTCCCATCTCGACACGGAAACTGCCTATTCGTCTGCACTTATAACTCTCGTTCGATCGCATCTGAGCAGGATCTTCGGACACTGCTTTACAGAAGTTACAATCGAATCAAATAATCAAATACGACCTTATCGCCCTGCAGGAAACGAAAGGCAGAACGGAAACCATAAGAAGGACTGACCACAACGAGCTTCTCATTATCGGAGCAAAGGTGGACAAAAAGAATATTGGCGGAGTTGGATTTCTCGTCAATTCGACAGTGCACCACCTAGTAAACTCTTATAAGATAATCAGTCCGCGAGTAGCTGTTCTTCGTCTGGACACCAAAGATCAAGGAACCATCTCCATCATAAATGGATATGCTCCAACATCTGCGGCCAAAGATGAAGAAAAGGAGGAATTCTAGAAGCTGTTCGAAAGGACTGTCAACGACGAGAAGGGCTACTACAAAGTTGTCGTTGGTAATTTTATCGCTATTGTCGGTACGAATGGAGGCTAGGACCGCATGGAACTTCCTCAAGGAACAAAAACGGAGAGCGCCTGATAGACTTCCTATCCGCGTGCCGTCTCTACCATGGAAATTCTATGTTTAACAAGCCTTCAAACCGACGATGGACCTGGGAAAGCCCAAATGGAGAAACACGTTCGGAGATCGACCATGTTCTTACAAACAGACGCTCTCCGTGCTGCCTTCATTTGACACCGGCTCGGATCACCGTCTTGTCCGTGCGAAGCTGACTCTCAAAAAGAGGATGTTCAAGTGTGACACTCATAAACCGGCACCGGTGGGGATCCCCACATTCAAGTCTGAGGAGTTGGAATATGCAATAAAGTCGTACGATTGGAATCTTCTTGAAGGTCCATCGGAAGACTACGATCTTCTTCCAAAGGACTGTTGAAATGTGCTAGCAGCTCTTGCGGAGCCACATCACCGTCTGCTTCAAGACTCAACGCACACGCGATTAAGCTCTTGGAGCAAAGAAGAGCTGTCAAACTGGATCCTAATGCTTCCCATCTGGAAAAAGTCACCATCTTGAAGGCCTGTCGAATTGCAGTGAAGGAGTCCATTCAAGCCTACAGAAGATTGAAGCTGTTAGAAGCCGCTGAGAAAGGTTCAAGCATAAAGCGCTGCAAACGAGATCTCTGCGAAAAGAAGGCAATAATGTCAGCCCTTGTGGATAAGGATGGAACAACGCAAACGTCTCGAAGAGCGATGGAGGTCATCGTTCAGGAATTCTACACAGATCTGTTTCGTTCTTCCAGCACTGTCCCCAAATGCTAGATGCCACCAGCTGAGGAAGTACCTCCCATTCTGCAATCAGAAGTTGCTCATGCCATCAGAAGGATGAAGCCAGGCACTGCTCTCGGACCGGACGGCATTTCTGCTGACCTCCTTCATGCGGGTGGAAGTGCCCTCTGCTCACTTCTTACCAAGCACTTCAACCACTACCTTCGACTTGGTAGGATTCCGGACTCATGAAGGAGTCGGAACCAGTTCTAATCTTCAAAAAAGGTCAGCAGGAGGATATCTACAACTATCGACTCATCAGTCTTCTCTCGGTTGTGTACAAGATCTTCACCAAGATACTGATTAACCGCATGGAGCGTTGCTTGGACGAATATCAGCCAGTGGAGCAAGCAGGGTTTCGCAAGGATTTCTCCTGCATGGACCATATTCAGACTGTCTCACAGCTCATCGAAAGGAGCCGCGAGTACCACCTCCCACTTGTCCTTGTCTTCGTGGATTATCGGAAAGCGTTCGACTCTGTGGAAATCAACGCCGTTTTGAACGCACTTGTGCACGCTGGTATACCATCGCCCTACATCCGACTTCTCGACGAATGCTTCTCGAACACATCGACTACCATCCAGCTGTTCGATCGAAAGCTTAAAGTTCCTATCGGGAAAGGAGTGCGGCAGGGAGGCACGATTTCTCCCAAGCTATTCACTGCGGCACTCCAGGATGCCATGAAAGACTTGAACTGGGACGATAGAGGCTACCTTGTCGACGGTAAACGGATCAGCAACCTTCGCTTCGCCGACGATATTGTTCTCATCTCTTGATTTGGTCCCTTTCAGGCTCTGAAGAAGGCGATCTCGCCGAAACGTTGGCCAGTAAATAAATCCGTCTACCAACCTCGTGTAGAGCTCAACACGCACAACAGCAGTTCTCATCTCTACCAGCACGCCAGAAGTCGAGAAAATGCTGAACGAGCTCAATGTGGCAGTTATAATGAATATGTCCAAAACGCAGTTTATGGTCAACCAGTGGTGTGACACGGGACTCGTACGGTTAAACGGAGCCGCTCTACAACAGGTCGACTTCTACGTCTATCTGGGAAGAAAGCTGAACATGGATAACGACCTCGCTCCTGAAATCGCCCGCAGGAGACGCGCAGCATGGGCAGCCTTCAGTTCGATTCGCGAAGTCACCGATCAGGTCAAGGATCCCGGCCTCAGGGCCTCGATATTCAACGCCTCTGTACTGCCTGCGATGTGTTACGCGACGGAAACCTGGCTCGACAACAAGACAATCGCCAGAGCAATGCAAACTATGCAGTGTGCACTGGAGAGATGTCTTCTGAGGACAAGCTTCCGTCAGCAATGGCAAAAAGGGCTACGAAGCTCGGAGCTACGGGAGAAGTCGCAATTAGCAGACCCGCTGCAGTACATGAAGAAGTCCAAATATCGCTGGGCCGGACACCTGCTTCGACGAAAGGACGATAGATGGAGTCTCCGTGTCACAGAATGGCTCCCGAGAGACCATAAGAGACCACTGGGACGACCGCCAACGCGATGGGCAGACTCATTCTCAAGATCTTTCAGAGAGCGGAGTCTGCCTCATGGATGCAAGCAGCCAGAGATCGAGCGGTCTGGAAGAGTTGTGGTCCCCGCTGAGAAGACCTCCTGCCGACCAAAGGACCGTCAAAGTATCAAAGTAAGTAGTATATGGTCAATCATTCCTTCTCTTATTTATATCTACATTCTGCTATGCTTTGAGATGGCTGAAACAAACGTAAGTAACATAATCACAGATTGAAAATGAACTAGTGAGCAAGTCCTCCTAGGAAGGATTGCGGATATGCTACACGCTATTGGGCACACTGGCGACCAGGTTACCGAGACCGCTGATACGAAGCGATTCACTGGAGGATGCGAGTTTTCTGTAGGCAACTATTGCCTATGACGGCTATATGCTCTTTTTGCAATGGGTACTTATGAAGCAGAGAGCCCGTGGTGCCGTGGGGCTGCCGGGAAACATGTTTCCCGGCAACCCCATGGCACCACGGGCCCTTTGCTTCACAAGTCCCTTGTAATGGTTATGCGACGTTTCCTACACAACTCAATGTGGAGAAACAAGTTGAGCATTCCAAAAGATATTGAGGAGGAGCACCCCGTAAAAATGTCAGAGGATTTCCCTGAATTCGCCCGCAGATTTGTTAAGCCGATAATAAGCCTGATTCTAAGGTGAGAATATCGAAAGCAAAAAGATTTGCAGAACATTCATAACTTCAGGAATTTTCCACGATGGTAGTCCCAACTGGGACTCAACCATTTCTGTTCGAAATAATGATTCAACCTTTTGCAGTGGGGCATGACAAGGTTTGAGGCATTTTTTTAGCATAAAGGAGACATAGCGCAGTCGGCTTCAATTCGCTTCACTTTATGGTCACGTTTCACCCTGAGGCCAACCTCTCGGTAGATCTGGGGCTAATGATCAGGCAGGTGTGGAAAAATATCACACTAAGCCTTCTGCCTCCTATGTCAAGGATCTTGGGCCGTAGATCCTCTACAATTTCGAACGGCGTCTTCAGGAGGAAACTTGTAAGGGAATTCCAGTAAAGCTCTGTCGTCGTCAGCGACCATTGCTCTCACTATGCAGCCTACTTTTCCGCAGATACATTTGGACACGCATTATAAGTTTCACCGAATATTAGTACAGAACAGCGGCAAGACCGAACGAAGAATGATGGTCTACGAAAATATAACGGAACGAAGAGCTGTTACGCCGTTGTCCCTCCACCCTGGTTGCAATTAGTTTCAGTTAGGTCCCACATGAAAGAAAACTTTCGGAAATGCATGCACGGAAGAGCAGTCACGCAGACCCGTTGATTCTCTCGTGTTCGCCTTATGCATACGGTTGTCTATAAATCGTCAAGTTGTCACGAAAGAAGTGAAGCCTCTGATCAGTTAAACGACGCCCTTTTTTTGTGCACTCAATGCGTCAGAGGGCCGTCATCGGACCGCTCCAAATCCTATAAGCCTCCACACCACCATGTGGACTACTCAGCGCTAGACAGCTACTTCTGTGCTGTAGATTGGTTAAGCATATTCAATCAGTACACCTCTATGTCTGATGTTTATCGAAGATTTTGTGCAGTGCTTTATGATGCTTTTGCAATATTCGTGCCTTTTAGATTTCCTAGATGCAAGGCGATGATATACCCTCCCCACATCCGTAACTTATTGAATCAAAAACAACGTCTTTTTCGCGAGTCAAAATGCCCCTTAAACAACCAGGCTTACAAAAATGTCTGCGAAAGCCTGAACCATCATGTCAAAAGATTCGTTGCTAATTACGAAAGGAGGCTTGCCTCTCAAGCCTCAGGCAGAAACCTTTACCAATACATCCGTCAAAGACTAAAGCCAAGAGCATGCCTTCCAACGCTAGTCGGACCATGTGGCTCCAAATTCCGTACCGACCAGGAGAAGGCGGATGCATTAGCTGAATTTTTCTCTGGTTTTTTTCTGCAGCCAGCCGCTCTGCAACCGCAGAGTATTTTGCAAACTCTTTATCTATCAAACATACATTTGGTGATATATATTTTCATCCACATGAAGTCTCTTTAATTCTCAAGCGTTTAAACCCATCTACCTCTGAGCCGTATGACGGAATCCCTCAGATAGTGTTCCGAAAATGTCACTATTCGCTTTCAAAGCCCCTTGCGCTCCTATTCAACCTGTCTTTGCTCTTAGGAGAGGTTCCCCAGGTGTGGAAGGAAGCCATAGTAACAGCTATTCCAAAGAGTTCTAGCACTAATCATCTAAGTAATTTTCGCCCGATTAGTCTTACTCCTACAGCTGTTAAGGTAATGGAGAAAATAGTGTGCGAAAAAATTCAAACTTGGCTTAACAAATTTAACGTAATCCCTCGCCAGCAGCACGGATTTTTATCTGGTGCCTCGACAGCAACCAACTTAATTGATTCGCTTTATGATTTCTCATATGCTCTCAATAGTGGAAAATTAGTTGATGTGGTATATCTCGATTTATCTAAAGCGTTCGACAGGGTATGTCATAAAATGCTGCTTGATAAGTTGGAAAGGCTTGGGATTCGAGGTAAAGTGCTAAACTGGCTAAGATCGTATTTATCAAATAGAGGCATGACGGTTAGGGTAAAACAAAGCTTCTCCGGGAGGTATGCCTGTGAAAGCGGTGTCCCTCAGGGAGGAGTTTTGTCTCCTTGGTTATTCATGATTTACACCATTGATATTCCTCAATTCCTAAGAACTCCTGCTGAGATTAAAATGCAGCTCTATGCTGATGACGTCAAACTATATGGTATGTATGATAATAAAAACAAAACCGAAGTACGTTTGGCGCTTCAAAGCTCCATTGAACGGATGCATCTCTGGGCCAATTGTTCGGGTATTCCTCTTAACACGGATAAGTGTGCTGTTATGCATATTGGAGATGACGACGTGCCCTTATATGCCATTGACGGAAAGCGGCTTAAAACCTGCCATTACACAAAAGACCTTGGCGTAATATTTGACACTGATCTGAAGTTTTCGACGCACATTGATGGAGTAGTTCGTAAGGCCTACAGCACTCTGTTTTGCTTATTCCGCAATATAAAATGTTCTGATGAGGCAATATTGCTGAGACTTTATAAGTCTCACGTGCTGCCTCAACTTGAATACTGCTCTCCAGTTTGGAGTCCCCACTTGAAGAAGGATATTCGAAAATTAGAAAGAGTGCAGCAGGTTTTCACCCGTCTACTCTGGTATAGGGTTAAGCGCTCTCGAAGTGGAACCGAAATGCCTAATTATACCGATAGGTTGAATATGTTTGGTTTAAAGACATTGCAGGAGAGACGCGTTGCTTCTGACTTGACATTTTGCTTCCGAGTTCTTCGAAATGAATCAAAATTATTGGCAAGTAAGTATTGGGTATTTGTGCCATCAAGCATGCGTAATGGTAGGTTTAACGTTCATTATCGTAGAATCGGCAGGAAAAAATATTCACTGATGTTTAACAACCTATTTAACCGTTGTGCCAGGTGGATGCAGCTGCTACCATTGACAGTGTTTGAAGCTGAAAATGGCTCTGCATTCAGAAAAGAACTGAAGAGAAATGACCTTTTGCAGCTGTTAGGAAACACTTAGGGTTTGAGTTTCACCATTCCTATTTCAGATTTTGCCTTTTGGTGAGGTTCGTGTGATGTTGGTTGGCTGTACGGGGATGAGTGTGGCTGGCTGTCTCGCGCTAAATTCATCGTGTTATTGTTATTGTTTTATAACCTTCCCAATGTTAATGTTCTAGATAATGTTATTCCTTTTTCTTGCGTTGCTCTCATATGAAGCTACATCTTCAAACACTTGTGCGAAGTGAACGTTTATCCCCGAAGCGATGCTATGCCATTATCTTAACCCTGGGCGATTCCTCTTATCACAACATTTTGAGACCTTAGCCTGGGTTATTAAGGGTGATGAGTAGCTGGTTGGCAGGAGAGCTTAGACTTGATCAAAAATGTTTCGAAAATGTTTGCCTTTCCACAGGATGTTTCGGTTTTTATCGTCAACCAGCTGCGGCTATAGAAGCGACAAAGGCTGTCACTGAAAGAAGCTTTGCCTCGCCTAAGTACGGAAGGCTACAACCTGACGCTTAGGTGTTGACCAGCCAGGAATGTTGCTCGAGAGTGGTTTTATATAAATAACCATGCTATAGCTGGGCTGTGTTTTAGAAAACCAAATCATCCTAATTTCTGTGTGTTATTCTTTTGTTTTACGTAATTACGCTGCCACCAATTTGTTTTCACACAGCGAATTTTGTGATTTCCGTGTGTATTAAGGCATTGTAGCAGACTGATGCAGGTTATTTCTTACCATTAGTAAAGCTACCTGTGCATGGACGCGGATGGCTCCACATTGCTACTCATTGCACCATAAATCTCCCAGTTTTCAAGTTTAAGTTCAAAATGAGGGCACTGCAAGGAAAAAGGGCAAGAGGATTTCCTGCTTTGAAGGAGGTATTCTAAATACGTTTCAGTATTTCGCCTTTACAATTCAAGTTGTTTGCGAATTCTTTTAATTTTTCGTTGTTTTTTATCAGCTATGTTTCTAGAAAGTTGTTTAGTTATTGTTGTTTTTTAGTTTTTTTTCAGTGCTGGATCTGTCTTAATTGCATGATTATGTGTTAAAGGTTATGCGCACCTTTGAGTGCAATAAATAAATAAATAAATAAATAAATATTCTCTTCAACTACAATGGCATCCAGCATTGGGGCAGGACTCAACGTCCATCTCGTGTGCCATATTTTTAGATCGTTTGGAAAGGGAACCAAAAACACATGCGATACTGCTGCGCATCCCAGCCGATTCGTTGAACTTAACCATGAGCGCTTCTCACGGACCCCCAAGCGCTGGCTACCGCTACCGAACAAGTGAAAAGGGTATGGACAGGAATTGTGCAGCAAGTGTCCAGATTCAAAAAACGAGCCGCCTACATCATTCACTGTTCCTGTGTATTAAGTGCGAACGCACCTTACCATATCCTTCCTCCTATATGTATTACATGTGAGGCCACTTTATTACTGTAACCAGCCGTCAGTGCGGCGGAGAGCCGTTCTGACGGCTTCTTAACCGAACGGTTCTCCGCCGCACCGACGGCTTCTTAACGGCTTCGCTGTGGTAATAACTTCTCATCGTCAACTATAGCTGCCACCTATGTCATGGTTTCCTCAAGAAGAACATCTTAACTACGTCGATTGGGCAAGTTAGAAAGAAATGGAAAAAATGAACGACGTCCACAAAAAATCGATTATTTGACCAATATCGATTTCCGGTTATCGATACTTAAAAAACGAAGCTCAGATTCGTGTTCAGCGACCTCGATTTCCCCCAGCGCTGAAGTATCGGACAGTTTGAACGGCATCCACGAAAAGACGACAATTTGATCAATATCGATTGATCTAATTATTGTCCATCGACACTTCAAAAACGAACTTCAGATTCGTGTTCAGCCACCTCGTGTACCCACAAGTCTGATGTTTCCGGCCGCTGTTGATCGCCGTGAATCGTGGAGTCGCCTTACTCCACACCAGTTGTGGTGGAAACACACACACACACACACACACACACACACACACACACACACACACACACACACACACACACACACACACACACACACACACACACACACACACACACACACACACACACACACACACACACACACACACACACACACACACACACACACACACACACACACACACACACACACACACACACACACACACACACACACACACACACACACACACACACACACACACACACACACACACACACACACACACACACACACACACACACATACACACACACACACAACACACAACACATACATACATACATACATACATACATACACATACCCTACTTTACACATAGTAGGATAAGGGTGAAAAGGACTAAAGCAAAGAAAAACGGTTGTGACCAAGATGTACTATTATTATAGACGGCTTGGGAATGGAGCCCCAACCAGACGTTTAGCTGCTGCAAGAGAGCTGGCCGTCTGTATATGGTATTTATATAGTATGTAGTACATATATGTATATATTTTTTCACACATGCGTTTCATGCCAAAAATCCAAGACATCTGAATTCTAGACTTTAAAAAAAATCCTGCGAAACATCCGGGCCAACTTAGTATATCGATCGACCTCCATATTCCGTGATGCAAAGAGACAGGTTTCGAACAGAGCGGCGAACGCCTGCTGACGTACATTCCAGAGCCCAACTCTAGAATGCGACACGCGCTCGAGTTAAAAACGTGCTCTGATGGCGACGCATTTGATAAGCACCCAGCTCCACTCTGTTTTAAGCATTGGCATCTGCCAACCATTATATAATGGCAAGTACAATTGTTCAAGGAACTGATGACCCTTTTGGGGTAGAAATCGACCACTTTCCTATTACGGTAGAACTGTTTGGTCCTTGCAAGCGGTGCATAGAGTTGCGACATAGATTTTGTGCACTTTCTTCCACCAAAGTCTATATTATTGATCTGAACTGTTACACTAGAAGAAGTGCAAGATCAGCGCACACAACTGCTGTTCCCTGGAGTTTACTGGATCGGGCGCCCTAAGCTCGCTGCCTCTTGCTTCACTCTCACAAGCGCCGCCCCTAGTCGGCTCCACCTCCTTTCGCTAGGAACGCAGCTCCTCTCTCCAGAAGGCGTCCTGCGGTTGAGATCGGTCAACAGTGTTCGCCATGCACCACTCCATCACTGTCCTCCTGTTGCTCGCCGCTCTGTTTTCGTGCAGTACCTCGCAGCCCTGCACATCCCCCAGCTGCGAGCGGAATGCTGAACAGTTCTCACCGCTCGACCACAAGGGTAGGTGGACACGGTTCTTGATGAAACTTGACCTTCCAGAAACTGCGACTGCAACCCCTTCATCTCAGATCTATCACGGCGCCACCCTATGTATTCCAAGTTTTCGTCTCCTTTTTACCCATTTCAGGTGTAATTTCTACGTATATTCTGCCTTCTGTGCTAGAGTATGCAACACTTGCAACAAAATCAGAGCAGCATGTAATCTTCCTCTGAACCCGTGCTGCGGTGGTCATTTGATAGGCCCATCAGCATATCGTTAGCTTTCCAAGCATATCCAGTACCAGTCCACCCCAGAGCGAAGGGAAGCTTGCAAGCGAGCGAGCGCGACACAGACCAGTGATTCCTTTTCAGTCCTGCCACCAGTTCATTCATTCATACATTTGTTGCGCCAGTTACATTTGACAGTATAGATGGTGACGAAGTAAGGCGTAGTTCTTGGCTTGTGATAAGAGATCCACACAATATAACCATAGCGGTTGAGGAGATATGGCGCATAGCTCATGGCTTGGGATAAGAGATCCAAAAATATACAGAAAGTCTCGATCTTCAGCCATTCGTCATGGAGATGTAACAGAAGCCGCACAGAGAAAACTCTATGCTATGATTACAGTAACCAACACTTCGATATAACAAAATTGTTACATTACAACTGTGAGGGCATGTGACATAGGAGTTGTTTACGACAGTGGTTGTGAAGGGGACTATGCTAGCTAGAAAATTTATCTTGGTATCTAGGGGAGATGAGTCTGGAATGCATGGTAGTTTCTGTGTATGAAAAGGACGTTGTTTAAACTGTTCCATAGATTTACGCTCCTTATGAGGAACGAGTCTTTGTGCTGGGTCCTATTAGGTTTATCAGGTCTTATCCGATATGGATGTCTTCTATGACATGAATGCCAATTGTCCGAGGAATGTCAAACAGAGAAGCGATACTAAGACTGATCTCATTTGTAGTCAATCTGTAACTGTTGGAAGATCTGCAATTTTTCTTCTGAATTCTAAAGAATCAGCGCCAATTTGGGATAGGCGTTGCTCGTACAAAAAGTCCATTAACCCACAACAGCGGAACAAACGATATGTGAAACATCGTTGGACCAGTTCAATTTCTGTAATCAAGTTACTTTTTTGGCGAACAAATTGGTGAGCAGTATTCTAATACTGGTCTAACATAGATTACAATGCTTGAAAAGTAAGGAAGCCCTTCTCGAAACTCTACCTGAAGCCAGATAGTGCTTGATAGAGTGGAAAGCTGATATATGTTCTTTCAAAGCAGTCACGAAGTGTCGGTAGCTTTCTGGAGACCATCAAATATGGATTCCTAGTCACACCAGTTTTAGTGGTTGGGCTAAATATGCCGCTAACCGAAGATTTGGTTCAGAAATGGTAGGAAGCGTTCTGCGAGTGGACAGATAAGCAATAGTGATGCATTCCAGTGGTCAAAATTTGTTAGCCTTCCGAAGGAAAACTCCGACTTGATAATTGACTGGTCTCAGCAGCTAATTTAAGTGAAATTGACTGGAAACACCGCGTGGCTCACATCGACCTCCCCAGGTACCACGCCATTTCTCTCACCCTCATGCAGCTATGCAGATGTAGGATCTTGGATGCCGGCACTTAGACGGCCACGAGTCACGATTTCCCAAAACGATATAGATCTTCGCAAGCTCACGAGTTCTATTACGCGATCGGACTCAGGCGCGTTTCCGCACAAAATGACGTCACTTTCGATACTTTCCCGGATTTGTTGAATATCTGCAGGTGACGGCCACAGGTGTACGGTCTCAAAAAGGCCTGATGATCAGCGTTGATATCAGTCTTTGTTAGTTTCCCAATTTCTGCGTAGCCGCAATTTTATTGGATTTCCTGCCACGGTTGGTACAGTCAACATGTTCTTCACTGCTTTAGTTCTTATGTCTTGATTTTCTAAAGTTTTATGTGACGTTTGTGTCTCTTAATAGGTTGTTCTTTTTAGGTGGTCTGGCTTTGAATACTGATTGTTCTGCATTTGTAAAGAAGGATTTTTTGGTAGCTGTATTCCAACATGGACATATTTCATATTTCACACATTTTATTCCAACATATTTCCATGGACACGACGCATTTTCCCATCTGAAGGAGCAACATCTGCATCTAAAATTGTATAATAGAAAATTTTGACTGTTAATTACAAACGACGACTTAAGTGCTTTCCCCAGAAAAGAATTGAAGCGCTCATTGAACCGATAGCGGAGCGCAACCAAAGCATGAACTTCCCTCAGAATGTTCTCCCTTCTGAAGGAAACAACTTCAAAAAATGAAGCTGTACTCTACAAAAACTCATCCACTATGTATCGTACAACAAAAACCAATCTTCTCCGCTGTGATGTTTGATATGAATTGCAGATCATATTCAAAAGTCTCGTTTTTCATGAAAATAGAATTGCTTTCTACCTGAGCACCACAATTGCACTTAAAATTTTTGCCAGAAAAACTTTCAAGTTCTGACTAATACACAGTGAAGAAAAGCATGATTTTCCGAGGCGAGCATGTTGAGTCGACCACAGGTCGATCTTGCGCCAACCTCATTACAGCGCCAAAGTTGGACGTTCACGAAAATTAATATCATAACTCGGCTAGTTTTTTCGAATATCGAAAATCCCCTAGCTTTTCGAAAACCAGGGAGACTGTGTCCCATAAGCTAAGAAAGCCATTCGTAAGACTATCCGAGTTATGATCATTTTTGTAGAATCCCTCCATTCCAAAGCCTCTGAGAAGGACATCACAAAAATTATAGTAACTCGGCAAGTTTTTCGAATTTTAAAAATTTCGCTACCTTTTCAAAAAACCTCGAACCCCCTCCGTCGTACCACTGGAAACGGCTCCCTCTGGGAGCTAAGCTAATCGCGGACATTCGATTGCAGGCGACAGGCCCTTGTGACAGGCTGGCCTACGAAGACCCATGTCACATCACATGGTTGATGACGCTTAAGAGATTACGAGATAGTGCTACGGCGTCCGCGGGAGCCGACGCGCACTCGCAAAGCCCGGCGAGTGCGGAAAGTATGGGAGGGTCCCAGGTGCGAGGACGGTATCGGAAGTAACTGAGCTAGTCTGAAAGTCCCGTTACGTAAACAGTACCTGCGTGGCAACGCTGAATCTGTTACGTCGACGGGCTGCTCGTGCGAGTTGGTTGAAGCACTGGAGCAAAGAAGAGTTGATTTCTGTGCGATGCAGGAGACGATGTGGTCCTGCAGCAAGTCAAGGGACATAGGACGTGGCTTCAAGGCCGTTCGTGTGGAAGTCCCAGGACCACCAGTGGTGTTGGAATGATCGTCTCCGAACGTTTCCGTGACGCGATTGCAAGCGTAGAACGTTTCGATGACCGCTTGATGAAAACTGTTGTCGCCGTAGAACAGCGACGATGTCATTTCTTTTCTGCATATGCTCCGCAGACAGGTTCCTCCGAGCAAACCAGAGACGAGTTCTGGTCCCTGCTTGATGAGAAGACAGCGGAAGTGCCGTTAGAAGACATGATTGTTGTGGCAAGTGACCTTAATGGTCACGTCGGAGCAAGGAAAGACGGCCACAGCTGTCATGGTGGTTTTGGGTATGGGTCGCGCAACGCCGATGGTGAGCGTATACTTGAGTATGCAGACTCTCATGACCTCACCATCGTGAACACCAAATTTAGAAAGCGTGACTCCCACCTCATCTCGCCAAAACGCAGATCGACTATGTCCTTGTTAGGCGTCGAGACCAAAGCCTTGTCACAGATGCGAAGACCGTGCCGTATGAGACGGTTACCACGCAACACCGCCCACTGACTGCTCGCTGAAGATCACACCCCGATGTGTAAACATGTAGAGCGATGCTGGTCGGCTAGAACCAAATGGTGGCGACTGAAAGAGAAGGAAGTGGCAGCTATTTCTCGCATTCGGTTGCCCACGGTGACAACTGTCGACGAAACCTGGAAGGATGCTACCGATGCGATAACTCGGGCTGCACGCTTCTTGGCACAACGAAGCCTGGACGACGCTGGGTCGACAAGCAGGCATGGCTGCGGACTGACAATGTCAAAGGAAAAGTCCGAGAAAAGTAACGGCTCTATCACGTAATTGTCGGTGATAAAACAGTTCACAATTGGCGGAATTATCGAGAAGCGAAAAAAGCGGAAAAGAAGGCAGTGGCTGCTGCTAAAGCCGCATACTACGCTGAAATCAACAAAAAACTGGAAACGTGCGATGGTGAGCGTTATCTTTACCGACTCACCAAAGCTCGCTGTCGCCAAGCAGAAGACATCGAGAAGTTATTTGGCATTAAAGACGAGAACGGTCATCTTCTGATGGATCGTAAGAGGCTGTGAAGAGATGGCGCGAATACTTCGAGGAAATCTCGAATGTAGAATTTGAACATCCTGCTGTGCCTTTTGCATCACCTGTATACGGTCCCGTTCAGAAGATCACAGTGAGCGAAACTGAAGCAGCCCTGAAGAAGATGAAGTCAGGCAAAGCCACTGGTCCCGATGACCTGCCAGCTGACCTGTGGAAGTCGAAGGGCTGGTGCGCTGCTGACTGGCTGACTGAGTTTTTCAATCAGGTTGTTGCTGAGAAGAAAGTGCCTGAGGGTTGGCAGCAAAGCACGACTATTCCGATTTGGAAGAAGAACGGCAGTCCTGCAGACTGTGCTAGTTACAGTCCAATTCGCCTTCTTTCGCACACCATGAAAACCTTTGAGCGAATTGTCGATCGATGTATCCGGGATGTCGTCCAGCTTTCCACGAATCAGTGTGGTTTCGTCTCTGGCTGTGGCACTGTTGATGCCATTCACGCCGTACGTCTTCTGCTAGAGAAGCACCGCGAGAAGCAGAAACCGGTGCATTTTGCCTTCCTTGACTTGGAGAAGGCCTTCGACCGCGTTCCGCGAGAAGTTATATGGTACGCGTTGCGGCAACATGGTATCCCTGAAGAGGTTATTGAGTGGGTGCGCTTTCTGTACTCTTGCCCATGGAGTCGAGTGCGAGCGCCAGCGGGCACCTCGATGGAATTTCTCTGTGGGGGTGCACCAGAGACCTGCGTTATCCCCACTGCTCTTCGTGATCGTAATGGATGCGATCTCACGAGATCTCCAGATGGCGGCACTTTGGACGCTGCTGACGACGTCATGCTTGCATGTGAAGATAAAACCGAACTCGAGCGACAGGCACAGGCGTGGTGCGATCGCTTGGCATCGTTCGGTCTTAAGCTAAACGTCAAAAAGACGGAATACTTGACGACGGATGTGAATGAGCACGGATCATAAGATCAATGGTACTGAGCTCTCGCGAGTCACATCTTTCAAGTATCTCGGATCAACGATCACGTTAGATGGCAGCCTAAAGTTGGAGGTGAATGCGCGTGTGTGTGTGTGCAGCATGGTCCAAATGGCGCTCGCTGACTGGGGTGCTTTGCGACAAGACAATACCTGAGCACCTCTAATCGAAGGTTTAGAGATAGTCGTCCACCCAGTAGCGACTTACGGTGCTGAGTGCTGGCCCGTGACGAAGGAGACTGAAAGCCGCCGCAGTGTAATGGAGACGAAAATGCTACGGTGGACGACTGGAGTTACGCGTTTAGAGCGCGTTCGCAACGACACCATACGACAGAGGTTCGATGTGGTCCCGATAGCCGAGAAGCTGCGCGAAGCTCGTCTTCGATGGTACGGCCACGTCCGCTAATGACGACACCGTCCGGAAGATAAGCCTGAACCTTGAGGTCCCTGGAAAGGAGACGCCCGAAGCAACTTTGGCTTGATACGCAGTATTTGGACTTAAGGATGGCTGGTGTGCACCCTGATCATGCATTTGATCGGGAGAATTGGCGTCACCACACCAGAAGAGCGGACCCCACCTCCTAGAGGGACAGACGCTAATGAAAATGATGATTATTAGCTATTTTTTTGTGCCAACACGAGGTTTTAGGTGGATCGATTCAACATCCTCGTCTCGGAAAATCATGCTTTTTCACGGTGCATTGATCAAAACTTCAAACTTTTCTGGCAAAATTTTAAGTGCAATTGTGGTGCTTCAGGTAGAAAATAACTTTGTTTTCATGAAAAACGAAATTCTGTTCGTGATTCCCCTAACCATAGCGTACATTGCAGCGGAGAAGTTTGCTCGTTTTTTTTGCTGTATGATACACAGAGCTTGAATTTTTTGGGATGCAACGGTTCGATGGCGGAGTCGCAACCAAGGGATGGACGCAGATTCCAATTTTTTTAGTTGTGCACTTAAGCCACCGTTTCGAAATGTTGTATAATACAATTTCAGGCGCAGGTGCGGCTTTTTTAGGCAAAAAATGTACCCTGCCCATGAGATCTTTTTCTTTAATCTGCAGAGATTAATCTGATTCTGTTTGAATTGCTGCCAGGAGATCTTTATTTCAAACTACAATCAGTCCTCAAAACTTTAAGGAATTCTTTGGGGTTCTCAAAACGTGTCGTGCTCAGTGAACTAATCGCATGCTGCGTGCAATTCTCTTCAGCGTCAAGGCCACACTTGGAAAGAACAGCTTATTAGGAGATAGAAGCATCACCCGAAGGCTGCAAAAATACGAGACAATCCAAATCAGCACAAGTCCATCCGCATCTGACTCTCCTCGCCGCAAGGTAGCAACACAGTCCTACAGCAGCGCCTAATATGCCGATCGATGTTTGCCCTGATTTGAGCGTCTGAAGTGGGACTCATATGAATGAGTTGCCTGGGGACAGACCTCCTCACAACCGCCTCTGCACAGTACACGTCCTCGGGGATTCGCGCGCGACATGGCGCCCTGGCTGACGGCCGAATGACTGACTGGCCACGTGTAGTGGGATGGAGGCGCAACACAGAAGCCTTGCTGAAGCCAAGGCGAACTGCTCGCCCAAGACCGGCTTCCTCAAGTCAGTGCCATCGCAGCACGGTCCCTCTTGGACCCGGCTCTTCCAGCTTATCGCGTGCCTACCTATCCATTACTGTCGCCACTTGTCCATTGCGGGGGCACTGCTTTGCTTCCCGAGCCCCATAAAGGGCTCTAGACGATCTGCATGCGGCACCTGCTTCGGGAGTTCGCCCAGTCTTTGCGGTGTCTTTGGGAAACATTAGCGTGGAACCGAAAGTGACTGGGACAAAACAGAAAACGACACCAAGGCAGAAAATTTATGGCCATGCTCATTCTGCCCCCGCAATTGAAACTTCTTCGTCGCTCAAATTGATCGAGCACAACGTGTAGTCGATCACAAGACGCGATGAACATCATGGTTTTCAATGTGGGCCGAAGCGAACGGATGCCACAAAGTCTGATGTGCATGCATCCTCTCCAGCTGCACATTTTGACGCTTACGGATATTCAGATGCACAGCCTTCCCGTCGCCTTTGGAAAACAGTTGTGGAAAGAATCTCTGTGATAGCGTGTATGCATTATAGTGGTACTTCTGAGAAACTTTATCGAACGAACGAATTAATTCGATGACAAAAATTTCGAGCGAATGAACGAACGAATTCTTTCGCTCATCAATTTTTTTGGATGATCGAAAACCGAGTAACTCTTCATTTTTGTTCATTAAAATAATCGAATACTCGAATAGTTGTTGTTCTTGTTTGAGTCAGGTTCTGTTGTTGACGATTTGAAGTTTATTCGATACTTGAATTCGATTTTTGAATAAAGTTGAAGTATTCGATTCTCGAATAATATTCGAAGAATAATAGATTTATATTAATCATGCTATATAATAGTCCGCTAAACGATGAGTCATAAATTAGTGATAGAGTCGGGGGGGGGGGGGGGAATAGGGGAGAAATTAGCGAGGGACGAGGGGTAGAACGCTCGTCCGCCGCGCAAGTGCGAGGCACGTCAGTAGGTGTGACGGAGTATTTGTTTTGGATAATGTATTGTTTCGATGTTTGAATTCGAACGAATATTCGAAAATCTAGAAATATCGACTAATCGACTATTCGAACTAAAGGGGACAAATTTGCTGTAATCTGTGTGATCTATGTCACCAAAAGACCTGTTACCCAGTCTATTTGTGGCAGGTAGTAAATTGTTCAATCATAGCCGCCTCTGAAGAAATCTCCGCCTTCCCAGATATTTTAGGCGAACAACTTTTCAGGTCAGAAATGTTGAATTAAATGCAGTTGTTATCTGAAGTGCTGAAGTGTGAAAGCGCGCGCTCTTAACTATGGCAGCAGGTTTAGAGACTAGCACGTTATCCCAACAGTTACAGGTTCAGCTAGTTGTCAAAATTGATCAAGCGACGTCACGAAATTGTCGAGATGAGTTTTCTGCTTCAGATACCCAGGAGTACCTGACCATCTCAATCATCACCTACGTTTCCCAGGCAATCTGTGAAGGTGCCACTTCTGCAAGAAGAGCTACGGTAGCCTAACAGGAGCAGCACATTACCATGGTAACTTCCAATGTGTAGGAGTGAATATCGCGGTGACAACCGCTTTCTTTTATGACCGTATGAGGAACACAGAAGAGAGGAGGGAGAATAAGGATCAAAGCTACCACATCTATCCCCAGCCTTCCTTTTCGGCCAGTGGCAGGTGGTGTGGGAGGCCTTTAAATTAGGGAACCATTTCATTATAGCGCAGGTGCCTCAACACGCCCTGTGGTGATTCCCACATTTGCGCGTCCTCGAGCCTTCTCTAACCTAAGGGGTCGTTTAGTGTGCGCGCGACGCGGCCCGATGCATGTGTAGTAGCCAAATTGATCGGGTGACGCGTCGGAAGTATAAACCAGGGGTGCACATTTAACGGCTAACGACTTAACGAATTTAACGAATTAACGGCATTTCTCGCTAAAATCTGGCTTAACGACTTGACGGAAATCTTTAGAAATTTAACGGAATTTTTAACGGACTTTCTACTTAGTGATTTTATCACATTTTGTCCTAGTCTTCACGGTTGTTGCAGGTCTCACCCTTCCGATTAGGATTGTTCCCGAAAAACTGTTGAAATTGGCAAGAAAATTTTGATGTTTTCATGAATTTGTTTTGAATTGTTGGAAATAACGCATTTTGGGGCGCGGGTAGCGCAGTCGGAGGAGGTGCGGGCTGTCATCCGATACCAGGTTCCTGGTTTGGATTTCCCGCCCCAGCCAACCATACCTTCCAGCCAGACTTGTCTGGGAGGATAAAGCGCTGCTTGTTCATCGGCTCGCCACCGCAAGTCATTGTATGGCCAAACACCCATTTAAATCGCCTCCGCATCTCATAGAAGTAGAATGCGTGGCACATCCCAAAAGGGATTAAGTTATGCCGTCCTTTGTCCTTATCCGTTAGTGTCTTTTGGAGCTAGAAATTTCTTCGCCGAGCCCCAAGTACGTCAACGAATCGACAAAAATATACTGGTCTAACCTCCTCGTAAGATATGCCTATCCTCACCTGGCGCTGCATATCCCAGATTACTTTTGCCCGCCACTTGGAACAGCCGAGACGGAGAGAATATTTTTTAGGCTGCTGTACGTATTTTAAACGATTTTAAAAAAGAGCTAATAACAAAAATTTGGGAGGCTACTTTCCTGAACGTTAACACATTAACGATGTGTCACACCTATTCAGCAGTGTGGGACGTGACACGATGCCGTATCATGGTCACGACGTTGAAAAAAAGGATGGTCCCACGCACCGGGCACTCGAAAATCGTGCATTCGATAACGGGAAACATTTCACTGACTAGCTTTTAATTGTATCTCTATTTGATCTTTTTGTACTTAGTGGCCTGTGCCCGCATCGAAATTGTATGTAGTCGTAGAACAGTCAGACAAAACGGTTTCGCAAAGAACTAGGAAAGGGGGAACTCCGGCTTCCATCTGATTGCATATTTTAAGGTGCCTTGTCGGTGATCATCTTCAATGATAATTCCATAGCGGTGCTTATTCCACACCCTATAAATAATTTGTTGCTGAAGGCTTGTTTATTTTTCTGTGTTGATGCTGAAGGGTTTATTTTACATTGCAGCGTTACACTCCATTCCTTAAACTTTAGCTGTTGACCTCTTGATGTTGAAACCTATAAGGTTTTCTTGATTTTTTCACTTAAAATAATGTTTTGCAACCAATTATATTTTGAACGAAATTTAACAATTTACCGGAAATTTAACGAAAAGTTTCCGTTAAAAGATTTGGTTAAAAAATTAACGCACAGAATTTTGTGTGCACCCCTGGTATAAACGGGGCCTAACATCGCTTCGTGAAGCAGTCCTTCCTATGCAGCACTAGTATCCTAACCGTGCGCCTGCTCTAGCTTTTCTAGCCACAAGGTCAGCTGTGTGCTTTTGCGCCACGAAGTCGTTCTCCCCCACCCCCCCCCCTTATGTTTAAAATCGCAACCTCTCCAGAGCATTCAGCGACGTAATTGGCTTGTGCTGCTCATCGGCTGCACCGCTCGCATTTTAGGGCAACCCTCCTCACGTCCTGCTGCACGACCTCCGCTTAATTTCAGCAACAGAATCGACTACAGTCTATCTTCGCTCCCCACTCAAACGGTCAACGTTGGGCAAAAATTGTTATTATCCTATGGACTGTTATTATCCTTATGGCACTGAGCCATTCTGATCAATTCTGCTCGCTTGTGAACAGCCTTCCTGTCGGAAAGTGTCCCCGTTCTTCCCACGCTTGCAGCCTCCCACTCAGAATGTCGGAATTTTACGTATGCGCAGCAAGACGTTGCCCAACGACACATAAACAAAGAGACGAACGGTCAGCATCGAGCATCTACATCAAGCGTACGATTAGTTGCCGGAATAACAGTAAAACCAAATTACCTGGGAGCACATGCATATGCCCGGACGCGTCCTGCTGGCAAATGAGGCGGAAGTTCAGTACTTCTGAGATGCGCAGCATCCCGGCTATACTGTACTCCGGGGCTTGTTCCGAAAGGCTTAGGGCTCCTTGCGATTCGCCTGGGGGGAGACGCTAACCAGGGAAGTCTCTCAGGCGTATGTCTGAACGGCAAAAACGAATACCACAGTGAGATTCTCCACCCATCATTTAGTTGGAAGGGATGTTCCATTCTTGCAAAGTCCTTGAATTCAAGGAGCTAGGGGCCTGTGAAGGCCCAGGAGTGTAGTGCACTGTTAGCATCTAACACGTACGTGCGTGTTGCACGTGAAGATAAGAGAAATGGTGAAATACGTCTGGCTCCATCGTCGAGGTAAGCAGCCGGACGGCTCAGTGGTAGTGGCGGCGCATAGTAGGCACAGGGTCGGATGTTCGATTCCTTGACTCTCGGAGTAGGTTAGCGTTTCTAGTGTTCATTCCTTTTTTGTTTCAATCACCTTCCCGACGTTTCTTATGCATATGTTTCACTATAGGCTGAGAAGTACGTGTTCGGTGAGAGATTTTCATCGATTACTCCTTCCCTCCCTACTCCCCCCCCCCCTACACACGACACTTTGGATATTCTGCGAATTTTTTGGTGGGACCCTTGGCTACATGGAAATGAGCCTTCCCAACTAGACATAAATAAAGCAATTACATGACCGTATGATGGCACCAGTCGACAAGTCGAGAATGGGTGCCCAAACAATCTCACCTATGTAGCACATGCCCCACATCATCAAAGAAGGACAGCCGATCGTTGCACAATCAAATTGAACCCTACTGCCCGTCGAAGGTGTACAACTAGGCACACTAATGGTGATGGGCAAGTAGCTATTGCAGTTCCAGCAGGTCACCAGTATAGGGCGCTTTCATATTCTAACACATAGCTAGACGGCGACTCGTTGGTCATGAAACTTGTCTGGTGAGCCGACCATTCAAGAATTGTAGAATATTGACGGATTTTTTATTGATGATGTGATGCAGAGATATCTTTTGAAAAGTTGATCACGATGATTCGCCGTGATATGAGTGTACGCTCTCCTGAATATAGAATCTGAATCGGCACAATTGAACTTTCACAACCCGTCCCCTGGTTATTTTTTGCATTTTTTGAAATTGCGGCCAACTACGGGAGTTTAGCACGTGTGAACGCGATCGTTAAGCTTTGAGGGTCCCTAGTTCCTTGGGTTCAAGGACTTTGCAAAAATGGAGCATCCCTTGCTACTATTTGAAAGGTTGTGATTCTCACAGTGCTATTCGTTTTTGCAGTTCAGACATACGCCTAAGAGGCTTCCCTGGTGAGGATAAGTACAAGTCAGTCTACAACTTACAATTGCAATTTACTTTAACAGTAACAAAGGTTTGAGATGAATTGTCTGAATAGTGCAGACAGCAGGTGCAGTATGTACCGACGATCATCCGGGTAGACAAACATAGGGCGGCCGAGGATCGGGACGAGGTCCGAAGGGAGTTCGGTCAAATAAGTCCTGGGACGACACCCGTGACAACTGACTGATTAAACGACTCCAAATGCTTCGGGAGCGCTCTTGGAAACTCCGCGCTTGGCGATCTTATTCGATAACTACGTTAATGGGTTTCTCCTTTTGGGAGACGGACCCAACAGTTTCCCTTTACGACGTTGCTTATCCCACTCATTTGTTTACTCCAAGAATTTTCTAGAGTAGATCATGTTCATTCTAGGCTGTAGGACATATTTCTGTGGCTCGCTGTGGAGAAGTCTGGGATAGGTACGGATGAATTAAGTTGCTTTTCTATCTCATAACTGATCTGATGAATCACAGTTTCTGTTTCACAATAAACGCTGTTATTTAAGATACACCCAACAGAATGGACGTACATAATTGAAAGTAAAGTTAGTAATAAGAGTGTTGTCTGAAACCAAGAAAGGCCAAAGCTGTTAACGAGATAAGTATGTCTTGTGGGTAAGTACGCACGGCATGAGGCTTGTCTAATGTGTTCGCGCACAGTCGTTAAGTGCCACCCAGCCCCTCATCCCTAGCTTAATGAGCAGCGGCCAAGTCCTCTCCAAAAATGATTGTTCAGACATCGTCATCTGCTTCATATGGTTTGAATTTGAGAGAGTTCGCCGTTGCGATCGGAGGTGTGCAGCTAAGCAAACGATTTATGACAGCTGAGCATGAGGCCGGAAAGCGCAAATTTCCGTGATCTGCAACGCGCTTTGTTGCGCTTGTGCTGCGCTTCCGACTTCAGTTTCTCGAAGCCCCGTCCGTTGCGGCATTTCATTCGCCATTTGAGGACACGTGGCAGGGAGCAGTGTGAAGAGCTGCTGACGTGTCGAGGACCGAATTGGATCAGGTCTAGGCCAATCAAGAACTTTCACATCCCTCTGTCTTCGCAGTCATGTCTTTCGACAAGCAAAAACAACGGGTTCTGCATGACACAGCACCGAAAGTGTAGACAGCGAGACTAGTCACTACCATGGTACAAGCGCCTACGGTTACCTAAGACAGCTCTTTGGAAGGTTGACAGCTCCAGAGGAACTGCTAGTGCGAATCCTTAACATCAGACGCATCGCAAGTTGAGCCAACATCTGGGCTGTTTCACGCTCTCCCAGTAAACTGCCACACATACCACTCTGGCGAAATGTACGAGACATGTCAGGCAAACGAACATTGCCCCAGGAGGTTTGAGCGAGGACTATCTTACAGCTGTCATAAGGGAACCGATCCGCTAAGTTCACGACACTAGCTTGCTGGCCAGCCTATACGTAGATGACTTGCGGTCAAAACCCCACTGCGACAGCACCTCGTCCGTCAATCCTACACGTTTCAACCTCTTCGTGTTTTCTGATGCCTGCAGAACGCCAACAATAAAAACAGCTTACCTCCACTACATACTGCAACTGAGAGTGCAACAGTACGGTTCCCAGGATCCGCATCACAGCTGCCTCTAATTGACAACTAAGTGCTCTTTCGAACAGCGACCACTAAACCCGCATCCACTGAGCAAGGCTTGTCCCTTGTTTTCCGTGAAAGCCAATGGGCCACTTTTGCTCAAAGTAGTCATCAAAGACCTGCACATGCTGGCAGGAGATTAAAAAGGAGAAGAGGCGAGCCGGCTAGACATTAGAGGCGCGTTATATACTAGGTTAAAAACTACCAGGAAATAAAGGCCTCATTTCATGGAACTAGGCAAAGCTAAACTTTCAGGAGCAGACCACCGCTGTTCTTTTGTGGCCATGAGTTCATAGTGAGTTGAAAACGTATGTATATACATTCATCCGATGGCCGTCGGCCGCTCAGTGAGATGCTTACCCTTTATTAATTGGGCGACTAAGGAAAGGCTTAAAACACTATTGCAGTCTACTGTGTTCTGCTCACTCCTCCACAACTATTGTGTCCTTGAAGGACCTCCGAAACTTGGAGAATGGAGTTAAATGCGCAACGAACGAAGAACTCGAAATTGAGGAATGCTCAGGCTCCAGAAATCTAACATTTCACCCCGACAGAAAAACTGGTCGGGCCCTTTGTTATCGGACTTCCAAATTCGAACCGTTTTTACCCAGGCCAATAACGTTTCACAGAGTAAGATCCAGTCAGGTGGACAAAATCTCTGATTGCAAATGGGTCAAATGGATAACACAGGTGGATATACGCCAAAGAAACCGATACGTTGCTCGAAGACAACTCCTACCACTCCACCCATGGATGACTGTGGTGTTTGCAAACCATAATACCTGGTGGCGCGCTGCGAAGATGGGCCGAAATATGTAGATTGGCGTGTCAGAAAGCGCAGATGGGTGCGATCTTCAATTCATAACGGGACTATAATTGAGAATTTAACTGAAAGCAATATAGAGCAGGAACAGCGCCATCTGAGGTCGTCAAACAGCGGTGGAAAATTCGAAGAATGGAGGGGAGTATAGTGAAAATCACCACTCGCTTCCCTGAATGGGCGCATGTACCGTGGAGCATCTTGCGTGCGCTCTGAAAATTTTTCGTGATTCTCTTTCAAACAACCAAGCCCTCCATCCTTTCGCGATCGAGAGATTGATGTCAGACTGTTGGGGAACAACAGAGCACTGACTTGTCCATCGGCTGGCCAGCAGCTTCCATCTTTTATCCTTTCGCTTTTCATGTTGGGCATTTTGTTTATTTATTTATTTACAACATGACCACAGTGTAACTAAAATAAATGCCTTATATTTAAAAAGGTAACCATCTGTAACTTATTGACAAGTTTCGAAAAGCTTGAGTGGACGCCTTCATTTCACTAATTAACTTGATAAACTCCTGTAAGTTTCTATATGTAAGAAAATTTCACCTGGTCTGAGTTTTTGCAACGAGGAATATAAAGTCTAAGCGAGTCGCTTCTTGACATCATTAGTGGCGCACGAAAGCTACTGGTTCACTTGAACCTCCTTGTGTCAGGATATTAAGCATCACAATCAGATCCCTACCTACATCTGATGTGAACGGTCTTTCAAAACATCTCCCGTGTAAAACTTTTTTGGACACTTTCTAAAAGCTCTATGTCTCTCTTCTTAAAAAATTGCTTATTGACATTCAAAATTTCACTGCAGGACGAACGTAGGATATGTAAGCTTGTAAAAGTAATTTGAGGTCATCTGCACACAGAATCTCGAACAACAAATAGGTCATATAATTAGCCTTTTCACGATTGCGCTGTAATGGTTTTTAATATCAAGCCTCTGTTACCTCGAAACTCCCAAGTTGCTTCCTTAACAGATATCGGAACAGATTCCCGCAAGTTGTATAAGATCGCGTGATCTTTACTTCGGGGTGCAAGTGCCAGATATTTCCTTTTTTTCCGCAGAACGTGGTGGTTCCCAGTCCTAGACCAATGATCCATGTAATTATTTGCCGCCTACAGGGACTCTGAATCTCCCTTCCTACTAATAGCTTTATAAATTTTTATATCCTCGGCCTTATTCTTGAGAGAGACACCAGAACGCGAAATCTCTACAGGGAGTTCATAGCATAAATGACAAGCAGCAGCTGACAGAATCCCACCCTGTGGAACGCCACTGCCAGACGAAAAAGCTCCAACACTTGCCGAAACTGTCTTTCTTGCTTCACTGTGCCGTATGAGAATGAGTGTTCTCTTTTCTCAAAGGTGTGCTGGACATTCCACCTCCTGAATTATCACTTTGTGCCCTGATCACACTGTCTCCCATCCTGCATCCAGCATCTTGCGTCGTTCGCCTCCGGGAGAGCATTGGTCGCACAGCTCTACCATTCATCTTGCCACAGTCGGTTGGATTCGGACCACCCTCCTGCGCATTTGCTCGTTTCCATGGTGTTTTTCCCTCGTTCATCTTCCCAAAAATCATGTCCATGCCCATTGTCATACAGTCACTTGTATTCCTTTTACTGTGCTGAATTGTACTGCAACCAAAACAGTGCATTTCGCCTCCCCTCCGTCGTCAACCCAGATGATCTTTGAAGTGACTCCACCTATACGCACTGTGTGCTATCGCGCGATGCCTTAATTGAAGTGGTGACAATAGCTTTTCGTTGCACTTTATGCCGTGACATCTCGCGCTTTTGACAACCTCGAAGATGAGTTTTCCTGCGCAGACCATGTTTCGATTTCTTCCTGTCCCCTTCTGACAAGGGGCGTCTGTTAGCATACCCTAACGATCCCAACAAGACCCGTGTGATCTTGTTTGGCATCCAAAACAGGGAGCACAGGGGTGAAGTCCAGCAAAAAGCAGTATCAATTAGGCGAAATGCGGGCTGACGAGGTGACGCCCGACGGTTGTGCTGGAAATTAACCTACTAAGGTGTGGAGCTTCAATCAAGATGATTCATTCATAACGAATGCGGGCGCGCCTGGATGTTGCGTAGGGGACCGAGGGATCGATGCCGGAGGTGGGGTTTGTGAATTCTTAGGACGTTTCTCCCCTCTTTGCAACTCTCTTTACAAATCAAGAGTGGATTTTAACTTCGGTGGGTATTGTATTCGCTTCCTAACCTCGCTTCCAACCTGTTGTCAGACGTGGAAGTTTTTCTGTTTTTTTTTTTGTCTAATTTTGCCGCGTGGAGTTACGTCCATTGAACCAGGCTTGTCTCGCTGGGAAGCTATCCTTAGATGCTGTCCGTATATGACCCCTCTATGACGTTCTCTGTTAGTTCTGCAAGTGTTTCTCACTGTCACCTCATTTGTGGACACGATCGACAAGTATTGTTTCGATCCATCATCAAGAAGAGCTCATTATTCTTCGGAATTCTGTACAGACTTCTTTCTATACTTTTCGCAACTTTTACTAGTTCTACTAACTGTTATCAAGTACGGCACATTGTATCATATTGTATCCACCTCGTGTTATTGGTCGTCTTGTTGTGTAATTCTTCCTGACCACTCTCCCCTTCACCTACGGGAAAGGGCAGGGGCACTGTATTATAGATGGGAGCCCTTGTAATCTCTCGACTCTAGAGATCGAAAAACTTATTTCGTTCAGAGTTCACCTGTATGGTTATTTGGGTTGCTGACCACCAATATGGCAACCTTTTTGGTTAAGCGATAGATTACAGTAAATTACGGTAGGTATGTGAAGGTGAAGGGGCGTACACAGAATAACCGTCACTAATGTACTTTTACGACTCCACAGCGCGACGACAGATCGAAAAAAAAATTCGCTCAAACGTCGCAGAGCGACTATTCGGGGAGTTGATCACGAATATGACACCTACTTCTAAAATTTCGGTCCACTACGGCAGTTTATGAAAGGGAGGGAGTAAAGCTACCTACATCGGTGGAACCGCTTTTACTTTCCATGTGGTCAGACATATTTTTCAACCTTCGAAATAGAAAATAGTGCACGAAAACTGACAATTTAGAAAAAAGAGTGTCGGACTTGTGGTCAGCAGCTTAAATAATTCCCATCGACGAAATATGGGCGAAATCGGTAGTCACCCGTATTCACAACTACCCAATAGTACCGTGCCCTACCAAATCCAGAATGCACTCTTCAA
>OX377203.1:41917586-41964223 GCA_947396885.1 Heligmosomoides polygyrus polygyrus
TGTTCACTGGTGAACTGTCTTCAATATCATCTGCTATACCTGTGGGTGAGCTTTCTGCACGCTGTTGAGACGTGGACTCTGTGTCCACTTCTCCGTTTCCGTCGTCAAGTTCCAGAGGTACAAGGAGGTTTATCGGTCTCCTAATCTTCCTACGTGACGGCATCACCACTGATGCCTCTCTGACGATTCCTTCTTTATTTCTTACTAACTCGTCAATACGTCCCAACTTCCACATGAAGCGTGGTTGTAGCGTGTCACAGATCAGTACAACCTGTCCCTCCTTCGGAACTATGCTCGATCCTCGTTTGTGTCCGACTTCTTTTTGATGCTTCTCTCGCAGAGACGTTAAATATTGTGACTGCCATTGCTGCCAGAACTGCTCTGTGATTCTGCTTGAACTGTCGATGGCCTGTACCACTTGTAATTTCGTTTGGGATGCTAGACGTTCGGCTGGACTGAGGTAGTCTTGATCCTCAACCTGAGCATCTGCAGCATGCATTGGAGGAAGCACCTCGAATTCGTTCTGGAGAAAGTCTATCGGCCGAAGTACGCGCTCTGAGCCTTCCTCTGCTTCGACGTAGAGTAGAGGTCGTGTGTTTAACATGCTTTCGATCTCCACTATCAGAGTTCCCAACTCTTCACGCGTTGGAATAACCTTTCCAAGCGACTTGTACATGGCCAGCTTGACTGATCTGATCAAGCGCTCATAGACACCTCCCTGCCAAGGTGCATAGGGAGTGTTGTATGTCCAATTAATTTGACGGTTGCTGATCTCTTTGGCAATCGTAGGGTCGTCCCTCGCCCTCTCCAACCATTCCGAAAGTATGACGTCTCCTAGCGCGAATGTTGGTGCATTGTCGCTCGTGATCGACTTAGGTACACCTCGTCTTGCGAAAAATCGTCTTAACATGTGAAGAAACGCGATCGTCGAGACATCAGATACGAGGTCCAAGTGCACCAGTCTGGTGACTAAACAAGTGATGATGCAGCCGTAGCATTTCTCTGGACTTCCTTCACCTTTTACGGATAGTGGTCCAAAGTAATCGAGTCCTACGTGCTCGAATGGACGGGACCTTGTCACTCTACGCGCTGGTAAATGTCCCTGATCAGGATACTTTTACGGCAAGTTGTTCATTTTCTGACACTCCGTACAGCGTCGTATAATCTTAGTCACTTCTGCCCGTAGTTTCGGTATCCAATATCGTTCACGTACGCGACACATCGTATGACTGATGCTGGTATGAAGCTCTCGATGACAGTCGATGATGATCAGCCTGGACAACCACGTTTTCTGCAGCACGAGCATAGGGAACTTGGCGTGCTCATCCAACGCGCTTCTTCCTAGACGACCGCGACAGCGAAGAATTCCTTGTTCGTCTACATACGGTTGAAGATGACGAAGTGACTTCAGGATTGTTGGAGTTATCCAGGAAAGTTGATGTTGCTTCACCACGGCCTTACTCGCTGCTCGAACCTCCATACCACTGGGAAAGGGGGAGCTTACTGGAGATACTTCGTCAAATAGCTGAGAGAGTCGTATCGGAAGTGTCCTTCTCTCATTAACACGCGCCACGAGCAGCTTTATGAACCGAAGTACAAAGGCTACAACTCTTTGAACTGTTCGAAGATCCGCACTGCGGATCTCGTAGAAGATGTCGGCATAGTGTTGCCGAGACTGAGCCAAAACGGCGGTACTTTGCGGTCCATCCGCACCCGTGCTCGCAATTTCTTGCAGTTCATTTGTTTGTCCGTCATCCTTCTGCAGGGCTATCGGAGTGAACGCGCATTTCCATTGCTCCATTGGTTCGGTAAGGAATCTTGGTCCGGTCCACCAGAAATGACCGTGCAGCTGCCACTTGTCTAATCCTCTCGTGGCACAATCTGCTGGATTTTCATGGGACGCTATGTGACCGAACTCTACGATATATCCACTCTCCTCCAGCTGGTTGACTATACTGTGGACTTCGAATACACGATTCCTGACGAATGGACCGGCATCTGGTCGCTTCACCCTGATCCAGTTTAAAGCGATCTCGGAATCGGACAGAATTAGTACGCGTTCGAGTGTGACGCTCGATGAGATCTGTGATACTATTGAATTCGACAGTCGTACCGCCACCTGTAAGGCGCTTAGCTCCATTTTCGTTATGGTCATTTTGGACTTCAGGCTAGGTACTCTGCCTTTTGCCATGATCAAATTCGCTGATGACGAGGAGCATAAGTACGCGCATGCTGCGAATGCCTCACTACTGGCATCTGCGCACACCACCAACACTGCTTTTGACGATTTTGGCAACAAGAAACGCGGTAACGACTTCTGAAAACCATGCATATCTGATGCAATGGCTTCCCATTGCCCTTTGCGATCGATAGGGAGCGGTGTATCCCATTCGAAACCATCGTTCCATAACGACTGCTGGAACAACTTCGCCTTGAGTATCAACGGCAACATCCAGCCCATGGGGTCATACACGGATGCTACTGCTCTGGCTACTGTGCGTTTTGTGATGATCGGTTGTCTGGTCACAATACAGGCAATCTGGAATTGGTCCTCCGACCTGTTCCATTTGATACCGAGAACCTTCGGATCCTCTTCCGTCGATTTATCCACTGTGGGAATAGTCTCCATGACTGTTCCATCGTTGGACGCGAATTCCCGAAGGTTCATCTTCAGCTCGGCGAAGATCGCTTTGGTTCTATAGTATACGCTAAGTCCCTCTTCGGCTGTATCCACTGTGACCAGAAGATTGTCCACGTAAAGGTTGTCTTTGATTTCCTTTACGAGTTCAGTTTCCTTGGAATACTGATCTAAATGATAGTACGTTGTTGCCGCGAGGAGAAACGGCGATGGAAGTAATCCGAAGGTAACGCGCGTAAAGCGGTAAACGCGCAGATTGTCCTTACTCGGAGGTTTCTTGTGGTCACGTAGCCACAAACAGCGGGTAGCGTCGCGATCCACTTCTTGAAGCCGCACTTGCAAGAACGCCTTTTCCACATCGGAAATCAACGCGACGCGACCGATACGGAATCGCAAAAGAAGTCCATAGAGTTTCGGCAACAAGACTGGTCCTCTATGGAGAGCGTCGTTCAGCGACGGGCAGTTCTTGTAGTGGGCAGACGCGTCAAACACAATTCGTAGCTTTGTTGTGCTCTTATGTGGCGTCAACACAGCTTGATGTGGGAGGTAGTGAATCGTTCCTTCTACCTCCTTGCTTTCGTCCACTGGTTCGATGACGTTCAACCGTTGCTGTTCCACAAACGTCTCGTTGTACTTGTCCAGAAGTTCCATGTCCTTACATAGAGACTTCCACACACCGTCGAGCCGTCTTAACGCGATTGCTCTATTGTCCGGAAGCGCTACCGGTATCTCCTTCCATGGTAAGCGAACATAGTACCCATCCTGTCTCTTCTGGACTGTGCTCCGGAATCCGTCCAATACCTTTTTGTCTATAATCGATTGAACATCCTTTTCCGGTTGCGCAAAGTCCTCGTCGGTTTCCTGTTCTTTGGTCCACCGGCGTTCCCACAGTACTTGTTCATCTACCACTTCCATCGGATCTTGAATGGTAAACGCGTTAATGTCAGTTTCGAGAAAGCTGAAATGGACTCGTTCTCCCTGCGCTTCCTTCCTTCTGTCTCGCTCATGATGGTGAGTTCCTTGGACTTGTCCGGTCAGCAAATGCCCAAGACGCGTGGGCAATAGGTATAATCCAGACGGGAGGCATATGTGAGCCTCGTCATGTCGAATAAGCTGCCATAATTGGTCACTCCCCAGTAGTATCAACGGCTTGATAGCTTCTTGTGCCTCCACCAAGTTCACATTAAGATTCTGTGACTTGATGAACGCGACGTCTTCCTCCAGCACCGGAGGGGTTCGTAAGGTGCTAGTAAGTGTTTCGTGAGTGAGGAGCTCCAGTGACCATGGTTTCCCTTTATCGTCCCATATCTCTAATGGCACCTTTCGACTCACGCTTTCTTGCACTCGATCTGTGCCGAAAGTCCTTACGCGCAAAGTTGTTGTCCCCAATGTCGGTAAGCGCAGTTCTTCTGCTAGCTTGTGATCAATGAAAGAGCACTCAGCACCGGAATCTAGTAAAGCCGCTACTTTCCTTAATTCACGCGAAGAGGGGTCCATGATCGTGAGTTCTCCTACTGGTAAGTAGGTTTCGCGAGTGCTCGTTCTGCTCTCGCTTGAGTGAAGCTGGGTCACTGAATCCTCTTGCGCATCTATACGTGCATTGGTGTGATCCTCCTCTTGATTGCTCAACTGGTGAGTCGCTGCCGACGTTGGGTTTGCCTTCTTGGCCAACTTCACTTTCTCATTCGATTTGGCTGAAGCGGTGGGTTTTCCATACCGTGGTGCCGCAGTTTCTGGAGTTGTCATTGCCTTGAAGCAGCATGATGTGTGATGCTTACCCTGACACGCGAAACATGGCCGTTTCTTACAGTCCGATGTTGCGTGTTGAGGAGACGCACAGATAAAGCACAGCTTGTGCTCCCGTAAATAGTTGGCCCGCTCCTGCGCGGTGCCATATCTTGTGCATGCACTTGCTTTGTGGTCCTCGCCACAGTACATGCACGGCAAACTTCCTCGTGAAGTCTGTTCTTTGTGCGGTTTCCCCTTCTGCTGGTGCTGTTGCTGTACCACGTTGTTCTTTGACGTAAAGAGCGATATCATCTCTTCCTCCGAAATGGACTCGTCCAAAGACGCGAGGAGGTCTTCCATCTGGAACGATCCTACCATGCTGCGCTTCCTTTTCAGTGCTTTCCTTTGTAAGCGTTCAGGAAATTTGGACAAAACCTGCTTTATCAGCCATGGACTGTCCACCGTTTCACCTTTGTCTCGAAGTTGAGATACAATGGCTTGCATTTGTTCTAGGAGACCGCGCTGGTCCTTGACAGATGGTGAACGTATCGTCGTCGTCTCCAATTTGACTATCAAGCGCTGCACGAGCTCCTCTTTGTTGCCATACTTGGCTTGAAGAAACTCGATCGCTTTCTGGTAGTTTTCGTTCGTGATTTGAAACTTCTTGACTGCATTGTAGGCTTCCCCTTTTAACGCGTTAAGGAGATAGTTGAACTTAAAGATTTCCGGGAGAGGTTGCGAGTGGACGTTGGTAGAAAACAAAATCCAGAAATTGTCCCAATCCCACACGTTTCCACTGAAACTCGGAATGGGCAACGTGGGTGGGTCGACCCTTTTAGCCTGGGGAATAAGATCCTGCGAAAGTTGCTCCGGCTCACCAGTGTTCGTTATCCTCTGACCTCTTCCTATATTCGACGTAAAGGTTCTCAATCGACCCTGCAGGATTATCGTGTAATCCAGAGCTTCGCTGAGAATATCTGTAGCCTTTGTGGAATATTCCTCATATTCGTCCGTCGCACTCTTTGTTGGTCTCTCCAGTTGATCATACGCGCTCGCATACCGCTCCAGAAGGTGGTCGATCCTAGAGGTGCATTCCTCTATTGCTCCAAGCGCCTCCTGTATCCTGATTCGGCACGCTCGCTGATCTTCTGAAGATCTGTCCCCTTCTTCTACTTTCATGGTCCCCAATCTGTCCTCCTTGTAGCGCGCTAAAATTGTCTCCAGTTTCTTGCAGCTCATGGCCACAAGACTCTTCAACGAAGACACTTGCTTCGACATCGGAAACAATGATCTTCGCTAATCGGGATAGTCCAGCAAAACAAATGGTAATGAAGAAGCCAAAAATTTACGCGATAGCTAACTGAACTTAGCCGCTTACTTTAGAAGTTATTACGCGCCTCACCTAATACGCGCCTCACTAATGCACGAACTAAGACCGTTGAGGCTATCACTAAAGTCAAATACCACTACCAGAAACGCGCTCAGAAATTGGTTTAAAAAAAACCGACCTGTCCTTGATCGTGTTGTCGATACGGGTTGACAATACGGCCGATGCACCAAAATTGACGCTGCCTTCTGCACGAACCGAATAATCAAATACCAAAATGCCACGCGGTAGAAATACTAGAAATACTTCGGCGCTCCAACGCGGAAGGACGGAAGACAGCCTCAAACTTGGGTAATTAAACCATTTATTACCAATAACTAATCAACGAACAGAACAGGTTAGAACTTGTCTACATAACGAAATGGTAACAGAACAGGTTAGGATTGATCTACATAACGAAATGAGAATGGAACAAGTTATGCCCACGCTAGGGACGATGAGAACAACACCATGCCTACCGAAAAAGGAGTAGAAAGCTTGCGGAACGATGAGAATCTATCGGCTTCTGCATACGAATACATAACTAGGAGAAAAGACGCGAGGCACTGCGCGGACGCGGAACAATGGGCACTGTGCGAGCGGAGCAGATGAGGTCTTGACTATGCGATACACCTCTCGTACAGATTAGTACCACCGGCCAAGATAACAACGAACACATGAAGAAGCGCCGGGGGAGGGAGGGGGGGGGGGTCGCTCCGGCATCCCGACTCCGATCGACGACGAACGCAGAATGGTCCTCAGCGTACCAGCCCCAGAGCCATTCGATCAATGCCATCGACGACGTCCTACGCGCAATAGTGCATAGGAAGGCGAGACGGAGGCGGCCTGATAAGATCAGCGCAGGTCAAATTATCAATCGGCTTCGACGACTTGTCGTCACTATCTAATAAGGATCAAACATATACCCTTTCCATCATATTATTATTCTTCATCATACATTCATATCATATTACATCTCGATTTGCTGGGAAGGGAGACATGCACGACATTGGCAACTGTCGCCCGATCTGCCTGCTGTCCGTAGTCTACAAGCTGTTCACTCGAGTCTTCCTGAATAGGATCAGCAGAACACTGGACGAAGGACAGCCATGCGAACAAGCAGGATTTCGGAGAGGATTCAGCACGATCGACCACATACACACCATTACGAAGCTCATCGAAGTGTCGCGAGAGTACAAGCTGCCGCTGTGTCTTACGTTCATCGACCTGAAGAAGGCATTCGGCTGTCTCGACACTGAAGCGGTCCTCGAAGCGCTGCTCACTCAGGGCGTTCCTACTCAGTACATCAGAGTACAGTGGATTCACGACCAAGATCTCACCATTCTACCACGACGTCATTATCGACGTGGAGAGGGTTCAGCGGGGAGATGATACCACATCCCCAAAGCTCTTCAGCAGCACCCTCGAAAACGCCATGCGCTCTCTTTATTCGATTTCTATTATATAATTTTGTTCGCAGCTCTGTCTTCTGTTTTCTGGCCAATTTTCCGCCATTTTCCCAGAAAACAGAAAAAATTTGCCCAAAATGGCCAGAAAATCAGAAAACGGAAAACAGAAATTCCGCCTACCCCTGGTCCAGAAGTGCTCCATCGGATCCAGCTTTCTTCTCTGATGATCACTCATAGACCCTCCGTCGCCTGCGATGATATTCTTTCACACACGCACTCTTTGATGCAGCTCGACCTGCGGCAACTACAACAGATCTACGTTTACAGCCAATGTTCCTTCAACTATTTATTTCACTAACCAGTCGATTACAGCAAGGAATGACGGGTAGACGTGCACTATGTATGCAGGTTCGAGGAAATTTGCTGTGCATCTACTCGGCAAGTTTCTTTACAGCTACATACATACATACTGCGTGTGTCAACTAAATTGCCACTTTCTAAGTATGGTTTTTCTGTAAATATGTATGGCTTTTCTTCGCTCGGATTCTATTTTTATTTCATCAGGGTATACGAAACGCATTAATCTTTGACTCCCTCATACTATTTGCAGGCCTTACTCTGGAAAGCTTTCGATCACGGAAGAACATATTAACTACCCTGAATACATTGTTTTTGTGTGGTGCGAGTGCGCCGTGGAAAGGCACTTCCTCAGGGAAATAAATGCGAACACAGTAAGGGCACGCTGTGTGAAAAAAATAAGGAAATTGTGAGTCCACGTTCGCTCGTCAACAAATGGAAGCAAATTAATCGCTCTGTGGATCTTGTTGTGTTTAGTGTGTGTTGTGATGTATAGCGGCTCGCGAAATTGATAAAAAATGAGGAAAGGAACTATGGGTCTTATTGTTAGCCGAGAGTCGAGGTAGGAGCGAGAATACCAGTAGTGAAGCTATCCTCTACAGATCGGGAGCAGACCTAATTCATGCCGCTGTTGGAGCTGGCGCTACAAACTGCCTGCAAAGCGGCATTTTCTTGCACTCTACTCAAGGTGATCTAGCACGAGTCCTCACCCGACGAATCCTAAAGGCTGTTACTCCGAACAGGGTGGTCAGCGACTTGTTTCAAGCAGCCGCTCTCTTCGTCTTTGTTTGTTCCTCACAACAGTCTTGTTGCCTCTTTTACGAACCACATACTTCCGAAGGCACTTTAGTACTAAAAAATTGAAAAAAAAACAAGATTGTCTTAGATCTGCCTGAAGAACTTTCGAGCAACGCATCAACGCCGCTCCCTGGATTGAGAATAGTAGATTGATACGGCTGAAGGGATAGGCCATAATGGCGGAGCTTTGACCAGGCCAATACAATGCGTGTTTAGTGAAGCGCCACTACGACTTCGTTCGATTTGGTCGGTCGATGGGTCCGGAGAAGAAGGCCTCTTACGACTATATCCGATTCGGCAAGCGAAGCTCGTGGAGCCCTGCTATGGACGGCGCTCGCTTCTCCGGCCCGCTGCTGTGACTGGGCGCGAGAGTCGGTGGCTGGACCTGGAATGTGATCGACAGAGAACTTCGCTCAACGTCATGTGGTTAATCTCGAATCTCAGCCTGTGTGCAAGTGTGTGCGTGAGCAATAAACGTTTCCACGTGTTTCTCGAGGCTTCGCGAGTCTCCTCCGCTGGCGAGCAATTATCCTTCAGCTGAGCCTAGACCTCCTCGCTCTAATCGACGGCAGCAGAGCAGCGCTACCGTATTCGCCTAAGGCAGGTGAGTCGGCCGGTTTCACCTGCAGCTTTTGATTGCCAGCAGCCTTAAGGAAAACATAATCGAATTGAATGTACTGCGAAAACGACGCTGCCAGATAGAACACGTAGTCGAACTGCTTGCAGCTTAGGAAAGGTGAATTCAAATGAGCTGTTTCTTCAAGTCACTAGATTTGGAAACGAGGTTCGGTGAAAAAATTCGCGTACGATGTACTCGTCGTAGTTTGTCATCATATCCAGCCGGAAGGCTACGACCAATTGGCAAATATTAACCGGCTGCGGGGAAAATATAAAGATGAGGGGTTGACGATGGCAGCGGCAAATTTTAAGCTGTCGAAAAATGACTTGCTTGCAATTTTGAGAGCAACCTCCATTTTGAGTAAGCTTATTGTTTCCTTGTGTATCCAGGTTTGCTATGGAAACTCTATGAAAACTTTCATTACGGCCGACGTCTGACAAATGCGTTCTTCTCAAGACTTGAAAGTAGCTCGAAATTTATCGAAGCTGCGGCTCCAGCAATTTGCTTTATGAGCAAGATTGAAAGGCCGGTTAGAACAAGACCCACCCATAATGCACTGCCGCTACATAAATGATAGTTGTATCGCAAACAGCACCTCATTCAAAGTGTTTTTGTTGCTTAACCTTCCTAATATATTATCACAGAAAATTAGGTTCGCGAGAGACGTTCTGTGAGAGGTTGGTTACGCATTTTTCATACTCAAATCAGGGTTCCGAACGGCGACTTCAATGTGAAATGGGGCAGGAAATGCAGCTATAAGAATGTAATCATCCACGCAAAGACAACTCACCCTACGGTTGCAAAGCGCGTTGTGGTTCGCAACATAGTTGGAACAGCGACAGGGATGCCCACAGGAAGCGAAGAGTGAGAAGAACTGTGTATGTTAGTCAGCCAGGTAGCCACTCGTAATGACCGCGAACTGCGTCATGACTGAGCTCCTAAGAGCACAGCGGTACTGCCGTCAGCAAAAAGATCGGACTCTCACCATTGTAAAATTGTGGCAACGTCACGGCAGCTGTATACAGCGGCGAAACCTTTTACTCGAATGTTGCGCTGGTGATTACCCCAAGTGACAATACGAATCGACAACTAGTCTGGAATCGGCTATGCGACCGCTTTTGTATAATGAAAGACTGCGCGATTTGCCCGTGAGAAGGGAAGGGATTTGACCAGCTTTAGTGTTTCAACTGTAGCCATGGGTGCATACCGCAAGCTAAGAGACTGCTAGGCATTCCGGTTAATGAGCGCTTTGCTGGAAAGAGAGGGCATAGATTAGCGACAGCGATAGTCGAAGCGATGCCCACGCTGGATGTGATCTTAATGAGCAGTGCACGGTGCTGTATTATGAAGATGAAAATGGGAACGGAGAGGTTCTCAAGCCAACGAAATCCACTGATGAACAACAGGAACGAGTCCATATCCATAACTCTCCTTCTATCCCAGCGTGTAAGCTGCGAGATCTTATACGCTGCCAAGTGTCAACACTCCTTACTCTGAGTCATGACAAGTGTCTTTAATAGTTAATTAATTGGTACGGATGTGTAGTCCCCACTGAACACTCCTGAGATCACGTGCCAATGCGAATGCATTATCTTTTTTCCAAGTGACATCTTCGAAAGATGTCGAGCTTCTTTCAGGCAATGGGAAACATGAAATAGACGAATCGTCGGACGTAACAAAAGTTTTTATCACAAACCTGGGAGGCACATAGAAACTATCAATTGACGCAGAATATGCTTAGCCTTTTTGAAGATCGAAGACAGCCATTGATGGGTGGTGTGAAACGGTCCGTTCCTCCTCGTGATGCCACTCCAAACTACTTGGCTTGCGGGCTAAGCTGAACGCTGATACAGGATCATCAGGTCATCCTTTCTTGGACAGGAGACGAGGTGGCTACGCTGCAATTCAAGGGACATAAGACGAGGCTTCAGGGTCGTTCTGTGCGGATGTCTCAGAGGTATTAGTGGCGTCGATATCATCGCCTCCATCGATGTTTTCGCGAAATGATCGTGAGCGTGAAGAGTGGTCGATTTATGAAGATCGCTCTCGTCGCTAGGGAACGACTCCATCATTCTTCTGTGCGTATGCTCTCACAAGACGTCAAACGGGCTGTTTTGATGTAACCAGGTATGGGGTTTGGAGCCTGCTTGATGAGAAGACAGCAGGTCAGCAGCTTCACCATAGTCGCTGGTGACCTTAATGTCGCATAGGAGCCTCGAAAGCGCTTATGGTAGTTTCGGTTACAAACTACAAAGGCCACGTAACGCCGATTGTGTGCATATTCCTGAGTGCGCGGATTCCCATAACACCAAAGAGGATACCGTCTTCCGAAGACGCTGGTCCTACGTACCTCATACTATAGCAGCGGTATCAAGGCTCAGATAGAGTTTGTCGTTGTGAAAAATCGAGATCGACGTCTTGACAGCGACACCATGACCGTACCTATGAGACGGTTCATCATCATCATTTTCAACAACGTTTGTCCCGCTTGGTGGCGGGGTCCGCTCTTTTTGTTTGATGACGCTATTTCTCCCGATCAAACGCTTAGTCGGGATGGACACCAGCTACCTTTACGTCCATATGCAACGTATCTAGCCAACGTTGCTTTGGCGTCTTCTGGGCCATTTTCCAGGGACTTCAAGATTCAGGCCAATCCTACAGACGGTGTCGTCGTTAGCGTGAAAGGCATGATTGTACCATCGTAGACGAGCTTCGCGCAACTTATTTATTTATTTATTTATTTACTGCACCAGAAGTGCGCCTTTAAAACATAACGAAGAAAGAGAACACAGTGTTAGCCAAAACAGTTTAATTCAGCTATGAAAAATGTACCAACGAAATAATGTGAGTAGTTGGAGAGCACTATGAGCTGCAGCTAGGTAAGAGAACCTTGTATGCAGCTATTCAGCAGACTCGGCGCAGAGGACTAATAAACAGAGAACTCAAAAAACGAAAGCATAATAGAATATGATCCAACAAAGAGCTGTTTTAAGTTAGGTATAGTTAAATAAGCAAATTTGATATCACCATCAAAGGGTGCAGGCGTTAGCAACCAGTATACCTATGGCGTGATTCCAAGTGGATGTGGAAATCACTTTCGAGCACCCTAAGGACCTAGGAGTCCGGACATATAACCGGTCATACCCAAGCGGCCAGTAGCAACATTACGCCTCCTCTCCATGATGCTTCCATAGGAATTGAATTATCCCCAACCGCACTTGCATACATAATACATCCAGCTATGGAGATAGAACTAAAATCAAGGAATAAGCAAGAACAAAGACCGAAATAGATAAAAAAATTGGGTTTAGAATATAGGTAAGTCTATAAGTCCCTTGCACTGAAGCTCTGAAGAACCGCAATCATTAAAGCGTGAGATCCGCAGACATACAGTACCGGACATGTCTTTTGGTCATTGGCCGAAAAAGCCGCGCCGGCCAACATAGGCCGCTTTGGAGCGTTCCAACACGGCCTTTTTGAATAACTTCTTTAGAAATCAAATACTTGTGAAAGTAAACATATATTTGAACTCAGCAGCTCAAGCTCTATCTTTTGGTATATAAATCTCAATAGAGTTGAACAATGCATATAGGCCCGACAGAATCAATCGAGTAGGCGCGGCGCGACAACTTGTAGAGCGGGCGTTTGGGGAGTTTTATCGGAAATTTCTAGCCGTCCTGATCAGAAATTGCTCTAAGACTGTCCAGATTGCATTTGGAGTGCGCCGGGAGCAATGCACACAGAATTGGACCTACCAATCGTGTGGGCGCGACAACTTGTAGAGCGGGCGTTTGGGGAGTTTTATCGGAAATTCCCAGCCGTCTCAATCAGAAGTTGCTCTAAGACTGTCCAGATTGCATTTGGAGTGCGCCGTGAACAATGCATACAGAATCGGACCTACCAATCGACTGGGCGCGACAGCTCGCAAATTGCATGCGCGAACGTGTTCGGAGCGGAACAACTTTGTGGAGATCGAATCGTTCAGGCTGCCCCTAGTAGATTTTGTAGGCAGTAGAATGCATTTGTAATCCCCAAAAATACACTACACCGGGGTAGCTTCTAAACGGGCGAAATTATTGCGGTGCGAAAATGCAGGTTAGCCTTGTGTGATACGATTTTTTCCAAATTCAGTTGACCACTGTGGGAAGACGTGACGAGCTAACGGTCTGGGAATGCGTAAGCGAGCAAATCAGTTAAGGTACTTTGCGAAGAAGTGCCCAGAGCTCCCCAGCTTCCTAACCCGCCTCGCTCCCGGCAGCCATTTTAGAGCGGCGGAGGGTAGGGGTGAAGTTTCTTCCGCCCTTACTCGCCCACATTTGAGTTTTTGACAGTTTTAATGGAACCGCTCTGTTCAGCTCGGAAAGCTCTTCCGAACGGTGTCACTCTCAATCAATTCCGAAAACATCGATTTTTTGACAATATCGAGGACGTGGGCGCCCTAGGCCGAGCTGCGCAGACGATGACGTCATCTATAACCGGCATTTTCAAAATTGGCCAAATTTCCTCGTGCAAACTTCGTCCAAAATAAAATCGTCCAGGCGTTATTTGGGGGGCTGATTACGAATCCAACTTCCGTTTTTGAAAATTCCGTCGACTTCAGCAGGTTACTTCCCGTTCGTGGATGGCTGGGTCAGGATCACCGATCACCCTCAGTTATCAGTATGAGCGGCCTCCTGCAATAATCGTCCAAATGTACTTCGGCATCGTGTTGGGCAACCCGAATAAGTCTTCGACCCTACACGAATTTTGAGCAAAATCGATGATCCTGACCCGACCACCCTCAGTTATTCAGAAAAAAATCCAAAACCTACCGAAGTCGACGGAGTTTTTAAAAACGGACGTCGGATTCGTAATCAGCGCTCCAAATAACGCCTAGACGATTTTGGACGAAGTTGGCACGAGGAAATTTGGCCAATTTCGAAAATACCGGTTATCGATTACATCATCGTCCGCGCACCTTTGCCTAGGGCGCCCACGTCCTCGATATTGTCAAAAAATCGATTTTTTTGAAATTGGTCGACAGTGACACCATTCGATAGAGCTTTTCGTTATAAACAAAACGGTGTTAACGGGAGTGTCGGAAACCCAAACATGGGCGAGTAAGAGGGCAGGAAACTTCAATCGCTAAGTCCGCCGCCCTAAAACGGCAGATGGGGCTAAGGCAGTTTACGCAGCTGAGAAGTTCTCTGCCCGTCACCGTAAAGTACCTTAAGTGCTCTGTTCGCATACGCATTTTGAGGCCGTTAGCTCGCGGCGTCTTCTCGCAGTGGTCCACCGAAATCGGAGAAAAATGCGTCACGCAAGCCTCACCTGCATATTCGCGCCACTGTTACTTCGTCCATTCACAAGCTGTATTGCAGTTTTTCGCCACACTACTAGAACGTTTTACTGGCTACAAAAACTACAAGTTACAGCTAGATCGATTCGATCCCGACAGAGTTACTGCGCCCCGAACACGCCCTTGCGTCCTATTTGGCACAACAACGGTCGATGTTCTCCGCGCTCTTATTCGCCCAGATCACAGTTCTCGATACTCCTAGTAACATTATTGAAATCAGCAGAAAAAGTTTCATCGAATCGTATCAAGCATGGCCACTTTCGAAAACATCGATTTTCGATGACGTCATCATCCGTCTGCCACGGCCTGGAGCGGTCTCGTCCTCGATGCGAAACTGTCAAAGAATCGATGTTTCCAAAATCGGCCGAAATTGCCACCATTCGATAGCGCTTTGTACGTTGAACAGAGCAGTACCATTGCGAGTGTCGAAAACTGAAATCTGGGGGTGCGAGAACTCAAGTAACTCTAGCCGCTATCTTCCGCCACTCTAAATTGGCAGATGGAGCTAAGGCACTTCACGAAGCTATGGAGTTGTTAGCATGTCGTCGTAAAGTACATTAACTCTTCTGCTCACCTACGCGTTTTTAGTTCGTTAGATCTCCGCGTCTTCCTGCAAAGGTCGAGTGAAATCCGAAAAAATCGTGTCACACAAGGCTAACCTGCATATTCGTGCCCCTGTAACTTTACCTAATCATAAGCTACACCGTTCCACTTTAACGTACTACTACATCGTTTCACTGCCTATAAGACCTACAAGCTAAAGCCGAAACGATTGGGAATTGACAGAGTTATTGCGCTCCGAACTCGGCCGCGCGTGCAATTTGAAGCGGTCGCTCCCACTCGATTGATAGGTGCGATCCTACATGCATTGTGCACGGCGCACAACAAAGGATCGCTGGACAGTCTTAGAGCAATTCCTAAGTTGGACGGATGCAAATTTGTGATAAAGCTCTCCAAACGCTCACTCTTCAAGCTGTCGCTCGATCGCTCTACAGGTTGTCGCAACGAGTCGATTGATTCTGTCGGGCCTATATGCATTGCTCAACTCTACTGAGATTTATATAACAAAAGATAGAGCTCGAGCTGGTGAGTTCAAATATATGTTTATTTTCGCAAGTACTCGATTTCTAAAGAAGTTATTTGAAAAGGCCGCTTTGGAGCGTTCCAAAGCGGCCTATGTTGGCCGGCGCGGCTTTTTCGGCCATTGACCAAAAGACATGTCCGGTACTGTAGCGTTTGTTCGTCATTGTACACGTACATGTTTTTCTATCGATATTCTTAGCTTTTTAATTGCTCTTCTATCAGTTGATAGTGTTTCCTAGTTGTTATTGCCCCTAGTCCGCTTTTCTTACAAGGATAGCCTCCAAAGTGGCTTTTGCGGTGGAATTTTTACAGGATGTAGGGTCTCGTGTGGGGAGTACAAAACCATAGTCACTTTGTTCGGAATGCTCTTCTGTGGTCGAAAAAAAAACATGTGGATGCGTGGTCGCGAAGTTGATGACGCCCTGCTGCCACCAAGCTCAACGTGGTCGATAGGCGTAGTGGAAGTGCGGCAGCTTCACAGGAGCAAGATTGTGTTCGATTCCCCTTGTACTGGTGCTTTTGCATTTCGCGATTTATCGTCACTGGGAACCTTTGTCCCCATTTCCAACACACTTTTGAACAAAAACATGGCAACAAATGTCGTTCACGTTCATCGAGCGCTTTGAAAATGGAAAAGTGAGAATTTTTGTCTTCTAGGTTAAGCAAGTATAAATCTGATGCCAGATTCGTGGTTAGCACCCCAAATAGTCCCCACGCACAAAGTTTGGGCGATATTGGTGCTTCTGACCTCACCATCCTCACTCGAGCCTGGGCCTGGAGCGGGCTTTGCACCTCGGTCTTCATGGTCATTGAGGTGTGAAGCGATTCGAGGTGGAAACCAATTGAGTACGTTAAGCGGTGTAGGGCTACCCAGAAAGAAAGTAAGATATCGGTGCTACAGTACCGCCGCTAAACATTCAACCAAACGACGTTTGCGACGCAAAAACGCGTTTTTTGCGTCGCATCATGATAACTTTGTCCAAAGTAAAGACTTTGTCTCCAAAATTTACAGAGGCGCCTAGCATCATCCTACCTACCACTGGGCATGCGATCGTCATTCAAAAATATGTGGAAGCCTGAAAACCAGTGCCGCAATTAAGGGGGTCTTAATCACTGTGACCTGACCCCAAAACCGTCGCCGAGTCTCGCTTAATTATGTCCGCAGGCACAAGTGGTGCTGCCCAGTTGAATTTTAAAATTCTTAAACCTAATTAAATTTTATTTCTCTGCCATTGACGGTCTTCCCCTGGTTGAGACAATTCCTTTGGTACCAAATTTGGCAGGAAGATGCTCACTTTGAACTTCAACCGATTTCGTTTTCTCAACGGAAGAATTCTCAATCTAAAACCTGTGATTGTAGCTTGCCATCTACTCATGTTTAAAGAAGGAAAACGACATAGAAAATTTACATGGCGAGTTGATTTTCGGAATTTGGATGCTTCCTGCAGTTAATCAAACTGCAAGTGAACATTTGGTAAACAGCACTCTTCGGCTGCGAATATCTATCTCCTAAGCGAACGAGTTAGTCTAAAAATACGTTGACTTACCAGACACAATATAGAGATTTTAGTTATCAAATATCGAGAAGCCCGGTGATCAGGCGGCACAATTTCATCCTGTTAAAGTGACGACTTCCTACAAAAGTGTGACTGCGTTTTCACAACGTTTCATGCTGAGTCTTCGCAGAATGAAAGCTGGAAAGCCCAGTATTATAATTGTGTAATTTTTCGCTCAAAATTTTCAACCAGTTCGGACGCCAACATTTTGACGCAGCAGATCGAGCACCGATGTAGAGGCCCCCTTCTGTCATAATTGCGCTGACCTGACATGCCCTACAGAGACATTGCACTCGGCTGCATGACCAATGAGTCTCTCATTTCTCTCCCGATTCGACTTTTCCACCATTATCGATCCATGCTGCCAAATCCTGATGAGTTTTGGGTTTTCCGGATTACATAGATCATAGCTTGAATATGTTGGATAGTATGTAAGCTTCACATGAAAGAAATTTCAGCAGCTATTGTTGAGCCCAATCAACTCAATTTTATTTCTCCGTTAAAAAATATTTGTAGTGAAACGGCTTCATTACGAGTTGGAATTGGTAGCTTTTCAGATCAAATTGAACACTCTTCTAAGCTAGCTTAAGACTTTGAAATCAAATTCAACTTTTCCTAATTAAAATGAGCTTCTTCTAGAATAAACCATGATCTCTCCAAAAGCATCAGAATAATTTTTTGTTCATGGAAATTTTGGTATAATTTCCTTCAAATTTTAATTCACATTCCCAAAAGGTTGTGGTTTTTTTGTTTGAAATTTTATAGAACTCTCATTTTCTGTGGAAAAATGATGGTTCATAGCCAGTTTTAAACAGTAGGGCTATTTTTAGGACCAGAAAAGGAATTGCGCCATGCAATCATCCAAGACGTCGCAATTTTTATTCAATTGATAGCAAAATTGCCGTTTGTATAGAGTTTCACCCGTGTAAAAAATATAACAAAGACAATTGTGAAAACACACATTCTCACTTCGATGCTTCATGTAAGCATCACTGACACTATCAATCAAATAAATTTTGCGACGAATTGCAAACGCGCGGTTCAATCTGCTCTTTGACGCACTAAATTATTGCTGCATTGTTGCACTTCAAAACAGAATTTAGATTATTTTTTCTCAAAAAAATTTATGAAATTATTACACTTATTGAAGCAGCTGGACTAAAAGATTTCAATAAAGTTATACAAAACTTTCCTCGGACAAAAAATTGTTCCTACCATCTTGGAAAGTCTTTGGTTTAGCCCTTAAGAAGGTCTTTTCAATTTTGAAGACGTTTAAGTTGATTTCAAAATTCTTAGGCTAACTTAGAAGAGTGTTCAATTTGACGTGAAAAGTGTCCAATTTGTTTGAAAAGTGCAATTCGACGCGAAAATTGTGCATATTTTTTGGGAATCCTTACGACTGCGGTCACAATTTTAAGAATTAGGGAATCTGTGTGATCTACCTAATCCAGAAAACCCAAAAACTCATCGAGATTTGGCAGCATGGGTCGATAATGGTGGAAAAGTCGAATCGGGAGAGAAACGAGAGACTCATTGGTCATGCAGCCGAGTGCAATGTCTCTAGGGCATGTCAGGTCAGCGCAATTATGACAGAAGGGGGCCTCTACATCGGTGCTCGATCTGCTGCGTCAAAATGTTGGCGTCCGAACTGGTTGAAATTTTTGAGCGAAAAATTACACAATTATAATACTGGGCTTTCCAGCTTTCATTCTGCGAAGACTCAGCATGAAACGTTGTGAAAACGCAGTCACACTTTTGTAGGAAGTCGTCACTTTAACCGGATGAAATTGTGCCGCCTGATCACCGGGCTTCTCGATATTTGATAACTAAAATCTCTACATTGTGTCTGGTAAGTCAACGTATTTTTAGACTAACTCGTTCGCTTAGGAGATAGATATTCGCAGCCGAAGAGTGCTGTTTACCAAATGTTCACTTGCAGTTTGATTAACTGCAGGAAGCATCCAAATTCCGAAAATCAACTCGCCACGTAAATTTTCTATGTCGTTTTCCTTCTTTAAACATGAGTAGATGGCAAGCTACAATCACAGGTTTTAGATTGAGAATTCTTCCGTTGAGAAAACGAAATCGGTTGAAGTTCAAAGTGAGCATCTTCCTGCCAAATTTGGTACCAAAGGAATTGTCTCAACCAGGGGAAGACCGTCAATGGCAGGGAAATAAAATTTAATTAGGTTTAAGAATTTTAAAATTCAACTGGGCAGCACCACTTGTGCCTGCGGACATAATTAAGCGAGACTCGGCGACGGTTTTGGGGTCAGGTCACAGTGATTAAGACCCCTTAATTGCGGCACTGGTTTTCAGGCTTCCACATATTTTTGAATGACGATCGCATGCCCAGTGGTAGGTAGGATGATGCTAGGCGCCTCTGTAAATTTTGGTGACAAAGTCTTTACTTTGGACAAAGTTATCATGATGCGACGCAAAAAACGCGTTTTTGCGTCGCAAACGTCGTTTGGTTGAATGTTTAGCGGCGGTACTGTACTAGGCCCTTTTTTGAAAGGGTAGTAGACAAAAGCGTAGATATTACGTTGGTGAGCAGTGTATCTCGCCTACATCCTTTTTTGCAATACTCCACTATTGTTGAAGAAGGTTGGCACATCATTAGCTATTCTTACCAGTTCGTTACTACGCTTTTGACTCCATCCATGTAAGGAATATAATAGAATTTGCTATCTACAACACTTCATCATCTTGAAACAGCTTGACTGTTCGAAAGTCAGAAGGGGCCATGCACTGTACTAGTGAGGTAGAAAAAGTTAGTTATTTATACTTCGGTTGCAGGTGATACTCGGAGTGCTGATCATGAATCTGACATCGGTTCCTGGATTTCCCGTTTTCTTATGGCAGGTTAGAGAAGGTGTGAGTAATTGAGGGTGTTGAGCTCGGATGCACCGTTTCGTCCAAACGTGCGTAGGGGTAATATGGGGTGCTGATCAGTGGTGTGCGCAATTACGATTTACGATTTACGGCGATTTTTCATACGGTCCTACGCGACCTCAAAATTAGTCTCTTGGTGGAAAGCGATGACGAGGATAACGAGGTGGTCCAGGACGACGTTGATGCTGAGGACGATATCCTTGTACTACCAACTGACAACGATGATGGCTCGGAAAGTGAAGTAATAGAATCTGAAACAGAAGATGAGGATGGGGAAGCTAGGAAGAGCGATTTTAAGGCCCCAAATCGGTGGAACTTTGCGACGGAGTCCGGCTTTCATGACGATGTGTTCGACTGTGGAAGACCTATCGATTACTATCGATTATTTTTCAATCAGGAATTGTTAGTTGAAGCCATTACTTGACGAGAAGCTCAATAAATCAGTAACCGAAACTTGTTTTTGTGGGCTACGCGTTTTACAACAATGTCTAAAGATGAAGCACACATAACACAAAAAAGATCCTCGGAAAGATCTGAATCCAACTAGAAAAGTAAATTACAAGGTTGTGGCCTGAAATGTCACACGGCCCCACGCGGGCGAAAGGTCGTGGCCTGACACTTTGACGGAAGCACGCAGCTTTATGTGTATAGTTGGCCTGGGCTGAAAATCTGAGCCAATAATCTGGAATCGGGTTCGCATGACAGCCAACGCCCAGTAGCACTGAGCTACTCGTGCTCTTAATAAATGACTAAAAATATAAAGTCCTGACGAGGAAACTGGGCGAGCCCTCTTTCTGGTCGCATTCTAGCACGCATCTCACATTCCATTTGACTGAGAACATTTCAATCCAGTTCACAGAACGACATACATGGCCGTCTTACATGTGAAGGGAGATGGTCGCTCGCTGAATCATATTCTACTCTGTAACCACCACCCAGTCAACTTGTAACTTCTTCGCCACTTTTCTGTAAGCGGCTCTTCCCAATCTGCACGACTGGAACTGACGCAAATCCAAAAAGCGAAGATGGCTTGACACTTTTGGGGTCCTTTTTCAGTGGTGGGATTGTGGTTTTTGCATTCACCGTTCGCGGTCTGCTTAGAGTGCTGAGGACAGAACAAAACAGAACAGAACTATGCAAGAGAAACGATAACGTTTGTTACAAAACAGTGGAGAGCATCCAGGGCGAGAACAGCAATCATTAAATAGTGACATAAAACCTAGGAGTTTCTGAAATTTAACAAGTGCAAGCAAACTTACGAGCGACGTAATACCGGACTTTAACTATTTGGCTAATATCGTCGAACGACCTTCTTGCATTCCAGAAGTTGTGTTTGTCTTCAAAAATAATGATAACAATACCAAAAGTCTTCCCGATATGTGTTTGAAATGTACCTTGTTCAATTCAATTTGAACCATTTCCATTTCAAAGTGCATTCTTCCCAGCTCCAATTGTACATCTTTTTGAATCAAACTGGACATCTTAAGATTCAAATTGGACTCTTTTTAAGAATATCACACAAAATATCTTTTTTCATAAACGTAATTCAAAAATCCGATGACAAGGGATTCCAAAAATATGATCATACTGTATCACTGCGTAGAGGAAGGCAGGCCTCACAACTGCTCAATAGAGCTCGCCTTTGAGCGTCCTGGAACACCTACGGTCGCAGAGGATCCCTGTGGACTCCCTCCGCTTGAGCCAGGCTGCGTTTAGCCGTCCCCCGACGGCCTGTTCCACACTTCCTCCCTCGGATAGGTCACTTCCGAGGTAGCGGAATCCTGCAAAATTAAGTGTGTCATTCGATAGGAATATGCCATGTGCTCACTAGGCGATGCTTTTTGGGTCATCTGAGCAAATGCTGTTTTCGTCGAGTTGGTCAGCGAAGAAATGATCTTTTAGTCGTGTCGCGCAGTCGGAGGAGGCGCCGACGGTCGCGTGCACCCGATACCAGGTTCCTGGCTGGGATTTCCCGCCCAAGCCAACCAAGCTTTTGCCAGACATATCTGGGAAGGATAAAGCGCTGACTTGTTTATCGGGTGACTACCGCAAGTCATTGTATGGCGAAATACGCATTCATATCGCCTCCACGACATCCCGTAGAAGTAGAATGCGCTGGCGCATCCCAAAAGGATTGAGTAACGCCGTCCTTTATCCTTTTTTTATCCTTTAGCTTGGAGGATGCACATTTTGTGGTCCAAGCGGTGTTAGATTTTTGTTTCGGCACCTTGTATGTCCGTCCAACGTTTTTGAACCAGCTGTTTATTTTGGTTGTCCCAAAATTTGCCCAGCTTGATTTGAAAGGTGTTAATTGATTTTAGTGACTTCCAGTAGGATTTGAAAAGTGTTCAGCTCAACCCGGCAATGACTTGATAAAACAAGTATTGGATGAACTTCGATTAGCTTTAACAGAAAAAACTAGGAGTTCAGATGCACCATAAGTAGAGCATCTCTTACAATTTACGGTTTACAAAATTTCAAATTTCATTTACGCACACCCCTGGTGCTGATCACGAGTCTGGCATCAGTTTTTGACTTGCTTAACCTGGAAGTCAAAAGTTCTCACCTTTCCACTTTCAAAGAGCTCGATGAACGCACACGACACTTGTTGCCATGTTTTTGTTCAAAAATGTGTGTGTTGAAAATGGGGATAAGGGTCCCACTGACGATAACTCGCAAAATGCAAAAACAGGGTAGGGTCTGAAGCGTATGTCTGAACGGGGGGAGCGAGTCATATAGGGAGAATCCTCACCCCTCAATTGGTTTGAAAATGTGTTTACTTTTTGCCAAGTCACTAAGCCCAGGGAGTAGAGGTCAGAATGTGATACGGCGCAGCACGCGTTTAGGGGTCCTGTACGCCCGCGATGTGGCTCGGAGCGAAGGTGGGTGGAGGGCTGACTCGTGCGAGGAGGTCAGGGGTTTGATTCCTCTGCGCTGCTGCATTTTTGCATTTCAACTGACTGGTTGAGATTTGGGGGATTCTGATGTTTATACCATTTTCAGACGTTCTCTGCGCACTTTTTCCAGCTGTACGCTGTGGTATTCAACATGGTGATAAATGCTCAGCACCACTGATACACAGGTACAAAGTGCCTGTGTAGTGAATCGCGGTGCCTTCCTCCATGATTATGAACATGCAACCGAAATCCAATTGAAGACGTACCCTTTCCTCCGAAACAACAGTTACACCCGAAAACGTTATCATATGCCCACTGCTTGCTTGCCTTTCCACGTCCATCACTTCATCTTGCGGATCCCAATCCTCCTGTTCTTCTTCAACCACTTCCAGCTGTTCGTCATCGTCAACTTCAAGTTAATGAGCTTAGAAGTCCTTGAGTATGCTAGCCATCCGTTCGGCCAGCTTGATTTCTTCCCTCGAAGATTCCTTGTCTAAAGGTGAGCCACACTTCAGCGTGAGCAGGTGGATCACCACTCGACCGTCGGCGGACATTGTTGGTGTTAGGTTCTAGAAAACCTTCAGCAGACCTCTGCTTTCTAGGTGACAGGCAGACATGGGAAAGAGTGTATCGATGCCTTTAGCTTTGGGGGATCCGCACACCTCGTTTCTCCTTTGAACCACCTCTGACGTCACAACGTGATCTTCTTTGAAAATCCGAGCAGGATCGTTTTTCCCGAGGCCTTTGGTTCATGGAAACAGACTATGAGGAGCCTGTAGCCTTTATACGCTACCCGTAAGGTGCAGAGTGGTGCTTCATGCACTTTGTACCTGTGTGTGACTGGTGTTGAACATTTATACATCACCATGTTGAATACCACAACGTACCGCTGGAAAAATGCCAGAAAACGTCTGAAAATGGTATAGACGTCAGAATCTCCCAAATCTCTACCAATCGGTTGAAATGCAAAAGTGCAGCAATGCTGAGGAGCCAAACCCCTGACCTCTCTCGCGTGAGTCAACCCCCTACCCACCTGCGCTCCGAGCCACTGGCTGCAGAAGCATCGGGGCGTATAAGACCCCAAACGCGTGCTGCGCCGTGTCCCATTGTGACCCCATACTCGTCGGGATTAACGACTTGGCAGAAAATGAACGCATTTTCAAACCAGTTGAGCGATGATGATTCTCCCTATATGACTCGCTCCTCCGTTCAGACATACGCTTCAGACTCTTCCCTTGTGAGCTCAGCAGCAGCAGGGCGTCATGAACTTCGGGCTCACGCGTCCAAGTGCGTTTTCGACCATAGAAGAGCATTCCGAAAAAAGTAACTATGGTTTTGGACTCCCAACACTACATCCTGTAAAAATTACACCCCAAGAGCTCCCGCCACTTTGAAGGCTCTCCTTGTTAGTTTCCTAATTGTTCTTTTTGTCTGTTTACTGTTTGAGAGTTTCAGATATTTCGTGTTGCTCTATCTTTTGTTACCGGTCTTGTATTGTTGGTCAGGCTGATCGTGAGTGTACATACATGTCTGTCTCCTGTTGTTTCCCCAGCAGCCGAAGGTAAGATTTATTGGAGTTGACGGACCTACTAAGTTGGTATTCGGAGTCGATCTCACAACTTGCAGTGTTGGCGGTCCACGGCTGTTCTCCTTCAAATTCTCAACCTCCCTCAGTCCCCTCCTATCTAGTAGATTTTTCCAGTTTGCCGGTTTTTTCTCGAATTCGCAGTTCCGCCCTTACTTTCTGAAAAACTATAGTTTAGTCAGTTAACTAACTTCAATTCGTGTCGCTGATGGCTCTTAGTTTCTTCTTTCTCACGATGTGTTTTCTGCGATTTACCGTGTCCATTTTGTGTTCTTTTGTGCGTACTATATTGTGCAAATAAATAAATTTCTCGGCAAGTTACCGAGAACTCGGAGCTGCGCGAACATTCCAAACCGACCTGTTTTCCTAGAGATTCGTAGGTGGCAAAGGTAGTTTGGCAAGAACTGATTATACCCTCCGTTGCAGCAGCGCCAGATACCTGCAGGCCGAAGTTGGAATGATAAACTGCCTATTTCCTGAGCGAGCGGATAATAACCTCCATGAGAGAGTAGGGAGGAAAACAGACCACTTCCGACGGCTTCGTTGACTTCACTCAGTAAATGTCGTCGCACATGTTATGGGGACCCGGCTGCCGCGTTCTAGGACTTTCGGTCTAACCGCATCGGTGCAAAGCGGGTGACTGGTAGAATATTCTCAAAAATCGTTATACTCGAAGACAAGCCTCGTCAGCTTCACGGATCTACCAGGGAAGACTCTCACTCTCTTGAGACTCTTGGTCAGGCGTATGTATAAGCGGCTACAGTGGATATAAGGAATGGGCGGAATTTCTGTTTTCTGTTATCTGATCTTCTGGCCATTTTGACAAAATTTTTTCCATTTTCTGTTTTCTGGGAAAATGCCCAAAAAATTGGCCAGGAAACAGAAAATAGAGCTGTCAACAAATTTATATCATAGAAGTCCAATAAAGAGAATGCAAAAAGCATCATAGAATCATGAGTTTCATTCCAAAATTATGTTTAAGAATATTTTAAATTGTAAGCGTGTTGCAATTTATATGTACTCGTGTAGAAATTGCGCCATACACTTTGAATGATTGTATAAGTGTTGCTGACATGGAGTCTCTTCGTAGGACATTTCTCGACTCCCTTATTTCGGTTTCGTATTCTTTTCGACTTTAGCAGTAGTTCGGACCATCCACGAGTTCTTACAACTTTATATAAAGGCTACGAAACTAGTGTTCTGAGGGCATTTAATTGTCTGTTAACTAACGGCTTGTTCTTGAGTTACTGTGGGTAGGATTATTCTCCACCACCGGCTTAAAAATTTGAATTTTTTTCCCGATCATACCCAATGATCGCTTCCTGTTGCGCCTTGTGTGCCTCCTTGACTCCCCTTGTTAGCAGGAGTGGAACCTGGGGGAGGAAGCACACCTTTGCTGGTGGTTCATCGGGGCCTTACGTCTACGCTCGCTCCGCTCGTTCCCTGCCATGCGGTACCTCCTAATACTACGGATTCCAAAGGGCCCTGCTGCCCCAAGGGTGGCGCCGAGTTAGAGGCTACGCACATTGAACCTAAGTAACACTCCTAGTCTACGCTACACATAGCTGAACCTTCACTCAGATCATCCGAGGCCCTAGGCGTCCCCACGGCTACGGATGACCATAGGTGTCCTACGACGATACGTGCGTAACAACCAACATACGAATATGTATGATAGACGCTATACGTCCACTTCCATTACAGTACACAAGGTAACCTCATACCGTTTATCTACGACTACGATACGTAATCAACACATACTATTCAATACCCCTACGACTCACTAGCCCTTGAGACCCTACCTACGCAACGGGGGACGAGAACCGGACCCACGGGGCACATCGTGCATCCTGCCGAGTGACCTGTGCCAAGCCACGGCAGGGATCACAATGGCGGCCCCGTGGTTACCTGCTACGGCTGTCTGCTGCTACGGCGGTTTCCTTCCTGAGCAACGACGAAGTCTTCCTGCAGCGATTTCGGAAGTCGGCGTATTCGGAACTACGCTAGATTGGGGGGGGGGAGGCAGTCGTTCGGTACACCGTGCTGCGTGCCGCCCACATCCCGCCCTGCCCGCGCCGCCCTATTTGGACAAGTTTGCTGCGCACGAAACCGTCGTTAATTGGCATGACGCCGTCCAAAAACCTAACAGCTGATAGGAGACGATTGGGAAGCGCATCTCGAGGAATTTCGAAGTCATTTTTCAGTCGGTTCGGTTATGGAGGCACGAGGGAAGGAGAACGTCGCTCTTCTCTCTAGATTCTTTCAATTTTCACAATTCTTTAAATTTTCGCCTCCACTAGAGACTATGGGTGATTCCGGTCAGGAGTTCTTCATTGAAAGCTTATCCGTAATTGTGCTCAAAAACGGCTCACCGTCTCTCTTTCCAAGGAGCAGATAATTTCGATGATGTTGTTGTACTTATCGGAAAATGCGGACGACGACTTAGTACTGAGCAATGTGGTGAGACCTGAAGAAAGCCTTAGTGCTGCAGCTGAGAACTCTTTTCCTCCAATAAGGTGAACAATATTCTGACTCTTGTCTCAATAACGAAATCGGTTCAGGATAGAGCTGCAGGGCCAAGAGAAGTGATTAGAAATGCGATGCCACCATGTTTCGAGGGACCCGGACATCTTGTCCTCGGCGCGCCCCTCGCCCCGCCCCTTTATGAGGGCGGTGTATCCAACGACTCTCCGCCCGCTAGATTCAGACTAGCAGAGACGATGTCGGCCGAGACGAACGGAGTCGAATACGAATGAATCCGTGCGGTAGGCCCGCGACGACCGTGGGCTTGGCGCTCCCGCGCTTCCGGATCGTTCGGTACACTGTAGGCCCTGCGGGACCGGGCGCGCTGGATGTGCGGGCGCCCTTTAATCGTCCAATCGTGCGCAGTTGCGATGCGCCACGACACTTCCCGCGGAGCCTTTGGCGAAGCTCCTTTTCCAACTCTGATCCTTTCTCAGCTTTTGCTTGTCAGAAGTTAGTAAGAGACAGAGAAGTTTAAAAGTTAAAAAAAAGAGAAAAGTAAGTCACCTTTGATTTCAATGATGCAGTGATGAGGTAGTGGCTTTCACGAAGAAGTCCCACCAACGTGTTGGTGGGCGTCTTGGTGTTCTCTTGACATCCCGCGGAATCCAGTTGGTGACGGCTCTTCTCCAGCGGGTGTCTGCGAAGCGCATTACGTGGTCGTCCCATCTAATTTTCGACGACTTAGCCCAGCGTCTCTGATCCTCTGAAGCTCGGAACTCTGGAGGCCTTCTCTCACTTGCGTGAGCCGCGTCACTCCGAGCATCGTCCTCTGAATTCCACGCTGCACGACGCTGATCGCGTGTTCATCCTGCTTTCGTATAATCCAGGTCTTTGACGTGTACGTTAGCGCAGGGAGTAAGTGGAGTCGAATAGGATGGCACGGAGTCGGACGTTCATCGTCTTCTTCGCGACTACTTCGACGCCTGTGAAAGCTCCCCAAGCCGCTCGTTTCCTCCTGCCCAGCTACGGCGTCAGGTCGTTGACTATGTTGACTTCGCGACCCAGACACACGTAGCTGGAGTGTACGGAGATGTTCGTTTTGCCGAACGAGAATGAGGCAACAGAAACTTCTCCGTTCCTCATGGTCATCGTCTTCGAGATTCGGCTGCAGTCCAACATTCCTACATACACGATCGAGGTCGGCCAGCATTCGCTTCGCCTGGCTGATGCTCGGTGTTATGAGCCCGATGTCGTCAGCGAAGCGAAGATGGTGCAGCTGCCGGCCGTCGACCCTCACTCCCATTTCTTCCCATTCTAGTTCACGCATGACGTTTTTGAGGGTAGCGCTGAAGAGCTTCGGGGATATGGTTATCCCCCTGGCCTGCAAATAGTATGAAGGAGTCAAAGATTAATGCGTTTCGTATACCCTGATAAAATAAAAACAGAATCCGAGCGAAGAAAAGCCATACATATTTACAGAAAAACCATACTTAGAAAGTGGCAATTTAGTTGACACACGCAGTATGTATGTAGCTGTAAAGAAACTTGCCGAGTAGATGCACAGCAAATTTCCTCGAACCTGCATACATAGTGCACGTCTACCCGTCATTCCTTGCTGTAATCGACTGGTTAGTGAAATAAATAGTTGAAGGAACATTGGCTGTAAACGTAGATCCGTTGTAGTTGCCGCAGGTCGAGCTGCATCAAAGAGTGCGTGTGTGAAAGAATATCATCGCAGGCGACGGAGGGTCTATGACTGATCATCAGAGAAGAAAGCTGGATCCGATGGAGCACTTCTGGACCAGTGGTGGGTTGAATTTCTGTTTTCTGTTTTCTGATTTTCTGGCCATTTTGGGCAAATTTTTTCTGTTTTCTGGGAAAATGGCGGAAAATTGGACAGAAAACAGAAGACAGAGCTGCGAACAAAATTATATAATAGAAATCGAATAAAGAGAGCGCATGGCGTTTTCGAGGGTGCTGCTGAAGAGCTTTGGGGATGTGGTATCTCCCCGTTGAACCCTCTCCACGTCGATAATGACGTCGTGGTAGAATGGTGAGATCTTGGTCGTGAATCCACTGTGACTCTGATGACTGAGTAGGAACGCCCTGAGTGAGCAGCGCTTCGAGGACCGCTTCAGTGTCGAGACAGTCGAATGCCTTCTTCAGGTCGATGAACGTAAGGCACAGCGGCAGCTTGTACTCTCGCGAGACTTCGATGAGCTTCGTAATGGTGTGTATGTGGTCGATCTTGCTGAGTCCTCTCCGAAATCCTTGTTGTTCGCATGGCTGTCCTTCGTCCAGCGTTCTGCTAATCCTATTCAGGATCACTCGAGTGAACAGATTGTAGACTACGGACAGCAGGCAGATCGGGGTATGGTTGCCAATGTCGTGCACGTCTCCCTTCTTGTACAGCAAGACTATCTCGCTGATCTTCCACCGAGATGTAAGATGATATGTATATACGATTAGTCGTAATAATATGATGGAGAGGGTATGTTCATTCTATAGTGCCTGCGCATTCAAGAAAGCGCCTTCACCTAAAAACTGCCGTGCTGACAGCACGTTCAGTCATAATCTCTTGTTGTTCTGTGAAGCATCAAGCCAGTGCACAAATCTTTAGTCTGCTAAGAAGTAACTAGGTGCAGTAAGGGGCATTGGTGAATTGGCTTAAAATCTCTAGCTATGCGGAAACTGGACCACTTAAAAGGAAAGTTGTTCTCAGAGAACGAGACGAATGAGGAATATAGTTTCTGGCGTAGGTAATAATATGCAATCTCTGTCCAGCTTTAGAGTAAGTTGCGAGGGTGTCTCTATAAACTCAAGCAATGAAGTTGAAACACGGAAACAGCGGTCAATGCCCCTTCATCGTGTTCGGTGCCTTAAAAGACCAGTTTCTTACTAGTGGGACCATTAATCTAGCGAATCGTGATTACTACTACATCTTTGAGCCTTAAACCGCTACATTAGAAGATGAATGCGATAGGTAAAATGCATCAATTCTTTTCTTTTTTTGCCATTCTTTTTTACCATTCCTCTCTGGCACCAACCTTTGGAAAACCAAAGCATTTATTTTTCACCGAAACCCTCATAGTATTGTGATCAATGATGTAATCGTAAGAGCATTAGTTGTGAAAGGGGCTGATGAGTAATGTCGCATACTTCAGATGTCAAGATTCCCAGAATCTATCAGTCAAGATTTACAATTTGCTGATTGTATTGGATCTGGAATGTACTAGAAATTTTTTAAAACACTTGCAAGTTAAAACGCTGGTCCATACTGCAATTCTAGTCATACAAAAAGCATCTGCTACTGGAAAAATGGGTCATTCAGTTTAATAATTAGGTGGCATGATAAATTGATTTTTTTCTGTTTTCTGGCATTTTTGGCTTTTCTGTTTTCTGTTTCCTGGGAAAATTTTCAAAATTTCCACCCATCCCTGGTGGATACGACTACAAGAATCTGCACTCTTAATATAGAAGAAAAGAGGGTTCCATTTTCGCTGACAGGGGAGCTGTCTCAAAGGTAAGCCGGAACGGCTAGAACGAATAGCGCAAAGAGAATCTCCATCCTCCAACTAGTAACAAAACATGTTTTCTTTTTGCCGAATCCTTGGGGCGAAGAGCAGTAGGCGCCGTATCGGTTAAGGGTACGCAGGGTCTAACTTACCGCGTAGGCGCAAAGAAATCATGACGTGGCCTGGGTGGCGCAAGGCTAGAGGCGCTGCTTCATGTTATTATGTCGATGGTTCTATTTCCGAGCTATGCCTCGTTCCTCCACTTCTACTCTAGCATCGAATTTCCATGGAATAACGCTATCCGAACGTTAACGAGCTTGCTGCAGTACGCTGCTCTTACCCGATATTCCTTGTCAGCACCTTGTGATACACCAGCAACGTTTCAAATACGCAAAATACGAGGAATGAAACTCTCGTGCCAATAAATGACACTCAGTCTCAAAGTGAGACATTTAGACGTGGCAAGAACAACCGGCAACAGGAAGCTAAACTGCTACATACGTGCAATTTATTCGTGTCGGTGAAGTGAGTGCCACCACAGCGTATTTACAGTGGAAGGAACCTCATTATCTTCGACTTAACCTTCATCAATACTGTCGCCCCTTTTATGCCTACAAAGTCGCATAATAAGCTGCTGCTAACACCACCTCTACTAAGTCTGCTATCTCACAAGTGTATAATCAACTACTGACATTGAAAGGGGAATCTCCACTGGATTCGGTTCATTCGAACGACGAGATGGAGCTGGTGGAAAGGATAGTAAGTGCACTACAGGATTTTAATCTACGACAGCTGGAAGTCAACAAAGTGGAGAAGTTGGAGGTAGTGGAAAAAGGGGACCATGACTTTCCACCAGAACATATTCGCCAAAATCAGGGTCAACATTGTGGACATTATGGAACTCCTACCCCAGTGCATGATTGCACCAGTGCACAAGTAGAGAATGAGTGTCAAATTGTCGTCACGCACAAGGAGGGGAGATTCTACTGCCCCTCTAACAAGAAAAGGTTCCCAACTCAAGGTGAGCTTTTGCGATGCTATTTTAACAGGATGTAGGGCTCAGTGAGCGGAGTCCAGAACCACAGTTTTTGCTGAACGCTTTTTTAAATACCTGGAAAGGAGGTCTGAAAGCGTGAGCGCAACTATCATCAACCTCTACGACACTGAGCACGCCGGCGGGGTTTTCAGTTCGAGTCCGCGCGGTGCCAACATTTTTGCACATATTAGTTTGTTGTTATTGCGCTTTCTCGCTTGGTTGGCCTGGGCGGGAAATCCGAACCGTTCAACGGGAATCGGGTTCACGCGACAGCTGGCGCCTCCTCCGACTGTGCTACACATGACTTTTCAAAACATTAGGTTGTTGCAGAAGTTCTCGCCAGTTTCAAGACACCACATTTTTTTAGTTTTACAAAAAAAGCGAAACGCGTCGATAAACGAAGTAACCCGCCATCATGTTCTATTGCTCTTCTTCACCTTTCAAGCAGACTCCCGATCCCGTCAGCGTAGAACTTTTCTGGCTTCCATTCGAAAAAGCCAGCCAGCCAGCGTTCCATGTCGAGCTCGTCATCGAACGTTTTTCCTTGCATGGCAATGGGGGCAAACAGAAAAAGGTGTTAGTCTGTTGGTGCAATACCTCTTCTTCCCTTATCTTTCGAAGCGTGCTTGCCGTCGAAGAGGACTGATTTCTCTAACGATGATTGTTCACTGTTGTCTTCCTCCTCACAGTAATCATCAGGTGTCCAGTCGACATCCGCCTCATCGAAATGCACCTACGAAACCAACTGGATGATACGTGTAGAAAGGCCCCATTTTGATTATAATTCCTACCCCCTGAACAGACTCTTCTTCCTGACAGTCGGCATCTCCATATATGGCGTCCAGGAGGAATCCTTTTATGGCATCCGAAACCGCAATCCCTCTCCTTGTCGGAGATGTGAAATCCAGTGTGAAGGTGGAAAGTAGTCGGCTGACAACACGTTCAGGTGAGAACGATATTTTTAACACACTTATGCACAGATATGTACAGATATGGGTTCATAATATTCAACCGTAAGGTATTTGTATGGAGTTACGGTATTATTTGATATGGTATGATATGGTGGTGGTGCAGATAGGCATTGTTGAAAAACTAGCAGCTATGAAGGCACAAATAGACAGCCTTGATTTGCTTTAAGCATTGATGGTCTAAAGTTAACTTTTGTGATCATGAGAAGGCATAATAATAACGGACTAATATGTGCAAAAATGCCGGCATCACGCGGACTCGAACTGAAAACCCCGCCGGTGAGCTCATATGAGGTGGCCCTCCTACCGACTGCGCCGCCGAAGCACGTCATGTTGAGTCTCGTAGGGATTGATGATAGTTGCACGCACGCCCTCAGACGTTCTCTTCAGGTCATTAAAAAAGCGTTCAGCAAGAACTACCTGTGGTTCTGGACTCCGCTCACGAGGCCCTACTTCTTCTTCTCTTCTTCTTCTTCTTCAGCGTCTGTCCCGCTTCGTAGCGGGGTCCGCTATTCTGGTGTCATGAGGCCACCTTTCCCGATCCAGCGCTAGATCAGGGTGGACACCAGTCGCTTTCAAGTCCGTATGTAACGTATCAGCCCAGCGCTGCTTCGGGCGCCCTCTAGGCCGCTTTCCTATTACCTCGAAGTTGAGGCCTATCTTGCGGACGCTATCTTCCTTTCCACGCAGAACGTGGCCGTACCATCGTAAGCGAGCTTCGCGCATCTTGTCGGCTATTGGTGCGACACCGAACTTCTGCCGAAGGACATCGTTTCGGATGCGGTCCATGCGCGTGACTCCAGCCGTCCACCGCAGCATCTTCGCCTCCATGACGCTGAGGCGCGTTTCAACTTCCTTGGTCGCAGGCCAACACTCAGCGCCGTACATCGCTATTGGCCGGATGACTGCTCTGTAGATCTTTGACTAAAAGCGCTCTGGTATCTTCTTGTCGCAGAGCATGCCAGTCAACGAGCGCCACTTGGACCAAGCTGCTCACGAGGCCCTACATCCTGTCAAAATAGCATCGCAAAAGATCACCTTGAGTTGGGAAGCTTTCCTTGTAAGGTATGCAACTGGACACATTGATGATGGCATACGATTGTGCTGATGTCACGACGCCTTTTTCCAGTGAAGGCTTAATCACGTTTTCGGGAGGACCTTCCACAGTAAGGCAGCTTCGAAAGAAGCAATTTGTACGCCGCCCTTGGTGCTTCTCACTCTATGACGGCGAAAACCACGCTCCCTTGTCCTGAGCATGCATTTCTCCCACAAATGCCGCCAACTGCTTTTCGATTCCTGGAACGAAATCTCCGATCACGCTGCGATTCGATCCCTCATACCACCACCTGGAAAGAGTATGTGTATATTCAGACAGTACCGTCAGGCGCCACCAGTCAACTATAGGCTTCTTTAGCTTCACGAAGTTTCTTATGAAACGATTCCACTCGCATGTCATTGTCCACGGCCTTCCCTCTGTCTTGCAGAAAAGGGGTGATATCTCGAAGGTAGGAATTGAGGTAGCACGGGACTCAAACGTGAGTCAAATATTTATCCAGTCGAAGACCGTGTCGCTGGTGTATCCACTGCTGTGTCATCCCCTCCTGGAAAGACTGATTGAGTTCGCATGGTACAGGGCTGACTTCTTCACCATATATCCAGGTTGCTATGAAAATCCGAGTAGAACAGCATTCCTGGAAAACCACTACGCATGTGTTGAGTCCGGATGTGTAGAAACTGTAGCGTTCATACGTTGCCCATGCTGTGTCGGTTTTACTGTTTCATGCACCTTGTTCCTGTGAATTATTAGTGTTGAAGGCGTTTCATAAAAATTTCAGATCTCTTTGTATTTTGTATATTTTAAACTGGTAGATCACAAAGTGTCGAAAAGAAATTTGTAGTGAGAACATATCGCAGCGAGTTCGAAAAACGTTCAGATGGGAAAACGACGACATAACCCAAAACGGCACCTCTACCCCTGTGCCACGCAGGCAACGGCTCCAATTACGAGCAGAGCATGATTGCATGCTGCATGACACAGGTAGAGAACGAGTATCCAATTGTCGTCACCTGACATGTGTCGTGCCAGGACGCGAGAACCGATTGTTGCACAAGTCCAAGGCGGCACTCTACTGCCTCTCGAATACAAGTCGAGGAGGGATGTACGGAACTTTTTTCGGGAAAAGCGAAACGCGCAATACGGAACGGAAGAGCTCAAAACTGGGCGGGAACCAGAATACGAAACACGTTGCCGTTAACAGATTTAGGATGCGGGCAAGGCCGTATGCGACTTTTCTTTCCCAGTAACCTACATAACAGCGAAAGCAGTGTATAACAGCAAAAATCCTTGTAATCGTAGCATTACTAAAGCGACTTTTCAAAGATTACTAGTGCAACAAATTAGAGATTATGCAAAAACTTTCAGTAAATATGAAGAAAGTGTTTCATATGAAAATGAATGAATGAATGAATGAATCCAGCTGATGAGTAAGATGCCACAGATTTCGCCACTCATAACGATTGTCTCAGATCTATCCTGACTAGGAGGGGTAGTGCTAAGGTTACAATTGCGTTCAGCATCCCACCTCATGATTCCATTCTCTGAGTTCATATGGGTCCTTATATCTTTTGGCGGTAGCTGAAGTTCTGGGACAAACTCCAAGGACGATTGGAGAGACATGATACCGCATGCCCTCCTCCGACTAGGATATATCTCATGTCCCCTGGGCAGCAATGTTAGCAGCCAAAGAGTGCTTATAGAATTCTGACCCAGAACTCGTGTTCCAGGCCAGACCGAAGATGATTAGGGAAAAGATAATCATGCTCCGGATTCAATAATTTGATTTCGGATTCAAACACTCATGAAACCTTCTGTGGCCTTATACTATTCGGTAGTGCACGGCACGGTTCAAGAAAAGAAAAAAGGAATCCAATTTGATTTCAAACTGTTTCACATCAAGGTGCACCACCGTTTTGAAAGCAATACAATCGCAAAAAGATGACGCAGGGTTGACCTCATTCTTCGGCCATTTGTTTAAGTTCAAGAGGTGAATGAAGTCAGTGTAAAACAATCAATGAGTGACGAGTCACTATTTTTGTTACGTCGTCTGGCCTAAAAGAGCGCGGAAGACGGAATGGAAAGACTAAAAACGGTCGCAAACCAGAGTTCAGAACACGGAACAGAAATCCCGCACATCCCTGAAATAGACACACTGATGATGGCCTGCAGGTAGAAGCTGCACTCCCAGCAGGTCAGCGATTAGGTCTCTCCGCCATCCTCTCGGGGAGACAGCATATTGGTTTTGGAACCTGTCTTGCGAATCGACTTTCCAAAAATTGTTAAGTATAGAGATATAAATGGATTTTTGGCTGAAGATATGTGTGGACAGATTTCTGTCTAACAGAGTCTCTCCTGACTACGCGAATTTCACGGGTAAACATGAAGCGGCGCTATTTTCCATTCAGGACCCCAGAGGTCGAGAAGACGTCGAAAAAATCTCGTTCAACTTTGCCTGGGAAATTATCTGGGATGGTTATCACGCATATGATATCCGCTTGCAAAGTTTTGGCCGATTACAGTAGTTTAGCGCGTGTGTACACGCTGACAGTGCGGCCTCATAGTAAACTTCGAGGAACCCTAGCTCTTTGGGTTGAATGACTCAGCAAAAACTACTTTTCTGCTATTTGAAGAGCACTGATTTCTATCTAGACATTTCTCACCATAGTGGTATTCATTTTCACCGTTCAGACATACGCCTGAGACCCATCCGTGGTAAGTAGGGCACCTGCGCAGCTTCCCACTCATAGAACCCGCTACTTTTTTGCCAATCTACGCCGTTTTTTTGTCAAGTTCTTCAAATAAATGCAATGTACTTTACTAGCTTCCTTTGCTGTCGTTCAAACTTTTGATTGGGATGAGGAGCGCCTTCTATTTCCATCCATGAAATGTCATGGTCGTTTGAATGCAGATCTAGCAGATTTATACAATAACTTAAGGTGTTCAAGTCAATGCTTTCCAGGTGAGTCTGGTACCACTTCACAGTGTTTCCAGTTCAGAACTTCTGTTTTCTGATTTTCTGGCCATTTTTTGGCAAATTTTTTTCTGTTCCGTTTTCTGGGAAAATGGCCAAAAATTGGCCAGAAACAGAAAATACAGGTGCGAACAAAATGATATCATAGAAATTCATTAAAGGGAATCCAAAAACTCACAGAATCGTGAGTTTCATTCCAAAATAATGTTTCTAGAGTACATATTTCACCTCTTTGTGGAACTGGCCACCGGGAGACCTGGGAGTCTCCCGGTTACCAGTTCCACAACGAGGTCGACCCATCATCTTCAACCGCAAGTATTGCCTGACGGACGTTTCCGTTGTCCCTAAGTTCTACACAGGATCGGACCACGGCCTCCTTCGCACGAGGTTCCACTTTTCGCGTCAAGGAGAGAAGGCCCGCAAAGTTCAAGAAGAGGAGTCTCAGAACAACAATCAACTGGGGCATGTACACCTCTCTTGCCGGCCTTTGGGAAGATGTCGTCATGGACAACATCAACGAGGAATACGACCACTTCGTGCGTCATCTCCGCGATAGTACTAAGGGAGCCGAGAGCTTGAAGACCACCAAGGGACGTCTGTCTCCGGAAACTCTCCAGCTGATACACCAGCGTGGAGCAGCGAGAGCGTCAGGCGACCACCACCTGACGTCCGAGCTTGCGAAGCTATGCATAGCGGCGATAAATGATCTTAAGGAAAGAAGGGCGGAAGTGTTGGGTGAAGCTGCAGAGGCAAGTTTGAGCATCTGCAATGCCCGCCGGAACTTCGCCAACTTCAAGACCAAGAAGACCGCTCTCCGACGTCCTGACGGAACCGTCACCTCATCCAGAAGAAGGTCATCGACGACTTCTACTCCGATCTCTTCGATACCCACGTCCACCTGCCCCCATGCCATCTTCCGCAGGATGGATACGTCGTCCCCTCTGTTCTCTCTTCCGAAATCCGACACGCCATCTCGTCGGTGAAAAAGCGTACAGCGTACCGACAGGATCAGACCCGAACACCTGAAGAATCTCTCGCCAACGCTCATCTACCCTCTGGCGCAGCTCTTCACGCGCTGCGCCAGAGGGTTGATGAGGTTTGGAGTGCAAGGTTCCATCTCAGTGGAAGACCAGCAGGACCGTCTTGCTGTACAAGAAGGGAGACGTGCACGACATTGGCAACTATCGCCCGATCTGCCCGCCTGCTGTCCGTAGTCTACAAGCTGTTCACTCGAGTCATCCTGAATAGGTTCAGCAGAACGCTGGACGAAGAACAAGCATGCGAACAAGCAGGAAGTCGGAGAGGATTCAGCACGATCGACCACATACACACCATTACGAAGCTCATTGAAGTGTCGCGAAGTACAAGCTGCGACTGTGCCTCACGTTCATCGACCTGAAGAAGGCGTTGGACTCCGTCGAAACTGAAGCGGTCAACGACGCCCTGCTCACTCAGGGTGTTCCTACTCAGTACATCAGAGTCCTTCGAGAGCTGTACAGTGGATTCACTACCAAGATCTCACCATTCTACAACGACGTCGTCATTGACGTGAAGAGAGGGGTTCGGCAGGGGGATACGATATCCCGAAGCTCTTCAGCGCTACCCTCGAAAACGTCATGCGCGAACTAGAATGGGAAGACATGGGAGTGAAAGTCGACGACCGGCAGCTGCATCATATTCGCTTCGCTGACGACATCGTGCTCATAACACCGAGCATCAGCCAGGCGGAGCGAATGCTGGCCGACTTCGATCGTGTATGTGGGAACGTTGGACTGCAGCTGAATCTTACGAAGACGATGTTCATGGGGAACGGAAAGGCTTCTGATGCCCCATTCTCGCTCAACGGAACGAACATCTCCGAGTGCTCCAGCTGCGTCTATCTGGTTTGCGATGTCATTATGGCCAACGACCCAGCGCCGGAGCTGAGCAGGAGGAAACGAGCGGCTTGGGGAGCTTTCAAGAGCGTCGAAGAAGTCGCGAAGAAGACGAAGAACGTCCGACTCCGTGCCCACCTATTCGACTCTACAGTTCTTCCTGCCCTAACATACGCCTCAGAGACCTGGGCTATACGAAACCAGGATGAGCACGCGATCAGCGTCGCGCAGCGTGGAATCGAGAGGACGATGCTCGGAGTGACACGACTCACGCAAGTGAGAGAAGGCCTCCGGAGTTCCGACCTTCGCCGACGTTCGAAGATCAGAGACGCTGTCGCGTGGGCCAAGTTGTCGAAAATTAGGTGGCCCAGCCATGTAATGACACTCGCTGGACGAGAGCCGTCACCGACTGGATTCCGCGGGATGTCAAGAGAACACCAGGATGCCCACCAACGCGTTGCTCGGACTTCTTCGTGGAAGCCCTTAACGACCGATATGACGCCCTTCGTGTCCCTCGGGCGAGGAGGATCCATTGGAGCACTCTGGCACGCGACTGGAACGAATGGAGACGCTGCTGGCGCCCGCTCGAGTAAGTCGGTGATCAACGGGACGACAGGTGATACAGGTTATACCTGTTGTGTTTTGGATGTTCTCGTGTGGAAATTCCGCCGTGCACTCATGAACTATGCCGCTTTATTTGTTTGAATGATTGTGTAAGTGTTGCTGACATGGAGTCTCTTCGTAGGACATTTCTCGACTTTCATATTTCGGTTTCGTATTCTCTTCGATTTTAACAGTAGTTCAGACTATCTACGAGTCCTTACAACTTTATATAAAAGCTACAAAACTAGTGTTCTGAGGGCATTTAATTGTCTGTTAACTAACCGCTTGTTCTAGAGTAACTGTGGGTAGGATTATTCTCCACCTCCGGTTTGAAAATTGAAAATTGTTGACCGGTCATCTCCAGTGATCGCTTCTTACAGAGCCTTTGGCGAAACTGCTTTTCTAACTCTGAACTTTGCTCAGTTCTAGGTTGTCGAAAATTAGTGAGGGGCCGAAAAGTTGTGGTCACCTTTGATTTCGCTTCGCTTGTCTGGTGTTGCAGTAGTGAGTGTTACATGATATTTTTCATGTGATAATACCAATAATAATGATACGGTGGAGAGACGCTACGCTAGACGCCTGATCCCCATTCTATAGTGTCTACGCATTCAAGAAAGCACTTTCACCCAAAACTGTTCTGCCATGCCCTTCGGTCGCAATCTCGTGTTGTTCTGTGAAATATCAAGCCAGCACGCAACATCTTTAGACTGCTAAGAGTAGCTAGGTGCCGTAAAGAGCATTGGAGGGTTGACCTGGAAACTTTCAGTTACGCACAAACGCTGGGCCACTTACTAGAAAAGGTGTTTTCGAAGAACGAGGCGAACTAGGAATATATGTAGATCTTGGTGCAGTCAGTAATACTCTACGAATCTCTGTCCAGCTTTAGAGAATGTTGCGAGGGTGTCTCTACAAACTCAAGCAATGAAGTTGAAACATGGAAGCAGCGGCCAATGAGCTTCATCATGTTCAGTACATTAAAAGGCCAGTTTCTTACATGTGGGTCCATTCATTTAGCGTTTGTTTTGTGATTACAGCTACGACCGTGTCAGTGAGCCTTAAACCGCTACATTTTAATATGGGTGTGATAGCTAAAATCTGCCATTTATACGCCACTCTTTTTTTGTACTTTTCCTCCTTAGCCCCAACTTTTGAAGAACCAATGCATTAATTTCTACAGAAACCTGTATTGCGATTACTGATGTAATCGCTAGGACGTTAGCTGTGAAAGGAGGCTGATGAGTAAGTATACTTCAAATGTTGCATACTTCAAATGTAGAGAATCCTAGGATCTATGAATCAAGGTTTACAGTTTACTACAGTTTACAGTTTACTACTTGTAGTTATTTAAATTTGGAGTGTACCAAGTTTTTTTTTACAAACGCCTGCACGTTAAAGCGCTTATCCACGACCATATTTCTAGCCATAGAAATGCATTTGCTACAGGAAAATGGGTCTTTGGGTAGAACAATTAGCTTGTACGATAATGTCGAAATTTTCTGTTTTCTGATGAAAGCGATTTCCTGTTTTCCGTTTTCTGGGAAAAATTTCAAAATTTTCGTCCATCCATCGTGACCCGGACTGGCGCACGTGGCTCACCGACTTCGAACTGTATTCTTTGCACCGCCAGCGAAAATGTTGCCCGCCACCATTCGTCGAGGTGTCATCGCTACACAGACCTCGTCTGGCGTGTTCCTGAACTCCGGCTCTGTCATAGATGCCTCTGGCCCGCACATGGACAAGAGTGCGCGTCCCCTACTGGCCGCGGGGAGTGCAATCCAATCTTGTGCAGGTGCGGTGAACCACCTACCAGGAGACGCATGATCTGAATTTCAAGATTTTACATCATGCCTTCGCCCTGCCTCGCCATGCCCAGCTATGTATGCTGCGCGGTCCGAGTAGACGTCATTTCCGAAGTGGTGGCCATTCTCTCCTAGCTAGCCTTTTCCAGGAAATCCTAGGACATGAGCATAAACGGTCGTCTGGTGCAGAATCCAGTCAAACAACGCTGGTAAAAAAGCGTCCCTTGTAGCCTGCGCTATCCATATGGCTAGAAATGTAATCAGACCCAAACCCAACCATATGAACATTCGCATTTATCCTATTATATTCAAAGATAAAGTGAACAACTGTCCAATAACCAACAGTGTTACCGTTCAGCACTACTCAACGGATAAAATGGTATTGTGTGGATATCCTCACCAATTACAGAAGCCGGCCTGAAAATGCACCTAACCGAAATTAGGATAACCGGCATCTGAGAATATGACAACGATGAAAGCTCTCCGTGTCCTCCGCATACTGAAAACGAGGCAAAACTTATATGACATGGAACCCTCGAGAGACCAGTTGGCCAGGCTATCCGGAAATCAAGCCGACTGTAGGAATATCGCTCAATGACATAGAAGGTATCAATAGTGATAACGGGACAACGATCGAGGTGTATGACACCACTGCTGCACCTAATTTGCTTTAATTCTGATGATCTGAGTATCCGGTCCATGAATGTCCGGAACTTTGGAGGTCTTCCCTCAGTTGCGTGAATCGTGTTACTCAAAACATAGTCCTGCCGATCCCTCGTTGCGTGATACCAAATCAAGCTTTAATCCTGCTTTCGTACGGCCAAGGTTCCTGAGTTACAGGCTAGCGCAGGAAGGTGGAAAGAAGGTAGAAGATGGAATCGATTATGGGCACGACCCCAGTCGGTCTACGCCCCCGCTGCCTAACTGCTTTACTTATTTTTGTGCGGACCAAAACTACTACATGTCCCTTGTTCGTTGCCAGAAACAGTGTCAGTTATGTAGAACAGATTTATCTATGTTGCAGGCCTATAAAGAATCGAAACAACACTTCGGCTTGAACTTCACTATCCAAATTGATTTCGTAACCTTTATAAGAAGAAATGTGATATGTATGTAAAATAGAACACTCATTTCAAAACCTACGTGAAATACATGTCCACAAAATACCCCTTTAATGAAACATCGCAAATCAATTAGCAATAAAAAACTAGAATATGCACTAAAATTGCGCATGAAAATTTTCTAGGAAAATTTAAAATACTGTAGTAATAAAAAGGACGATTTCACGAAAAGGAAGCAGCAGCTGACAAGAACCGAGTAGACGGTAGCTCGGATCAGCAGCGGTGCCCACCTTGATTCCAGTTCACGGACGACTGCATCCACCTGGAAAAAAATGCGACGAGATGGCATCCGTTTCAATGAAAGCGCGAAAACGAATTAATGCTATCCCCTATGCTACGATCTCCTTCGGAGCCGCCGCCCGATCTACTGCTCCACTACTTGGAGGCATATGGTCGAGCTGAAGCCGCTCACAAACAGATATGTGAAGCGCCCTCATCAGAGGGAAAAGAAGTGTCTTACACGCTCCCCGTCCTGCCCGTCTAAGCGGATGCGGCTTTCCTGCTACAAACAGATCGCACTCCTTCACGCTCTCAGAACAGCTCCCCGTTTGGACGAAATAAAATTGGTACGGAATAACGCCCTGCCTCCACGTTCACGACTAGTCCTAAATAAACAGTGAAATCTGAGTACCTTCGCTCGCAGATCCTCCTTTGTCCCGTTGTTGTCGATCAGAACAGTGGCCATCTCCATCTTCCTTCGAATAGGAAACTGAGCTGCAACTCGCGACACGGCTTCATCCTTACTCAGGCCATCTCGCAGCATGAGGCGTTTAAACTCTGTCTCCTCCTCACTGAAGAATTCAGCAACTTAGAAACTCGCCGTGTGACTAACTATCGCTTGATGCATTGCTACATGCTACTAGAATAATATTTGCAGTGGAATATCTTGAACTCCCATGAAACAATTACGCCGGCTTAGGACTTAATCAAGCCACTACCACGCAGTCTTCTAACCAAACTGGACAAGCTTGAGATGTATGCTGTCGAACCAGCTCTTCTGTTCCCGACTGAACATGGTTGGAACGAAGATCGGCTTGAACATGAACATGAACAAAGCGAAGGTCACTGTGATGGGCAACGGGAACAGCGAGAAGAGAGTTGAACATGATGAACGACCTTGCTTAGGAAATATCTCGTAGGAAGCGCGCAGCCTGGGCAGCTTTTAATTCGATTCGAGAAGTGACCGATCAGATAGGCGATCCTGACCTCAGGGCCACGATCATCAACTCGTCTGTACTGCCAGCATTATCCAACGCCACTGAAACCTGGCATGACAAGAAAACAACATCTGCTTCGATGTAGTTGACCCGTGGCGCCTGAGAAGGACGTCTTCTGAAGAAGAACCTACGTCAACAACGGCGCTCGGCTCACGTCGAAGCATCGCTGGGCTGGTCACATACTTCGAAGAAAAGACGACAAATGGAGCCTATGATTTACCGAATGGCTTCCAAGAAACAAGAAGGGACCGCAGTGAAGACCACTAACAGGATGGGCAGACTCATTTTCGAGATCGTTTAGGGAACGCGGTCTGCTACATTGGATGCAAGTCGCCAGAAATCGAGTACAATGAGAAGTTGTGGTCCCCTTCAGAACAATACCTGCTGATGGACCATCAAAGTATCAAAATAAGTAAGTAAGTATACTTTGCGGACCTCTCCAGGAATAAATAGTATCTAACAAAGTGCCTTCTGGATTTCCGTTTAAAGATATAGGTCAAATGCTGAAGCTGTGAAGAAAGCTATCTTCACAAACTCATTGTCCCCTGAGTTTAGGATTCAACGCTCGTGAAACACTAGCACTAGTTTTTTATCATACAAGATGTGCAGACCGCGGTGCTTTTTAGTTAGACCGAAATACCGACCCATGAGCAGAGATTTTCTCGTGAACGTGACGACTCCAACTCAGTATTATTTTGGACCAACAGAGCATCAGTCTTGAAATGTGCCGAGAAGGAAATCATCGCCTCAGATTACAACACGATTGCCACAGAAGTGGCGGCTGCGCCACTGTCACACTTCTTTTGGCACCTGTTCAACAAGCCGTTTCTACGGATTAAAATATGGATCTGCGTCTGATGATTTAGTGGCTTACAGTGTACTACATAGAAGTTGGTCACGACCTTACATTTGTGACATGGCTCGACTTCGCGTGTTGAGCGTGAGCCAACTGCCACGAAAGCCGCTGCATAGTAGCGTGTTGTTTCTTTTCCACTACCCGGAATGTTTTGCATAAGAAACGTACCACCACACCACTATCACCGTTCCAAGGAACTTATGGTAGCCCGACTCGAACAGAAGCGGTGTGTCGAGCACGATGTAGTGCGTCCCAAACAGCAGGTATTTGAGTGTTTGCATGAACATCTCCCATCGAATCGCTGGGTGCAGAATCGAGTTCAGCCGGCGCCGCTTCTGCAAAAATCGCTACAACCACTGCTGCTGTTGTAGCACTGACAAAGTCTTCGGCGGACAGAACGCACGCGCCTTTTCCGACAACCTCTAATTGTCCAACTTCACAGAGGTCGTAAAATCGGCGGCCCAAACGAAAACGAACGGGACGCTTTGAGGTATGGCAAGAATTACTTCCGAAATGGTATGGTATCAGGAAGCTGATGACAGTTGACTGTTGCGCAATTCTAGTTTCTAACTTTCTCACTACATAAGAATTTAATTATGTACTTTTGAAGCACCCTGTATATGAGCAACTTCATTTCATTTTTTTTTAATTCCACGAGGATCTATCCAAGTGGGAGCGGGAGAGAGAAAGGCGTATCGGTAAAGAAGCGAATAGAACACACCCAAGGTGGTGTCCATTAAAAGGAAATTGCAAAACATTGTCCTCTCTCACGCCGGTGCGTTGTTTTGATAAGGATTTACTTTGAGCTTGACCACCGCTGTCGAACAAATAAACTGAAGTTTCCTCTCTCCTCTCCCCTGGGCCGCGCTTCCACCACTGAGCGTCCGCATTTTTTGTGAACACCGAAATTATTTGTGATAAATAAAAAAATATATAAAGGCGCGTGGAGCGCAGTCGGAGGAGGCGCCGGCTGTCCCCTGCACCCGATACCAGGTTCCTGGTTCGGATTTCCGGCCCAGGCCAACCAAGCCTTCCATCCCTCCAGGGTCGGTGAATTGGTACCAGACTTGTCTGGAAAGGATAAAGCACTGACTTGTTCATCGGCTGGCCACCGCAAGTCATTGTATGGCCAAATACGAATTCAACTCGCCTCCACGATATCCCGCAAAAGTAGAATGCGTGGCGCATCCCAAAGGGGATTGAATAACGCCATCCTTTATCCTTTTATATATAAATATATATCTTCTTCTTCAGCGTTTCTCCCGCTTCGTCGCAGGGTCCGCTCTTCTGGTGTCATGACGCCACCTTTCCCGGTCATGCGCTTGATATAGTGGACGCCAGTTACTTTCATGTCCGTGTGTAACGTATCCGACCAACGCTGCTTCGGGCGTCCTCTAGGCCGCTTTCCTGACATTTCCAACTCAAGGCCTATCTTGCGGACGCTGTCTTCCTTTCCACGCAGAATGTGGCCGTACCATCGTAAGCGAACTTCGCGCATCTTGTCCGCTATCGGCGCGACACCGAACTTCTGCCGAATAGCATCATTTTTGATGCGGTCTTTGCGGGTGACTCCAGCCGTCCAGCGCAGCATCTTCGTCTCCATGACGCTGAGGCGCGTTTCAACTTCCTTAGTCGCAGGCCAACACTCAGCGCCGTATATTGCTACCGGCCGGACGACTGTTCTGCAGATCTTTGACTTCAGGTGCTCTGGTATCTTCCTATCGCAGAGCACGCCAGTCAGCGAACGCCACTTGGACCAAGCTGCACTCACGCTTGAGTTCACTTCAACCATCAGACCGCCGTCAGACGCTATTGCTGATCCCAGGTATTTAAACACCGAAGTGAGTGGGAGCTCAGTGCCGTCAATCTTAATGGAGCCGGACTCCTTTACGTCAGTCGTTAGGTACTCGGTCTTCTTGACGTTCAATTTGAGTCCGAACATCGCCAGACGGTCACACCAAGCTTGCACCTGCCGCTCGAGATCTTCCTTATCTTCGCAAGCGAGCATCACGCCATCAGCATAGAGCAATGTCCATGGGACGGGCTTCTGAAGATCTCGCGTAATGGCATCCATGACGACAACAAAGAGGAGTGGAGAAAGCGCAGAGCCTTGGTGCACCCCAACAGAGATGGGAAACTCCATTGAGGTTCCAGCTGCAGCTTGCACTCTACTCTTTGGGCAGGAGTAGAGCATCCACGCCCACTCTATAAGTTCCTCAGTTACGTCGTGTTGTCGCAAGACGTACCATATAACCTCACGCGGTACGCGGTCGAAGGCCTTCTCCAAGTCGAAAAAGGCTAAATGCACCGGCTTCTGTTTCTCGCGATGCTTCTCCACCAGGAGGCGGGCGGCGTATATAGCATCAATGGTTCCACAACCAGCTACGAAGCCGCACTGGTTTCCGAGAGCTTGACGATTTCACGAATTCGTCTATCGAGGATTCGCTCGAAGATCTTCATGCTGTGCGAAAGCAAGCGAATCGGCCGACAATTGGAGCAGTCTGCAGGACTGCCTTTCTTCTTCCAAATCGGAATCGTCGTACTGTTGTGCCAACACTCCGGTACTTTCTTCTCCTTTACTACCTGGTTGAAGAACTCAGCCAACCACTCAGCAGGATACCAGAGCTTCGACTTCCAAACATCGGCTGCCAGATCATCCGGTCCTGTTGCCTTGCATGGCTTCATCTTCTTCAGAGCCCCCTCTGCTTCCTCCACGGTGATCTTGTGAAGGGGACCGTGAACAGAACCCACAGAAGGGATGCCTGGGTGAGGAAATTCCATAGTGGAAATTTCCTCAAAGTAATCACGCCATCGCTTCAGCGCCTTTTTTTCTTCAGCGTCTGTCATAAGATGGCCGCTCTCATCATTGATGCCAAAGAAGTTTT
>OX377203.1:41964423-42059574 GCA_947396885.1 Heligmosomoides polygyrus polygyrus
CTCCCGCGTCGCGCAGGCAACGGGTCGTGCTGTGAGTGCCAAATCAATTTTTGCAAAACTTGAAATCATGCTGCGTACTTTTGCATGAATTCGTCTTCACTTCCCTAAGTTTATCATAAGCGTTCTCTCCGGATCGTCCAGCAACGTTACTGCTTGTGATGCCAAGTACTTCAGTGCAACGCTTATATATATATAGAAGGATAAGTGGCAGCTGGGTCTTCCAAAAGGGCAACGCGTTCGGCGCGTCTACTGAGTCGCCAGGCACGTTGCACAACTACAGTCCCCATCCACACACTTCCCCCAACACACTCCCAGCACCGCATCTCCAGGCACATTTGGCGACGTGTTCGGCACGTCTACTGAGTCGCCAGGCACGTTGCACAACTACAACCCCCCTCCCATCCCCACTCTTTCCCCCAACACACTCCTCCAGCACTCCAGTCTGTCTGTATGAAACTCTTACCATCGACTACAGTTTGGCTGTTATTTGCGCAGAACATCCCACCCAAACGTGTCGTTCAATCTTTTTGGCTAGTGCACTTTGTAGGCCATCATTCTGGATTATAGAAATTTTTCCCAACGATTAGAAAACAAGAAACTGATGGAACTTGTAGAGATTACAGTGATGAGTTTACAAGTTCTTATGCTGCAGGTCGAAAGGCAGGCGCGAAAAGCCATGAGAATGATGAGGATCGATGCTGTTGAATGATTTCGACAGCGAATTGATGAAGTCTTCATGATTTCGTCCGATATCCTTCAGCGAGCAAGTGCCAGCAGTTGCGGAAGTGCGGCTTCAGTAATCGGTTCCCGCTTACTGAACCTCTGAACTTTGTTCGTACCAATATAAAGAGAATCGCTAAAAAACCTCGGCGTCGTTGAAGACAAGATTTCCCATTTTCACTCGATCCATAGCACCGCTGGCGTCGAAGAACTCATCTCCAAATTCTGACCGTAATTTTGCGTATGCTCCAGAACCAGGTTCCACGACTGCAAGAAATCTCATGAGACCGAAGCAACACAATAATGTTGAAATGGTTTGCCACCGGGTACAGACTGATAGTGATCACCATTGTAAGAAGAATTACCGTACTGAGCGAACGCAGTCTCATATAGAATATATATATAGAATACATATAGAATCCACCCTCCTCATTCTGGGGAACAAGGCTTAGTTCTTGAAGGAGTTTTCCAATGCGCCAGTACCTCCGCCCGACTTATTAGCTTATGTATCGTCCGATTTCTTCTACCTATACCGCCTCAACAGTTGTACTCCTTCGGGAGGTTCATCCTGCGGATCATCCCATCTCCCTGGAATCATTCCCAACGGAAATGCTTGGTGGCTCTACCAGGGGTGTTGCACCACACGACGGTGGCACTGTCGTTGTTGGTGCTTTGCTGATTGCGTCAGGTATTATATTCCATATTCCATAGTTATAGATGGTGTCCCAAAAAAATTAATGCACTGTTTCAAAGGTGATAACTTTGCTCACAGTAAAGGTACAGAAGAAGTTATGAGCTCACATGAAAGTTTGGGAAAATAAAAATTTCCAACGTATGACCGTTATGGAATGCGCCCCGCACTCGTCTGTAACCTCGCATTCTACACTCGATTGATTGTGTTTCGCTCGAATACTTGTTACAGTTTCTTCACAAGATGACCGTGTCCCATGATTTGTGCTTCTTTTGAAGTTTAAAACTTGAAAACACACTAGAAATTGTGAGAAATGCAGGATACCCTAAAAACGAAGGTACGCTTTGAAAGGTTCTAACATTGCTGCTAGCGAAGCTTTTGAAGATGTTTGAGACTCACATGAGAATACATGGTATCAAAATTCCTGTGACGTGCAGGCAGTCAAGACTGCGCCATGCCCCCGCATGAAACTTCGCATTTTAACCTCGATTGATTGTGTATGGGCTGAATGCTTGTTACAATCTAGTTTTCACTTCGTCATGTTAACCTGTGCAGTGCTTTTACAGCGCAGCGAAGATAAGAATGAACTCGAGCGGCAGGTGCAAGCTTAGTGCGACCGCCTGGCGATATTTGGACTCAAATTGAACGTCAAGAAGACCGAGTACCTAACGACTGACGTAAAGGAGTCCCGCTCCATTAAGATTGACGGCACTGAGCTCCCACTCACTTCGGTGTTTATATACCTGGGATCAGCAATAGCGTCTGAAGGCAGTCTGATGGTTGAATTGAACTCACGCGTGAGTGCAGCTTAGGGTCCAAGTGGCGTTCGCTGACTGGCGTGTTCTGCGATAGGAAGATACCAGAGCACCTGAAGTCAAAGATCTACAGAGAAGTCGTCCGGCCGGTAGCGATGTACGGCGTTGAGTGTTGGCCTGCGACCAAGGAAGCTGAAACGCGCCTCGGCGTCATGGAGACGAAGATGCTGCGCTGGACGGCTGGAGTCACGCGCATGGACCGCATCCGAAATGATGCTATTCGGCAGAAGTTCGGTGTTGCGCCGATAGCGGACAAGATGCGCGAAGCTCGCTTACGATGGTACGGCCACGTTATGCGTGGAAAGGAAGACAGCGTCCGCAAGATAGGCCTTGAGTTGGAAGTGTCAGGAAAGCGGCCTAGAGGACGCCCGAAGCGGCGTTGATCCGATACGTTACACATGGGCATGAAAGTAACTGGCGTTCACCCTGATGAAGCACAGGATCGAGAAAGGTGGCGTTACGACACCAGAAGAGCGGACCCCGCTACCAAGCGGGAGAAACGCTGAAGAAGAAGAAGATGCAGAGGCGGAGCTACAAAGCTACAAATATCTCCGTTAGTTAGCCAATGGGGCCAACTACCTCGGGTCTTGAAAGGGGGCACCGCGATTAGAGTGGACTACTTGAGCGCTATGTCTATTGCCTACTTTCGGTACCCCTAAATTATACTTGTGGATGTTACTCATTCATACTTATCTTATCTTATCTATCACTCTTGTGTTCACCTAAGTATGCTAAGCCCTATCATTCATTCCTATTTGCTCTACATTATACTTATATATATATATATATATATATATATATATATATATATATTCATAGATGTAGGCTCCAGTTGGGCACTCACAACACAGAGTCCGTCTAGGAAGATGGTGCTCGCATTTAAACTGCAATCAATAAGCTCGCGTGCCACGTGTCCTTCACGTGATTGTGAAGTTCTAAACGTTTTCTCCTAGTCGAGAAAGGCTATATGCACCGGCTTCTGTTTCTCGCGATGCTTCTCCACCTGGAGTCGGGCGGCGTGTATAGCATCAATGGTCCCACAACCAGACACAAAACCGCATGATTGTCGGAGAGCTTGACGATTCCACGAATTCGTCTGTCGAGGATTCGCTCGAAGATCTTCATGCTTTGCGAAAGCAAGCGAATCGGACGGTAATTGAATCAGTCAGCAGGACTGCCGTTCTTCTTCCAAATCGGAATCGTCGTACTGTTGCCAACAACACTCCGGTACTTTCTTCTCCTTTACTACCTGGTTGAAGAACTCAGTCATCCACTCAGCAGGGAACCAGAGCTTCGACTTCCAAACATCGGCTGCCAGATCATCCGGTCCTGTTGCCTTGCATGGCTTCATCTTCTTCAGAGCCCCTTCTGTTTCCTCCACGGTGATCTTGTGAAGGGGACCGTGAACAGAACCCACAGAAGGGATGCCTGGGTGAGGAAATTCCATAGTGGAAATTTCCTCAAAGTAATCACACCATCGCTTCAGCGCCTTTTTGCGGTCTGTCAGGAGATGGCTGCTCTCGTCATTGATGCCAAAGTACTTTTCAATACCCTCGGTTTGGCGATGGCTGGTTTTAGCAAGTCGGAATAAATACCGCTTACCATCGCACGACTCGAGCTTTCGGAAGACATCACCATAATGAGTGGCTCTCGCAACAGCCACGGCTTTCTTTGCAGCCTTCTTCGCCTTCTGATACTTCTGCCAGTTGTCGGCTGTCTTTTCGCCGAGAAACACGTGATAAAGCGCCTTCTTCTCTCGCACTTTTGCTTTCACGTCGCCTGTCCACAGCCATGTCTGCCTGTCGACTTTGCGTCCTCCAAGATTCGTAGTGCCGAGTTCCAATCTTGCAGCTAGTCGTATCGCATCGGTTCGCTCGATCTGTTTCAGCCTCGGAGGGACGATCTTTATGGTACAGATCAGCGGTCGATGCTGTGGGGCGACCGTCTCATACGGCACGATCCTCGCGTCTGTGACAATGCTCCGGTCGCGATTCTTCACAAGGACGAAATCTATCTGAGACTTGGAGCTCCCACTATAGTATGAGATGAGGTGGGAGACGCGTTTTCGGAAAACGGTGTTCACAATGGTGAGATTACGCGATTCCGCAAACTCAAAGAAAAGGCTCACCATCGGCGTTACGCGATCTGTATCCAAAACCACCATGACAGCCGTACCCGTCAGCACCTAGGTGCCCATTAAGGTAACCAGCGAGCTCCGTCTCTGCATATGTCTATATAACCTGCTGTGATGTGATATTCGTGTTGTGCTCTGCAGGTAACCAACGTAATAAAACCATTATTACAAGCTTTGCCGCAGACGCATCCATTGGTGTCTACCAAATTGGTGCACCAGCCGTGGATTCAAACCCACTCAAAAGTTTCTGCGCTAGCTCTCCCCAGTGAGAGATAGAAACTAAAAAAGTACTCCATTAAGCGTTCCTCGGGGAACCAGGAAAACTTTAATAAAGCCTTCCTACCGTGTTCTCTCAGGAGAGCCTTGGGAGCATCCGAAACTTCTTTCCACCGCTGGGGAAAGAAGTTCTCAAAAGTTTTCTATTAAGCGTTCTTCAGGGGGCCAGGAAAACTTCAAAGACTTCCTACCGCGCTCTCTCAGGAGAGCCCTGGAAGCAACTGAAACTCCATCGCTAGGGAAAGAAGAATTCAAAAAAGCACTCCATTAAGCGTTCCACGGGGAACCAGGAGTTCTTCCAAACCCTTTCCTTACACGGAAGCAAAAAGTTTCTTTCCAATCTCATTGGAAAGAGATTAAATCAGCCGTGCTTTCTGGTTAAACCTCGACAGTGTGGCCAATAGAAATTGCTGAAAAAGCTTGCTCATTGTGTGAACTCTCATCTGAGAGAGCCAGAAGAGCTAAGAAAAGACCCGCGTGGCAGGGAAAGAGTTCTGATTCGAACCAAACGAAGTAAGTTCTAAGGTGACAATGGCAGAAATACAGGTCTACAAGACAATGATGACGAATGCTTGCGGACTGATCAAGAAACGCGAGCCAGAGGACAACCGTCTCGACCAAACGTTTGCATTTCCAGAAGAAAGGAAGGAATGCGAAGTGTACATTAGGAGGAAGACAGCACAGCTGAACCACCTGATGAGGACGGTAATGAGCAACAAGCAGTACCACGACAACTGCTTAGAGGAAGCCATCAAAATTATTAATGCACGTCCCGATTAGAAAAAACGTGAAAAGCTCATGACGGATTTAAATGTTCACTTGCAAGCAGAATCAAATGAGCTTGACATCACGTTCATGCGTTGACAGAATAAGGTGGACTTCATAAAGGATGAACTGTCTCAGCAAACTGTTTTAATTGCCATTGTTGTCAGGAAGGTAGCAACGGTAACCGTAGTGTTACTGCCAATAGTGGCAGCAATTGCACATCGACAAATGGAGCTGCACCTTCACAGGAACGCAACGAGGCGGTCAGGCGACCACTTCTCGAGGTTCCAAGTTTCTCAGGAGACCTTAGAGGGTTCAGCGCCTTCTTATCGGTATTCGAGATACTCATGCACAATGATCCCAGTCTAACTGACCAGTTCTGAAGAAAAATTGCTGTTCTTGAAGCAGGCTCTTAAAGGCGAAGCTGCAGCAACCATCACATACGTTCCTGTGATTGGGGAAAAATACTGCGCAGCCGTCAACATCCTCAAGATTCACAACGACAAGAATGGGAGAGATCAAGAAGCTTTTAAGCCCACGGAAGTTAACATCACTCTGAAGAACACTCGCACCAGCTTGAAGCTAAAGCGGGTGCCAAGTAGAAGCTGACCGCGTCATCGAGCACCGGAAACCTATTATCAGTAGACAAGAAATTCATCAAAGAGAAAACTTTCTATTGCTCAAAGAAGTCTTCATTCCAAGAAGGTTTCTCCCGATGTAATAGTTGGGCAAGACCTCATAAACATTCTTCACGAGGCTCCAACAATTAGACTGCCATCTGGTTTGATTCTGCCGCCTAGCATTTTTGGCTACACCATATAGGTGCCAGTGGTACGCGCAGTTTTACTAATAAGAAGCAAAGAACTCATTACAGTTCCTTTCTCGCAACAGAAGCAGGCAAAGCTCCGAAAGGCAACTGTATTGGCTCAAAACCGAAGATTCGTGGAATCAGTAGCGTCAAGCCATATGATAAACGGATTCGCAGTATCCATCCTGAACATGATGCCGCACTCATATCAAAGCAGCCAATTACAATGGGCACCGAACGCACGCTAGGTGCGACTAAACGACGAACGGCTGCGTGAATAAGAACATAGCCGAGTCAACGACGGAGTCAAACGCAACCAAAGACGCCAAAAATGCAGAGGTTCAACGGTCTTTTCAATCTTCTACTATGAGCCATGACACTAAATGGATAAAGGAATTTGAGAAGCTCACGATGATTCCGGTGATTGATAATCTGGAACGCCTACACGCTACTGGAAGCGCCGGGTTTCACCAGTTTCACCGAGCTTACCATGCAAGAATGGAAACGTCAACACGTGGTAACGAAAACTACCCTCAACCAGCGGGATAAATAAGGAACGAATGAGAAATTCGTCAAGGAAACGACGTCCGTGGTGAATCACCAAACTCTGTGGACTAATGTAGCAGCACTCAAGCTGAATGGAGAGGTTAATCGGCATATCTGGAGCTACTGGGCGACGGACAACGTTAAAAGAAGCACAGCACAAGTTAATGTGACCAATTAGTAACGAAATTCTAACAAGCATTCATTCAGCCCATGCACAATCAATCGAGTGTGAAATGCAAGGTTTTCGGGAGAGTCATGGCCCAATTTTAACTATTTGCACGCTACAGAAATCTCATTACCAGCAATGTTAGAACCTTTCAAATAGTACCTGCATTTTTTAGGAAATCCTGCATTTTTCGCAAGCCGTAGTGTGTTTTTAAGTTTTACACCTTAAAAGAACAAATCAATCGATACGGCCACTTTGTGGAGAAATTATAAAAAGTAGTCAAGCGAAACACAATCGAAATGCAAAACTTCAGTCGAGTGCATGGCGCATTCCATACCACTCATAGCTCAGAAAGTTTAAACTTTCTTAAGCGTAACCTCTTCAGTACCTTTACTGTGAGCAAAGTTATCACCTTTCAAACAGTGCATACATTTTTGGGACACCATATGTAACTAATGGGATATGGAATATAATACTACTTACTTTGATACAATGGTGGTCCTTTTGTCGGTTGGAGATCTTCTCAACGGGGACCACAACTCTTCCAGGCCGCTCGTTCTCTTCCTGCTTGCATCCAGTGAGGCAGACTCCGCTCTCTGAAAGGTCTTGAGAATGAGTCTGCCCACCGCGTTGGCGCTCGTCCCTGTGGTCCCCTATGGTCTCTCGGGAGCCATTCTGTGACACGGAGACTCCATCTATCGTCCTTTTGTCGAAGCAGGTGTCCGCCCAGCGATATTTGGACTTCTTCATGCACTGCAGCGGGTCTGCTAATTGCAACTTCTCCCGCAGCTCCGAGCTTCGTAGGCCTCCTTGCCATTGATGACGAAGGCTTGTCCTCAGAAGACATCTCTCCAGTGCACGATGCGTTTGTTTGCATTGCCGATTGTCTTGCTGTCGGGCCAGGTTTCCGTCGCGTAACACATCGCAGGCAGTACGGAGGCGTTGAATATCGAGGCCCTGAGGCCGGCATCCTTGACCTGATCGGTGACTTCGCGAATCGAACTGAAGGCTGCCCATGCTGCGCGTCCCCTGCGGGCGATTTCAGGAGCGAGGTCGTTATCCATGTTCAGCTCTCTTCCCAGATAGACGTAGGAGTCGACTTGCAGAGCGACTCCATTTAACCTTACGAGTCCCGTGTCACACCACTGGTTGACCATAAATTGTGTTTTGGACATATTCATGTCCAATCCAATCTTCATACCTGCCACATTGAGCTCGTTCAGCATTTCCTCGACTTCTGCCGTGCTGGTAGAGATGAGAACAATATCGTCGGCGAAGCGAAGGTTGTTGATCCGTTTACCGTCGACAAGGCAGCCTTTGTCGTTCCAGTTCAAGTCCTTCATGGCATCCTGGAGTGCCGGTGTGAATGGGATTTAATATAATACCTGACGTAACCAGGGCTCCATTTGTGTACCTAAGCAGGTGTTTTCATCGCGCCGTCACTCCTGGGACCAGATTCATCAACCGCTTACAGCCCTCTAACAGTGAAAATACCGCCAAACTCCCTGAAATGACATTCTTCAGCATCAGGTTTGGCGGTATCTGCACCGTTAGAGGGCGGTAAGCGGTTGATGAATCTGGCCACTGGACTTCGCTAAATAGCTTCTAGAACTGCGCACTTCAAGTGATCAAATAACAACGTCCTTTGCCAACCAAAAAGATCAACCACGCACCTAATTATGCAACCAGCCGTTCTATTACTCAACTTTAGCGAGTTAGCCATTGTTGCGAGCTAAAGGATCTTCCAGAATTAGCGCTATAAGAGGAATCATTGTCCATAGCCACTCAAAGCAGTTCTGGGAAATGCATCACACCTTTCCTGGCGATGAGGTCCGCATCCACAACGTGCAGTCCGTGACTGCGAAAGATTTCCGAAACAGTGCTCTTTCCCGTGGCAATTCCTCCAGTTAGGCCCACGATCACCATGTCTGAAGCGCTGAGTGGGGAAAACAGGGCAAATGAGAGGCTGAGCAGGTATGCAGCAAACGACGTTTCCGTGTGAGAGACACTCTCAAGTAAGTGTTATATTCATTTTCTCCGCAACAACGTTCAAGAAATTCACTTTGTGATGAGGAAGACATTCGAGGAAATCCGGATACAATAGCATTCCTCATATGTTTCATTTAATTTCACCTCCGTTAACTATACATATAAATACAGATAGGAGGCGCACGTAACGGTGAACCAAACATACATACGCTACATGGTTCACCCGCAAGGAAACAAGAAGACGGAAAATAGGAAGTTCTGTTGTTTGGTAGGTGGACGGCTGGTTGTGATAGAGTTCGACGAGCAGTAGATATACGGATATCCCTATGATCAAACGGTAATTAACAACAATGGGGCGTGAAGGCCGTTTGAAATGCCATAAAAAGAGGAAGGAGTCAAGAGTATCAGGGAAGAAAACCGCGAACCGACGACGGCCCGCTAGGCTTAAGGTATGGACACCGAAGTGTAGACAATGTTGTAGAACAGACGGTAAAAACTCGAAATGAGGTAAATACGAGATGCTTCTTCATAGCAAGGCGAAAGCGAGTTCCGCAGAGATTCGAGTGAAGCATCCACGCGAACAGTGTGTATGGGTGGGAGTGTTTGGACGACACATGAAACAGACGAATCGCTGACCGACTGACTGATGGCGCGATTGTCAGGCAACTGCACCGAAAGCTCACTTCCCCATGCCACCGGCGCCCTGCACAGAGCTCGACCCACTTATCGGAGGCATCATGAAACGGGCGAGAAGATTCGCCGTCGAGTTGCCCGCCAGGTACTGCTGTTGGTTGTGTTGCGCTTGCGACAGCAGAAACGACGTGATGAGTGGGTCCTGAAAGAACGGACATCAGCGGACTCTGTCACCAAAAAGCCGGTAAACGAGAACAGCCCAAAAGCACTGCCGCAAGAGACCCATAGAACGGACTGCAGGAAATATGACCGGGAGTCAGCGGCACTCACACAGCATGGAATGTGAGCAGAATGACTACATGCCTCGTGCACTCTACATAGATCCCCCATCGACTGCCAGAGTTCCACGTTCGGAATAATAACAATTGTGCTAACAACAAAGTGCTGAGCCAAAATAACAAAAGGAACCAACGAATCAGTCATCTGCTCTACCGCACAAGCCCAAGATGATTCGTACTGAAGGTTTTGCTTCTTTTTTCTTTTTTATGGTTACCCTGTCGGGCGGAGTCCCCGATCGGCCAACCGTTGTTAAGCTGATTTTAAACATGACTGATTTTTTGTTCCACTGTTTCAAAGTTACGTTACTGTGTTCATTGGTTGCGATGGTGAGCTCGCTCATGTGGATCGCTTTTACATGTGCTGTATAACATGTCGGCATAAATAAATAAATAAAGCTTACGCAACCTCTGCTGCATTTTACCTACCCCTTGTGCTCAACAGTTTCGAAGCTCACTGCCTCTAGTGCTCAAAGCTCCTCTAAATTCTCGCCGAATCAAAAGAACAATGACAATTATACAACAGTTGACCAGTCGGAGAATGCCTGCCCACGAAAAGCACTGCCCTTAGCTTAAAATTTGCCTGTGTTATGGATTACGCTCCACTCAAGCTTGTCACTCCTCCACGGATCGAAGATCGGCTATGGAAAACTCCTAATTCTCTCAGGCATCCTATAAATATCTGTTGGGAGAGAGCCTGTTTAGAAGAGATCGAAACAAAAACAATAGATGGGTGGCGTGGAATCTCGAGCTCCCAGTTGAGCTTTTCCACCACTTCACTTGCCTGCTACTACATATTCACCCAACTCCTGCACCCAGTCCGCCTTCCACACCAGCGGTGCACATTTATCGGTTAACGATTCAACGAATTTAACGAATTTTTTCGATTTTTCGCTAAAATCTGGCAAAGGATATTTTTGGAAATTTAACGGACTTTTTCCCAGTAACTTCATCACATTTACCCTCACTATCCTCTAATGTAGTAAGTTCATCCTCCCGACTAGGACTGTTCCTGAAAAAAACTATAGAAATCAGCAAAAATATTTTAATGTTCTTCTGAATTTGTTTTGCATTTTTGGAAATCATGTGTTTTGGGGCGCACGTACCGCATTCGAAGGATATACCAGCTGTCGCGTGCACCCGATATCAGGTTCCTAGTTCGGATTTTCCGCCCAGGCCAACCAAGCCTCCGATCCATCCGGGGTCGACGAATTGGTACCAGACTTGTCTGGGAAGGATAAAGCGCTGACTTGTTCATCGGCTGCCCACCGCAAATCATTGAGTGGCCAAAAAAGCATTCAAGTCGCGTCCATATCGCGTAGAAGTACAATGCCTGAATGCGTGGCGCATCCTAAAAGGGATTAAGTAATGCCATCCTTTATCCTAATCCTTTAATGCACTATGAGGCTAGAAATTTCTTCGCCGAGCCCCAAGCCCGTCAACGAATCCACAAAGATACTGATCTAACCTCCCCTTAAGATATGCCGATCCTCACCTGGCGCTCCTTATTCCAAAGTAGTTTTGCCTGCCACCCGGAACAGTCGAGACGGAGAGACACCTTTTCGGCAGTGTGGGATCGTGTGAAACGATGTTGTGTCACGGCCCCGACGCGAAAAAAATGGAATTGCCTCACGCACCGTGCACTCGAAAATCAAAATCATGCGTTCGACAACGTGTTAACACCCCACTGATAGGCTTTTAATTATATTTTTTTGTTAATTCTTTCTGTTCTTAATGGTCTGCTGTCCGCACCGAGATTGTATATGCTCGTAGAACAGACAGACAGTTTCGCAACGAACAAGGAAAAGAGAGAACTACGGGTTCTGCCTGACCGCGCATTTTAAGACGCATTGTAGGTGATCCTCTTGAATGATAATTCCGAACCTGTTCTACATCCACACCCTGAAGATAATTTGTTCGGGAAGCTTGTTTATTTTGCTGTCTACAATTTGTTGATGTTGAATTGTTTATTCTACATTACAGTGCTACACTCCATTCGTTAAGCTTTAGCTGTTGACCTCTTGAAGTTGAAATGTATAAGGTTCCCCTTGAATTTTAACTTGAAATAATGGTTTGCAGCCAATTATATTTTTAACGAAATTTAACGACTTACCGGAAATTTAGCGAAAAGTTTCCTTTTAAAAAATTCTTTTAAAAAATTTACAGCGTATAATTTTGTCTGCACCCCTGTTCCACACCACAAATACTCAGCCCTATAAAAAGCATATCCGCATTAAACGCTAACCCCCTACAAAGTGCAAATAACTCTGTCTCGAAGGGTCTACAGCAGGGGTGTGCGTTTAATGATTAACGATTTACCGGATTTACCGGCATTTTTCGCTAAAACTTTTTGACGAAATTTAACGACGAAAAAATCCGTTAAATTGTAGTAACGACTTTTTGCGACCTTTTTTAAATTTTGCTTCCTCTCCATGCAAATATATTTTGGACGATTTTTCTTGTATGAGCTTTCGCAGTATACCAAGGAACAGATGTTGTTCTCGAGTTTCGATGCATTTTCCTTTTGTTGGCATTTTCTTTGCTCCTTAACCAATTTGTTTGCGTGCGAACCAACTTTTCTCCGCCGCAGTCGTCCCGTGCTTCCCGACTTCCGGTCCGTTTCTTGCGTTTGATTGCTACATATTAGTTGTTCATAATTACCAACCATTCAGTTTTTCACAGTTTTTGTGATATTTGTTTCGTAAGTGGGGTTGGAAAAGCATAGAGAACGCAATGAAAACGCTACGAAACACAAGCTATGCAAGTAGGGCTAGGTATTTCTGATAAAACTCTACAAACGCTGACTCTATAAGTTGTCCCACCCCTCACTCGATTGAAAGGTTCGATTCTATATGCATTGTTCACTGCGCACTCCAAAGGCAAGCAGGACTGTCTTAGAACAATTCCTGAGTAGGACTGCCAAGAATTTCCGTTGAAACTCCCCAAACGTTCACTCTACAAGCTGTCGCTCTCTCTACAGGTTGTCGCACCCGCTCAAAAGCGTTCTTTTCGGCAATTGACCAAAACCTATGCGCGGTACTGTATATGTACGTTAGTGTAAAAACTGGTACTTTATAAGCTGTCTATCGCATAAACAGTTTTCAAAGGTTTACGAAAGAGGCATAACTTGAAGAGTGCAGATCTGGCTCTAGCAAGAAATTTCCTTTGTGTATGTGGATTTTTTCGCCTAGTATGCGAATTTACTTTAATAGCGTTCATCAGTCCAAAATATGCTCCACAAAACTAGAAGGAAATTGAGAAACGCAAAGCATATTCGAAATTCAAGCAAATGTGCTGCATAATAGTGTTGTATGGTACCAGGTTCTTCAAGAAGAAAATCTGAGTGATCAATTGCTGAAAAATCGTAAAAGACTGACAGACGAGTCCTATTTGGAGGAATTGGGAAGGATGACAACAAGGTGGACCACTGTTTATGCAGGACGAACAATGCACTTATAAATACTCGCGCCCCTTATGCATTTGCTTGATATACAAAGGAAAAAGAGCTTAACAATTGAAATCTACGTTGCTGGGGTGGTAAAAGCAAAAACACTCAGAGCAGAAAAATTCAATTCGACAGAAATTGGACAACGGTTTGTGGCTGTTTGTTTGATTCACTGCTGTTGTAGAAGAAAACGAAAACGAATAGAACTTTTTGGGACAAATATAACCATTCTGTGAAACATGCAGATTTATGGACTTCGCAAATATCTTCTAATGGCGGGCTGTACCAAGAGAATCGCTGCGGTCGTTGCCTGACTGAATTCTTCATTAAACATTCTGCAGTTTTGTAAAACAATTATGGCAGTATAGAGGAATGTTGTGCCGCAAAAGTCTACTTAGTGGGCCCAGGTTTTGTAAAAACAATCGTCAAGAAGAAAAGCTTAAAAACGTTGACCCATGATACGATGCACCTTGGATCTTCCCAAAGCTAGACGACTTCCTACCAGCTAAAGGAACTAGACATAGTAAGAAATTTCCTATTTTAGAAGTCTTGTTACTGTTTGGTTTCAAAATCTTCATGATTTCTCCCTTAGCAATTTTTTGATGATAGATGGACTTTTATTATTTGCTGCGAAGATGGAGACATAGTTAGATAATCATCAAGCAGATGGAGTCGAAAAAATTCAATAAATAAAAAAGGTCTGGCTTTTCACATGCTAAAATGCAGTCAAACTGAATGCAGCTACGAGACATTTTATTTAACGAATTTACCGTTTTAACGCAAAAAATTTTCGTTAAAAAGTGGTCGTTGAAAATTTCGCGAAAAAAATTTAACGCACACCCCTGGTTTACAGGTCCTCCACCTCGAATTGGAAGGGCTGTACACAACAATACCACAACTGATAGTAGCCAAGCCAAGACCGAGCACTCAGCGCATCCAATAGCAACATTTGAAAATATTGGATGTTAATAGCGGGTGCTCGCCAGCATGGCATGGTGTTATTGTAACCTCCCAAGGGCAAATTGCGTAAAAACCACTGAACTACCTGTAACTCTGTTATGGCGCCTACAACAATCTCCAGCGTTTTGGCTAGTTTTCGTGCAGGTTCTGAGCACAAAGAAACAGCTTTCGCTCTGCTTCAACTATGCGATTTTCACGTCAAGGTTTGAGAAGCATCAAATTTGATTTAAAAGATGTCCTTGATTGGACACCTCTGAAATCAAATTTGATGTTTCTCAAACCGAAGTGGACATTTTTACAATTAAAATGAACACTTCAAATCACACTGCACGCTTCTTCTAAGCAAATTTGATGCTTTTGAAGACAAGTCAAGCTGAACACTCCCCAAAACAAAACGAGCTTGTTCCGCATAAAAATAAAGAATAGCGACAGACACACACGATATCTCTTGAACAAATAGGAGCTGGAAACTGTCAAATAAAGTTACTGACTTAGAGTACATCTACGATGTTAACTTGACTTCTCTGAATACCGCAATCATATCAGGAATAAGGCTACGCTTCAACTTCTTAATCTGTTCAGATTCTCCATTCCAGAAATCCTAAGGTTATCCTCGAAGCCTACAAACCTACATAAGACCTATTTTAGAATGCGGTACCACTATTTTAAACCCCACGAAGAAATCGGTCATTAGTGCTTTAGGAGTCCAAAATAGCTTCACTAGGAAGCCCACGATAAGAGTTACTGGTATGGACTACCGTAATCTCCCTCATAGTGCAGAGAGGAACAAAATGTTCTCCCTAGACACCTTAGCGGACAGAAGGAGGTACGACCTGTTGATGGTTCATAGAATCGTTAATTAAAGGCTCGGATAAGATCTCCAGGTAATGCTTTCTGTCCTGCAGAACTCAAACACTAGAGGTGCCACGCGAAAGTTACTACTACCTGAAGTCAAGACTGCAGTGCGTGCAAACTTCGTTATTCACAGAGCGGGTTCCGAATACCAAAGGTTCAACAAAACGGCCGAATCTTTCGATCCCATTACAGCTGACCAGTCTCTGTGAGTCCAGTTTACCCACTTCGCTTCGTTCTTTATTCCTTTCTTTTTGCTTCTAGCTATCGTTCATGTCGTCTGTTCTTGCGCTGTTTTGTGTTCTTGTTTTATTCTCACATGTACTGTTTGGTGCATGTAATAAACAAATACAAATATAAAAGACTCGTCGAAACGTTTAGAATAAATTTTTGTTCAACGAAAACTTAGTGTTTCTTTGTAATCGTTTATTCACCTGCCCCAATAAGTGAGCACGCTACATAAACTTCTATAAAATCTTATTTTGGAAAGAAAAACAGTGAATTAAGGCTTGATTTAAAGTGCCGGAAAGCAGCAATTATTTAGTGTCTTAAGAGATGAAATAGTGCCAGCATTCGAGTAGATCGTCGCGGTTTCTACTTGATGATAGCAAAAATTGTGTTTACGTGGAGAAACACAGCGGTAAAAGGTACAATAAGAACAGTTGTAAAAAACGCACATATAGTCCCATCGCTCTTCCAAGTAAGCAGTGTTCACATTATCAATCAAATAAAAATTGCGACGATCTATTCGAGTACATGATCCGACTCTCGTCTTTCAATGTACGTAACGTATACAAATACTACACACTGTACGATGCTGTGCTTTAAAATAAACTCTAATTCATTATCTTTCCTTAAAAATAAAAAATGCGTAGAATTCCAAAAAGTGTGATGACTTGTTGGGACAGTTGAACAAACAATGTCAAAGAAAGTCATACTGACCTCAATGAACAAAAAACTTCTAAGCATTTCGAAGTCTTTAGTTTAACCTGGAAGAACCTCGCTTCGATTTGGAAAGTGATCAGTTTGATTTTGAAAGCATCATGCTTGCTTAGAGTTCAATTTGATTCGAAGTGCACAGTTTGACATGAAAATAGTATATATGAGCAACATAAAATGGCACAGCACTATACGTTGGATCCGATCGAAACTCTTCGGATAATTGGACGATTCGTATAACGCTACTCTAGCCGACATTTGGATGACTCCGATACGGTCAATGTCGCTTGCCTCGGAATTTCTGGATGTTTCGGATCGGAACATCCGAATCGCATATCCGAAAATGATTCCAATTCATACAAACACTGCACACAATAACGCGCACTTGCTTGAAAATTTCAGGGTTTGCGCCGATGGTGGACCGAACATCTCGAACAGTGATCACAACGCAACTACTCACCATTGCATTTCCTGTGCCAAGCATCTGATTTGCACCTCTGCTCAGGAATCCACCATTTATCAACGGATTCAACGCAGCGAGCCGTTCCGGACTGATGTTGGCCGCCAGTTCCGCTGACACCACCGGTGCAGAGGAGGATGCCGGCATCAGTTGCGACTGAGACGTGGAGGGTGTGGTCAGGGTAGCTGTCGTTGACGTTGCCATCGAAGGAACGGAAGAAACACTGCTCGTCGTCCTGAAATCTCGCACCATCAGTTTAAACACGAAACTCTAGCGAAATCGCCGTTTTTTCAAGAAAAGCCACATCAAATGTTTGCGCACAGATCTTTCAGAAACGCAGGAGTTGTGAGAATAACCATTTAAACATGTAACGGGTTTTAACCGTTGCTACAGAAACCCTGGGAGACCTTTAAAATCCTCAACTATCTTCACTATACAAAAAAACGTATTCATGAAACAGAACGGTAGATAAATACCTTTGACAAACCATGAAAAGCTCATGCAAAAACAACTCAGCAACGGCTATCTTTACTATTTCCTTTGCATTTCTTATCATCCAGGAATATAATCTTGCTGAAGGAAACAAAATAAGACGCTACAGTTGAGTCTTTTCTACAAAACGGATACTACCCTGTCAGCTATAAAGCGCTCTTAATCTCCCTATAACAACCAAAGGTTTCAGCAAACGTCCTCCGAGCGTGATTTTAGCTTCAATTTCAACCTTCAGTAAAACAGAAGACTGTCTCTCCTTTAAATAGTACTAGAAATATTAACCCAAGATCTAGACTGCGAAAATGAAGAAAATATCTTTTCTTCGCGCATTCAGGCAAGGAACCTATTCTAGCGTACATAGCAAATGAAATGAAAGTTCCGACATCGCTTAGGAGAAGAGCAATTCAACCTCCGGGTTACCTACAGCCGGAACTGTATAGGAAAGATTAAGATTTATTTACAGAGTCCTCCGCGAGTCATTTAGTAGGCTAAACACGCATTCGAATTGCTTCCAATACATCCCGCAGAAGCAGAATGCGTGGCGTATCCGGTAATGACAATGATTAACGCCGACCTTTACCCTTTACTCTAATCCTTCTCTCTTTCTCTCGACAGATTTCTCTGAGCAGTCAGGCATGTTTAAACACCAAGCATCACATTTAGGCGAAAATTTCAATAAACAGTGCTTTTATTGTTTCAATGTAATTTCAATGAACAGTGCCGAAGTGGGCTAATTGGCTTAAGCACTTTCTGCATATTTCCTCTTCCAACATTCTGCTAGATTTGATGCAATATGGGTTAGCCGGCAGAGAGAAAGGAAAGAAGGGGTTAGCCGCTTCTAGACCTAAATATTTTCAACATACGACTTCACTATTATGCCCGACCCATCGCCGGCACGACGCCCCAGTACATCAAAGGTCTTGGGGTAAGACGGAATGCGGATCACATTTTCTAGACCAAACTGCGCCTTAGATGTTTTATAAGACCAGTTACTGTTCCTTTCTGCGGTCCGATGTTGTTGTTGTATGCACAACAGAAATCAAAGTTAGTAAAAATATCGTGAATCGGGCACATAAATTGGGGGCGTAGTCCTCATACACCAAACGCGCCTTCGTTCTATCTCAAGATTAGAAGTGACATAGACTGCTGAAGACGCTTAATTTACTCCACTGAGCATACAACAATACAGTTTTCTGCTACAACAACATAGACAGACACGTAGGCAGCGTTTAAGGGATCTAACAATAAAAAGCCAAAGTCTAACCTGTTTTGAACGTGCGGTACGAATCCAGTGCCACCGGGATGAGACGCGCCAAACGAGGAGGTAGAGGGCACGACAGAGCTCTGACTGGGAGGTCGTCCAGTCGGGCGCGGAGTGCCGCTGGCCAGCGATCGCAGCTGAGTCAACGAGTCCTCGACACCGACCGAAGGCATCGACGTGCTCACCGCGGCGGCCACCACAGGTGAATGGTGTGGGCTGACCATGCTGGACGCCACAGGAGGCTGCGAGTGGAGGTTCATCGACGAGGTCTGCTGTGATTGCTGCTGGTGCTGTTGTTGCAGCTGCAGCTGTTGTTGTTGTTGTTGTTGTTGCTGCTGCTGTTGCTGTTGTTGCTGCTGTTGTTGCTGTTGTTGTTGCTGTTGCTGCTGCAGTTGTTGTTGTTGTTGCTGATGCTGCTGTTGGTGTTGTTGTTGTTGCTGCTGCAGCTGCGAATGTCCGCCTAGAGGCACAGAGAGTCTCGAAGTTAGGGCAATCAGATGCTCGCGTCGCCGATTCAGCTGCACCAACTGCTCCTCCAACCGAATGTTCTCCGACTTCAACTGATGCAAGCACGTCAACAGCTGAGCCACATCGAACTGTGCTTGCGACAGCAGGAATTGTGACCCTTGCTCCCACTGCCGCTCCAGCAACTGTTCCATCGACGATGGCAGGGTTGAGTTCGACGGGCCTCCACTTCCTTGCGGTCGAGGAGCTAAGGGGCTGGTACCAATAACACTGGGACCGGAGGGTTGCGCTAAATGAATACGTTTAAAAATCGATTGCTGACGAAGCAATTACCCTATTAATGCAGCAACCAGCTAACCTGTGACAATCGGCTGCTGTGAGACAACTGGCACGTCGTGCGACGTAGATGGCGTTGCATTGGTGGTAACTGTTCGACGTTCTGCGGGCATGGTTCGATCAGCCACCCTTTCTCGATGGAAATCAGAGACCGTCTCGGAGACAATCGGACCGACCAAATCTCGCAGCGCCTTCTCGCTTTTCGTCCGATGATTTGCTCGAGGACGTTTCGCCTTCTCAGGGTATTCTGCTTTGGTCTCGCGACCCCTCTTCACTAAAAAAAAATTGAAATAAGCCAGAAAAGTTACGGCAGGGAACTTAAAAACGGATACTAGAAGAGTGATAGGAAAACATAGGAGCGTACAGCTTTACGGCTTCTCCAGAAATCTATCAATACCAACCTGCAGCTACCTTGGCCGTGGCAGGGGTGAGGGCACCGGAAGAAATAATGGCTGAATCCACGGCCACTTTCTCGTCAGGATGGCCATTGGCATCCGCCACATAGCCCGTCGCCACCCCTAACCGGTTGTGGTTCGTCAGTTCCGCGGCCTGAAAATACAGCGATAAGATCTGATATCAACAGAATGGATCGAGCACAAAGACAGCAAAACAGTTCTAGCTTGAAACAAATTAACAACCTTGTTCGCAAGGGCCTAACTATACGAAAGTTTGTCTGAAATTGAATCTGCCCAAATTTAAGGGAAAGGGAGCTGTGCGCCATGAATTTTACAGCACTTCATTCGCTTTACGTTGCGGCGTTTCGCCTTCTTTGGAGCATGGACCTGAGCATCGCACTGTTGCAGTATTCTAGAGGACGCAATCAAATGTCCTCATCTACAGTGAAATGTTAGAAAGGAAAGGTTTAGACCTCGAGGATAAGCACATAATTTTTAGAAACGCGGAAAATAATTCTAAACGGTTTCTACGCTTTCGACTACATAGCTACAACATTTTTCTTACAGTTTTTTTTACAGAATTCGAGACCTACATTGAAAGAAAAGCAAGAAATGCTCAACAGTGGTAAAAAGTACCTGAACCACGGCGGCATTGACCAGAGCATTGAAGTTGGTTGAAGGCGGACCATTTAGTGCATGCTCTTGCTTGACAACTAAAACTGCTCCACCCCCACTAGACAAAGGCGGAGTCGCATCCAGGGCGACTGATGACCTGCTCGAAGTCGTTAACGGAGGGGAGAAGTTATTGATCAGATGCGAATCTTCGGTGGACTGCGCAAGGCCGAGCACTGTACCCACTTGCTCTGGTCTGAAAAACGACAACTAGATGCTAGCGCGACAACGTTCCTAACGCAGATTTGAAGAAATAGGTGAAAAAGGTTACGAATACGTATTAAACTGTTTCAATGATGACCTTGGGATGGGATCGACTAGCATATGACCGCTATTGTTACTGTTCGGCGGCGTCGGCTCGTACGGCACAGAACTTTGCGACGAGGACGATGGATGTGCCCGTATCCGACACGGCGGCACGACTTTTATCGCAGGGTCGGCTGTCTGCAACACAAAATTGGAGATGTTGACCTAGTGGCAGCTCCGACAAAATGTTTGGTTCCGACGAAAACAAAGGGGAACAGATTCTGCATAAGACGATACATGAGGAAATGCTCAACTTCTGCACAGTACCGTCCAGCAACACTAGCCCATTGAGGAAGTCGGAGAACAAACAACAAACTTGTGTTAGATCACAGTCGTTAACGAAATGAGCGGAGCAAACGCGGAAAAGATGATATCCTTGCCAACAAACAGGACAAGGAATAAGTAACTGCACAAGAGGAACACGAACAACAAAACGGGATAGCGTTCCAACTGCAGTCCAAATCAATCAAAAACCGTACATCTAGCCAAAGCCTGCACATCTCTCCCGCATAATGATTTATTTTTCACCGTCACTAAGAAACAGCTTCTTTTTATTATTTCCTCTCGAAGAGCATAGGCTTCAACTACCTAGGCCCTTCAAAAGGAGCGAAGTGCTTTCCACTACACAGAAGTGACTTCTGAGCCAAAGCTAAAGAGCTTACAAAATTTCGTGTCCCTTGGTCATCCCATCACCTTCTTCGATAAACATACAATGACAAAGACAGAGCGATCCATTTATACCTAACCATACCGACCAACTAGTTAGAAATCGGTACTAAGCATTAATGAGTAGATAAGGGGTATCGCATAATAACAAGAAAGGTTTAGAACTTGAGAGCCTTACCAGCGGGAAATACAACAGCAGTGCTACAACCTAATACACATTTTATGGTTCCTTATAAAACATGTGCACGTAGCAGACAATGCAGTCTCTGTTGTTTAACAAACAGTGTGCGTATTCACGTACCATCATGAACCGCAGGTAGCGCTGTAGCCGCAGGCTCCCAACTGTTGTATGCAGCCCACACCAATTCAAGATTTGGATCTTTTTTTTTGCATTTCCAGGTTTCTTTCATGGAAGAATAAAGACAATATTCACCATATACATACATGTATGCTCACTTTAACCGAACATTTTAATTTGAAAGTGGTCACTTCTCAGGTTGTCTTCAGTAAGTAGCAAACAAACATACAAATACGAGAAGCACGAAACCGGACTGCAGTCACGACATATGTGGGCACGACATGGAGAGTCTCATTCCTCTGCTCCCCCCCCCCCTAATAAAGTGGAGATTTTGCAAAAACAATGTCGGACGCCTTAAAGCTTGAATATATTGCAAGACCAAATAAAACTACCCTTTTAAGAACTTGAAAATTGCAAACACCAATGTTTGGGAAATACAAAATTCTTATCATTCAACCTCAAGAAATATTTTTAGGCATATCTTCAGCTGCTGGAGATCAACGAATTTCTGTTTGTTGTAAGAAGATATTGCACTGCGCACTCGTTCTATATTTTACACTGCCTAATGAAATAATAGCGTCATTCCTGCTTAGAGCGCAATGAGCGTGAATCGAGAAAAAAAGCACTATATAAGGCGCACCACCGTCCTTTACTGCACAGCTCCAGGAAAACAGTATCTACACTATCACTAACTGACAATTTAATACATAGAACGAGTGCGACGTAATCCCCTCACATGAATAATGCTTTGACAGGAGCACTTGAGAATACATCCTAAGCATTTTCTTTGCCAAAATAACATAAACTATTGTGGCATATGCCAGCCGAGAGGCGCGTGTTTGCACATTCGGAGGAAGCGCCGGTTGTCGCTTGCACTCGACTCCAGGTTCCTGGTTCGGGAATCGTTTCGCGTCAACCAAGCCTTACATCTCTCCAGGTTTGGTGAGTGGGTACCAGACCTGTCCGGGAAATATAAAGCATTGACTTCTTCATCGGCTGGTCTCTGCAAATCATCGTGGGCCAAATGTGCATTCAAATCGCCTCCACAACGTCCAGTGGAAGAATAATGTGTGGCGCATCCTAGAAGGGAATGGATAACACCGCCCTCCATCCTTTAGGCCTGAGTTATACTCCCGCGGGAGCATCCGCGGAAGGGCGGGAATCGCGCCGAGACTCCTCACCTGGCCAATCGCCACGCCTCGCCACGCCCGCCTCCGCCGTGCACCATTGGTCCGCGGACGTTCCGCGGATGCTCCCGCGGGAGTATAACAGAGGCCTTACTTCAGATCAATTTTTACGTAATAAAGGTAAGAAGGCGTGAAAAAGAAAAGACCGCTGCGGCTAAGGTGGTGTATTATCAGTTCGCTCGATCAGACCTTCAATCACTTCGGTAAATAATTAAAGTATAGTTGATACATTCGTCTTGAAATAGGAAGTTGAACCGGAAGGAAAAGGTTGGCATTTGACATTTCGAAGAAGTATGAAGTGTAGGTAGTGTAGTGTAAGTACGTAGAAAAACGCTTGAGGCATGACGAGTGAACTGAAAGATTACGGTGATCTAGATATAATATTAGAGCATGACATATTTCTATCCAAACACCTCAGCCAAACCTGGCCAAAACAGCGGTCGCCGGTTTAGCCTAGATTAACGCCTAGATTCTTGCTTGCTGAATCTATGGCACAGTTTTGCGTCAATTACAATTCTAGAAAGACGAATGCCGATGACGTACTGGGAAGTGCCGATCCCCGATCGTTATTCTCAGGGAACGCTCCAAATATGCTTGAGATGGACAGAGCTTATAGCTCTCTGTTATAACCTGACATTTTACATCCAGGTCTTCGATGAGCTGTCAATATCACGGACAATAATTTTCTGTTTTCGCAGTTAGCACCTCAAGTTGGAAGAGATGCCGACTTACCAATCCTCACCACAGTCTGCTATCAGCCGTCTAATTATTCATGATTCTCGCTCGAAACACGTGGAAAGCAGCTGTGCGAGGCACCCAATGAGCACGCATCATTTTGAAGGAGAAATCTACTCGGTTTCGAAAACATCAGAGCCGATAGAATCTTGTCCTGGATTTGTACTTTGGACAAGCCAAGTTTTAACTGTTTCCCTTATTCTCTATCTGCTAATTCAATATACTGCACTTTTTTCTTCAAAGAATGGAAAGATCGACTTGAAGCACCAATGCTGGGCCTACAGAACATCACACAGCACAGCTTCTGTGGGCACCTACCACATTAATCCAGAAAACAAACAAATGGAAGTAGTCATATAGGTAGACTATCACACAAGGAAGCGTCCCAATCCACAGAGCGCGGCGATCGATGAGCAGACGCGGTCAGAGGTGACTGAGGCATTCGGCCCCAAATCGATAACGGGCAAACATCGCGGACGTGGTGTCATTCAGACGCATCCACGCCAACAACGGGCACAGTACCTGCGACGTGGCCCGCAGCAGCGAGAGCAGCTAATGACCCGATCGATCGGCCAAGTATATCGCGCGCTGCGATTGTAAAATGTGGCCGGCCGAGTGGCGGCGAGTGTGTGCAGGAGCGTCAGTCGATTTCCGCACGCACACTCACACTGTCCCTACACGACCGATTTATCGGCGCAAATCGAAGCGACGTCGCCGCCGCCACCATCACCGCACCGGCGAGATAGCGCGGCGCACGAGGGCCGAGCATTAAACTTCGGCCGAAATCGACCCAGCACGTGCCCGCCGCGACGAAAACTACACGAACTGAGCGTATGAAATGATACGTAAACAAATCGCGCAGAGCTCCCCCCGGTGCTCAGCGCTATAGCTGACGGCCGCGTCGATCCCCTAATGCAAAACATCTCACGCACAATGCTCCCTTGCCTCTACACTCCGCCCTCTCGATTCGACAGTGCATCCAGTGCTTATCGAACGACCCAAAAGAAACATCTCAAACTACGCTCGCTTGTCGTTCAGTGCTCGCCGCAAGATGATGGAAAGTCCAACTCATGACAAGCGAAACGAAATTGTTGAAGGCGAGACCAACAGGGTTGAACACTGCTCTTCATATACGAGGGCAGGGAAACGTGCCCCTGGCAGGACCTAGGGTTCTTAGCGGGATGTGCACGTGTGCGCGCACAGAGAACTTCGGGAAGTGTCACATCTAACGCGCACCTGCGTCAAAAACTAGCTATCCTGGAGTTTCCTTCCAGCTTGGTCTCGCATCGCTCGCTTTGTACGCACACAGGACAACCGCCGCTGAGCGCAGACATGGTGCATAGCTTTTCACGGCGCACTTTAACGCACTCCCATCCCTTAATTTCGACCACAAATCCGATACTGTTTGGGCGGTGTAGGGAAATGAACTCCAGGATGGCCCATCGCAACACGGTTGAGCCACGTCCCAGAGTTCCCTCCCTTGCCCAGCTCTGCGCTCCACTCCGCGTTAGTGAAGAGCATAGAATCCCGTTATGACCGTTTGTTTATTCTTTGCCTTGTTTTCCGCAGTGTTGAAATTTCATAAAACACTCGCCATTTACTAGTTCCGAAGTCGGTGCAAATGGCTCTAGGCCCTCCACCCATCGCTGGCTCTGTAGTGGTGACAGTTGACGCCACTTCCCCACTCTCAAAAGCCAATCCTTGAGCGGCGAGGTCGTTTTCGTACTCCTGTACCCCTTTCATAAATTTGCTAAGAAAAACATTTCTTATGGGTCCAGTATGAGGCCGCCTCTCTCATAAGCTTTTTGTTTTTCCTACTTCCAAATCTTCACGCTCAGATTAGGGAGACGTCTAACTTAACTAACATACAATCCTAGCAATATTTCCTAAACGGTAAAGACACTATCACGTAATACCACCTCTACAGGAATGAAGGGTAATTGTTCTTATCTTTATCTTAACTCGAAACTAATTCAAACTGCACAATGATGAAAGGAACAGAATAATTGGAATGCATCTTAAGAGCATCATAAAAACAAATCTATCCACGGGAATCCGATTAAAAACAGGAGACAGTGTTCTATTGACATCTACTTACTATCCTAGTCCTAATACGGATCACTCGTTTCTCTTCCACCGTTCAAGAGTGAGCTGCGATTATAAGGTAATCAACAGATTAGCACTTTTTTCTCAACTGCCACAACTAAACCTAGAAGTTTAACAGAACATACGAACAAAGAAGTTCCGCAAGGAAAACCATTCCGCCTCTGTTGTATAGGATGATATTTTTGGCAAAACATATTCAATTCAGGAAAAGCCAAGGATCTGCAAAGGAACAGTGCCACAGCTTCTAGGAACGGTGTAGTGCGTCCCAACATGACTCCGTGCCTCTATGTGTTAGGCTTTCCTCGTTAAGCAGCATCCGAGCAACTGGAGCTCTTTTAACTGTATTGGCAGTATTTTGCTCTGGTAAGGCATTTTTTAGTATGGCGTGCAGCGATTAAGATCTGCTCTTGTTAGCACCAACAGCTTACAATAATTGAGCAGTGTGGCTCTACGGTGAGGAAGGGGTAGGTGGGATTTCGATCCCTGTCTTCTTAGCCTGAAGGTGTTAGCAGAGCGAAGGGTCAACACCAAAATGCGGAAGTAGAGGCACAGCTAGACAGCAAATGCTATCCAATTAGCCTTCTCGATTCCTCAGCCCTTTTCCATGTTATATTTCCAACTTTTCTCGGGAAACAAGTGTACATCGGACCTATGCATAATGCATAATGACTAACTGTGAGAGCCTAGAATAGAAAAAGAAGGAATCGAGGGCATCAAGAACAGCTAGCCTCACCGTTGAACGCCGAGCAAGCAGTGACCAATCACGGAGTGAAACCGCGAGCTGCAGTGCAGGAAAATGCTATGCGAATCTCTCAGACGCCACAATCCGATTGAAACGAAAGAACAGAATGCAGCAGCAACGGCAGCGCTGGTGGCGACCACGGCAAATCGACGTCGTTCAAACGTGATTCCTTGCCTATGCTATGGGAGTGTAAAACGGCGAATAAGATGGGCTTGCGCGATCGATGCGACGGGACGCATTGAAACGCGCAAGAGGCTTCGTGACGGCGGCGGGCTGGCCTGGCGGCCCGTGATGCAGACAGCGGCGGCGGCGGCAGCCAGCCAGCGCGATAGGGAGCGACGGCGACGGCAACGACGCAGCGACGGAGACGACGGACAGCGCAGCGCTATCGATTTCGCCGCCAACAAACGCCACCACGACGACTCATCGCCGACCGACCACGCGATCGCCGCGAACAGACGGCCGCACCCACCGCTGCTCGATGCGGCTGTCCGCACTGACCGTCCATCGACCACTTCGCCACCCGACAGCTCCCTAGCGGCCGCCGCCTCACTTTTTGCCCTAAGGCGCAGTGGAGGGCCAGCATCCTCCACGACTGCACACATGATGGATGCGGACTCCGCCTCATCGGCGGCGAACCCACTGAGCCAGTGTGTCTCTGGATTACTCCCAGTTCTACCCTGCAGCTGTAGAAACTTCGCTTATGGTGATGGTAATGGGCAACGATGGACTGCATCTGCATACGCCTCTGTCTGTCAATGCATTCCGCTACACATACGATGGATCTTTACTGAGGCAGCTTGACGTCTCGAATTTCCGTCACCTTCAGGTGCCTGGCAGTAGGTAATAGGTGTTCGCACTTCTTCCCCTAAACGCTTCAACTACCCTAGCACTTGCTACCTACTACATACTTCAAAAAGTCCAAGAAGAGAGAGACGCTAAAGACGCATATACTCATTTTAGTCGGTCGCGATGAGCAGGCAGCAACATCGTAGACTTCACCTCGTCACTACCGTAGCATCCATTCTAAGCTTATCAAAAAGATTGATTGACAACCCCGCCTTCACGTGAACCAGACGTTCGTTTGTGCGCGGTAGCGTCTTGATTTCCTACGAATTTAGTGTCACAAACGAAGCGCTCACCTTGATTAATGATTGTCTTTCGAAAATCTCCCAGGTAATCATTTCGACAAATAACACAGTTCGGTCGCTGTTGCAAGTCATTAATTCGTAAAATTATTAGGTCTACGGTAAGGCAGCTCCTGTACGATATAGTGATTAAAAATGTTGAAAAAGACAATGTTGAGGTTACAAAAAGAGAGGACCTAGGAGCTCCTTGAAAACCTTAGGGCCAGTCTTATTGTGAAACACCAGCATTTGGGGAACGGGAATGGTCCAATCTTGACTTGTTTTCAGTTATGAACGAATGCGAAACTGCACGCTTCCCTCTTATGAAACTACGAGCCTGCTAGATAACTAGAATATATCCATTTTGTTAGAAAAAACCCTTCGCGTATTGTATGAATGCTCAGGTTTCATATGAAAGGGAAACGTTTATAGCCTATGGACATGTCGGAAGGTATAGAAAAGATAGAACATATTTCACACACTATTATGCAGAGTAGGCCAGTTGCTCCTCCAACTGAATAGGTTATGGCTTTCGAAATGCCTGTAGGTTATCCCACTTCCTAGCGTCTCCCAGCTGTGCCGAACAACATGGCGGACGGAACAAAAGGCACTCCACTGCAATTATGCACACGGATATCGATTAACGGTGCAAAAAGAGTGATTGAAAAAACAACTGGAAATATGCCTAATGGAACATATCTCGTCGACTGACTCTACATCCAGGGCTTATGAAAAATAGCTATCACCAACAGCTTCTACATATCTGTTTGGAGTAACGAAAAAGAAAAAGGTAATACATTCCTCTAGGAGGCAATTCTTGCGAAGTCTCCAAGTCGAACTCGCTTCAATCTCGTTTTAGACATTATACTTCTGCTTTCTGCACCAAAAATGCCCTGTTCCAAACAAAGATCCACGTTTGCTTCGCATTCACATTCAACCCTCTACGATCAATATTCCACGCGCACTGTCGTCGCTCGTGCTTAGAGACCTGTTTCAGAACGTCGAACAGAACGAACACGTAGAGCTTATAGCTTGTGATACGACAGTTGAGATGTTCTCTCCTATTATTGAGCAACTCTTCTAACCATATTCTATGAAAGCTAGCTCCGTTCATCTCGCCACCCTTACACAGCTTAGAAGTTCTCGAAGTCGAAGCAAGGCAGTTATTCCAGTGCTAGGGTGATGAGATTGCTTATATGTATAAATGCTACAGCGTATCAACTAGTCGGAATTCCCTTCAAAATAAGCCCTGTACGTCATGTCTACTTACTTGTGGAACGTAAACAAAAACAAACATGAAAAAAGTAACAATAAAGGAAAGTACAGAGAACAGTTCAGCGTGTTGGCTTGTAATTGACTGGGTTATGAACGGAACAAATAAGGAAATCAATGATCCGATGTTCTGAAACGACATGAAACTAAGCCGAAATAACGAACCGCTTTCCGCAGGTGGTGTTCGCAATAACCACAGTACTTCACGTTCTTGCTTCCGCCGCCTTCCTCACAAAGCAGTCCACGCTGCTGTGCGCAAGTCACATGAAACCCCCTCTATAATATATCATGGTTCAGTTGGAAGTGTCAGATATCCTGACGCAGTATTTCGATTTGCTCACCTTACAGCCCGGTTTGTTGCATGACATGCATGCACCCATCTGGGCTGCCCGTGAATCCCCTGCACTTGCACAGATGTAGCACAACTTTTCGAACCTGTAAATGGACATTTAGTTCTTGAATACGTAGTAAAGCCAAGATAGACCAAGAAAGAATATGGTATGTCCAACGCAATGCGAAGATAAACTCAACCGTTCCATAGGGACGTCAGATAGAATGACCGGATCCATACTATGCACATCTCCAAAGCGTACTTCAGGAATGTATAAAGCACAAATAACGTGGGCCCATCCTAAAGACCAGAAAACTAGACGGGTATTGTCCTCCCAGTGCGGAATACAAATATGAAGAAATACAAACCTTTCTGTTCAGTACGTTTCAGGGCGCCGTAGCCGAACGGACACAACTCACACCGGGCCTTGACACCGTGACTGAGACCATTTGATGTCGGTCCATTGTGGCTCAGTTCTCCGTTAGAGTAGGTGGTTGCTGCCACATGGCACTTCGCACACAGCCACTCTCCTTCTGGCACCTCCTGGATACCGTAACAGCCTAAAAGTGAATGTACTTATCGAGAAAAACTTCCTCGGTTTCATTATTTTAAACACCTAGGAGTATGCAGTAGCAGACTAGCTGAGCGTTTTTTTTTTTCGCAAGGGTCACTGTGCCAATACCCGGTCAAAATGTGGATCTCATGGAGAATTACGGTAGTTCTGAACCACATCACTGCGCTTATCCATTCTTTCTATCAACAAGAAAAGTCCCCTCGAAATGTTTCCTGTGAATATTATGGAACCGTTTTGGGATACAGCAGTGTTCAATTACTTTCCTCGTGCATTATTCAAGCACACTACATATAAATGCGTTAGGACCCGTTTTGAAAAAGCATCAGGATTAGCGCTTAGGTACTTTGAAGAAGTAAAGATGTCAGCCTTCTGAAAGACAGTATCAGTCTTCTGCCTAGCAGCGAAGAGCGTGGACGTTAGATGCGTATCGAGTTCGTTAAATGAATTCTTTCTACTGAAGCTTTATAGACACCCTACAGAAGGTGTTCCTAAGGCATGAAGAGCACGCACCTCGATTTCAATTAACTCCCTACTTCAATCAGGCACTATAATAAACTGATACCTTGGTGAACTGCCACTTCACAGCCGGGACCATCACAATAAATGAGCGGGTTGTCTGTCCAACCGTTCTCATCGGCACAAACACAACAGCCGCCAAGCATCTCCTTCATCGCGACTCCTTAACGAACCATTCATAGTATGGAACACAGAACACATTAAGAAGGCTCCTTACCGCGACTTTGTTGCGAAGAAACGTCAAACTGATAACGATTTCAGATGTGAGCAGCGAAATAACCGGGCCACGGTAGATCATCACGAAACTACCACTGGTTAGAACGGCATAAAGCGAGCCGGATAATAAACTTTTCCTCCGTGATCACAATCTGCAACACCTTAAACCAATAAGTACAAACGATGTTGTGAAATTGAAAGTTTCGAAAAATAGCAGACAGCTGTGAGACCGGTGAAGATGAAAAATAATGATGTGATAATGTTGGCAAACTAGGAACTGATTCAAAGCCCTTTAGCCAATTCTGACAGGAGGATTCTAAACGGAGCTGCTTTGGCGCAGCCGCCTTCATTCGTTTGGTAAAGGTGAGAGGAGCTCGAGAAATCATTCATGCTGGTACCACATATTCTGGATCCGCCTCTCATGTAGGCAACAAAAGGGGACCTAGTGAGGGGTGATGCGTGAACATGGAATGGCACTTTACCAACGGCCTCTCGATAATCAACTGCGAGGAAAAGGTAAACGCGCCCAGTCAATAATTAGATGAACTCTCTTTGGACTCAGCAGCTTCAAATCGGTTGCTGCTATATTCAAAGTATATCCAAGGTACAATAGGAGGACATGCAATAAGGGATGAAAGTGTTAGAGTGGTTTAGTCATGCTGATTTGATCCGCGGATCATAACGACGTCGGGACGCGGACAGATATATGGAAGAATATGAGCGGCGCAACTGAAAGGCAGTCTTGTGTGGGAACGGATATCGTCAGATGGCTACTGCCTACACTCTTCTGCTGCCAGCATTCACGGATGTCATTCTGACACCTCTCCAGCTGCGCACCTCAAGGCAGAATGTTCGTTGCCAATGCCACAGCAATGGTCAAAAGTTGATGAGCAGAAACAGCAGTGACCAATGGGGAACCCGAGGACTGACAACGTTCAACGACATGTAAAGCCAATGCTTCAACACCACAGTTAGGCGCGCCAGCGCTGCGCCAGTTGGCCAAGGATAATCACCTGACATGATATTTCACACTCCTTTGAGAATTCGTGAACCGATGTCGATTTTTGGCACAATGGAGTAGTGCTGCCCTTCACAGGAAAGATGAGCTACTGACTTACGGCCGGCCGTCGCAATCCAATCACATGCGGAATAATTAGTACGACGTTATCCCGTAGAGGAAAAATGTGTGGTGCCCCACCAAAGGGATAACCAAAAGGGACGTTCATCTTTCTCAGTCCCTTGTAAAAAGGCAACGCAATGCAACGGCACACAGCTTGCATGAACCAAGCACGAAGCAGCTTTTTCAATGCAGCCAGTTCCATCTCCAAAACTGAGCATAAAAACGAAGAAGCCGTGGTTGACGAGGTCACAATCGCGCTTAGTGGCCACTCAGCACCTCCAAACGCAACAATCTGCTGAAGCACCGCCCGCGGCGCTTCGATCTCCTTATCCCTGGTTCTATCTTTGAGTCGTTTAGTAGGTTTCATCAGAATTCTGAAGAAAAAATGACTTTGGGGAGCTATCGAGATTGCTCCTGCGAGAACTGGAACAGATTTTGATCACCTACGCATAATCAGGACAATGAAATTTGCCGATTGATACGACTGATAGCGCCCAGGTCGCACCGAGGAAAAGTCGCCTTGACATCAATCAATAGCTGCCACTGCTGCGACGATAAGACCGTCGCACGTCTGCTGTCAAGCAGCAAGAAATTCAAAGGAGAGAAGTTCGCCGCGTGAGGCATTGACGGGCAAGAGAGCACCAGACACGAGATTCAATTGATCGATTTGTACTCGATTACAAGATAATTATAAACAGCTACGAGCAGAACCAGGCAACGAGTGTTGTATGAAGAGAGACAAAAACAACGGCCTGAATAAAAACTGTGATTGTGTAATTTGTACTTGCAGAATCGATTGTTTATTCTGTATATAAAAAATATTGCTCGACAGTAATGAAAGATCTGAAACAGATTCACTACCCAAAATTGCCCCTAAGAATAAGGACAGATATTGGAGTGAAATGCATTAATCAGTGGTAACACAGCACCCTGTTTTGCTCAAACCATCTGGAACACTAAGGCTCTGCTCTTCACTCAGCAGCTTTCCAACTGACGATGCGTCAGCACTTTACAAAGGGACACGAAATATGAGATGAAGAAGAGCCACGAAGGTGCAAAAAAGATTCGATGGCTTAGTCAATACCATCGAGAAACGTTGAAGAACAAGGCCACGTACTACTTGTCGAGCATGGCTAAGCGACGATAACGAGATGTGGCTGAACCCGGGGAACGGACGGGGCTGACAGTGCTGCTGATTATGTTTACAACACGACGACGATGTCAGCCAGTCTCGCTCACGCTCGTGCACATACACACACGGGAGCGCTGTCGGGACGTAGGTATTGACTGTTGAATCGGTCGCTGACAAAACAGATCGATGGGGAGCGGGCGCGGGGACGTGCGGGTGGGTGGGTGCGGAATGGTCGCGACCTTAATGCAAAGAATGCTCCCCTCCATACGGTCGGTACTGCCCCACCACCCTCAGCGCTACCGTCACCCAGCGTTGCCACTCAGACACGCACACACTCCACCCGCGGACACCGTGTCCTACCGGTTCGAACTATGGCGAGACGGCAGCGGCCGCAGCCACACGGTGGCGTGGTGGCTACGCAGTTACTGCACTAGGAGTGTTTGCTATTATAACACGAGTTGTGACCGATTCTCGCCTCCCACAGTATGTCAGGTGAAAACAGTAGGGCACCCAATGAAACAGCTCCTATCAATACCACTTGGGAAGTCGCACGCATTCCGCTCGGCTGTACCTCCAGAGCATCTGAATATGTATTTAGCCTATGCAATGACGTGCGGTGGCCACCTGATGAACAATCCACTGTTCTACCTTTATCAGATTCCCAGACAAGTCTGGTAGCAACTTATCGAACTCAGATGGATGGAAGGCTTCCTTAGCCTGGGAAGGAAACCCGAACCAAGAACATGAAATTAGGTGTACGTGGCAGCAGGCGCCTCCGACTGCGCTACCACGCACCCTAAACAGGTCGATAACGGTGAAACATTCGCAAATCGTACGCTGCATTCCAAATGTAGCAGGCGGATACTTTAAAGTGAGAATTCTGGTGGAAACGGTAACCGAAACGTTGTAATGGTACGGAAAGTGTAAATAAACATCGGCGTTGAGGAGGGATCTGTCTCAGGGTGTCCATGCACTCACTTTCGTGTGATATCGAGGGACAACATGAAAGCGTATAAATAAACTTCCTAGGCTAAACGCCAGAGGGATCACCGACTTATCATTTTCAGACAAGTCTGACATCAATAAGCCGACCGCGAAGGAACGGGAGCATTAGCTGGTTTGCCTGCGAAGCGCACATCATTAGCAGGAGATCAAGACATAGTGCTTAAACCAGGGGTTTGCGCTTAACGATCAACGACTTACCGGATTTACCGGCATTTTTCGTAATTTTTTTAAACGAAATTTAACAACGAAAATTGCCGTTAAATTGCGTTGACGACAGTTTACATCCCATTTTTGAAATTTTGCTTTTTCTTCTTGCAAATGCATATTGGACGATATTTTTTCGGATTAGTTTTCGCAGAATCGTTGCGATACCGAGGAAACCATCTACCTACTTGAATCAGTTGAAATAGGCAGTCAATATCGTCCTCGTATTTCGAGAATTGTTGGCGTTTATCTTGCTCCTGACCAATTTATCTGCCTGCGCCCCGCTTTTCTCTGCTGTAGTTTCCGTTTCTGGAGTTCATTGGCTATTTTTGGCGTTTGATTGCTACATATTAGTTCTTCGTATTTGTCAACCAGCCAATTTTTTCACAGTTTTTATGATACTTGATTCTATGTGATTTTGAAAGAGCATAGAAAACGCAAAAACGTTTCGAAACACATATAATGCATGACAACAAGTATAAGAAGCGAAACAACGGATGAAAAAGCTCTTTCCTCCCTCCTTCTTCGCAGTTTTCCCGGAAAGTAGGACCGGTTCTTCGTGCAGAATCAATTGATGATTGTAGGATTACGGCAAGGCAACATTGGACACCGCCTGAAAGATAGAGCGTGGCTGCTGGTACTGGCATTGCTCCGTCTTTATAGAATTCCATGCCGTACATGTCAACCATTTTGCTCAAATTTTTCGTCAGGACTTTCGTGGCAGTCTTCTTTTGGAGAAGCATAGTCAGTATACACATGAAACAGTGAACAAATTTACATGACAGCAATAAAATTAAATAAAAAAGAGTAAAAACCGATGATCACTCTTCGTCAGTTATTTATATAGGACGTCCGTATAAAAACTGGTATTTTACGTACAGTCTATTGCATGAGGATTCTTTTAAAGTTCTACGAAAAAGGTATATCCTTGCAGGTACAGGCTTGGTTTGAGCAAGAAATTCTCCTCACGTCTGCGGATTCTTTCGCCTAATTTGCGAACTTACTATAACACTTTTCAATAGCAAGCAAATGTGCTCTACAAAAATAGGATGCAAGTGAGAAAGCCAAAGCACATTCGAACTTCAAGCAAATGTGTTGTGCAGCGTCACAACAGGTGCTTCAAGAAGAAAATCAGAGCAATCAATTTCTGGAAAGTCGTAAAAGAGTCATAGATAGTGGCGAATTCTATTTGGAGAAGGAGGCAAAAGGACACTGTAGAACACTGTCAACAAAGGGCGAGAAACTCTCTTGTAGACACGCGTGTTTCATATGCATTTCCTTTAGAGAGCAGAGGAGAAAAGGCTTAACGATTTAAAAATGTTACTTGGAGGGGTTTCCGTTTTCGAGATGTTGCTCACCGATGCTCCGTTGATATGCATCGTAATGATGGGAACCCTCAGAGGAGAAAATGAGGAGAAGGTACCATTTTGCAGCTAATCAGTATTGCAACTGGATATTTAGCATCTGAGATCATGGTGAACATATCTAGCGTGGGAAACTAGGAGAGAACATTATTGATGCTTAGGTCGAAAAAATGATTGGTTAAACATGTGGGAATGTAATTTCGAGACAGCCTGTAAAACTGTGCAGGATAGTAACATGTAATGGGACATTGTCGAAAATTTCACAAATTTCAGCATAAGAGACTTACAGGTTTGGACACAGTTCTCCAAAATTTTACTGCTTACCGAACAACGGGCTGAATTCGTTGAGAACCAATAAGTTAGAAAGTCCGACACGTTGCGATTTAGCAGCCGAGAGCCTATGTTTCCGCTTACATCTTACAAAAATCGTTATTATCGCATCGAAGAAATCTGCTAGGTTTACAAACAGTTTTTCGCGAAACGTTATACAGGGTGCCTCAAAAAAAAATGCATACACTGTTTGAAAGGTAATAACTTTGTTCATAGTAAAGGCACTGGAGAAGTTAAGGGAACATCTGAAAGCTTAAGAAAACAGAAATTCTCTGACGTATGAGAGGCATGGAATGCGCCATGCACTCGTCTGAAATTTCCCATTTTACGCTCGATTGATTGTGTTTTGCTTGAATACATGTTATAATTTCTTCACAAAGTGGCCGTTTCGATTGATTTGTAGGTTAATGTGACTGAGTAGCAACAAGATTGTAACAAGCATTCAGCCCATGCACAATCAATCGAGTCTGGAATGCAAGGTTTCAGGCAAGAGCATGTCGTAATCCTGACTATTTGCACGCCACAGTAATCCCGTCGCACTGCGCTTTCATGTCGGTCTCAAATATCTCCAAATGCTTCACTAGCAGCAATGTTATAACCCTTCACGTAGTACCTTTATTTTCTAGAATACTCTCCATTTTTCGCAAGCTATAATGTGTAATTAAGTTTTAAATTCTAAAATAAGCATAAATCAGTCGAAACGGCCACTTTGTGAAGAAATTATAACAAGTATTCAAGCGAAACACAATCAATCGAGTGTAAAATGGAAAATTTCAGACGAGTGCATGGCGCATTCTACACCGCTCATACGTCAGAAAATTTCTATTTTCTTAGGCTCTCACATGATCCCTTAACTTCTTCAGTGCCTTTACTATGATTAAAGTCATCACCTTTCTGTATACATTTTTTGAGACACCCTGTATATAGATGTATATTAAGACAATACTGATAGGGTAGTCGATGTTCTGAACTGGGAGAGAACTGCTACACTATTTTAGCAACGTTCGTGTTAATGGTCGAACTTGAACACTCCTCTTGTTTCCCTGCGGTGTTTGAGGGCGGGAGGATGTAATTTCCTATGGGTTTTAAACACCAGTGAGTTACGATCTTCGATTAATCGTCGGAAGCGACAACGTTGCTGACAGAACTGAATCAGGCCTTTTATTTACTGGACAAATCCCAAGTGTGATCCTCTAGTTAGGTCAACGAGCGGTAAGAGTGGAAAGCAACGAAGAGCAACAGCGACGAAGATAAGGCGCGTTTCATGGAAAGTGCAAGTCAAGCAATCCCGACTACACGCTCATCTCTCTCTTAGGGTGACTGCATGCGGCAGATATCTGTCTACATATGACTGCTGCCAGCAGACGAGCTGCACCGAAAAGACGCAGATATGGAGGACTTCCACTCTAGAAGAACCGTTCAATCTGCTCTGCTTAATCAGAAATAAGAACCATGAGCCGTGTTGCAATATATGCAGATTATATATACACATCCTCCAGATAACGAATGAACGATCTGCCTGTATCAGAAGCGGCCCAGTGTTCTTCAACACAAGAGTGGAGCCCATCGCAGGGCAAGGAAGTTGTAATTTCCTTTAACGTAACCAGCTGATTTTAAACTGCGACCTTTGTGAGACCGCTGTAGTCGTGTGGGCTAAGCAAAAAGTTCTAGGACTTTTAATCGCCTCTTTATAGGCGGGACTAGGGCCTTTTTGCACAACGAGGGTAAGAGTCAAATCACAAGGGAGACCCCTCAGAAATGCTAAACAGTCAGGCTCCGAATATTTTAGATAACTGCTGTTCCGGGTGTGAATAGCTAACGCCTTTATATACTTGCACAACGTTGGCACATAAGTAGTAGGTGGCGCACAGCGGTTCGAGACGGGAACAATTGCACATAATTTAACATTCTTCACTGAAGAAACGGCCGCTTCGCATATAACCACGAAGACGAGAGGAGTTAGCCACCAACATCTTCCCGGGAGAACAGTTCCATGGGCGAGCAGTGAGGGAGGCGAGCAGCAAGCAGTGGAGAGAAGTGGAAGGACGCAGTCGGGAAAAAGAAACACCGTCGCCGAACTCGTTATCGACCAACGGCGAGTTGCCTTTGTGTATGTGTGTGGGTATGCCCCGGCGGGGTGAATGCGAAAATCGATTCCGCTGGCGCGTAGCCAGGACGTCCACACATGGGGACAGGGGTCAATATCTGCGTGGGGGCGAGCTCGCATGCCTCGGCTCCCGTCCTCCAGCGGCCCTGTCAAACCGTCCGGACCGCCGGCACAACAGGAGGTCGGAGCAGCAACGGTCGGACGACGGGAAGAAACAGAGCCGTAGCAAGGCTAAACCTCCTTTCGAAAGCACGTGGAGCTCTAATCAGAGCGTGCTGCAGGCGTATACAGTATTCAACACCAATAACTTCCAAAGAGGCGGGATTCCGCTTCTGCACGAGCCGGAACACCTGCAGCTGAAAAATCTAGTCAGAAAGAAGCCAACGAGAGTTCATTTCGTTCGGAGCCAAGTCTACCGGTGAGTTCTACCTTGTACCTCTTCCCTAATTGGCAGCTCTGGAGGCCAGTGGCAGTTTCGACGCGATCTGATGCCGATCGGCGCGATTGCACAACGGATTCATGCGATGCGTCGACAATGAGCGACGTGGTCAATCAACATGGTCTCCATAGTAGGCACCGCGTCGTGCGGCGGAGGAACTATAAACGGGGTTTTAGGACCCAAAATTGACGCGCCGCTGTGCGAGTTTGCAGTGTGGAACGAGAGCCTCGGCGTACTACGCCCTTTCAACTTTCTAACTGTAACTTTTGCGTATTACGGACTATGTGGATATCACTTTTTCCGCAAGGACATTGACGACTGAAGATGATGATTTTAGTAAAGATCGAAACGCAGGTTGTGGTGGGACCACTACGAGCTAGGGGTGTACGTTTGACGGCTGATTTAGCTATTTCCAAATCAAAAAATGCAGTTTCTATGCCGAACTGAACACTTTTAAGGCGAAACCGAACGCTTTTCATATCGAAGCGGGTGATGTCCAGATTTAACTAAACACCCCTTAAAGGCCTCCAGAGCGGACCCCGCGAGGAAGACAAACGCTGAAGAAGAAAAATAAGGCTTCTTAAAGGCCTCCGCACACTACTGCAACAAAGCGGCGGCCCTATCCTTAATCAAAGGACAGGACGCAGGGCTTGCCGCCGGCGGTGAACGGCGGTGAGCGGTGCGGTGCCGCAGCCGCACACTTTTGCGGCAAGGTGTTGGGTGGCGGCGTCGCAAGTGCGGCAGCGCTTTCCCTGCTATCTAGCCGACCGCAGCAGAGATCGGCTAGAGCGGAGACAGAAGGCGGGAAAGCGAATATCAGCAGTAGATCCCGACTAGAAGAAGTGCAGTGCCTCTGCTGTTTGGCGCCAGCAAGACTCGAGTGTGCATGAGCACCGCGCTTCACGAGTTTTGGCGCCCACCGCCTGCCGCAAAAGTGTGAGGAGGCCTTAAGAAGGTTAAAACGAATCTTCGATTAAAAAAAAACAGTGTGAGGCGCAAATAGGGTCCGGGGATCACCATACCATGGCGCGGCGGGCCGGCGTGGCTACTTAATGTGAATGCAGTCTTACCTCTTCGTTTCGATTATAGATCCGCTCCGCGTCAGCGGATGAGAGCAAAGAACAGAGCTACAGCAACGTTTGTTTGTTTTCTTTACTATCAGTGTGTTTTGTCTAGCTTTCTTTCGTGTTGGTGACAGTTTTTATAAGATGATCGCCCACCGGACCCTATTTGCGCCCAGTGTGATCCCTCTGTCAAAATGTACAACTCACCGTCCCACAAAAAAGTGCATAGAGTGAAATATTATGAAATATTTATTATTTAAACGAGAAATAACTGCCTAAATCACCATCTACACGAAATTAGGGATCGAATCGTTTCTGTAGTAATTTTAATTCTAATAAAGATAATGAAACACCAACAAACAACAGAATGGATTCACCCTTGATTATGAAACTACATGAATAGTGAACTGTGAAAAACAGTGAGATCAGAATCCGGAACTTCCGAAAATAGTCTTACCAGGATACTATCTCAACGGTAGGTCGGAACGGCGCAAGTGTTGTATATGGGCAGAACCGCCTTTCTCTGGGTAGTAACAAACTGCAGGTATCTCGACCCCAATACAACTCTGCGCAGAGTTAGGGGCGACGGAAGTCGCGGGTTGGCGCCCTGTTGATTCACGTGCTCACAGCTGACGGGCGTGCGCGGGATGAGGACTCGTATCGCGGCTAAGCGCAGTGCTTAGGTGGCGTAGTAGGGAAGAGCTCGGGCTCGTAAATGCGGGGTCGGGGGTTTGGATTTTGTCTCTACCTGCCGTCATCGGCAGAAACTTTAAGAATGTAATCCTGTGCCTTCCTGTATCTATATTATTCAGCCGAATCGTGAAAAACAAATGTCAGATTCGTGATCAGCACCCCAAATAACCCCCCTAGACGAAGTTTCAGCTAAATCGGTGACCCTGCCTGGACCACCCTTGTTAACGGTATGGGTGGCCTCCGACCGAATCGTGAAAAACGGATGTCAGATTCGTGATCAGCACCCCAAATAACCCCCCTAGACAAAGTTTCAGCGAAATTTTTTTTTGACCGAAGTCTTGTCGGTGGAGTCGGAACTTTTTACTAGTGCCACCAAATATCTATCGTTACATAACTATAGCTTCACACAAAATAGGCTTAAAATAAGTGACACACAGAAGTGAACGTTTTAGCTAGTCTGTAGTTTGGAGCATATGTTATATGTAAACGTGCTCTATAACACACTATAATACCCCTAGGTGGATTACCTATATGATGAACATGGATTTTGCAAAAGTGCAAAATAAACGCAGTCTGCAGGATCCAAACCCCCGACCCCGCGTTTACGAGCCCGAGCTCCTCCCTACTCTGCCACCTGAGCACTGCCGTTAGCCGCGATACGAGCCCTCATCCCGCGCGCGCCCGTCAGCTCTGGAGCACGTGAATCAACAGGGCGCCAACCCGCGACTTCCGTCGCCCCTAACTCTGCGCAGAGTTGTATTGGGGTCGAGATACCTGCAGTTTGTTACTACCCAGAGAGAGGCGGCTCTGCCCATATACAACACTTGCGCCATTCCGACCTACCGTTGAGATAGTATCCTGGTTAGGACAGGAAGGGATATGGTCCAAGCGAGGCTTCGCCCTAAAGACCCCGTAACATTGTAGAATTATTGAATTATAGTAATGATTAATGAGTCCTGAGAGCACGATAGGTTAAGTCTGTGGCTGCTGATCGCGCCGCTCCGCACCCTACCCTTCAGCGGTGCAACTCGCCGAAACAGAAACCGAAAATGTCATCAAATGTGGCGTATCGAGGCGACGGAGTATAAGGGCGACTTTTGCCGGGCGGCGCGAGAAATCGATAGGTGTTCACATCATCACGATGCTCCATCTCGGCGACTGTCGCTCGCGCTGTGCGCTGCGCGAAAGTATTGTCGCGCGGGGAAAACAGCGGCCTTCCGCCACGACTGGTGTTAGATTGTTGTCCTACCGCCGAGGCTTCCACGAGGTGTGCCAAAGAGTCTGATCATACTTTGCGACGGGAGCGACTGCTCTGCCAGCCAAAACATCCGTATCGCTTTTTACCAAGCCATCGCCCGGCAAAAATCGATACGTGTAGTTTGCCTGGCCGACCAATCGCTTCCTTCGCAAAGAAAGCCTAAAAATGCGATGCAGCACGAAAAATCGATATTCGCGCCGATTATGTGCCGCGCCAGGCTACGGTGCAACAATGAGCTATTCCAGACATTGGTGCGTTGCATAAAGTCGAGCGGCTTTATCTTCGAAAAAATATCCCAACGTGTTTTCAATTCTTTGAGCTAGACGAATATCACAGTTTCACACCTGCTTTGAATCTAATTAAACCGTTAACGACACCGGGGATTTTTACTATTGACAGAAGTGCGTAGATGTCACAAGACCTTGGAGCTGGTGTGGTCGGAGTGCTTCTTGTTCGAATGTATTAAAGGCCGTCCTAAAGAGATTTGAAAAATCGCTGGAGCATGGAACATAATGGAGGCTGAGGGCTTCTGCGAACAAAACACAATGATTGACCATTGGTACACTTCACTGCGCCTCAGAGACACGAATATACCCGACGGTGGCGATGCAGGGCGGACGTCCTCGCAGTCGCTGGGCTTGTTATACGCCCACGGAATTCTGTAGGCGGAGACACTTGCAGAATTTCTTGCAGTTTTACCTGCGCTGCATATCTATTCATGTTTTCCGTTGTTCTTCGTTTTTTTCTCATGTTGTGCAGTTGCTAAAACGTTTGTGCGCTTCACCTCACTTTAAATTTTGTTCGGCCGTCTAAGCAAAGCGCCTTGTTGAAATGTAGTGTTCTGACTTATTATCCCGACCAACAATAAAGAACTGCTGAAGCTCTTTCATGAGCTATTGCTATCTGAACAAATGCAGACTTTTGGCACGAATGTTATGCAGTAGGGATGACCGGGTAAAGGTACGCACTCCAAGAACGCAACCTACGAGAACGCAGGATGCTCACCGTTACGGAAAGAAGCGCTAAAAATCAACCCTGAGAAGAAAGTAAGCGTTCCAAACTTTCTGAGAGGGTTACACGGGAGTGTACCAAAGGCCACTGGGACACCACACAACCACAGCAACTGGTACGACGGCAGAATAGCAGGATGAACGAGATCCGTACCCAACGAAAAGCCGTCCATATGTAACGCTCGTTAGGAGGTTTGTGGATTAGAGCTAGGGACTGCACCCTAGCTCTAATCCACAAACCTCCTAACGAGCGTTGGGTTTGCGTTCGCGCCAGCGCTATAATACCTTGTGCGGAGGGGGTTCACCTTATAAATGAATGAGATAATAAAAAACAGTAAAGTGGAAAATAGGGTGCAGTCCCAATAAGGGGTCCATCTTATACACACATCTAAATAATAGTTGAGATGCAAACATATGCAACATAATGTACAGTGAGGCAGCCACTAGACTCGAGGAAGCCGAGTGGGTTGGGGGATGGAGATGCCAAGAGGACGAGGGGTAGAACGCACACCCCGTTATAAGGTGGACCCCTCTTTGCAAGTCAAGAAAACAAACAAGCACTTTCTCTCGTCCGCTGACGAAGAGTAGACCACGGATCTGGGCAGGACAAGGAAGTCCGGGGGTGTGAGTCGACCAACGCACTCGTGCTGGAATTACCTGCATCCTGGGCTTCCTTTCGTTGCTAAACTCGGAGGCAAACAAAGGCGGATGTGGGATCGAAAAGAGATAGATGTGCATTAACACCTAACACCACCTTATGTGCCTACTCACCATGTGGCGTTAATTTTTTAACGAAAATTTTTTAACGGAAAATTTTCGTAAAAATCCCGATAAATCGTTAAACTTTGTTAAAAATACAATTAGCTGCAAAACATTATTTCAAATGAAAAACGGAAAACCTTATATGTTCCAACTTCAAGAGGTCAACAGCTAATGTTCAAGGAATGGAGTGCAACACTGCAATGTAAAATAAACAATTCAACATCAACGAACGCAGAAAGATAAACAAGCCTTCAGCAACAAATTATCTACGGGATGTGGAATAAGAACAGGTATGGAGTTATCATTCAAGATGACCATCGACAAGGCGTCTCAAAATGTGCGATCAGGCAGGTATCCAGAGTTCTCCCTTTCCTAGTTCTTTGCGAAACCGTTTTGTGTGACCGTTTTACGAGTATATAGAACTTCGATACGGGCACCAGCCCCTTAAGTACAGAAAGAATTAATAAAAATACAATTAAAAGCCTGCCAGTGGAATGTCGCTATCGAACGCACGATTTTCGAGTGCCCGGAGCGCGGGACCTATCCTTTTTTTGCAATGTCGGCACCGCGACATGACATCGTGTCACGTGGTCCTACACTGTCGATAAGGTGTGACACGTCGTCAACGTCTTAACGTTTAGGGAAAGTAGCTCTTCTAATTTTTGTTATCCGCGTTTTTCTAAAATCGTTTAAAATACGTCCAGCAGCCGACAACATTCTCTCCGTCTCGACTGTTCCATGTGGCGGGCAAAAGTATTCTGGGATAAGCAGCGCCAGGTGAGGATAGGCATATCCTGCGACGAGGTTGGATCCTTCGGACTCGTTATCGTGTTTGGGGCTCGGTGAAGAAATTTCTAGCTCCAAAATAGATTAAAGGATAAGGATAAAAGAAGGCGTTACTCAGTCCCTTTTGGGATGCACCATGCATTCTATTATACTTCTACGCCATACCGTGGAAGTGATTTGAATGTGTATTTGGCCACACGATGACTTGCAGTTGCCAGCCGATGAAGAAGTCAGCTATCTATTCTTCCCAAACAAGCCAGCCTGGTGCCAATTCACCGCCCTAGAGCGATCGAAGGCTTGGTTGGCCTGAGCGGGAAATGCCGAAAAGGGCCAGAAAACTGGTACAGGGTGAAAGTGACAGCTGGTACCTCATCCGACTGCGCTACACACGCCCACAAAATGCATTATTTCCAAAATTCAAAACATGAAAACATTAAAATATTCTTGCTGATTTCAATACTTTATTGAGGAACATTCCTAATCGGGAGGATGAGACTTGCAACATTACAGAATACTAAGGGCAAATGTGATAAACTCACTGAGAAAAAGTCCGGTAAAAATTCCGTTAAATTTCTAAAAATTTTCGTTAAGTCGTTAAGCCAGATTTTAACGAAGAATGCCGTTCATTCGTTAAATTCGTTAAATCGTTAACCGTTAAATGTGCACCCCTGTTGCTGGTTACCACCACTACCCTCCCCCCACCCCTCGAAAGTAGCATAGCGCCTCGTCCACCAGTTTTCCGTTATAAAAATGAATGAATATCTGAATTGGGCGCGTGTAGCGCAGTCGGAGGAGGCGCGACTGTCGCGTGCACCCGATACCAGGTTCCTGGTTCGGATTTCCCGCCCAGGCCAACCAAGCCTTCCATCCCTCCGGGGTCGGTGAATTGGTACCAGACTTGTCTGGGAAGGATAGAGCGCTGACTTGTTCATCGGCTGGCCACCGCAAGTCATTGTATGGCCAAATACGCATTCATGTCGCCTCCACGACATCCCGTAGAAGTAGAATGCGCTGGCGCATCCCAGAAGGGATTGAGTAACGCCGTCCTTTATCCTTTATCCTTTATCTGAATTAATCTGAAGTCGCTGCAGAGTTTTCACTTCTTGATCACAGGGAATTTGGATGCATATCCTGTTTTCGTAAATCATTTCTCGTCTTTAGACACGTTTCTCTTTAGTTCTGCAGTCGTTATGGTACAGACATAGTCCGCCTCGAAGCATAGAAACGCTATCGCTTCTCCATGAAGCCGGGCACAACTCTACCTAGTATACTTGTGTCCTTCCAAATTTTTTGCGAATAAACGAATAATCGAATATATTCGTTTCATAAAAAACCGAATATTCGAATAATGAATATATTCGAATTTTCGGCCTCATCGAATATTCGTTCGAAATTCTTCGATTCGGTCCGAAGTATGCTACCTAGCTATTTTCCGAACTATCATGTACTGACCGAAGGTGGCACCAAGTGAGCGTTGCGGCCAGCGGTCTGCCTTTGGTCTCCCTCGGCTCGTCACCTAGAGGAATTTTAAGCAAGCATCAGATCAGAGTGTTATGGTTTTTGGGTGGTCAGACCATCTCCGTGTGGGGTTTCCCCACCCAATCAGACGTTTCACAAAGGTTTGGAATGAGAAAGCAAAGAGCTGTACGAGGTGTAGACCAGCTGCTCAACAGTTCCTATCCAAAAGAGATGCCTTTTCCCGCTTGAAAGGAGTGAAGTTATCTGGCCAAGCAAACGTTTATGCTCCTCCTCATATTTTCTTTCACTTTAGAATATCGATATCGCATTCTCTCCTCCTTACAGCATCATTGGACTTACCTCAATGGGTTCCCCGTCTAGACTCCTAATGAGAGAAGAAACACGGCGCAAAGTGACTCGGATGACTACATAGTTGGTGTCGTTGAAGCATACAGGGAGTGTCCGCCGGGTATGCCATAGGCCTTGGGCGTTAAGGCCCAGTCTTCCCTGACATTATGAGTTGCAACTGATACCAAAGGGTGGGTCAGAAGGAGTGCTAAACCGCCAGATGGGATTTCGATCTAGTCTGCTTCAAGGACATCAAATATGTAGCCAACACCTTGCATTCGGTGGCTATCCACCTTCGTAGGAAGACACATGAATATTCAGTTACATCAGAAGTGGCCTAGCTCAGATCATCACAGAGGTAGACCACATCAGTGCTGTGTAAAATGTTTAATATAGTGCAACACATAATGTTTTGTGGGCTGCCTCACACAATGACCCTCCTCCCCCCCCCACAGTTATTTTGGGCCACAACACTGACGAGAAAAAGATCAGGAAACTTGAAGTCTGATAGTCTCGCACTGTTGGGATAAAGAGGGAGATATTAGCACCCCCCAGTGCGAAGAGAATGCCAAACGATGACAAGGAGGAGACGCCTGCCCAGCAGGATAACTCCCTTTCGTGAGCTGTGGCTGACGGAAGTCAGGGAAGCGAAGCAGAACTAGTTCGCGACAGAGCAGGTGCAGCAGGAGCTGCGATGTGACTCCGGCGAGTCTGCGCGAACAGGACGGGTATGTCCATCGGTCAGGCGGAAGCACAACGCCAGTCGCCTCGCAGTCGTCAGAAGCACGAGGCGTCGCAAAAGGAGGAGGAATTCCTGTCGGCGAACCAGGAATCGATCGCCGGCGATGAATTGGGCAAGGGGCGAGCGGACGGGCGCCGGCTCGCCGCCCGCCTCGACGGGGAGCTGCGGACGACGGCCGGCGGCGGACGGGCAGATGCTATCGCGCTGTTCGCGGTTGCGGAATCAGGCGATCAGTGATAATGGGCAGAGATAGGGCTCGCTGCGAAGGCTGCGGCGCGACGACGTCGCCGCCGCCGCAGCAGCAGCGGCGGCTACGTGGGCCGTCGGGAAATCGATGCTCGCGGCTGGCGCCGGCGCCGCTGCTGGAGACGGAGACCTGGACGGACGTGGCTGGGACGTTCGGAGACGTCAGGACGAAGGCGCCGGTACGTCAGAATCAGGAGCCGCACGCAGCACCTGCGCCAACGCCATGCCATCGATCGACTGCCCTTCACGGCGATCCATCGTTGCTCGCCAAGACAACAATTGGCGCCCCACCCCCCACCCATCCCCCGCTGGAAAGCTTGCACTCGCTCATGTACCTCGGTTGTTCGAAAGCGCGTGCTCCAGAAGTGCGACGGGGCATGGCGTCCTGTAGTCTCCCTATCTTTCCGCTTGAGCGCCTTACACCTCATAGCTGGGCCAATAGCCGAGAAGCACTACTCTGCACCTACAACGTAAGCACCGTTCACGGCGTTCTTCAGTTTGAGGAGCGGCTACAAATCCTATCTCTCTTCCAATTTTCGCCGTAAAAACGAAATAGTACTGCAAAAACAAATTCAGTGGGAAGCAGGAAGGAAATACCGTGGTTCGACATTCGTGGCAGGTGACGCACATTTGGACAGATACCCGTAGGTGTTTCGGCCTTAATGAGTGGGCTTTGCTTGGCGGATGTAGTTCAGGAATGAGTTTCTGCCTGGTGAGCCCCGTGCGTTTATCACGGGTACGATCCTGGTAGGTGTAGCTAAGGCGTGAGCCTGGCTCGATTCCGTGTCGACATTGTAAAATCTCCAACTGTTCTGTGCATTCCATCTGTCAGGAAAGGTGTGAAATGACCTAATTCGAGACCGATTCCTACTTGCGAATCACCTCAATCATCAATTCTTACTCATCCATGTATCTCTACTACTGTAGGTGCAAAGTATAACTTATTTGTTGAGCATCAACAGAGTGTTAATCTCTCATGTGAATCAGACAATTTCCTCAGCACGAAGGAATTCTGGGCGAAAAGGATTCGTGAGGGTTCGACTTCCGCTCCTCATCATCTGTGGGAGCTATAAAGGTGTTGAGCTGGAGCACCGCTAGAGTATGCTGTATGAAAAGTTGGCGAATATGAGATGGTATCAAACCAACATAGGTGCTTCTGACGACATCTCAGTCGGTATCTATATAGCTGCCGCTGGCTAATCGCAGTAGCTCCTCCTATTTTCGTTCGGCGAAATTTTTGTGTATGGCCTTGTCAAGCAATCTGAAATAGATTCCAACGCGAACTGCGCTCAGCAAAAGGACATGTCCTTGGGCTTCTGGGAGCAGTCCTACCCGCTGGGGAACCTAAAGTTGTTTTTGACCACGGCCTCCTACCCCGAATCCGCTCGAGAACTCAGTGGCCGCCTCATGGTGAGAGGGTCCTCAGGCGAGGAAACTGCTCCAGCCGCAGGCGACCCCACTAAACCAGAACTGCACCCGCTCTTGTCCCGGCGCTGTGCGCTTCTTTGTGAGCTGGTCCGTGGATCTGGTCGCATCCGCGGCTCAGCATTGTTTCGTGGCCGGCGCTCGATGGCTTCGACCAGCTTTTCGGCTGTCATGTGTTCGGCGCTTCATGCGAAATTACTGCTTGGCAGTCGGCCAGCTGTGGGTCGGCGCGAGCACAGAAGCCGACCTACGTGGAGACGACGACGACTGCGTGGCTGCATCGACCGGCCGGCGAGCAGCAGCACTCTGCACGCCGCACAGCTGTTTCTCGTCCGCCGAAGGAGCCGGCATTCCGCTACAGAATTCCGCCGCTGACCGATGACGCACGTGGGGAGCGGGGCGGGGCCGGCCGCCTACGGTAGCGGCGAGAGCGGTGCGCAGCACCGGCCGCTCGCCCCGCGGGGCTGCCCCCGATCGAGACGAGGGCGTCGGCGCGGATCGATCCCCGCCGCTCCCACGTTCGTTGGCTGCGAAGTGCTGCGTTCCCCGATCCACACTCCTCCACTTCTACGCGCCCGGTTACGGTGTCCGCGACAGACCATTGATCGGTCTCGCCACACGTCGTGCTCCTCTAGGTCACCCGCTCCCATCCAGCTGACGATCGCCTTCGATCGATCATCGGTGAACCCATTTCCTCTCGAGCGACCGGTTGCTCGGATCTCGAGAGAGAGTGAGAGAGACGATTTCAGCGGTAGCGTAAGGAGACACTACTGAAACGCGAAGTCTGCAATACGCAGGCAACGCTGTTTGGGGCCGGCTCACCCAGGGTTCACTCTACGGGCCCCGCGTTTATATTGAGTCGCTATTGATATTTGCTTGAAGTGGTTGCTAAGAAGGCGAAGGCGACAACGCCGAAACGTAGGCCGCAATAAACATCTGCGGCAGTCCTGGCTCAGCTGAACAACTACTCCAAGCGAATGCAACATCAAAATGCCAGGATTGAGAGCGAATGTGTACCGTGTAATTGCTATTGTTTTGTTGCGTTTTAAGATGCTTGAACCGACTATCCGTTTAAAGTGTCATGTCTCTCTGGAGGGTCTACAAAAATATTTATTTATTTACGGTGCATAAGGCATGAGTGATTTAAAGATGCCAGTACAATAAGTAGCTATTACTAGTACAACAACACGGGAATATGACAATACATACTATAATATGGTAACTGAAGCCCAGAAATACAAAAGCCTATCCATGCCATGTGCCTGAACAGCCGATAATGCGCCGGCAACCGAGGGATGCAGGCGCATTATCATCACAGTGAGATGAAGCTGGAAGCAGTCCTACACGTAAAACTAATAGGCCCTTGGATATGAAATGGCCGATTTCGTTACCTCGATTTCTGGTCGGTTTTTCGTGGCAACGAATGTTCCCATTTCAGGCACTGTGTATAGTTTCGGAAAGCGCAGAATTGCTACATTCTTACCATTTATAGCTCTTGTGACATAATTGCCTCTTGACGAGCTTTTGACGTCGTTTTTACAGTATGAATCAACGTGATATTCGGGTGCTCTCCTACTATGAACGGAAAGGTGGACACAACGCCGCGGCCGCAGCTCAACGCTGCATTTGGGGAGGATTTCGCTAAGGAAAGCACAATTCGGCTTGGGGATCCTTTATGACAACCGTCGTCTCTGTACAACGGCTGGACAAGAATGGGAGTCCCATGGAGATGCCGAAATCAAGTCTCGATCCAATGAAGACCATGATAACCGTATGGTGACAGTGGCTCGTATACTCTATTACAAGTTCTTGAAGGCCAGAGAAACTATCTCAGCGGAGAAGTGTTGGGCCGAAATTGAAGTTACACACTAGGAAAAACAGCCGGCTTTGGTCAATCGAAGAGGCCCAAACCTACTGCATGACAACGCGCGTCCGCACGTCTCAACTGGATGAATTGCGATAAGAAACTGCCACATACAGCGTATTCATCAGACCGCCCCACCGATTATCATTTTTTCAAACATTCAAATCGTCAAGTGAATATACTTGAATATTATGGAGAAATAACAGTAAACTTCAATGGTTCGTCTCGCCACCTCCCTTCAGACGAACCGCGTTTATTGTAACACCTTGGTGGCTCATCAGTGAAGAAAGGACGTGTTATAATTTTCACATTTTCTAATTTTTAACTATATTTTTTTATTAAATTTTATTGTTTTATTATTTATTGTTTTACTTTTATTTTATATTTTTTATCGTTTTTCACTTTTATTTTTTTCAATTTTTATTTTTCTATTTTTTAAAAATTATTTTTGTTTTGTTTATTTTCTATAAATTTTTGTTTTTTATTTCTGTTTTATTGTACATTTTTAAAAATTTTCATTCTTACATTTGTTGTTATTATTTAGAAATCGCTAAAGTTAGGTTTCTACTCCTGCTTGTGCCAACCGGCCTTAGCGGCTCTCCTATATAGAGCAACCATACCGTGCTCTATTATACGATATCAGTATGGGTATGTATTATGTTATAAGTTATTATTACGCATTCATTTCATTCTTCAACTTCTTGGCATGACACTTTGGCACACTGTGGAGTAATTTCACTATGAACAATGGAGATCAGTATTGATATGTATTGTGATGCATGTTACAAGTGCTCCGTCACGTCTATCAGCGAGCCTCGTACTTGCGCGCTTCGCGCGATGTTGCAGTATCACTAAGCTAAGGACAATAACATCAAGCTAGCTGCTCTACTTGTACAGCTTTTTTCCCTACCTAGGAGTACAAAAGGGTCGCAGTACGTGCAATATATAGTGTGATAGGGCGATCTATTGGTTCCTCACTACTGGTTCTCCCTTAGTGAAACGGTCCCCATTACTGGTACTGGTCCCCCTCAATGATCCCCCTTAGCGGGAGACGCCTTCGGCACGCCTTTTGAGTCCCAGGCACGTCATGGGTCGTATTCCGCACGTCTTCTGAATCCCCTGGCACGTAGAAGGCCTCTGGTATTTCCCGCTATTTTCGCGCCCCGTAATGTGATCGTAATGTGACTAACGGTGATCTATACCTCAAAAACGAACTTCATATTCGTGTTGAGCGACCTCAACTACTCCAGGGCTAAAGCTTCTAACCGCCTGAACGACATCCGCAAAAAATCGATCGTTTGATCAGTATCGATTGACGGTGATCGATACTACAAAAACTAACTTCAGATTTGTGTTGAGCGAGCTCGACTACCCCAGGACTAAAGTTTCGGACCGCCTGGACGACATCCATAAAAACCGATAGTTTGATCAATATCGATTGATGGCGATCGATACTTCAAAAACGAACTTCAGATTCGTGTTCAGTGACCGCGATTTGCCCAGCACTGACGTTTTCATACAGGTAGAAGACGTCTAGGTATTTTCCGCTATTTTCGTGCCGTAATTTTCCCCCTATTTTCCTCTATTTTATGAGTAATTTCTGCGGCGGCGCCGATCGATAGTATGACTCGCTTAGCGCGTTATTATAGAGTATGATTATTACGGTATTCACGTCATTCTTCAAATTCTTGTATGACATTTAGGCACATTGTGGAGTAATTTCATTAGAGCATTATTACTTTCCTTTCACAGTTATATGTATTGTAAGTGTATGTATGTGAGTGTGTGTGAAGGTTAAAAGATTGAAAATAAAACAAAAACCAAGATGATGTCGAAAATGACCTCCTACGTTTCCTTAATCTTCGTAGTTCTGATTTTTGTAAAGAGCTATTGTCGCGTTGGGAAAAGTGCAGTGATTGTAATGGTGCTTATTTCGAATAAAATAGTAAAATAATAATAATATTAATGTTTCGATTACTTCTGTGCCGAACGAGGTTGTTAGGTGGACCAGTATTTATTGAGCGGCCTAACGTTTCGACCCGTTCGTCGTCTTCTGAGACCTAAAAGTGGCTTGAGGATTCGGATGTTGCTATCTATCCGACCAAACGCCTCATCGATTCTAGCCTTTCGGATATCGTCCTGAGGCATAGCAAGAAATCCCGAACCCATGAACGATAAACTCACCCGCTGATCCACCGCTTGTGCGGAGCGACGCCGCTGCCGCAGTTAGTCGACAGATAGTGACTGAGACTCACTATACTGTTCATTCTACACTATGTATACTGTGTATACCAGTGTCATTCTTAACCACATCCTTGTCACCACCGGTCGCTCTATAACTCACAATGCGAAATAAACGGCAGAAAGTCATCGGTGACCGAAGGACACTCATTTCGATTGTTCATTCGTGGATTTCGTGAAAGAATCCAGAACGCCTCCAGCGCTTTTCTAGACGAAATATCTGTCTCGATGGTCAAAATCGTGCACTTCACATCAAAGTCGTTTCCGCCATGTTCCTCCACTTTATGCTTGCCCAGAGGATTTGTTAAGATACCCCGCCTTTTGCACGCTAGATGTTCATTAACACGAATAGCAAGTACCCTTCCGGTTTCCCCAATGTATGTCTGGCTGCATGTCCGACATTCAAGCTCATAGATTACGCCAACTTTGGCGCAATCCCCTACTTTCCCGTATGGACATACAACACAGTTCTCCGTTACGCACTCCCTGTCGTAAAGCCTATTTCGAACCAGTTGGCGTCTGATGCTGTCGTTTGGAATGTTAACTAAGACAACATCATCCTCCAACTGGGCCCGTCTTATGCTTCGTTGTAGAGCGGAAGTGACGTTATCGGAAATGAAAGGGACACACAAGGGTACTTTATCTCGGCGTGGTACAGCTCGCTGATCAGATTGAGATCCCCTGTGGTGATGTGGTACCGTGTATCCATTCTGCGCAGCTATTTGACATGCTAGTTGCACAGATTCACGTCGTTCTTCAGCACCAGGTGGTACCGCAAAGAAAGTTCTAAGAACATCTTGGTCCATGCATCATCTGCGCATCCTAACGCAGTCAAACGCGCGGTGGTGAAGAATATGTTCAGAACTGCGAACGATGTATGCACTGGTGCTGAAGAACGACGTGAATCTGTGCAACTAGCATGTCAAATAGCTGCGCAGAATGGATACACGGTACCACATCACCACAGGGGATCTCAATCTGATCAGCGAGCTGTACCACGCCCTGGTGTTGTATGTCCATACGGGAAAGTAGGGGATTGCGCCAAAGTTGGCGTAATCTATGAGCTTGAATGTCGGACATGCAGCCAGACATACATTGGGGAAACCGGAAGGGTACTTGCTATTCGTGTTAATGAACATCTAGCGTGCAAAAGGCGGGGTATCTTAACAAATCCTCTGGGCAAGCATAAAGTGGAGGAACATGGCGGAAACGACTTTGATGTGAAGTGCACGATTTTGACCATCGAGACAGATATTTCGTCTAGAAAAGCGCTGGAGGCGTTCTGGATTCTTTCACGAAATCCACGAATGAACAATCGAAATGAGTGTCCTTCGGTCACCGATGACTTTCTGCCGTTTATTTCGCATTGTGAGTTATAGAGCGACCGGTGGTGACAAGGATGTGGTTAAGAATGACACTGGTATACACAGTATACATAGTGTAGAATGAACAGTATAGTGAGTCTCAGTCACTATCTGTCGACTAACTGCGGCAGCGGCGTCGCTCCGCACAAGCGGTGGATCAGCGGGTGAGTTTATCGTTCATGGGTTCGGGATTTCTTGCTATGCCTCAGGACGATATCCGAAAGGCTAGAATCGATGAGGCGTTTGGTCGGATAGATAGCAACATCCGAATCCTCAAGCCACTTTTAGGCCTCCGAAGACGACGAACGGGTCGAAACGTTAGGCCGCTCAATAAATACTGGTCCACCTAACAACCTCGTTCGGCACAGAAGTAATCGAAACATCTAAATAATGCCGAGTTTTTACGAAGAGAGAACTTGGAGAATAATATTAATAATAATAAAATTGCTTCCAAGCGAAGTTATCATCTGTCAAAGTTTCGGACAAAATCGGCCAATTCATATTCAACGACCTAATATGCCGTTTTGCAATCGTTTTGGGTACACCATATTTTCTCTTAACTACCCCTGGTTCTGGACAGTATTAAGCGATAGAAACACATACGTCGATTAAGTCAGACAGTAGTTTGGAAATCACACGGTCGTCAGTAAATTTAGAACGAGAAAGTAAGGAATGCGGCCTACACTCGCTGTTTCTAACTATAGGTCGGTAAGCTCGTAAAAATCTGTCTCGAGATATCCTAACAAATAGTTAGCGAGTGAAATCGGCTTACACCTTATCAAGAAGAGCAACAGCTTTTGATCTGGAAGGAGAAAAACAGTTGATCCATGCTCCACCATAAAATTTGTAGGCCTTAAGCAGCATTTCCTGGTCCGCTATAGTGAGAGCTCTGAACATGAATTTAGTCAGATAAACACTGGTTAAAACTACATGACACGGGACTCTTTAGCACCTAAATGAGGTGTAGGGGCAGTAGTGTGGTGGGAGCGATACACACAGGAATGGAAATGTTGGAGCAGTTCGAATTAAATTTGCAGGCGGCGCACCATGCCACTGTTTTATCTGGTCCGCGCTGGTTTTTGGGGTGAACAAAAACGCTAGGCGACGTCACGTGGCGTCTGCAACATCAGTTGCTTGCGCTGCGCCCCTCAAACTCTACTGCGCCTAAATTCCTTCGGCGCTTCTTCATCTTCATCTTCAGGTCGAGGTCAAGTTTCCTCATTCATAGGAGCGTCAGCGAGCTCAACACTCTACCTTCTGAGAATGAGAACATGGTTAACATGTCTCTGTCTCCTTTCAAACGCCTAATTACACTAAGGTTTCGTTAGGCTTGTCGCATATGTTATTGATATCTTGCCGCATGTGATTATGATCCGTGCCTTGTAATAAAAGACAGCTCCTGCTCTGCGGTAGGACTTTTTTGCTCGGTGTTATATGTTGGTCGAAAGAGAATGTCTTGCTCTATAGGAAATTGTGTCGCGTTTATTGGCTCGTACTGATTTCTGTCGAATATCAACGAAATTCCAAAAAAAGAAAAATTATCTTCACCAACAATTCCTTCTACTTGTTCAGTTGTTGATATTCGACAGAAATCAGCATGAGCCAATAAAAGCGACATAAATTCCTTTTGTGCAAGACATCCTCTTCCGAAAGACATATAACACCACGCAATATACGGACGGAAAAGTCGGACGCCCCAATTTGATGGCCTAAAAATCAATAAACGACAAATGAGCAAACCGGACCAACACGTATTCTTGCAGTACAGAACATTGTCTTCCTATGTTATGAAAAACTGCGCAAAAAAATTATTCCAATCCTAAGCGGAGAGAACAACTGCGCAGATGGCCACTTTTCACTTTTCACTTTAGCGACCTAAAAACTGACAAAATTCAGGATGAAAAAAGAAATGCAATACATGTTCTGATAGGGCAAGTCATTCTCTTTCGAAAGCTATGCAGCGCTATGCAGGAGACCGCCGGCGAAATCCGCAATGAGTCGTTGAAAAAACAACGGGGACTTATGGGACAACCTAATATAAAATGATTATATATTGGGGATATCGCTATTTTTACCAGTGATCCACAACACCGTCGTTTTTGTGCCGGCAACAGGATTTTGAGGCCGCTGAAAGCGTCAGTAGTGCCTTCATTATGGTACGTCTCTTCTTGGCGCTGTGAGGCAATTTTCAGGAGAATGTATGTATTTGTGCTGCGCCCTTCAACGAGAAGAAGCTCAGCTGCTTCGCCAGGATCAGAGCATGGAAGGCGACTGCTGCAGTCCGAGATCCACTTCGCACAAGACGCAAAAACACGCAAATGAAGGCTGAACCGTACAGCTCACGCTGGAGAGATCACCCCAACCTTCCTTCCCTCAGAGGTGGATTGATTCCAGAGTTGTCGGGAAAGGTACAGTTCTAACTTAGCATACAAATTTCAAAAATTTTGTTTTTTGAGGAAAAAGAGTGATTTAGAGCTTGTTTTGAAGAGCAGGAAGGCGGCCATTCTATGTTGCCAAAGTATGGATTGCGCCATGAAGACTTCGCGATTTTTATTCGATTGATAGCAAACTTTCTATCTACATGCAGTTTCAAAATGCTGCAAACGGTGCAGCATAAACAACTATAAAAACACATATGCTAACCTTCTTGCTGCATAAGCAGTATTTACACTATCAATTAAATAAACATTGCAACTTGCTTTTCGAGTGCACAGTGCGATCAGTCTTTTAGTGCACTACATGATTGCTGCCTTGTTGCGCTTGCGCTTGCATTGCGCCTGTTGTTTAAAATAAAGTTTAACCTATTATTTTTTTCATAAAAGGATTTTTATAAAATTTTTACACGTCTTGGGGCAAGTGACCAAAAGAAAAACTACAAAAAAAGTTCTAGCAATTCTTTTTGAACAAAAAATTATTCTAACTCTTACTGGGTCCCATTTTTACGAGATTTTGAGCCGGCAACGTGTCAGGGTATGGATGAGAAATAGAACCAGCAAGTTTTATGGCCAGACCTTCTCATCCTTTCTCGAAGGGCCTCCGTCGTATGGTTACCTCACTACACTCAGGAAGAAGGCTATTCTTTGACCCGTGGCTGCCGTTTGCCGCAAAAGTGATTTGAATTTGTACATGTCTCATCGAAGCGGTCGATGCATTCGGCCCCGAATGCAGGTACCGGTGCCAGCAATACGGTACCGGCACCTGCGGTGTCACGAGGCAGCGCCTCTCGTTCGCTGAGGTCAGCAAGCGCTAGCGCTGACGAAAGAGGAAGGGCCCCGGCTAAACCCATTCCGACTTTTTCTCGTCTAGCGACTGGTTGTCGCGCTAAGTCTTCTGCAAACAATCAGGAATTCCTCTCACTCACGTCAGATATTAATATTCCCAAATCTGTTTTCGACGAGCTGTACTATGGGGCTAGCGTTGAAGCCGAAGCTGCCGCTGCTTTGGTCCTATCGTCAGAGTTGACGACCTCGCAGCCGTCGTACAAGCTACACATGTCGCCGCGGAGACCGATCTCCGGTCAGCTATGATGCCAACTTCATCAGTGAGTAGACCACTCTTCAAGAGATCAGGTCTCGAGAATAATTACGATTTTAATAGTGAAATATTAGCTCTCATTGCTGCCGAGAGCTCCTGATGAGTATCAGGTGAAGGCATCGATCGCGAAAGCGATCCAGTTGCTTGCCCAACGGAACGATATTATCACCGCTGCCGACAAGAATTCAGCAGTTTAGGATTTTGTCGAAGAGGACAGCATTGACTGTATATCACCCAGAACAACATTTCTGAGGCTGTCGAGGAGGATAGAGACGGCTCTTTCATTCGTTTTAACCCAATTTCCGTTACGGGAGGCAAGAAGTGGAGATTAGTATTAGATCTCTCTTTTCTAAACAGATGCTTCTCAAGAGTTGGAGTTAAATGTGAAGGTATAAGACAAGTCGCACCTCTGCTTCATAGGGGAGTATTTGCGACGTTTTTCAACCTTAAATTAGGCTTCTTCTATGTGAGCGTGTACAAGGGCTTCTCTAACAAGGAAAGGTTCCCAACGCATGGTGAGGTTTTGCGATGATATTTTGGCAGGATGTACGGATCTGTGAGCGTAGTCCAGAATCACAGTTAGTTTTTGCTGAACGTTAAAAGCTTGAAAAGGAAGTCTGAAAGCGTGCGTGCAACTATCATCAACTTCATGGACACCGCAGGCGATGTGCCTCGGCGGCGCAGCGGCAACACTGCCGCCTCAAAGGAGCACACCGGCGGGCTTTTTAGTTCGAGTCCGAGTGCTGCCGTTACTCTTGCACGTATTAGTTGGTTGTTATTACACTTTTTTATGATCACAGGAGTCAATTTTAGACCACCAATACCTACAACAAACCAAGGCTCTCTATTTGCGTCTTCATGTTACGTCGATGTTCATTCAGGACCCTTTTCTACACCCACAGATTACGCGTTCAACGAAGAAGAAGTGATCATTCCTTGCCAAGAAGAAGATTGTTCCTCACTGGCTTTTGTAAGATGCTGCTGGTGTGACAAGCGCCTGTGTTTCGCTTGTTCCATAGTTTTGTACCATACAATACCGCTCAAATTCTCTGCAAGAAAGATGCTTTGCGACAGATTAATCCTTCACAAAGCGTCGCATTGCCATAACTCTTTTCAAAGTTATTTGTTTAAAATCTAATTAACACCATTAGAAGCCCCGTCTCATTTTCTATCCAGCGATCTAAACATAATCTAAAACGATTGCACACTGACTAAGTTATGAAGCTTTTACTTCCTCGGCTTCGTTAATTGATTTGCGACCCCTCCGAGATCCCCAGTGGCATGTCATTGAGGCTTTTCGTTGACGAGATTCATCGAAACTCAGAAATTCTCTATGGTTTCAGCAGATCTATTTGTTACGCATCAAGTGTCATTGTGGTACTAAATAGAGCCATGTTTGAATAACATAGGCCCGATTTCGGATAAGCGCAAACGCGCGGAAACCTAACATTCAGTTAAGAATTACTCAACTAGTAGCCTGCTACAGAAGACAGTATTCTACTATTCCATTGTGGGATCTTTGATCTTTATAAAACGTGTAAAATGGCTTTGAGAAATGGACAGAAATGATTAGATTTTTTCAACAAGGGATTGGTCCAATCTCAATATACGGCGTAAGATTTCTCCTATCTTTGAACTTCGGTTGCTCCTGCACAGGATAAGTACGAAAGCCTTGTGTTTTATTTTTTTTTGTGTTCTTGTGGTCTACAGCAGACCACAAGCACATTCGAATCTAAAAAGAACGAAAAGATTTTGGCCGTTCAAAGTAGATTTCTATTCCGCGTAACTTTAACGAAAACAACAGAAAATTTTGCTTCAGTCGCTTACCTCCTTATGGATGACTTTATTCGAAAAACTGTACAGCATTTCTCAGCTCATTGCGAGCTTTCCACAGATGTAGTATTGTCCGTATTCAAACTGAAAACCATTTTCACCTCTTCGGCCGCCGAAACAAGTTTGGGATTGCGCTTCGGCCCGAGTGCGGACACGGCGGCGGGCCGCCTGTTGCCCTTGCGGCCTCCTGCGGCACTCCACATGTCGCATATCGCTATGTACCGCGGCGCAGGAAGTGTGAATACTGTACATAGGCGATATACGACATGTGGAGTGCCGCGGGAGGTCGCAAGGACAGCGAGCGGCCCGCCGCCGAGTTCGTACTCGGGCCGAAGTGCAGCCCCAAGCTTGTTTCGGCGGCCGAAGAGGTGAAAATGGTTTTCAGTTTGAATACGGACAATATTTCATCCGTGGAAAGCTTGCAACGAGCTGAGAAATGCTGTACATCTGCTTTTTTCGAATAAACTCATCCATAAGGAGGTAGGCGACTGAAACAAAATTTTCTGTCGAGTAGAAATCAGTCTAGAGTGACGGAGATTTACTTCTTGTGTATTCAACACCTAATGGAGTGCTAGAACGAGAATCCCTATAGCTCCCAGTGATTCCGCCGTCGAGGAAGAAAACTCTGATAGCATGTGATGACACTGCCTTGTGATGTTAGGTTGGTCGGAGTTTTGGGCCAATTTTATTAGGGTTTCAGCACCTTCTATTCATGATCGGTAGTAGTGCCTACACGGACACCACGCGGCTTATCCCAACCCATTTGTCAGTTCCTCCTCCACACACGGAGAAGGCCCGCACCTCAGGAAGTGTATTAGGAGCTGCTCTCGCAGGGACACACATTCGTCGGTAACATTCGCATCAGTCAGCTTCACAAACTGGCAGTTCGAGAAAAGCGACTGAGACGGGCTTCTGCCTGTTTACCACTCGGCCCATGTAGCTAAAGAGACCCGTGAAAATTGAAGGAGCTGAGTTGGAACGCAGTTCCCCCACCCACCCTATTCCCCCTCTGACTCTCGTTTACTCCGCCGCCTAAAGGCATTACTAGCGAAGCAAGATTCACCAAATTTAAAAGCATCGAAAGAACGGCCAGCGATTTTCTTGACTCCCGGTCTCCCTAGTTCTGGAAAAAAGGGATCGCTAGCCGACCCACAAAGTGACGCACTATAGCGACTAACGGTGATTTTACTGTTGAACACATTCCATTGTATGTAAAAGATGAAAAAAACGTTGAGTGGCTCAAAGCTTTCTAACCGAGCTAGTACATTCCAGCAGCCAAAATTAAATACTCCCCAGTTTAGGCCTTCTGTTGAAGGGAGTTGTAAATGCTCAAAACTAAGAGACATTGAACTATCTAAACTACAATTTGTTCAGAGCAAAGTCGCTCGTGCGTAGAGGTAAGAGCTTGTTCCGAAGTGCTGCAGATTTTTAGTCTTGTTGTGCTTGTCAAAATTCACCATTTATAGTAACTAGGATACTTCTCGGTGCATTCAGCACCTAATGGAGTGACACGAAGGAAATGTCTTTAGCAGATAGCGATTTCACTCAAATGAAATAGAACTAAGAGCATCATGGAAATGGAAGCATGGAAATGTTCCACTTTGCGACGTATAATTAAAGGCCCGTTCATACCAGGGGTGCGCGCTGACTTGCAGCCGGTAAACTTTTACCGCATGTTGTTACAGGATGTTCTGTTAAGCAAATGTGTTCAAGCATTTTTACCGCATATTTTTAACGCGGAAATTCGCCGGTAAATTCCGGTAAATCCGCTAATTTTTTCAAAATTTAATATTCCCTCAAAAACAATGATTTTAAACGGTGGTAATGTAAAAAAGCGTAAAGCTTCTCACCGAAACATCATCACGCTCAGAAAAACCATGTCATCTTCATTTTATCATGCATATGTCATCCTAAAGCAAACAAAGCAAGCGGAAGCCTAACAATGCGTAAGTGTATTGATCTTTGAGTGCTTCAAAAAAGATGAAAACTTAATTAAAACTCTACAAGAACATTTCTGAAAATCCAGCATTCAACCGAATATTGCTATATTTCTTTTGGATTAACAATCTAACTGCTTTTTGAAATTATCACAATTATCATCATTTCATTCGATGAAAGAAAGATTTACACTTACAATACCACTTTTTTGAACTATTATGCTGTACTTTGGAGCAAAGCCAGACACCGGAAAAACAACGAAATCTAACATGATAACGAACTTCTATCTCTTCTTATATGAGAAAACAGCTTAAGAGTCCACCAGGAGATCAGGTAGACTAGCGGAGTTCATTCCGATGCCTTACATCTAGGATTCACGGGAGCAAGACAAGAGCGTATCCTCTCGTTATTCCTCTGGCGATCGCCTATTGTGAGGGCTTCAATATCTCTAGTCCAAATTGTCTCATGTCGTGTGGGAAATCTCAGCGCGAGGTACTATTCCAGTGGAGCGCGCTTTAACACTGGAGCGCACCATCTCCACCTCCTGATGTGGGCATGGATGTTTTAATGAGGTTGAGGACCACGAACGCTAATAGCAAGTTATCAGAGAAGATCAACTCTAAACTGAGATTGGTAGTATGTTTCCTTCTCCATTCGATAGATAGGAACATAATTTTGTATGAAAAAGTCGTTAAATTTTCCGGTAAATTTGGGAATTTACCGGAAATTTTCGTGAACAGAATTTATCGCGAAAATGCCGGTAAATCCGTTAAACCGGCAAATAGTTAACCTGTAAACGCACGCCCCTGGTTCATACTACGCGACAGCAGCGCAGTGCCCGTGGCGTACGCAGCGTGCGGAAGTATGAACAGGCGACAGCAACGACTGGAGCGACAAGAGCGGCTGGATCGACAACGCCGGCGCTTGAGTATGAACACTTTTCGGCGGCGCGCGCTCGGTTTCAATCGATTTGCATGTTTTGCACGGGCGACGAGAGCGACGAGAGCGAACGAGCGTAGCACGCCTGCGCGTGCGCGGCCCCCGCAGCGACAAGAGCGACAGCGCTGGCGCTCGAGTATGGACACTGCCTCTAATGGTAGGAGAAGCGTGTGATATCGTCAACACGCACTTGGCCATGAACATCGATTCGTACGAGTCTCTGACAAGCCGAATCGGACGTCTACGACTGAAGCGATGTGACTGCGTGCCAGCCTTGACTGTGTTCGTCGCGTATGCCCCAACATCCGACTACGACGACGAAGACGTCGAGGCCTTCTACGTGGAGCTGGAGAAGTTCTATAAGGAAGATCACACCTTCTACAAGGTGATCGTCGGCGACTTCAACGCCAAGATCGGGCCACGAAGGTCGCCGGAAGAACTTCACATCGGAACCCACGGTTTGGAGTGGAACGAGCAAGGTGAAAGGCTGTCTGAGTTTATCATGTCGACCAAGACCATCCATGGAAACTCGCAGTTCCAGAAGCCTCCCTCCCTACGATGGACCTGGGAATCCCCCGGTGGCCAGTTCCACAACGAGATCGACCACATCATCTTCAATCGCAAGTATTGCCTGACCGATGTCTCCGTTGTCCCCAAGTTCTACACGGGATCGGACCACCGCCTCCTTCGCGCGAGGTTCCGCTTTTCGCGTCAAGGAGAGAAGGCCGCGAAGTTCAAGAAGAGGAATCCCAGAACGACCATCAACTGGGATCTCTACACCTCTCTTGTCGGCCTTTGGGAAGATGCCGTCATGGACAACGTCGACGAGGAATACGATCGCTTCGTGCACCATCTCCACGATAGTGCCAAGGGAGCCGAGAGCTTGAAGACCACCAAGAGACGCCTGTCTCCGGAAACTCTCGAGCTGATACGCCAGCGTGGAGCAGCACGAGCGTCAGGCAACTACCAACTAACGTCCGAGCTTGCAAAGCTATGCAGAGCGGCGATAAAGGAAGATCTCAAGGAGAGAAGGGCGGAAGTGTTGGCTGAAGCAGCAGAGGCAGGGCTGAGCATCCGCAATGCCCGCCGGAACTTCGCCAACTTCAAGACCAAGATGACCGCTCTCCGACGTCCTGACGGAACCATCACCTCTTCCAGAAGGACCATGGAGAAAGTCATCCACGACTTCTACTCCGATCTCTTCGATAGCCACGTCCACCTGCCCCCATGCCATCTTCCGCAGGATGGATACGTCGTTCCCCCTGTTCTCCCTTCCGAGATCCGACACGCCATCTCGTCGGTGAAGAAACGTACAGCACCCGGTTCTGACAGGATCAGAGCTGAACACCTGAAGAACCTCCCGCCAGCGCTCATCAACACCCTGGCGCGGCTCTTCACACGCTACCTGTCCGAATGCAAGGTTCCATCTCAGTGGAAGACCAGCAAGACCGTTTTGCTGTACAAGAAGGGAGACGTGCACGACATTGGCAACTATCGCCCGATCTGCCTGCTGTCCGTAGTCTACAAGCTGTTCACTCGAGTGATCCTGAATAGGATTAGCGGAACGCTGGACGAAGGACAGCAATACGAACAAGCAGGATTTCGGAGAGGATTCAGCACGATCGACCACATACACACCATTACGAAGCTCATCGAAGTGTCGCGAGAGTACAAGCTGCCGCTGTGCCTTACGTTCATTGACCTGAAGAAGGCATTCGACTCCGTCGAGACTGAAGCGGTTATGGAAGCCCTGCTCACCCAGGGCGTTCCTACTCAGTACATCAGAGTCCTTCGAGAGTTGTACAGTGGATTCACGACCAAGATCTCACCATTCTACAACGACGTCGTCATTGACGTGAAGAGAGGGGTTCGACAAGGGGATACCATATCCCCGAAGCTCTTCAGCGCCACCCTCGAAAACGTCATGCGCGAACTAGAATGGGAAGACATGGGAGTGAAGGTCGACGGCCGGCAACTGCACCATCTTCGCTTCGCTGACGACATCGTGCTCATAACCCCGAGCATCAGTCAGGCGGAACGAATGCTGGCCGACTTCGATCGTGTATGTGGAAGCGTTGGACTGCAGCTGAATCTTACGAAGACGATGTTCATGACGAACGGAAAGGCTTCTGATGCCCCATTCTCGCTCAACGGAACGAACATCTCCGAGTGCTCCAGCTGCGTGTATCTGGTTTGCGAAGTCAATATGGCCAACGACCTAGCGCCGGAGCTGAGCAGGAGGAAACGAGCGGCTTGGGGAGCTTTCAAGAGCGTCGAAGAAGTCGCGAAGAAGACGAAGAACGTTCCACTCCGTGCCCACCTATTCGACTCCACTGTTCTTCCTGCCCTAACATACGCCTCAGAGACCTGGGCTATACGAAAGCAGGATGAACACGCGATCAGCGTCACGCAGCGTGGAATCGAGAGGACGATGCTCGGAGTGACACGACTCACGCAAGTGAGAGAAGGCTTCCGGAGTTCCGAGCTTCGCAGACGTTCGAAGATCAGAGACGCTGTCGCATGGGCCAAGTCGTCGAAAATTAGGTGGGCCGGCCACGTAATGCGATTCGCAGACACCCGCTGGACGAGAGCCGTCACAGATTGGATTCCGCGGGATGTCAAAAGAACACCAGGACGCCCACCAACGCGTTGGTCGGACTTCTTCGTGAAAGCCTTGAACGACCGATATGACGCTCTTCGTGTCCCTCGAGCGAGGAGGATCCATTGGACCACTCTGGCACGCGACAGGGACGAATGGAGACGCTGCTGGCGCCCGCTCGAGCAAGTCTATGATCAACGGGACGACAGGTGATACAGAAAATGGCTTTATATTCAAACAAAGGCAGCTGAGGCTTCCAACAATGGCAAAAATGTAAAAATGGCAGACTTCGAGAGCTAAATATACATGAAGTTCATCCACTGGGCTGTGACAAACCTAGTGAAGGAGATTGTGAAAATCACTATGCGACAGCGAACACAAACATCAAACGTTGCTGAGAAATCCACTATAGATTAACGCGCAGCGCAATGAATGCTCGTAGTGAGAAAAGAGTACCATTTTGAGTGAGCAAAACCTTTCCAGAGAAACGACGAACGGTTATTTTCGAATTCCCCCTTCGGAGAGATGCAGCAGTCTCGCAACGGCGGTCGCTGGCATTTTCTTCAACGGGCAAACAGTATTTCATCGACAAATAAGGGCAATCTAACGATAAGTGATGAATTTATGGAATATAGAACAACATAGAGCATTACATGTTCGTCTTCCACGTTTTCAAACCAACTATCCCTACTGCTGCAATTTTTTCGAAGAAGTCTCGAACTGATGAAAACTGTTGCGGTACTTTGCTGGCAAATTATGCATGTATACTTTGCACTTCGTGTACAAAGGCTTCGAGCAGTATTCCACTCGGTGAGTCGACTTCTGCAGGTCGACTTTGACAGCTTCCAGTGACATAGTTCGAGGAGGCTGATGATATGAGTCGTCATCTGAAGAATGACTGTGTCGACAGGTAATTTCCCTGCGCCTCGTTGTTTCTAAAGAAGTGATAGAACTAATGTACCAATGTATAGATGATCCCCAGGCAGAGCATTCGTAATGAAAGGCTGATTTTGCCAACCAATGTGTTGAGGGCATAGAACATAATTGGTATTACAGTGCTTGTGTAGCTCTTCGCAAGGAGTCTGAAGAAGAGCAGTAACCAGCGAATCAAACCTTCCCACAAAATAATTACCTGCGAAATCCGTGTCAGTTCGTAGACTTGAGGCGGAGGTAGAACTACTTCACCCTTAGCAGCTCGTTCCAAGCAATCTTTTGGAGCCATCCACGAATAGTTCACCATCTCTTTCTCACACATTCGAATTTGTGGCTCACCTGTAGCTATTGCCCTAGACGCGAGTAACCACATCCAACATTCTGCCAATCAACCAAAAGCGCACCTTCTATTCGAATTATATAAAAGGATGTCATATAGCGCTGCTTATATGACGATGGAGTGAGCCACGTATTCCACTCCAACAGCTGATCGACTGGAGGGGAAGGACAAGCCTGGATGGGAGCGTGAGTTTGGCTTATTCCCAACAAAACTCCATCTAATTCATAACGCTGAACGCACCAACTTGAAGCTCTCCACATCCGTCTTCGTCTTCTCCTGTATTTCCTCAAGTTCGCGGGATGTGGCAGCTGACTGGACAGAAGATCCAAGGAGCAACCCAGTCTCCTCGAAAAGCTCCTGAGCAAAAGCTGTGTACATATAACTCGCAAACCGTGATGCTGCTGAAAACTGTTTAAGGCATTTATTCTTTTCGAGGTTTTTAGCGAGCGCACCTACCACTGTTCATCCGAAACTCTCTCTAGTGTTAGCTGTTTTCCAAAATTTCAAGCTACCACATCGTGTGCCACACTTCACGCCAACTGCCCAGAGGTTAATGGAGGTTAGTGACATCACACTGGTTTAGCTATGCGTTTCATACTTGTGTGCTTTATAAGAGAATTTATGCATGGATACCCTGAAGCACAACATAGATACCCACCCTGACAATGCAATGGTCTGAATCGCATGTCCGAACTGGGAAAGCGAATTATATAGGAAGAAGCAGCACCCTTCATTTACGATTGAGGTGTGTTCCGTTATGAAAAGACGTTAAACCAAACGGGTAACGAGTAGGAGGGTGCCGGAACTAACTATGGAGTCGCAGCGGCAGAGAAGCGCTCGCATATGTGTCAGGGATGTCCGACTGGGCTCAGGGCGTATTGGATAGTGGTGTTGCTTCATAATATGGAAGTCAAAGGTTCTGCTCTTGCGTGGTGCAGCATCTTCACATTTCCACTGATCGGTTGAGATTTGAGAGTACGTCCACATTGTTTTCGGGCGTTTTCTGCAGCTTTTTCCAGCTGCATGCTGCGAGAAGCAACCTTGTTGCGACTGCTTTGTTTCTGGTTTGTTCAGACCTGTTTTTAAGCACAAGGCAATGAGAAAGATATCCAACACAATGATCTGTGAACATTCATCACCACTTCTACACAGGCTCAAAGTGCTTGAAACCGATGGACTGGTAATGGAGGACACAATACAGGCAACGTGTAAAAGCAAGATCACAGCTTATTGCCCTTCGTGAACCAGTGACTTTTGCCGAAATGCAGTTGCGGCATCTTCGAGACGAACAATCTTTTCGCCGTGGCGGGTTACTCACATGTCATGACGACTCAAACTGGCGTTGCCGGTGGAGTGACTAAGGGACAGGACTAGGCCTTTTACATAGAGCACGACACGTCATGGCAGGTTCTACCATTTTCATCTCTCCTCTGTGTGGAGAATTTAATCTGCACAACAAAGTGAAGTACACAAGAGTGCCCACCCTAATTGCAGCGACCTTCCCAGGATGTCCAAGTTTTTCGTCAGAAGTGTGCACCACTCCACCGGGGAACACTACAGCGTTCGGCATGAAACTGGCGGTTGCACCACGTTGCATCATCAACAAGCGACCCGTGCTTCGACTCACTGAAAAGACTGCAATTTGCAATGTGAGCTGTTCACCAACTACTTCGTATTTATCAGTAAAGGGAAGGTGTAAACATGCCGACATCAAAGGCCTACCAACCAACGACTATAGACGATGCAGCCTTCCACCCCGTCATAGCTGCTATGCTGCCAAATTTCTTAAAAAAAGATTATCTACATGGATAAAAATCAACGCATCCCAATTCGACAAGATATGGTGACTGAATTTGAAGGATGTAAAGAATGATTTCTGGTCTTGCCTTGCAGGGAATACACTTGAGAAAACTCTCTATTGATGCGCTTCTTAAGCACATTTCGAGCACATTTCCGACCAGCTCACTTCGCAAATGCTTAATGTGCTTGGCGAATTTTTTTTTTTTGAGTAATTCTCGGAACATGCCGACATAAAAGTAAGACAGACCTCTGGAACTGTTCTAACTACGCCGAAGAGGACCAAACCTTGGTTCGCAAGAGCGAACCTAGATTCAACACAGAGGCCACTGAGAACAGTCCTTCTGATAAGGCCACAAGCGCCCAATAGAAATCTTTATGCATATAGGAAAAAATTTAATCATTATGTAGTGTCACATGTGGATAACACCTCCAACACAGAAGCTGAATCGCACATAGGAATGCTATTTATTTGAAAGACTTCTTACAGTATAGCATCTTTGGAAAAGGATGGGTAAGTAGCGTCCATCTATTAAAAAGCCGACACAAATTGGTGTCAGAGATTACTACGACATCGCGTATTAGGTAGGGTACATCAGATACTGGAATGTGATCTAAGTACATCTACTAAAGCATAATATTCTGATAACCTATACAGCTGGGACGAAAGTGCAAATCGGTATCTAACCATGAGTGTTCTAAATGAAAACGTCAACAATTATGCGTGTTAGCAACATTCAATAATAGGAACAATAAAAGTGAATATCTTGGGAAGTAGAAAATGTTGTTAAAGTTGTAACTGTGTTCCGCTAACGTTAGTTTTGTGAGGTTCATAAGCTCGACTATTGTTAACGATTAGTGAAGATCGCTGAGCCCACTAACCACACGAACTGTGAAACAAATCGCGTGATTAATTCTTATCGAAATCCGCCTGCCTATTAGACGTTTTGATGTGTCTTAGGAGTCGTTTAGTGTGCGCGCGACGCGCGACGCGATGCATGTGTAGTGGCCAAATTGTCGAGCGACGCGATTGACCAATTCGGCCACTACACATGGCATCGCCTCGTGCGTCACGCGCACACTAAACGACCCCTTACATTAGCACCTCCGCCCACAAAATGGCGAAATTCGCAGAAGAAAGCGTACGTAAAAATGTCCCGTGTAATACACTCTCTGCAAGGATTCAACCTGACGCGTCAAAAAGCCGGTCAATATTCGACTCCAGCGAGTTGTTCGTGTACTTTAGCTGTCGCGTGAACAGCTGTTCCCCGAAGCTCTCCACTATTTGCATGAGTGGACCATAGAGAGCCAGTAGTGCTCTCTTGACGTGGTCGCAAACAGCTGCTCGCAACTTCAGGTCGGCTATGCAATAATCACGTTGTTGAGAGACTGTCAGGTCGAATTCACGAGTGAAGTTCTGAAATAGAAACGAAATAATCATCAATCCAATCCTAAAAATGAAGACCACACTAATGAGAAATATAACAAAATAAATTATATATATATATACAATTCTATATAACAAAATAATTCCAATCATAACAAATGTCTGTGTAACGTGCAAAGACGCACGTTACGCAGACATTTGTTATAGTACGCTAGATCCTTTGGAGCACGAGAAAGTGGTTGCTGAGTGGGCGTTTCTCAACGCCCGATTAGTATTTTCTTCGTAAACTGACCTCGTGTGGTTAACATATAAAGGGAGACGTATTTCCCCTCAGTCTCCGTGCCCAGCCGCTCTGTCTACACTTCTGCGCCATCCTACGGTGAGGAATATAGGGAGCTACGAAAGTGGGATGGATCCCACTTCCTATGTAGATTTCGGCGAACAGAGCAGAAGACTATGCTAAGAGTAAACCGATTCACGTAAGGACCACAAAGCTCTTAGTTTAGCCACCACCCGTGGACGAAAGACGTTGTAGCAAGGCCAAGGTGCGCTGATAGCATAATATGCTTCGCCACATCCATCAGTCAACAGCCATAAATGGCCTAATGTCAAAATAACACTAGGATATACACCAACGCCAACTGCAGCTTGACAGGCGGGACTTAATCACACCAGTTCGAATACAAACCAAGAACGGCTTATTAACAACACCAACCAGGTCCTAACCTTGGGTAATTGAACCTTACATAAACTAAATGAAACGCTGTCTTACTATTCTGTGAAACATAAATGAAACGCTTCACAGAATAGTAAGACAAGTAATACAAGGCAAGCAATTGATTAGACTCTCCAGGGTTTAATCGCGTTTGTGGCATTGCGAATCTCAACTGGATTTTGCTGAAGACTACTCGCAAATGCCCCCCCCCCTCAAGTTGCTAAGGACTGAGTTATACTCCCGCGGAAGGGCGGGAATCGCCACGCCCGCCTCCGCCGTGCACCATTGGTCCGCGGACGTTCCGCGGACCAATGGTGCACGGCGGAGGTGGGCGTGGCGAGGCGCGGCGATTGGCCAGGTGAGGAGTCTCGACGCGATTCTCGCCCTTCCGCGGATGCTTCCGCGGGAGTATAACTCAGGCCTAAGGCTCACTGCAAGCGTCGCGCTCTGCTGGAAGTTGTACGGAAGTCGTCCCAAACAAGGACAATGGAAAGAAGCGCTGAATAATGCTCCTCGCACTCCCAGCAGCCCTTCTATTCGCCCGGGAAACATTCCAGAAACAGCGTGCCAACATTTGTATAATGGTAGCGCAGATCAAATGCATAGGATCAACGAATCATCGGCGTTCGCACCTTCATCGATCGCAACCCATGCTGCACGCGCAAGTGGTTTTCTTTAATTAAACATATAAAGATCAAAATAGCGTTCCGCGATAAACTTGTCGACACGATCTCTTCGTTAAAGTTTTGGATAAATGGACCTCCACTCGCGCCCTAGTGCACCGTCTCCTCCCGCGACAATGGCATAGCGGGGTATGGCACGTATCACGGACTGATGGTGACGCTTCTAACCCGCGCTTAATTCGCTAGACTACCAACGGAATGTTAGATAATTGATGGTGCTTCAGCTCAAATCTAACAGTTGTCTCTAACAAAAGACTTCGTTTCTTAACGATGATAACAGCGACGAAGTGCATGGCATCAAACTTGGTAAAAAGTAAGGGCTTCCGCAAGCAACGCTCATCCCCTGTGGAAACATTTCCAAACCTCGAAACCACAAGAATTACTCACGGCACCTATGTATCCTTCATCGAAATACCGTCCACGGGGATACACGTATAAGAGAGTTAAACGACGGGTGATAGATATGGTGGAATACAGTAAGGCATCTGGGACTCATCGGTTCTACTCTACGTGTAAACTGTCCACTACGCTCTGCAACAAGGTAAGCAAACCAGAATAAACTCCTAAACTCCACGACTTACCGCAATCATGCCTCTGATCATGTTTTTATCATCTCCGACCCGCTGGGCTCCATGCAGCGTGGCGATGCACTGATTCCAGCTGAAACTCTTTGTTTATTGCACAATGTTTATGAAGGAAATTAATGTTATCTACTGTGATGATGCTTCGAAGCTTTTCTGTACCTTCGCATGTACTGATTAATACATTGCTCAATCTCTGAATGATAAAACGACAGGATTTGTGAATTCTGCTCCCTTATCACCGGTAACAGACCATCGTCGTCGTCTTCCAACGCCTTTAAATGCAAACGCTGTGTAAAACACTGGAAATTTTGGAACAAGAATAAGACCTTAGCAATGTAGTTATAGTTGTTCAAGAGGAACAGGCTCGATAAAGCAGGATCGTCGTAGTTCTCACTTTTTTTCTTCAAAGTCACACCTAACGCGGAGAGAATTCGAGCTAAAATAGCGTTAGTGTCATCTAAAGCGGTGATGATGTAATAAAGTGAAATGCGAGCAGCTTACCGAAGAGCTTTGGAAGAAGAAGAGCTGAATTTGTTCCCTGAGGGGCAGTCATGAGTAGCAGCTGTTGAGTTACTGTGTGACGATGAACCGTTAATGCAGCCAGAAAACTGATGGTCTAGAATTGCTTAGAAGTGGCATGTTATTTATCAATGTGAACAATTTGAAAGAGTAAGCCATCGCCGCTCGGACATAAACGAGTGGAAAGACAACCACAGAATGAAACGAGATGACTTACGTTGACAGTAATTGGGTGAACGTTTCCGTCAATAGGCACAAATTTGCTGTTATCGCTCTTCAACTTCTCTACAAACTCATTAATGTACGACGACGACTTCACACGAAGCAACCGCATAAGTGCTTCAAAGGGGACGTCAGCCATACTGTTCTGCAAACACAGAGGGACTAACTACAGTGGACGGAGAGAGGTCAAACACTTACTGTTGCAAGGTTCTGAAGACGCGTTTGGTGAGCTGCGAGGAAGCGCAAAAGCGGAAGGAGCGGCAGTACTCCTTTGTCGCTCTCCTGCACGACTCGTTGGATCTGCCTGATCACGAAACTGAGCGGATTAGCAACAAGCTCTCGAAACACCTGCAGACAAAGCACTGTAAAGACCAAAATCTGTAAAAAAATCTCAAGCTGTAAAGACGAAATGATCTGTAGAAGTTATACGATCCAACAAAGAGACACCAAAACATATGCATCTCCATGATTAAATCCCACCTGTGCACGTCTTGCTGTGTCAGGTATGGTCTTCACCATTATCGCTTCCTCTATCTCTAGCAGCGCTAGAAGACATCCAGCCATTAAAGGAGCTCCCTCTGACTCGCTTCCGTCAACGTCTGCCGCTCGACGATCTGCTTTCTCGCCGCGGCCTGTTGCCTTCTTCAAAACACTGGAACCGATGTGAGACCGATTCCCACAGGAGGCAGTATACATGTGTTGATGGAAACAAACAACAAAATGAGTTGAAGGATTAGGAAAATCAAGATGTCCCAATTTGGACGGAGATACGCAATCAACAATACGCAAATTATTTCGGACCCCACACTGTTCAGCACACATGTATCCCACCCGTGCTTGGGGCTTGTGACCCACTTTTGAGATGTGGTGCTATTCGACTAACCTTAACACACGTTCTCGTGTATCACCACGTTGGTCTTACACTGACTGTTAATCATGATAATAGGAAAACGAGTACTTGGCGAGCCTGTGCCCGCATCACACCAGCAAGGCATCTTGAAACGCCAGGTTAGATCATCGAAAGGGAGCTCCACTTGCTTAGTTCTATGTTCCCCTCCGCGTCGACAGAGGAGAGTGCAATGATGTGACCACTGCGCGCTAAAGTCTGTATGCGCTGAATACTTTGTTGTGCGCACGCCGCTCATGACCATGACCCAAGCTGAAGAAGAACTTTGAACTCGAAATACAAGCAGCACGTTTTCCGCTCAACCTATGCGTCGACTCGGAATTGTGGCCTCTCCGATTATATCAGGAGTTATTTTTAACAACAAAAGAACTTCTGCTCGAAACGCGCTATAACGAGGGCAGCATTTAATTCATCGCTCCGGAGTCGGTTTGTACTGTTGTGAGTCTAGTCGGCCGTTTCCGAACGACTACGCTAAATAGGGAGTCGCGCCTTTCCCGAACGCGTTATTACGATAAGGGGCCGTAGTAGGAATCCTAAAAGAACGCGTACCTCTTAATAGCTCCAGACCGTGAATTCATGCGAGTGTAAAGAGTTGCATGATGTTGCGCTACTGCGCCGATCGTGCGCATCATATTGTCGCCCCTGGAATGGTATAGGGGTTAGATGTAGCTTTAAGAAATCTAGGACTCGCACTGAAATGCAGCGTTCCCTAAAGAATCGCACAATTCAGATTGCCTAAAAACGGATTGAATAGTTGAGAAGAGTGGCTTAAGCGCTTCTGCCTTACGTTCACAGGCACGTGGCCTTCCTCTAGTCCTCAGCGGACTTTGTAGGATTAGAACCGCCTAATTTTGACATGACGTGCAGAAAACACATATCATACACCCATGTTTCCATTAGCGTTGATTAATTTCTCAGTTTTCTACTGGAGGGGGCGGAACCGCTACCTAGGATGGATGAATCGTTTTCGGACTTTCTATAACCTTTTGTGTATCCGTAAACTAGCTTTTTAATGTGAATACCAACTATTGTAAAATGACAGTTTCGGCGAGCATCCAAACTACCTGTTAACGAGGGAGGTCAACAAAATTCTCGTCATTTTTTTAAAGGTTACCTATTGAGGATTGTACGACACTGTCTGAAAAGCACCGTAACCATTTTCTAATTGCCTGCAGGGACATAGGTAAGTCAGACACTGCGAAAAATAGAGCACTTTAGTGTTGGATAATAACAAAAAATGTCAGAAGTGGCTTTCGCTTCCAGAAATTAACGAGCAAAAGGTTTGGAGCTTTAAATACAATCAGATCACAGAAACTGCTAACCAGAAAGGTATTCTAAAGGTATGCTAGGTATTCTAAGGAAAGTGCAGGGGTACCTTTAAGTGATTCATTCACAAGTGAAGTGGTAGCGGTGGGTAAGTGGATAGTGATGCAGAATTGCAAGAGAGGGGTCAGGCGTTCGATACCGGAGGTGAGCCTGAGAGTTGCTGGGTGTAATTGTAAATGTATGCAGAATACATTTCCACCTCGGTAGAGTACCGATTTCGTTTTCTAACCCTCTCTTTAACCTTTTGTCAAACATAAAAAGTCTGGTTTTCGTTGCGCAGAGTTCCATTCCCCTTAACCCATGCTTGTCTCGCTGGGAAAGCTCGCGTTGGGCCTTTGTTATACCATCGCTCGAGGTGAGAGGTGGGATAACAAAGGTCTTAGACCTTTGATATGCTCCCTCGTCGCGTCGGCGACAATGCTGCATGGGTAGCTACGGAGTGCGTAGCTGCGCAACAGTATCGCCGCGACCTGTCGGCTGCGCGACGCGAGAGTATGCCAAAAGCCTTACAAGGGAAGGATCTGAAGCGTATGTCTGAACGGGGGAGCGAGTCATATAGGGAGAACCCTAAACCCTGAATTAGTATAAAAATGTGTTTATTTTTTGCCAGGTCGTCAAACCCAAGGAGTAGGGGTCGTTTAAGTCACAATGGAATACGGCGCATTGTGAGTTTGGGGGTCTTGTACGCCGGCGCTGCCTCTGCCGGCAAGCGGCTCGGAGCGCAGTGGAAGTGGGGTTGCTTCATGCGAGAAAGGTCTGGGGTTTGGTTCTTGTGCGCTGCTGCATTTTTGCATTTAGACTGACTGATTGAGATTTGGGGGATTCTGACGTCTATACCATTTTCAGACGTTTTCTGCGCATTTTCTAGCTGTACGCTGTGGAGAGTACATTTCTTGCGACTTGTTTATTACTGACCGGTTTTCTAATCACAAGACAATGAGAAAGCTATTCAACATAATGATGTATAAACGCTCAACACCTTCCAAGTTCTTGAGTATGCTGGCCATCCGTTCGGCCAGCTTGATTTCTTCCCTCGAAGGTTCCTTGTCTAAAGGTGGCCACACTTCAGCGTGAGCAGGTGGATCACCACTCGAGCATCGGCGGACATTGTTGGTGTTAGGTTCTAGAAAACCCTCAGCAGACCTCTATTTCCATGTGACAGGCAAAGATGAGAGAAAGAGTGTATCGATGGCTGTTTAGGTCAATTTGCGTGATCCACACCTCGTTTCACATTTTAACCACCTGTGACGTCATTTCCTGGTCTCTTTTGAAAATCCGAGCAGGATACTTTTCCTAGAGGTCATCGGTCCATGTTGGTCCACACCGTAAGGAGCCTGTAGCTTTATACGCTACTCGTATTGTGACCAGTGCCGCTTCATGCACTTTGTTCCTGTGCATCACTAAAGTTGAGCATTTTACATCATCACGTTGAATACCACACCATCCAGCTGGGGGGCGAGACCTCACAGGTCGATTCGATCAGATTTACAATTACAGTGGATAACCTATTTAGAGGGTTTACAAAGGCAGCGTAGGGAGTCGTGCTGGTGCGGATCCTACACACCTTTGTATCAGAATTTCGAGCTCTATCTGATGGCTGTAGAAGAATGCTTAAAAATCCCCCTGTAGAGATATTTTGAAGTAGGTTTCAAGCCAAATGCTGCAAGAACAATCAGGTACGAATTTTGTATACCTTTTTATCAAAATTTTAAGCCCTATCTGGTGGACTGTACAAGAGTGCTTAAAAATTCCCTGTAGAGATATTTTGACGGAGGCGTCCATACATTAAGAGGGCAAAGGCAGACTAAGAACTCGAGCTCGAATGACTAATCTCGCAGAAGCATTTCATAGGTAAGGCAGAAGCTCTCATGCCAAATAGAATTATATTGAATAGCAATAAACCATTACAGTACTCTGAAAAGGCTTCTTGGATGCGACCAGTCTGCATTTGCCACATCGATAAACCTCCTGCAGGAAATGGACTTAGAGGCGAAATGCTTGCTTATGTCTAAGCTAAAGGCGCTCCTCCGCAGATGTTTTTCATCATTCAGGAAAGATGCTATTTTGCAATTTTATTCTACTGGTTTCAGAAACCTGATGAAATGAAACGCCTTAAAGGGCGTGACGCTGAAGGAAGATATCGTATAGATAGAGAACTATCGAGGTATGCCATTTATGATAAATTGTGTTTGTTGTAGTGTTTGAGATGAATTGCCTTCTATAGGTTTGCCGGACGTTACAGTAGAAGATGAGTGACTGCCGAGAAATGAAAAAGTTTTGCTACAAAATGTCAAAGCATGTCACTTGAAGAACAATTTGATACATTGTTTCATATAATTCAATCGTGAATTTCCGTGAATTTTTACCTATTCAATCTTAGTCTCGAAAAATATCGTGCTGTATATTACAAGGATCCATAAGGACGTCAAGGATCTAAGAAAACCTGAGAAATATTATGGAAAAACTAGAACAGGACTCTCCTAAAAAGGTGTCTACTAAATGGATTGTCCGTGCAGTTTTCATCTACGCCTTCGTCAAAATATCTCTACAGCGAAATTTTTAAGCACTCTTGTACAGCCCCTCATATAGTGCTTAAAATTTTGATAATAAATTAAACAAAATTTGTACCTGATTGTTCTTAACGCAATTCCTAATTCCCAAGTAGAGATATTTTGAAGCAGGCTTCAAAATATCTCCACTCGGGAATTTTTAAGCATTCCTGTACAGTCCACCAGATAGAGCTCGAAATTCTGATACCAAAGTATGTAGGATCAGCACCAGCACGACTCCCTACGCTGCCTTTGTAAACCCTCTAGATAGGTTATCCACTTGTAAACCTGATCGAATCGACCTGTGAGGTTTCGCCCTCAGTCGGGGCGGTCGACCTGCAGGCCCCCGTGCTCGCCTAGGTCATGATCGCCTCCGTGACGAAGGCTGCCTTGGAAGCGACGGGTGTCACGGTGTGAGTCGACGCTAATTGGCTCCGCAGGCACTGTCGTCATCGTCAGTGCGCATCCGAGTCCCGGCTAACGATTGCCTCCCCACTCCGAGCAGAGGCTTCGCAGGCGTACAAGCCCACCAAACTCGCGATGCGCCGTATTCCATTGTGACTTCAAGGACTCCTACTCCTTGGGTTTAACAACCTGTCAAAAAATGAGCACATTTTTATACTAATGGAGGGGTGAGGGTTCTCCCTATACGACTCGCTCCCCCCGTTCAGACATACGCTTCAGACCCTTCCCTTGTTAGGTGCTATCCCTATATGACCCTATTGTAATGCTTGAATTCGTTTTGCAAGCGTTCATTATTACCCTATACAACCGATCGCAGACTCATTGCCGGCTCCGGGCCTCTCATTGGCCCGGAGCCGGCCAATGAGAGGCGGCGGGGCGGTGCAGCGTTCACTTATTGGCCCACCTCTCCGCGCGTCTCTACATAAAGCCAGCCGGCAGCTCCGTGGTCAGTTCGAGTTCAGTTGTGCAGTCTGTCAAATGGCGGGATACTTCGGTTGAGTTAGCTAGAGGGTCAGTCTTGACGATTACGAGAGAAAATGCCCGAACCGCGCCGCGTCTGTTTCGGTGCGAGAAAATGCCCGTGACCAGGGGAGAAAATGCCCGCGACCAGGGGAGAAAATGCCCGCAACCAGGGGAGAAAATGCCCGCAGCCAGGGGAGAAAATGTCCACAGCCAGGGGAGAAAATATCTGCGGCCACTGAACGGTTTTCGATAGGGTCCACTACAACAACCACTACAACAAAACACATGGTAATCACGTGGACAGGGATACGGTATTTTACTCATACCGTCGAGTAAAGGGCATGAGAAATTGTGGGCGTGGCAGCTGAAACTCTGGCACCATCATTTGGATTCCCTAGATGACTTGATGGCCTTACCGTGATAGAGAAGCTTTGGAGAATATGAGGAAAGGTTCTCGTTACAACAGCATGCTCAACGGTTAAATTAGTACCAACGGTGTTTTATGTGAAAAGAACACTTAATAACACTGAAAGGAGCGAAAGAAGCGTTTTCGCCCAAATCTCAATTTCTAGAACGTAAAATTAGAACACAAGCACATCAACGGAACCTGGAAACATAGAATTACATTTCGAAGCATTGAGCTGTGAACTGCAGGCCACCTCAACTTTTGAGTTTGTTTTTGAGCCACATGAACGTCACATGGAGCGAACAGTAGAGTACATGTACTTCAAAGTCATGAGAAGTAGAAAATGAAAAAAATGACAGAACTTATCTAGGAATTTGTTTACAAATTGGTTTTTATGTTTTACTGAGGTTTTACTGAGTCTTTCTGATGAAGTCTTCATTTTTGACCAATCATTTCCTTCTTTACTAAAACAGGATTTGAACATAGATCTTTCAACATTCATTGCTTTTCAATGATTCTCATCTGATACACCGTTGGCATGGTAAATACTTGTTGTGCTCTTTTTTTGTTTTTCTCAGTATAGGACTTCTATTTTTATTCGCTTTGCTGCTGTTTTTCTGATATTTCCACATATCTGAATTAAGGATTTAAATATCTGAATGGTTAGTTGCAACATAGGTTTTACTAAAAACCCTATTAAAATGGCCAGAACCTACGGTGTAGCACCTCGCCAAAAATCTTTCAAGGGACCTTCTCGAAACATAGAGTGTTTTTCGAACATGAAATTTTGCGATCAACTTCTTATTAGAGCTTTGGTACGAATGAAACGTTGCGGAAATAGACTGCTATTCGCGGGCATTTTCTCCCTTGGTTGCGGGCATTTTCTCCCTATTTCGGGCATTTTCTCCGCACGCAACGCGCGTCGTGAGATTCGGGCATTTTCTCCGTAGGCCAGTCTTGACTTGCGGCGAGGTGCCGAACGTCCGAAAAGGCGGACAGGATGACCCCTGGTAGTGCCCCTCATCCTGAATAAATCGAATTCTCTGCCAGGTCAAGGAGGCCACATCCCACACTCCCGCCCGCGGATGAAAGACCCGGTGTAACATTTACAGATAAGATTACAGACGTATTATGCATGGTAAAACGAATGAGCGGAGCTGAAATAGGAATTACCTGATTTTGGCATAGTGTGAAAGAAATCTGGTTCTTTCACGTTCAAGGAGCCATACACCCAGGCGAGTCAGCGTCGTAAGTTCGCGCACTGTCTTGATATTTTTAACACGTGATCCCATTAGTTCTGAAGTAATATTAGCAACAAAGCAAGTACTAAACAGAAAAAGATCAAAGGTGAAACATGTAGACGAACCGTACTGATCATCAAGACTTTCGATGACAACCACAGGATCGGCTTGTATAGTATTCTTCTGTACAACTGATTTATACTCCGTCTCCAGAACAGAAAAGCCTGTTTCCAAGGTTAATTTCTAAAGTACACACCTTTTAGAAGAGAGGTTAATTAGAAGGACTGAAGGAAATAAACACTGACCATATTTTCTGTCTGATTCTGGTAATTCGGATGAGATTCAAAAAATTGGATAGCTTGCTGGAGACATTCCATATTTTCCAGATAGGCTTCCAAATCGTGACCAGGGTTCCCATCTCTGAGAAAAAGGTATTATATTGAGTATTTCTTTTCAACTTTTGCAGCATTCAATCCGTATTCATATCAATGCGGAAGAAATTCACATTCATATTCCTAGACGACTACAAACACCGTATCAAAACGGACCTCTTACAGATTAATAAGAAAATTCCTGGACAAGTATCTGTCAAACATAATTAAGTGTATTCGTTAGTGACGTTAAGGTGATGGTTTACCCTAACATATCCGAGGAGGAAGCGATGACGAAAATGGGAATATCTCGATTTAACCACCCAGTCATCAACTTCTCTGGATGTGTGTGCCTAAATTATCGAGTTTTACCTACTGCTCACAGTTTGTGATGGCCGGGATGGTCGTGATTTTGGTGCTGCGAGAAAGACTTCACTGGAAGTAAGCAAGATCAGTCTAGGATTAGGGACCAGTAGTGCTCGACAATATTAATGTTTATTCATTTATTTATTTATTTATGCACAATGATGTGCGCTAAAACAGTGAGTGTTACCAGGCAAAAAACAAAAAAATCTAATACTGTGAAGAAAAAACTCTTGAACGAAGTAAAGAAGAAAAAAACGAAACAAACATATGAACGGCAAAGCAAAACAACATCCAAACTGAGACGTTGGCAAACAGATGTCCAGAAGCGGCAAGAAATGAGAATAAAAAGACTCAGCTGCTGTTCACTTTTTTTGTTATTGGTCATTGGTTTGAAGTATATAACGGCAGGGAACTCTAGGGATAGAGCCACTCCTATGAGCAAGGGTGTATGCATCTATGATGGTCCATATGAAGAAGTCTAACAACGTCAAGTAAAAGACTGGTATTGGTTAGCCGAAGAGTAGTCCTGCATTTTTTATATAATAAAAGAAATAATCTGCAAAAGCCACTAAAAGACGTGAAAAAAAACATATTCTTGCATTAAAATTCAGAGCTCACCGTAATCATGATCATGACCTATAAAATGAGCTAAGTCTACGACCTCCTAAGCTAACGATTACGATTAATGTTGTAGTTTAGTTTTTTTTTCGTTTGTAGTTTATCGGTTTAGAATGGGAATGGGAGTGACTAAGGGATATAGAGTGGAATGGAAGATTGTGCTGTAGGGGTGGAACAGAGTATCTAAAAACCTGAGTGGCGCAAAGGTGCTGAGCCGCAGGAATCAACAATGGCTGGAGAGAATGATCGCAAAGCAACGTATAAGAACGTATGGCGTCGTCCTGCAAAATCGCGCGGCTAGGCTTAGAGTTGCATAAGTTTAATGGGGAAAGTAGAGTTGATCGCGTAAGTCGTTTGTTGGTCTCAGCGATTGTCTTTTTAAACATGACGGCTAAGCGGATAAATCTTAATTCTTTGAGACAGAAAAGATCACCGAAGGTTTTCTTGAACGGCATACAAGTATCAGCCACTCCTACTCGTGTTGGAAACCCATAGGCGATATGGGGGACGTGACGCGAACTGCAAGGGGAATCAAAAACCTAGTGCAACAATTGCGCTTAGCAGAAAGCAAATCTTAACGTATAACTAACGTGAGTCCTGTAATTAAATCACTAATTTCAACCACCTCCAGCGGTGGTTTAGAAGGAGAAAAGGATGAGGAACGTGTCCCTCTATGGCCTACCTTACTACCTCAATGTTCCTAAAGGCTTAATATACGCCTCAGAAACCTGAGTTGCACTCAGGAAACCAGCACTGAATGCTATCAGTTCAGGGAACACTGGAGTCCGAGTAACATAAGTAAGAGAATCCCGTCAGTGTTGAGCTCCACTGAGGCTGGATGACCATAGACGCTGCAAATTGAGTATACTGGTCGTAAAGCGGGAGACCCAGCAACGTAATGCTGACCGCCGTGCGCTGCAACACACCATCTAAATGGTAAGGAAGCATCCGTTGTGAACTGTAGGATGACGTGTCGGACCCTTCAGTCCCCCCAATGAGAAAACCATTTTGAGCTAAATACCATTACTAATAACTAAAGTAGAAATGTTCCAAATCGTAATGTAGTTGAACATTCATTTAACTGTTGCTTTTAACGGTTATTCTGTTTGCTCGAAATTCCGTTGACGTTGTAGTGCACCCTCGAGTGCTATTAAATAAACAAATACGTTGCCGTTGCCGGCAACAATTTGTGAAAACAAATGACTATTACGACTAGATGCGATAGTGTAAACAGGTTGCCAGAAGTAAATGACAGCGTGGTAAACTACGGATTTACCTTATTGAACTTTCCAGCTCACTGGTGCGGCCATAAAATTGTATTGTCGTGTCAATGGTCTTGATCAGTCGCTGGATGTCTAAACGGACAAACGAACTGTGATCTAGAGACAGTTACAGAGTAGCAAGTTCTGATAATTGTTATTTTAAAACATTACAAAATGTGAGGAATTTCAAGGCTAACTTTTCTGTTTTACTTGAAGCCTTCCATTTATTTCATGCATTGGCAGCACATTGTCTTGAAGAGAAACAAGCCTGGCATGGAACCTGTCAGTGATAGCCTCAATCGATTCTCGTAGCTTCTTACTCTTCGCAGTGTTCGCCTTGAAGCTTTTTAACCACTCTTCTTCCTGAAAATTACTAATGTATGTGAAAAGGCAATACACGAAATGATTGAAACGCTAGTCGATGTGCGCACAAGACTCCTTGTTTGTGGGATAAACACAAGTGAAGTGAAGAAGAACTTTATATTCCTTCAGGGCATAACTGCCACAGTACCTTAATAACGAACATCAACCTCGTTCAATCTTTTTGAGCAGCTGAAACAATAGCAAACACCCTTGCCTTGGCTCTTTCAACAAAACACCTAGGTAGCCATAAGTAATATTTTCAGTAGGACACAGACAAACTTCTACTAGCAACTGTTCTTGACATGGATGAATTGTTGATGTTTCAATGTTCTCACTGAACAGTTTCTTTCTCTAGTTCGTGTACTAAGCAATTTTTAGGGGAGCTTAGTGTATATACGGGCGCTTGTGCCGCTGTCATGGAAGACGCGGGCTATCCCAAACACCCCGTTTCTGTATTAGACTCGTTTCATGCCCAAACTAAGGCATGTGTTATACTTCGTCGCATTCTCGGGGACAGCCTGTCGCACTGCGCCACTCTGCGACAACTTGCCGCTGACCCTCTGGCTCTCTCGCGCCGTGCTCGGGCCGAAAGAAACTGAGCGCATGCGCGCTCTCCTGCTCGTCAAGAAGGGGCTCCGACACTTCGGCGACGGCTCGCCGCGTCGCCGATAGGGCGACGTAGGAGTAGGCTTACATCAAAGGGTCACATTCACCAGCTTCTGTTCAGAGCGCATCACATAATTTGTAGGTATTACTCAATCCCTTTTGGGATGTGCCAAATGTTCTACTTCTACAGGATGTGGAGGCAATCTGAATGCGGTTTTGGCCCATGCAATAATATGAACTTACAACTGCAGCAGCTAAAATGTTGGACAGGTCAAAGTTTTTCACTTTTAGAACTCGTACCAGTTTTAATCGTGTTCTTCGTTCTTCTGATTGGTGAATGAGTTATGTTGGCTTCAAAAAGCATGTTGCTAAATTTATTGTTTAAAGTGAAATTTTATTTCATCCGTCCGAGATGTATGCAACTGTGTTTGTTGGTATTATAATTAGGCAGGTGATAGTCGAAAGATTCTCAACGAGACCTATATGGTTTGGCAGGGCATCGGACGAGGATCACAGAACTATATTTCGTTTTTGCTAAGTGCGACTGGGTGGTCCGAAAATGGCAAAAAATTGTATCACTTCAGAGCGGGCTGGTATAGCATAAGTGACACCTGGAATGGCCCTGTCGTGCTCCGAATTTAACCCACAAAAGGTTTGCAGCTCGAATTAAAGTTAATTATAGTAATACGATAATTTCCTACGCTTCCTAAACGAAGCTGCAATGTGCATTCAAGTGATTCATTCGCAACGGTGTCGGCAGGGACTGGATGTCCGAGCAGATAACGAGGCGGACTTACGAGAGGGGCTCGAGGGTTCGATCCCGGGAGTGGGATTTCTGCGTCCCTATGGGGGCTGTTAGCTTTTCAAATGAAGAATACAGTTTGGCCTCGGTAGGGCTCTTCTTCTCTTCCTAACCCCGCTTGCAACCTGTTGTCAGATGTGGAAGAAGCTGGTTTTGTCGTGTGGGGTGATGTCACGCGTCCACTAAACCGCGCTTGTCTCGCTGAGGAAGGTTCCGTTAGATGCTATCCCCATGTGACCTCTTTGGAATGTTCTCAATAAGCTTTGGAAGTGTTTCTCACTGTCACCTCATTTGCGAACACGGTCGACAAGTATCGATTTGACCCATCATCAAGACACGTTCACCGTTCTTGGGATTTCTTTACAGACTGCTTTTTATTCTTTTCGAAACTTTCACTGTTTCAGCTAATTGTTGTTCACTAAAAGACTGGTCTAAGAGTTTCGAGGATAAAAAACATACGGATGTAGATATTTTGATTTTTCAAAAGCGTTTGACAGAGTTCCAATAGATAAGTTGTTACTGAAGATGGAAGCGATAGGCCTTCATCCTATGGTGATAAATTGGACTCGGCAATTTTTATGTAGGAGAACCTACCAAGTAAAGATTGAAGGCCTGTACTCCAAGATCTTTCCTGCATTAAGCGGAGTCCCTCAAGGAGGAGTACTTTCTCCAATCTTGTTTCTTTTGTACACATATGAACTTCCAGACCGTCTTACTAATTTAGGGGTAACATGTAAAATGTATGCAGATGATGTTAAGATCTACAAAAGGATTGACAATGATGCGGATTCAATGTCTCTCCAGGTAGCGATTAGTCATTAGTCGCTGGGCAGAAATATGGGAGTTGCCTCTCGCAATTGAGAAAACACATCTTCTGATGATCGGTCCTAAAAACCGTGCCCAAACTCCGGAATATCGAATTAACGGTCAGGTTTTAACTACAACTGATGAAGTTAGAGATCTCGGTTATATAATAAGAAACGATCTGTTTTTCCAAGCATTACAGTCTCTTAGTAGGAAAAGCCAATTATCGCATCTATAACCTCTTTAGGGCTTTGAAATCCAAGCTTCCCGAGGTTTACATACGTGGTTTCAAAACCTACGTAAGACCTATAGTGGAAGGTAGGACATCAGTCTTCAATCCAACGAAAAAGAAAGATATTGACCTTCTAGAAAGCATTCAGAATAGTTTCACTAGGAAGCCTATGATGAGGTGCTTCTCAGTAGATTATAGTTCTATTCCAAACGGTACTTCCAACGGTACTACGGGGCTTCGCTATTTGGTCTTTCTTCGCTAAAGAAGAGAAGAAAAATTGCTGATTTTGTCATGTTATACAAAATTGTTGCAAATAAGGCTTCCATTGACACAAATAAATTCCTTGACGGGATGTTGACAAGATCCGTGAGAGGAAAGTTGAAACTGCGAGTCTCAATTGCTAAATCGCGAATCAGATCAGATTTCTTAACCTATCGCATTCTCAAGGAATTCAACCTGCTACTGGGCAAGTATGAAGATTTAGAGAGGCTCTCTGCTCAAGCCTGTAGAATGTTTGTCAAAGATTGAATGCCAAACACTCAAGAAATGATCCCTGTGGTTTGTTATTTACTTGACTTGTGTTCGAGTAGTCAATTTGTGATGTTTTGTTCGTTTTTTTACACTTTACATGCTAGACAGTTGTCTGCGTCTGTCTATGCCTTGAATAACTAAATAAATAAATAAATAATTGTTACCAAGTACAGCATATTTTATCCAACTCGTGTGATTGGTTGTCTTGCAATGTGTTTCTCCCTTACCACTATCGTGTACACTTACGGGAGACGGGTTGGGTCATTTCAGATAGGACCAGTCATTCCCTCAACTCAAAGAGGTCGAAAAAGATTTCTCGTCCCAAATTCATCTCTAGGGTTATTTGGGAGGCAGATCACCAGTCTGGCAACCATTTTCGGTGAAACGATAGATTACAGAACGTTACGATAGGTATGTGTAAGTAAAGGAGTACACGCAGAATAACCGGCACTGCTGCCTTTCACGGCTCCAAAGGTCGAGGAGAGGTTGAAAAATTTTTCCGCTCAAACATCACTCAGGGGGTTACTTGGGGTGCTGATCACGGATATGATATCTATTTTTAAAATTTCGGTCGATTACGGTAGATATGGGTGACTAAAGCTGCCTACGTTAATTGAATCGTTTCCCCCAAAGTGGACTTCTCCAATGTTATTTCCCAATCTTCAACTTTGAGATGCAAAGTAGTGCAAGAAAAGTGAAAATTTAGAAAGAACGAGATTTGTGGTCATCGGCTTAAATAACTCCCATATGCGTATGAGTATGGGTCTTGTCGCCGTTACTTTTTATCATCTATACTAGTGATCTTCCACTATTACTTAAAACATCGCCTTTCGTCAAAGTTCAAGCTTATGCTGATGACATAAAAGTTTACGGATCGTACACCTCGAATAACTATGCGGAAGTAAGGCAGGCATTGAATAAAGCCATTGAAAAAATGGTTGCATGAGCATCTGAGTGGGAAATTCCTCTCAACTTGAATAAATGTCAGGTGATGCATATTGGAACCTTAGAACCAGTGGAATATGAGATTGATGGTGTGCTTTTATCCAGCTGTCGCACTGTTAAGGACTTGGGAGTTCTCTTTGAATCCACGCTCGAATTCAGATCTCATATTTTCCTGATTTTTCGGAATGTTAAATGTTCTGATGTTTCAATACTGGTTCGCTTATAGAAGTCATATGTATTGCCTCTATTGCTCGCCTTTATGGAGCCCCAGAACAAGAAACTATGTACTCAAAATCGAGAAAATACAGAAGCTCTTTACTAGACTTTTATGGTACCGTTGTTTGAATCCTTCGGATCGCCTTCTCCTCCCTAGCTATGAAAATCGTCTGAAGCATTTCAAACTGCTGTCTACTGGGTTTTTCGGCCCGTTAGTTCTAGGCGAAATAGACTCTGCATCTCTTACCGTAGAGTCCAACGCGCTGGCAGAGATAAGCTGTATGTTATCGGTGCTTTAGATGGTTCCGTCTATTACCAATTGAGGTGTTCCAAGCCCAATCGGGCTCAGTTTTCAGACGCAGGTTTGTGAATCTTGCCTCTCCATCAATTTCAACGAGAATTGCTTTTAGTATACTGTTTTCTAGAGAACCAGTGGATCTTTCTCCCATGGACTTCGCATCGACAAATTCTGCTCTGATCTACTATCTCGCTTCCTGCTTTTTTAAATCAGCAACATTTACATTCGCAAATTCCAAGAAGACATCGCCAGATAAAGATAACTTGCATTAAAGATATTTCCACGGATCTCCTTCGATAGAGAGCCTTCGGGCTCTCTTGTTAAGAGGGATCTCGGGCCGCTTGTCGCAGGGCCACGTTGCGCGTCCCCGGGTGGTGGATAGGGGAATTAAACGCGAACCAAATGCGACCGTGTACTGCCCAGAGACGCAGGTGGGATGCAGGGGATGGACTCCTTGCTCCTGCTGTGTCGGGTCGACGCGCTCCTTGTGCGTGGGAGCGGCATGTTCGTGCACAGTGTGCGCGGATGTGCCCGTGACTGTGCGGATTGTAACTGTGTCGGCCCGGCCAAAAGCTTGCACTCGGTAGACTGGGAGTACATCGTAAGGCGATTCGAGGCCGCCTCAAAAGTCTCGCCCCGTTCCTTCGGGCAGTCTGGCTGGCTGCCCGGAGTTCTTCGCCCGCACGACAGAGCCCGACTAGCTACCCGTGTGTACTCAAGTCAAAAACAGCAGCACTAAAGGGCCTCATTCCCCTGACCCCGAAAGACCCCCATTTCTGCAGCGATGGGAAGGACGAGTACGGAGAGGCTGCTAAAATCTCAGGGCCTAACCAGGCTGCGCAAATTGAGAAGGACTAGGATGACGATCTGTACTTACAACGCCCGCACGCTTGCATCGGAAGCAGCCGTCGAGGACCTGATGATGCAAGCCAGGAAGATCAAGTACGACGTCATCGGACTGACCGAGACGAGAAGACACCACCCCCTACACGCCGCCTACGACTCCGGAGAAGAACTGCTCCTCGGAACATGTGACAGCAGGGGAGTAGGCGGCGTTGGTGTCCTCGTCATCACGCACTTGGCCATGAACATCGATTCGTAAGAGTCTCTGACAACCCGAATCGGACGTCTGCGACTGAAGCGATGTAGCTCCGTGCCAGCTTTGACTGTTCTCGTCGCGTATGCACCAACATCCGACTACGACGACGAAGAGGTCGAAGCCTACTACGTGGAGCGTGGAGAAGTTCTATAAGGAAGATCACACCTTCTGCAAGGTGACCGCCGGCGACTTCAACGCCAAGATCGGACCGCGAAGGTCGCCGGAAGAACTTCACATCGGAACCCACGGTTTGGAGTGGAACGAGCAAAGTGAAAGGCTGTCTGAGTTTTTGTCTGAGACCAAACCATCCATGGAAACTCACAGTTCCAGAAGCCTCCCTCTCTACGATAGACCTGGGAATCCCCCGGTGGCCAGTTCCACAACGAGACCGACCACATCATCTTCAATCGCAAGTACTGCCTGACCGACGTCTCCATTGTCCCCAAGTTCTACACGGGATCGGACCACCGCCTCCTTCGCGCGAGGTTTCGCTTTTCGCGTCAAGGAGAGAAGGCCGCGAAGTTCAAGAAGAGGAATCCCAGAACGACCATCAATTGGGACCTCTACACCTCTCTTGTCGGCCTTTGGGAAGATGCCGTCATGGACAACATCGATGAGGAATACGACCGCTTCGTGCACCATCTCCACGATACTGCTAAGGGAGCCGAGAGCTTGAAGACCACCAAGAGACGCCTGTCTCCGAAAACTCTCGAGCTTATACGCCAGCGTGGAGCGGCACGAGAGTCAGGCAACTACCAGCTGACGTCCGAGCTTGCGAAGCTATGCAGAGCGGCGACAAAGGAAGATCTCAAGGAGAGAAGGGCGGAAGTGTTGACTGAAGCAGCAGAGGCAGGGTTGAGCAGTCTCCGAAGGGAGAACAGAGGGTCGTTCCCTCTGTTCTCCCTTCCGAGATCCAACATGCCATCTCGTCGGTGAAGAACCGTACAGCACCCGGCCCTGACAGGATCAGACCCGAACGCCTGAAGAACCTCTCGCCAGCGCTCATCAACACCCTGGCGCGGCTCTTCACACAATACCTCTCGGAGTGCAAGGTTCCGTCTCAGTGGAAGACCAGCAAGACCGTTCTGATGTACAAGAAGGGAGACGTGCACGACATTGGCAACTATCGCCCGATCTGCTTGCTGTCCGTAGTCTACAAGCTGTTCACTCGAGTCATCCTGAATTGGATCAGCAGAACGCTGGACGAAGGACAGCCACGCGAACAAGCAGGATTTCTAAGAGGATTCAGCACGATCGACCACATACACACCATTACGAAGCTCATCGAAGTGTCGCAAGAGTACAAGCTGCCGCTGTGCCTTACGTTCATCGACCTGAAGAAGGCATTCGACTCCGTCGAGACTGAAGCGGTCCTCGAAGCCCTGCTCACTCAGGGCGTTCCTACTCAGTACATCAGAGTCCTTCGAGAGCTGTACAGTGGATTCACGACCAAGATCTCTCCATTCTACAACGCCGTCGTCATCGACGTAAGGAGAGGGGTTTGGCAAGGGGATACCATATCCCCGATGCATTTCAGCGCCACCCTCGAAAACGTCATGCGCGAACTAGAATGGGAAGACATGGGAGTGAAGGTCGACGGCCGGCAACTACACCATCTTCGCTTCGCTGACGTCATCGTGCTCATAACACCGAGCATCGCCCAGGAGGAGCGAATGCTGGCCGACTTCGATCGTGTATGTGGGAACGTTGGACTGCAGCTGAATCTTACGAAGACTATGTTCATGAGGAACGGAAAGGCTTCTGATGCTCCATTCTCGCTCAACGGAACGAACATCTCCGAGTGCTCCAGCTGCGTGTATCTGGTTTGCGAAGTCATTATGGCCAACGACCTAGCGCCGGAGCTGAGCAGGAGGAAACGAGCGGCTTGGGGAGCTTTCAAGAGCGTCGAAGAAGTCGCGAAGAAGACGAAGAACGTCCGACTCCGTGCCCACCTATTCGATTCTACAGTTCCTGCCCTAACATACGCCTCAGAGACCTGGCTATACGAAAGCAGGATGAACACGCGATCAGCGTGGAATCGACGATGCTCGGAGTGACACGACTCACGCATGTGAGAGAAGGCCGAGTTCCGATCTTCGCCGACGTTCGAAGATCAGATATGCTGTCGCATGGGCCAGGTCGTCGAAAATTGGGCGGCCACGTAATGCGATTCGCAGACACCCGCTGGACGAGAGCCATCACCGATTGGAATCCGCGGGATGTCAAGAGGACACCAGGACGCCCACCAACGCGTTGGTCGGACTTCTTCGTGAAAGCCCTGGACGACCGATATGACGCTCTTCGTGTCCCTCGAGCGAGGAGGATCCATTGGACCACTCTGGCACGCGGCACGGACGAATGGAGACGCTGCTGGCGCCCGCTCGAGCAAGTCGATGATCAACGGGACGGCAGGTGATACAGGTGAAAGATATTTAAGAGTAGTATTATGTTTTGTTGCTGTCAATTATATGAGTGATTTTCGAACCGTCATTAAATTTCTCAGCTCGTAGCATTACTCATTGTCTTATCTCCTTATTCTCAACATTTCATACACTCTCCTCGCTCTCTCACATCGTTTCAGCTTATTGATGGTGGAATGGTGATTGCAACGGCACAGAAGCATTAACACGCAAAGCTCTTTTTCTGTCTACTTTTCTTTTCGTACTGCTGCCGCCATATTCATTTCCTCTCTCTCCAATTACTGGCTATGAGTTTGCTACGATCCCAAATCGTATAAACGATTCCTAAATAATTATGATCAAAGGTTCGAAAAACACTCAGACTGCAGCATGCACATGCAGCACTGTTTTTGTTCCTGTCTGCTGTTGTTTATTTATTTAAGGCGCACAACTTGTGCAATAAATGAAATGAAATGAAATGAAATATGCGAAATCAGAGCGAAAACGGTGGTCATGACCTCGTCACCCTTATTCACCGCCACCCAGTAATACTATATACTACTACTGAAGCTAAAATGTACTCCTCTTTTGTAAAAATGGGAATAGACCACCTAGAAAGTCTCCTGACTCTCTCCGGAACCGAACCCCCCACCCTCCTCTCGTAAGTCCTCCTCGCTATCCACTCGGCCATTCAGTCCCTGCCGACACCGTTGCGAATGAATCACTTGAATGCACGCTGCAGCTTCGTCTAGGAAGCGTAGGAAATGATCGTATTACTATAACTTAACTTTAATTTGAGCTGCAAACCTTTTGTGAGTTAAATTCAGAGCACGACAGAGCCATTCCAGGTCATTTTTGCCTTACCAGCCCGCCCTGAAGCGGTACCATTTTTTGCCATTCTCGGACACAGTGGCTCGTACCAAAAACGAAACATAGTTCTGTGATCCTCGTCCGATTCCCTACAAGACCATATAGGTCTCCACCGCCGCTGTTTGACCACACGTAACATCCGCGATATCCTCGAGGCCTGTCAGCACGATATCCTCGAGGCCTGTCGATTCCTTACGAACAGCATGGCTTCATGTCAGGCGCTTCCACCGCCACTCAGCTTTCTGACTGCTTATTTGATTGGAACCTTGCACTTAACAATGGAGATTCCGTTGATGTAATTTACTTCGATTTGTCCAAAGCTTTTGACAAGGTCAATCATCAAAAACTTTTGAGCAAACTATACCAAAATGGAGTTCATTTGTTCCTTCTAAAGTGGATACGTTCTTATTTAAGTGGAAGGCATATGCGCGTTAAAGTTGGTAGCTCATTTTCAAAATGCTATGATTGCAAAAGTGGAGTGCCACACGGAGGGGTACTGTCGCCTACCCTTTTTCTTGCTTACACCTCTGACCTGCCCTCGAGGCTAGCCACAACCTCTTATGTTAAGGTGAAGATGTATGCTGACGACATAAAGATTTATGGGGCATACAACGGTGATAACAAAACACCTGTGCACCAAGCATTAACTCAGTCCGTTGGTAATATGCTGGAATGAGCAGATACTTGGCAAATTCCGGTCAATCTGTCTAAAACCACAGTTTTCCACATTGGCAATGCCCCTTCGTTGGGTTACAAAGTCAACGACTACGAGCTGCTTTCTGTGTCTGGTGTCCGCGATCTTGGCATTTTCACTGATCACGAATTGAAGTTTGAGAAGCATATCAATAATATAGTGCGAAAAGCATTCTCTATTATGCATTTGATTTGTAGGAACATAAAATGCAATGACAGCTCCGTACTGATTAGTTTATATAAGACTTATGTAATCCCTATATTGGAATACTGTTCGCAGGTTTGGAGTCCTTCCATAAAAAGGCTTCAGATCAAAATTGAGAAGGTTCAGAAGTCTTTCACTAGAATTCTATTTTGCAGATGTGTATCAAGTTCGGGTGATATGAGGGCGATCCCAAATTATCAAGAGAGACTTAAACTTTTTAACCTTAGAAGTCTTCTTTACAGACGCGTATTCAACGATTTAGTTTTTTGCTTCAAGGTCCTTAAAGGAGAGTCTCGACTTAGACCCTGTAAGTATTGGATCTTTTTGCCTACATTAGGTCATCGTAATAGCTACCGCTTCCATTATCCCACTATTAACAGAAAAAACCGTGAAAAAGTGTTTAACTCTCTTTTTTACCGAGGTGCTCATTGGTTACAAATGTTACCTCCAGGCTTTTTAGAGTTACCAAATACTTATGTTTTTCGAAAAAGGTTGAGGAAAGTAGACCTAATTTCAACATTACACCTCACTGATATCACCTAAGGGCAACATTGCGGTCCTTCATTCCCCTTAGCCTCTAATTCATAGCTCTATCAGGCCTTGGCTTCACACAAATAAACATGTTGTTTTGGTGTGTTTGTTTTCTCACGTTGTTTGTTTCTAATTCATATTCCTATTTGTTTCTGTTTTTGTACTCAAAATTTTCCGTTTTTCCCTTTTCTTTCCTGCCCACCTTTGCTGCTTTTATCTTTTTCTTCAATGGCAGTTTCTGTTTGCTCTCCTATCTAACACTAGGATATCTCGCTTTCTTCCCTCTTCCTACACCACACGTTACGCGGGTGTTGATGGAGCGATGGAGTTGACGGACCTACTAAGTTGGTATTCGGAGCCGTCTTCGATTACGACTTGCAGTGTTTGGCGGGCCACTGCTCTTCTCCATCAATAGCTCCACAAATCAACCCCTCACTCCCCTATTTTTTCTTTGCCTTGTGACAAAATATTTCGCTTCTCCTTGTTTTTTTTTTCTTCCCAGTAGTTCATTCCCTTTCCTCCAATTAGCACGTAACGCTGTTCAGCTTTGGTTTGTTGAGGTTTCTCTTTTTTTACCATGTTGTGTTACTAATCACATTGTGTCCATGGATTTCTTGTATTCTAGAAATGTGTGCGCATTTATGTGCAAATAAATAAATAAATAAATAAATAAATATAGGTCTCGTTGAGAATCTTTGGGAGAGTTCGTGGGCTTCTCTTGTAAGGCTGTCGAGGTCATAATCTCCGATTTCTCCCAAGCTTCTGGGGGGGGGGGGGGGGAGGTTATTTGGGATACTGATCACGAATCTGATATCCGTTTTTGAAATTTCGGCCAATTACGGTAGGCACGGGTGAATAAGGTCATGGTCACCCGTTTCGCCCAGGGTTCTGAGGTGTTAATCACGAATCTGGCATCCGTTGTTGTTATCACGCTGGAGTACAATAGCTACGGGTAAGGAACGCTTATCTGAAGAAGTATCTTATTTCCGGTGGCCATGACCTTAATCACCCGTACCTACTGTACTCCAGCGTAATACGCAAAACTGATATCAGATTCCTGAACGGTATGTTTCCATACATGGACTGATGACCTCTAGAAAAAGTATCCTGCTCAGATTTTCAAAAGAAACCAGGATATGACGTCGGAGGCGGTTAAAATGAGAAACAATGTCTGTAGATCCCGCAAATGAACCTAAACGGCATCGATACACTCTTTCCCTCATCTTTGCCTGTCACTTGGAAATCAGAGATTTGCTGGAGGTATTCTAAAACCTAACACCAACAATGTCCGCCAATGCTCGAGTGGTGATCCACCTGCTCACGCTGAAGTGTGGCCACCTTTAGACAAGGAACCTTCGAGGGAAGAAATCAAGCTGGTCGAACAGATGGCCAGCATACTCAAGGACTTCGAAGCACATTAACTTGAAGTTGACGAAGACGTTGTGTTTAAAAATCCGGTCAGTAATAACAAGACGCAAGAAAGGTACTCTCCACAGCGTACAGCTACAAAATGCGCAGAAAACGTCTGAAAATGATATAGACGTCAGAATCCCCCAAATCTCAACCAGTCAGTCTAAATGCAAAAATGCAGCAGCGCACAAGAACCAAACCTCAGACCTTTCTCGCATGAAGCAACCCCACTTCCATGCGCTCCGAGCCGCTTGCCGGCAGAGGCAGCGCCGGCGTACAAGACCCCCAAGCTCGCAATGCGCAATTCGTTTCAGACCCTTAACTTGTTAGAGATCGCGCTTGGCATGGAGCACGGAAACTTTCGGGCGCCCTCCTAGCCTCTCACACTTCCTCACTTGTCGCACATGACCTGCCTCGTGGAACATCGCACATCAATTGCCTCCACAATTCGACTTGTTAGTTGGGGTTTAATTAGGAAATTACCCTAATTTAGGAAATGTATTGAAATGAAGCATCACACATCAATTGTATCCATTGAGCAGTGGCATTTTTGAAACAAGTCTGTTGCTGCTTTGTGATGCTGTTCTAGTATGCGCAATAAAAAATAGATTCTTTCAGTGATTCTAGGTTCTTTTCGAATGTTGAAGGGTATCACCTTTTTCTACATTAGACGCATTACAATGAGGACGATAGGAAACTGCTATTTAAAGCGCACAATAGCACGTTTGCCGGTCCATAGGTTACTGAATGTCTGCAAATGCTGCGGACTCCCCCTGAGCGACAAGAGCAGTTTCTACACGAGCAGCTGGGATGCTCCAAACCCTGGAGAGGGCACAGACAGCATCAGTCGCCGACAGTGTACTATAATGGTATTCGAATAGTCACCACTTCTATTTCCGCCTTCCGGTAAAGAACAAGCGGAACACGGAACAAAATGGGTGAAAACATCCAGAAACCGGGAATTCAGAAGGAAAGGAAACGGAGAATCCGCACATCCCTAGTCGTGACAGACGTAAAAAGTTGGCCTTACGGCGACGGTATAGAAACTTGGAACTCTAGTAAGAATGTCTTTTCATTATTAGTTTGTTGCTGTCGTTTACTCCTCAAACTGATTAATCCTGTAGGTCTTGACGAACACACCCTGAATGGTTACCTTATCAATTAGGCGCACGTTGGCGATGGAGCGCGAAATTCTTTACTCCTAGCATTACACACGCGAACCTCTCGACGCCCAGAGAATGCGGACCTAGGTTGTGCGTTCCTCGAGCGCGGAACCAGCCTACGGAATGGACTCCAGGGTCGCTGCCATCCAAGGTGCTTGTGTGGAGCCGCAGGGTTCTGCGCTCTTCGGCAGCGAAACGCATACGGCTGGACAAATGCGCAAAAAATGCCTCAAAGTCGCGTGCACGTCGAAGCTCCCAAATCCCAAGTAGTCAGCTGAAACGCGAGTATGCCACAACGCTGGGGAACTGGAGGCAGGGTCAAGCTTGAGGTTCGGGAATCGAAGGGGGGGGGGGGGGTCGTGCTGTGGCCTCGTCTGGAGGGGGGGGGGTCGTGCTCTTCCGGTTTTGGCACAGGATTCTCTCTTATTCTTCAGGTTTTTTGGTGATTTTTTAATTCTTAATAAGTTGTTTTTTCCAGGAATGCTTACGAAGGTGTGGAGTCTCTCCTTCGTCCCGCAAAGTTGTAAAAATTAATATAACAAGTTTCAAATAATGATTGTGTTGCTCGTTAGAAATAAAGATTTTCCGCCGGCAGATTTGGAGTCAATGAGAAGTTTCCATTTTTCAGTTTTTTTTTTTTCAGGAAGTCATGGACGCGACAGATTTCTGCCTGAACGTGCGACATCTACGTCCTAAATTGCAGTCTACCAAATTTGAAGTGTTAATTGCTAAGGAAAATTGGGTGCTTTTCCTACAAGATTTTTGGAAGCACTCTTCGAAGCGATGACCGAATGG
>OX377203.1:42059774-42111043 GCA_947396885.1 Heligmosomoides polygyrus polygyrus
CAGGTCTATCCCAATTAGGAGGGAGCAGAGTTAAGGCTACAGTTGCATTTAGCACTCACAACACGACACCCACGCTCTGAGTTCGCATGGATACCATTGTATCATTTGGCAGCAGCTGAAGCTCTGAAACAAACTCGGAGGAGGGGATTGGAGAGACAAGACACCGCATGCCCTCCTCCGACTAGAATAGATCCAATGTCCTTATGGAGCGCATTGTTAACAGCCTGAGAGTGTTTATAGAACACTGATCTAGATTTTGTGCTCCAGGCCACACCTACGATTACTAGGGAAAAATATAAGCTGCTCCGGATAAGGAGTTTGACCCTTTACTCAAACACTCATGGAACCTTTGTGAACCTACGCTGTTCGATAGTACATCTTTTCAACAACAGAAAAAGAATCTAATTTGATTACAGTTTCGACATTAGGGTGTACCATCGCTTTGAAAGAAAAACAATCAGAAACGCATAGTTAATCTCTTTCTCCAGCTTTTAGATTATGTCCAAGAGGTGAATGAAGGCAGTGCAAAGCAAGCAATCAGTGAGTGATGAGTCACCGTTCCGTCTTCCGGCCCAAAAAAAGAAAAGAGTGGAACACGGAACGGAACGGAAGGACTAAAAACGGCCGGAAACCGAAATTCAAAACATGGAAACGGAATTTTCTCCCATCCCTGATTGGAATGATCCAGCTCCTTGATTTTTCCTTCCTTGATGAGAAGTGAAAGTCTTTCGATGCACGCACTGCTGCTGTTATTGAAGGATGGATTTCTCTTTAAAGAACGGTAGAGTTCTGATAAACTGCATCTTGCCCTAATGAGTCGGATATCCGATTCGGATATCCGAAATCCGGTCTCCGCGAAATTGCCATTATCTGAATCATCCAAAAATCCGGGGTCCGCAAAATCGCCCTTATCCGAATCATCCAAAAATCCGGGGTCCGCAAAATCGCCCTTATCCGAATCATCCAAAAATCCGGTCACCGCGAAATTGCCATTATCCGAATCATCCAAAAATCCGGGGTCCGCAAAATCGCCCTTATCCGAATCATCCAAAAATCCGGGGTCCGCAAAATCGCCCTTATCCGAATCATCCAATTATCCGAAGATTTTCGATCGGATCCAATGTATACTTTCTAGGGTACCTATTCTGAACGGATTCAGCCTGTATGCAGCCCTTAAAGTGAGAACCAAACCCAGTGGTGCTATGCTACTCCAATATTGGGCGAACATATGATTTGTATGCAAGAAGCAAGTGAGTTTCTGATTTAAAAAAAACGCTCTAAAAATATTGTAAGTAACTTCCATCTTTCTTTGCAATCATTTCGCAATGCTCTGAAAAACTAATTTTTTCGTCTAACCAGGATACTATCTCAACGGTAGGGCGGAACGGCCCAAGTGTTGCATATGGGCAGAACCGCCCCCCCCCCCTGAGAAGTAACAAGCTGCAGGTATCTCGACCCCAATACAACTCTGCGCAGAGTTGTTGATTCATGTGCTCCGCAGCTGACAGGCGCGCAGCATGAGGGCTCGTATCGCGACTCAGCGCAGTGCACAGGTAGCGTAGTAGGGAAGTACCCGGCCTCGTGAGCGAAGGGTCGGGGTTTGGATCCCGAAGACTGCGTTTGTTTGCACTTTTGCAAAATCCATGTTTATCATATAGGTGATGGTATTATAATATGTTATAGAGCATGTTTACATATAACATATGCTTCAAGCTACAGATTAGCTAAAATGTTTACTTCTAAAGAACCGAGACAGTTATCCACAGCACCCACCTGCGAAGTGAAAAGCAAATCAAATACAAAATATCTAACGTTATTTAACTACAGCTTCACACAAAATAGGTTTACAAGCAAACAAGGATACTATATGTGATTTCTAACACCAGTGGTACGCACTAGCATAGTGCATGAAGCAAAACGAACGCTTGCAATATAAGCAATGAATGAAAGCCTAGGTTCCTCGCCGCCGATTCTTCACACGAATCAATATCCTTGGGGAACAAGCATTGGATGGGACCCTCAAAAGGCCGTGGGTGCTCGTTGAGGTGGCCCGCCTTGTACAAATTTAGGCTGTTCCCAGTTAACGTATGTCCTTATGTATCAGCTCATTGTATCCAAGGCGGGTAAACTATAGCGGTCAACTTGTGTTGTTTTGGTTATTTAGAATAGAAAACTGTCTCGGTTCTTTAGAAGTAAATAGTTAAGCTAATCTGTAGCTTGAAGCATATGTAAACATGCTCTATAACATACTATAATACCCCGGGGTGGACCACCTATATGATAAACATGGATTTTGCAAAAAGTGCAAAACAAACGCAGTTCCGGGATCCAACGCCCGACACCTCGCTCACGTGTCCGGGCGCTTTCCTTCACGCCACTTGGATGCCACCTGTGCTTTCCTTACTACTCCATCTGTGCACGCGACTTCTATCGCCCCTAACTCTGCGCAGAGTTGTATCGGGGTCGAGATTCCTGCAGTTTGTTACTTCCCAGGGAGAGGCGGTTCTGCCCATATACAACACTTGAGCCGTTCCGACCTACCGTTGAGATAGTATCCTGGTAAGATGAAGCACAGATCACGTAGACTGTTCTCACTCTGTAGGTTGCTACAACCAAGGCTGTTAATGCGTTTTTCCGAATTTGAATTGCCGAGATGAAAACCCTAGCTTTTGGGGCTGAGATTGGTAATCCCCACCTGTCCAACCAATCGGCAACATCTGATACAGCACGTTGGAGGGCAAGATGGTCCTCTTCTCTAGTAATGCTCATGTATATTTTTGTATCGTCAGCAAACATTTTGCACTTCCCGCCACGCCACGTCTTTCAACCAAGACAGGTACATCAGAAGCGTAAATGATGAAAAGAACCGGTGACAATACACTCCCCTGGGAACACCACTCGTTACTGAGTACGTCCGAGAAAATGTGTCATTGACCTTCACTTGGAAGGATCTGTTTGTGATTAAATTCTCTACTCACAAACAATTCTGGGATGAATCCCAGAAATTTGAAGCTTGAAAATAAGCTCCTTGAAGGGCACCTTGTCGAAAGCCTTAGTGTGGTCGAACAGAATTTCGTCAATGTCAGTATTTTCATCCATTGCCTTGATCCAATCATGCAAAGTAGATAGCATCATGGTTTAGTCGATCTTCCAACTCCGAAGCCATACTGACTTCTTGGTATTACCTCATGTGCTTCAATATGCTTCAGAAGAGCCACTTTCACAATTTTCTCGAATATTCTTGAAAAGATTGGGTAATACTAATATGACGATAGTTTGGTACTTTATCATGTGGCGATTTCTTGGGGATAGGTGTAACGAATGCATGCTTCCACCGATTTGGTATTGCACTATGCATATAACTAAAATTGAAAATATGTTCAAGAGGAGCAACTAAAGCTACATCAACCTTCTTAATGAAGTAAGCAGGTATATCGTCAGGAGTAGAAGTGTACGATAACGGTAGGTTTAGATGCTTGAAAATGTACAGGATTATAAACAGCGGATATCAGGACCGGCTCACCGTAACCTTAGGCGTCGGGTGAGACGTCCATTGTGCAATCGCAGAGCCAGGCTAGGGAAGGGACTCCAGGGTGTGTGCCATACAAGCTGCTCGTATGGAGACTGCTTTCTTCGCTCAGGGGGAGTTCGCGGCTGGGTTCTGCGCTCTTCGAGCGCAGAGCCAGGCTAGGGAAGGGACTCCAGGGTGTGTGCCATACAAGCTGCTTGTATGGTACTGCTTTCTTCGCTCAGGGGGGAGTTCGCGGCTGGGTTCTGCGCTCTTCGAGCGCAGAGCCAGGCTAGGGAAGGGACTCCAGGGTGTGTGCCATACAAGCTGCTCGTATGGAGACTGCTTTCTTCGCTCAGGGGGAGTTCGCGGCTGGGTTCTGCGCTCTTCGAGCGCAGAGCCAGGCTAGGGAAGGGACTCCAGGGTGTGTGCCATACAAGCTGCTCGTATGGAGACTGCTTTCTTCGCTCAGGGGGAGTTCGCGGCTGGGTTCTGCGCTCTTCGAGCGCAGAGCCAGGCTAGGGAAGGGACTCCAGGGTGTGTGCCATACAAGCTGCTTGTATGGTACTGCTTTCTTCGCTCAGGGGGAGTTCGCGGCTGGGTTCTGCGCTCTTCGAGCGCAGAGCCAGGCTAGGAAAGGGACTCCAGGGTGTGTGCCATACAAGCTGCTCGTATGGAGACTGCTTTCTTCGCTCAGAGGAGTTCGCGGCTGGGTTCTGCGCTCTTCGAGCGGCGAAGCGCATACGGCTGAAACAATGCGCAAAAAACTCGTAACGTCGTGTAGACGTCGAAACCTCCCAGATCTCAGATACTCAGCTGAAGTGCAAAAACGCCGCGGCGTCCGGGAACCGAACCCCCGACATCCCTCGTATGAAGTAAACCCTCTACCTACTGCACCACGACCCACTTGCACACGGTGCCATCGCGGGCGTACAAGACATCGATCGGACGTCGCAGCGTGGACGCGGACGCGCGATCTCTGAGCTAGGAGGGCGCAGACGGCAAAGTCTCGGCGCGACCCGAACTGCGGTTACGGTGAGTCGGTCCTGATATCCGCCGTTTATAATTGTCTTGAAAATGTCTTCTTTATAAAACCAAACCAAGCTATCAGATGAAGCAATTTGAGTGGAAAAGTCTGATTATACGCAGGTTTCATTATCTGAGTCAACGGCGTACGACTTTTTGAAATATGGGGCTAGCATGGAGGCTTTTTCAAAATCAGTGATAGCTGAGTTACCTTCATCATCAACTAGCGTAGGGACCTTAGTTGACTGTTTCAGCCTTGAATTCAGCAATTTATATAACGAAATTTTTTTGGATTGTCCAAAAGTTTCGGTTCAACGTAGCTATTGTTCTTTCTGAGAAGACGGTCAAATTTAGTTTTAATAAACCTGAATCGTTCACTAAAAAAATCATAAATCATAAAGTCATAACTCATACTTATCGTAGATATCAGGAAGTTCCTCCAAAGTATATCTCCAGTCTATGGAGCACAAGAATCGGCAAACGACATAGTACGGGACTTTGTGAAAAGACCTCCGGAAGCGGAAGTATAGGGGATCCACTAAAGTCCACATTGCAGGAGAGGCTGTAGTGATCTCTTGACACTGTTGATTCCGACACAGACACTTCACGTATTAGCTTAGTGACGAAGTCGCAATATTGCACATCCTTACTGCCACAATTCGAATGAGAATATCATATGGACACATTAATACTGCAGATATAATTGGTTTGATAGGCCTTGCTTTACATTCACATTTGAACTGCGCCATCACTATTGGTGCTACCACGGTAACTCTTTGAACGTAGTTTAATACCAGCCGTAAACAATACATGACAGTACGCCCATAATAGACGTTCCTTTATATGCTAGTAGGTATTGTTGCATGTATAAAGGGTTGCTCTCAATTGCCTCAATGCGCGACATGGTAGCCCTACAAGTGCATATATAATCACCCTTCCTGTAAATAAAAACTCGCGATTAAATCGCGAGGGGTAGCTACGAGTTGTTCGTCAAAAATTGGATGAGTTGTCTCACAGAACCCAGGGAGTCGTTGCGGGACTACATGCTCCGCCAGCTCGTCAATCGACAGGACCGCTCAGTGATGAGAGCGTCGATGGAGTTTTTACCTTTTCCGTTTTTTTCAGTTTGAGCCGTTTTACTGTGTTCATTCTATGTTTCTTTCGTATATCTATGTCTTTTCGTGTGTTTTTTGTGCTCCGCCGTCTATCCGTGTAACTCAGCTGTGAAGAAAAGGGATATACTGTGCAAGAATAATGTTATAAACACTAAAAAGAATGTATTGAACGAAACACACAAGAAAAAAAGCTCGGTAAGAAACGTACGAAAACGATGGAGAAACAAAGAAAAAGGATGTGTGCCACTAGCACTAGGAACAGTGATATGCAAAAGAAACAAAGTGGAAACGATAAAATGGAACAAACTGAAGAAAAAACAAAGAAAACCTAAAAGCTCCACCGACGGTCTCACCACCGAGCGCACCCTACCGACTGACGAGCTGATAGAAAAAGTGGTCTCTATATGTACTGTGAGACAACTCGCCAATTCTTAGCGGACAACTCGTCGCTACCCTTGGGGATTTAATCGCGCACTGCTCAAGTAAAGACGTGCACTGCTATGCATGCTTCAAAATACTGGGTCATGACCCGACCACCAGCGACTTTACGCCTCAACCCCTTACCTGGTTAAGAAACGAAGAAAACTAACATGAGAGGCATTCACAAGGCTTTTCGGACGGGCGAGTCAAAGACGTTTGCTAAACGTCGGAGGTAGAGGGAATGGTTGACGGGCAACTAGGCCCCGTTCGGAACGGCATTATATCTCGGCTCGGCGCCCGGCTGGCGCGGCTTTTTCGCACGGTCGCGGCGCGGCTGCGCACCGGTCGCAATGGAGCAGAGAAGCCGACGTCCCTCCGACCGTCTAAGGACACGGGTCAACCAGGCGAGCGAAAAGACGAGAGCGCAGAGAAAGAGACACAACGGCTGCGATCCGAGGGCTACCGGCCGAATGAGCTGACTCAGTGAGAGTACACTCTCATCGCCAGCGTCTCAATACCCACTGGCAGTCGCGGAGGCGTCCAGTGGAGGGAGGCTGAATTTCAAGAAGGAGAAAACTTTGCAACTTCCGTAGCTTACAGACCTTCCTAAAGGTCACGAAACAGACGTGTAGAAGCTGCTACATTTTAGGCGGTACGACAGGCATCAATTAGTGAAGGTTTACAGGTCTAACAAAACTAAATTTGTAGAAAGCAATTTTAGGCGACAAAATTTGGCTCCTGCTTGCATACCAAGGTTTTCCAGAAAGCACATGCCAGAGGAAGACAGGAAGCAACAAATTTAAGTGGCTCATCCTCATTTCTTTTCTATTATTCGGCTTCCTTAGACAGGGCATTTATGAACAGTTGCAATCCTGAAGGACGATCGGGAAGTATTGACGACCCACTTCATTGCGGCGCGACGCGATGGCCACGCAATGAGGCCAAATTAATCGATCGGTTCGCACAATCAATATGGCCACTATATGTGGCGTTGCGTCGCGACGCGATGGCCACGCAATGAGGCCAAATTGATCGATCGCGTCGCACAATCAATATGGCCACTATATGTGGCGTCGCGTCGCCCCGCGACGAAGTATAAACGGGGCCTAACAGCGCGTCTCGCACTTGCGCGCTTCGCGCGACTTTGCAACATCACTGACCTACGGAAAGCAGTCTTTGTAAAACTTAAGAAAAACTTACGACGTGCTGCGTACTTTATTGGCATCAAGCCGTTCACCACTTCCGTGCGTTCATCATAGATAGACATTCTCTCCAGACTGTCCAGTAACGGTTTTCGCGCTGCGCAGTACTTCTGCCCTCAGGCTCCACCGCAACCGTTCTCATGCTCAACAGCTTCTGCTTCTGGATATCGTCGACACGCTTTCCGCATCCGGACGCCAGGTCCCCTCACTCGTTTCTTCTTACTGGACCTAATCGCTGACCGGCTTTACTGGTCTTGCATCGCGTAAGCCGCGTTATCTGAGCTTTTCGCTTACAATTCTACGTTAAAGTTACGTAAGTCGTTGATGAATCTGGCCCCTGGTCTGCTGGCCCACTTCCTTGTTTCCACCATTGATCCCCTACTGGTCTCTTCTTGCTGGTTTCCCCGTCCTGATGGTTCCTCCAGGTTGTTCCTTTTCTTCCTGGGGCCGGATTCATCAAAGTTACTGCAGTAACTTTCATGAATCCAGCCCCTGGTGGCTCTCCTGGCCCATCCTGGAGGTCCCCCTTACTGCCCTTCTCACCCACCCCCTTAGTGAAGCTCGCATGCTCGCGGCAGACGTCGGTGGCACGTATTCGGAATCAGGACGCTCAGAAGCTAGCGCAATTGCCGCCGTGTCACGCAGGGGGAGGATGCGCTTTCTCGGCTGCAGCAGCACCCCATGTTGAACTCTGAATGCAGCCTCTCATCGTACGACGACGGTGTCACCTTTTCTGACTCCAAACACATGTTGCGCGCGTAGGGGACTCTCTCTTCTGTATCCACACGCTCAGAAACGTGCGCAGATGCCGCTGTGTCAAGCAGGAGGCTGCGCTTCCTCTACTGCAGCAATATCCCATGTTGAACGGCACATCTTGCCCGCGCGGGGTTCAATGAGGCGTATTTCGCGCAGGTTTCTAACCTGTGTGAGTTATACCTCATCATCTACAGCGCGGAGCAAAATTTCGCGCGAGGTTCGTGAGGCGTATCTCACGCAGGTTCCTAACCGGACAACTAACTCAATTATACAGTGGTAGATCACCGGCTGCCGCGCTGCGACGCCGCGCGCGGCAGTAGGCACGTCGCAGCGTTATTAGCGATTTAGCCCCTGCTTTGGAGAGCGCAATTCTTTCCAATGCGTTTTTTCAGCAGGTATCTATAGACATTGCGTGGAGAAAGAGGAGGACCGCCAGGAATAGAAACATTCAGGAATTGGCGGGAACCAAAAACCAACCTGGAGGCGGAAATAAAAGAAAACGGCTATTTCCCTAAAACACTATCAGGGAGGCCGCAAGTTCGATTCTTTAAATGTTTATACCGCTAAGATTGGCATCAGCTCCTGTTGTCGCTTGAAATAACGAAGTGTTTATAGCTTATACCATATGTTACATTAGTTTTGATGGAATCCCATCTAAGCGGAGTTCTGCGATAGATAGTTGAGAGATTTTCTTGGTCTGCTTAACCAAGCAATTCTTAAAGCAGCAATCCCGATTCTTAGGTTGCTCCTGCAATTTAGTTCCAAACCTACAAGAGCAGCCGAAAATAATATAGACTGGTCCTCCAAATAGAACGGCTGGGTCTTTTGCGTTCCGAAATAACGTTTCGAAGTTTTTGTAGCTAGCTAGCTTTTGTAGCTATGGTAGGATTTCCATGTTCTTTCACGCAGCCTTTCTTTTTTGTTTTGTTTTGTTTTTCTTTGTGCCGGCGCCATCCACAAGTTTTAACAAGGAGCACAGACGCAGAATAGGAAAAGCAACAGAAATCCTTTCCGAATTCGAATCAACAAGTACCACAATCGCTTATTGACGATGGCAGCCTCTTCCGCTTCCGGAATAAATATGATGGATGTATGTGAAAACGTCGGAAACCGGATTCAGCAGAGGTGTCGTCTTGCTTTTAGTCCTCCTTTAATAAGCCCCTATCTCTCTCTTGATGGGACCAAAGGATCATAGGTCTACTTGGCGTCAACTCGCCAGATAGATCTTATGAGTGTATAAGTCTATTCTGTTATAAGACTCCACAGACTACTGCATCACTTGAGCTTCACAACTAATGTTCAAGTATAGCCATAATACTCGTGGAACCAAGCACACAGAATGTCAAAGGTGGAAATAAGCACGTTCCTGGTTTTCACCTTCAACAACCACTCTATAGTACTCTCTGCGGTCATTTCTACTAACAGCCCGACTTATCGGGTTCATGTCCTGCTTCTACTACCTGATAATGAACCTGCTGCCCATACTTCAGTGAGTCGCGGAACACATCAAGCTCTGCCGCGGCGCGACCGCGTCGCAGCCGGCGATACCGAATAGTGCCCACGGGCGGCCGGAGCGAGGACGAACGGAGGCGAGTTGCCCGTCAACCCCGTAGGAAAGCTCCAGCTTGGAAAACCCTGTTTAGCATTTTGAGGCTGATTCAATATATTTCCAGCAACATAATACGCCATTTTTAGCTGAATAGAAACGATTAATGGGATCTCTGGTCGTGTCGTGTCCTCAGCGCCCGCGACGCCGACTGCCGCGTGCGCGATGAGCTCCGCTGCGGTCGTGTGTGCTGTAGACATGGGATCCGAATCATGCATTTTCGGATATCCGGCCGGATTTATCCGGTTTCGGATTATCCGAAATCCGGCTCGGTCGAAAATTGCCCTCATCTGAATCATCCGAAGATCCGGGGTTTCTAAAATTGTCCTCATCTGAATCATCCGAAGATCCGGGGTTTTCAAAATTGCCCTCATCTGAATCATCCGAAGATCCGGGGTTTTGAAAAACGCAATGATTCGGATAAAATCGGATAAAAATCGGATAATAGGAGGTTAGCGCGCCTTGCTGGCAAACTCTGCGCCATTGATAACCTGACTTTTTCGGGTAGATTTGCAATCATTTGGCGGGAATTCTCTCACAAGGAAAGGGTCTGATAGTGTATATCTGAACGGGGAGAGGGAGTCATCCTATTAAATAGGAATAATCGCCACCCCTCAATTTGCATAAAATGTGTTTCATTTTTGCCAAGTCGTTAAACCCAAGGAGTGGGGGTTCTTGAAGTCACAATTGAACGGCGCATCACGAATTTGGGTTTTTGTACGACCGCGATGCCTCTGCCGGCAAGCAGCTCGGAGCGCAATGGGTAGTGACGATGCTTCATGGGAGGAAGGTCGGGGTTTCGATCCTAATGCGCTGCTGCATTCCTGCTTCTCAAATGATTGGTTGAGATTTGAGGGATTCTGACGTCTATACCATTTTCCGATGTTTTCTGTGCACTTTCCAGCTGCATGCTGTGGTACTCAACATGATGATGTATAAATATTCAATACGAGTGATACAAAGGTACAACGTGCATAAAGCAGCACTGGACACAATGGGCAGGGTATAAGTGCTGCAGGCTCCTCTCAGTCTGTTTCCATACATCAGCCAATGACCTCGGGTAAAACCAGCCTGCTCGGAGTTTCAAGGGAGACCATGATGTGACGTCACATGTGGTTAAAACGAGAAGATCTGTGGATCCCGGAATTTGACCTAAACGGCATCAATACACTCATCTTTGCCTGTCATCTGGAAATCAGAAGTCTGCTGGAGGTTCTCTAAAACCTAACACCAACGAAGTCGCCGATGCTCGAGTGGTGATCCACTTGCTCACGCCTGAAGTGTGGTCCACCTTTAGATAAGCAGCCTTCATGGGAATGACACCTACCTGATCGAACGGATGGCTAGCATACCCAAGGACTTCGAAGCACGTCAACTTCAAGTCAACGAAGACGAACGGCTGGAAGTGGTGGAAAACCAGAAGGTTGGGATCAGCAAAATGAACTGATAGACGTCTAGAGGCTGGCAAGCAGTGGGCACATGATAACGTTTTCGGCTGGAACTCTTGTTTCAGAGGAAAGGGAACGTCTTCAGTTGGATTTCGCCTATGGAGCCGATCTCATTTGTCCATATATGGAAGCAAACTGTGAGGAGCCAGTAGCCTTTATGCGCTGCTCGTATTGTGACCAGCGCTTATGTTTCATGCACTTTGTGTCTGTGTATCACTGATTTTAAACGTTCATACATGTTGCTACAGGATGTTTTGTTGCGATCAAAACTTGCGCCAGGCGGGACTCGAACCCGCATCTTCTGCTTTCCGGGCAGCGATGTTCGCCTTACACCACCGGCGCTGTTTGACCGCACGTAACATCCGCGATATCCTCCAGAGTTTTGATCGCAACAAAACATCCTGTAACAACATGTAGCCTCTCTACCAGCCGCTCCAGGCTTAAGCAAATGTGTTAAAGCATCGTTCATACATCGTTATGTTGAACAGCTTTCCAATTGAGTTTTGGTTAAAAAACCGGTCAGTAATAAGCAAGTGGCAACAAAGTTGCTCTCACGGCATGGCATACATCTGGAAACACTGCACAGCAAACATCTAAAATGATGCAGATGTCAGAATCGCTCAAATCAAACAATAAGTTGTAATGCAAAGATGCAGCAGCGCAGAAAAGTCGAACCCTCTACCTCCCTCTCATGGAGCAACGTCGCTATCCACTGCGCTACGAGCCGCGTTGGTATTGGCTCTTTGGGGTCTTAAAGCTGTTTTTGTCTGTTCTGGAAGCGCAAAACAGCTCTGTGGAGGGCTCCCCTCGTAAGGCAGCCAAATACGACATCTTTTACGTAGCGCTGGTGTGTTCCGCTCCATTGGTGAAATAAGCTAGGCCAGATATAATGTAACTGGGCATTCATGTGCCATGCTACCAGGGCATATAAACGCCTAATTCAAGGTGAGGCGCTCCAAGCTGCTTTGCGCGCTCGTGACTTCAATTGGTCAAGGAAATAAACGCGGAGTTACTGATGCGTTCCGTGTTTAAGAGGTTGCGTGCCCTTATTATATCACTTATCCGGTTGTATCCGAATCGGATATCCGAAATCCGGCTCGGCCGAAAATGGCGTTATCTGAATCATCCGAAGATCCGGGATTTCTAAAATTGCCCTCATCTGAATCATCCGAAGATCCGGGGTTTTCGAAATTGCCCTCATCTGAATCATCCGAAGATCCGGGGTTTGAAAAAATGGCCTATCCGAATCATCCGATTATCCGGAAAATCGGTATCGGATCCAATGTCTAGTGTGCTGTGCCTCATGACCTGCAGATGTTAGGTTTGAGTTGTTGATATCCCTTTCTGCTGTTGTAGGAGCTGCGGGAAGACATGCTCTGGTTCAGAAATTGAGTTCGAGTTATAAAACTAAACAACGTTCTAAGGCTCAATTTTATATGATGCTTCTTCAGGAAAAGATGAGAATATGACACACTATCGCAGTGAAACTGACTTTGTATACACTTTCTAACACTTGGTGTGCAAGTTTTGATGGAGGTGTAGATATCACTGGCCGCTGAAGCCACCCAGTTGCGACGTCTTCTGCCGCGGTTGCCGCGCTATTCGCCGCGTGCGCGGCGACCATTCGTGCATAATGTCCCGCAGCCGTCGGAGGTAGAGGGAATCAAATTGCGATTGGAGCGCGCCGTTCTCGGTGGGGCGCGTTACTCCTGCCGAGGATTTTTCAAAACGTTGTCTTTTCTCCATTTCTGTTATGCTTGAAGTGATCCACATTGTAATGCGATCTTCACAGAGGATGTGGCTGGTTCTACCTGTTTAACCTATAAGCTGATTTTAGATCTTACAGTTAAATACACAAGCATGAAAACTGGCGAATATTGTATTTGCCTTAAAGATCCACTCCTTCTCAGCAACTGACCACTCTGGTTTTCTTCTTGAAGCACCTCCTGCAATGCTGTGCAGCACATTCGATTGAGGTGTAACGTGTTTTCGGCTTCTCAATTTTCTCCCACATTTGTATAGCACATTTTGGATTGATGAACGGTGTTATAGTAGTTCTGCAAATTAGACGAAAACCTCCATAGACCTATGGGAAATTTCTTGCTAGAGCCATAGCTGCACTTTCAAAGGCATACCTTTTTATAGAACTTGAAAAAACCTTCATGCTACAACACAGGTTTTTGACAACCACACGGATAACTCCGCGCATAATAACTGACGAAAAGTGGTCGTGGGCATATCCTTTTTTATTTAATTTCAATGCTTTTATGTACATATAGGGGGATGCTTAACGCTTCGCATGTATAGTGACTATGCTTCTCCCAACGAAAAATTCCAAGACAGCCCTCAAGAAAGACGAAAAAGTGGACAAAATTGTTGACATGCACGACATGAAATTCAGTAAAAGCGAAGCAATGAGAGTTACAGCAGCCACGCCCTATCAGATAGCCGGCGGTGAACGTTGCCCTAACGTAGTCCTATAATAATCACTTGATGCTCTGCACGAAGAACCCGTCCGGCTTTCCGGAAGACCTGCGAAGTAGGGGGTTGCTCTTCCTCTGCTTCGTCTCTTACACTGTTTTTTCACTTTATTTGTATTTCGTAGCGTTTTCTTCGCGTGTTCTATGCCTTTTCAACCCCACTTATGAAATAAAGCCTGGCGTGGCACGCACACTCCAGCGTCTGCGCCGGCGCCGACGCTGGAGTATGCGGGCCACGCCAGGCTAGCCGGCTTCGCCGGCATCGCATACGCGGGCCACACCGGGCGAGCCGGCTCCGCCGGCGTCGGGTATGGCGGGCCACGCTAGGGACGTAGCCGAAACCTAGCTACGGATGCTTCCTCACCCAGCGTCGGTCGCCAGCTCCGCCGGCAACCAACGCTGGGTAAGGAAGCATCCGTAGCGTCGAGCGCGTTGAAACTTGCGCCTACTCCAGACTGATTCCTAGCTTGGTACCACTCACTCATTATAGCACGCAGATGAATGTTCTCAGCACTCCTTCTTCATCTAGCGTTGAATTCACAGCCTATTGGAGCTTGTCAAGCCTAAAGAAATGTCTGACACTTCTGTCCAGTCGTCGTGCTTCGAGCCGCTAGGTGTGGCGAATTCCGGAGGTGACTTCATTAGCCGCTAATTTTGAGAGAACGTACGGGAAGAATTATTCCGAAGCCTATTGTAGTCGAAAACTGGGGTGGGACGGAAACTTGGTTTCCGCTGTTGACGAACCACTACAGACAGTGACTTATGCCTCCCTCCTTTATATATATGGTGCGATTTTGTGTCTCTGATTTCTCTACCTCCAATGTGTCAGATAGAAATCGCGGTCGGTTCGGTTTGAGAGAAAACCGATAGCACCTCTCAAATGATCGATAATATCGATCGATATCGATTGCCTGATCAAAACGCCCAATCTACTGCGGAACGTTCCCGTCGGCCGACATAATCAGGCAACTCCAATCCCGATCGGTTAGATCTGAGAGAAAACCGATAACACTACTGGTTATTTGATTGATAGTGTGAATGCCTCTTACTTAAACCAAAGTGGGGATATGTGTGTTCCTCACTGTTGTATTTGTTGTTAAACTTACGCTAGCAATAAATATCGCAACGTCTTAGAAGGGGGCCCAAGCGATAAGTAGGAATCATGAGTAGGCGGGAGAAGCCAATGCATGCGCTCGACACAATGAACTTCGAAAGGGAGAATCTTACTTACAGCCTGGCTAATGAGCAAGCATATGGCGCAATAAAAGACGAGGTCGCACCATGCCTTCGAAAAGTTCACCGCAGCTTTTAATCGACTGATAGTGTATAAGCCACTTAATCACAAAGGTGGGATATGTATGTTCCTCACCGTTGTGTTTGTTGTTCAACTTCTGCTATCACACGAATAAAAATCCGACAGCTTGGAAGGGTGTAGAAAGTAGGAAGTTTATGTGGGCGGGAGAAACTAATGGGCTCAATCCAACCAACTTAGAATGGGAGAATCTTACTTACAGCCTACAGAATCAGGCGCAAAACGGCTCGGGTGGACAGGGCTCATCGTGTTAAGTGGTTGTCAGCCCCTTTAAGAAGCACACGAGTAGATATAAGTGGTACAACTAGCAGTGGGGATCAAATAGGCTGGGGCGGGAGGTCCGCGATGTAGGAACGCCCAATCCGTCGTTTTGTGCTGTATGAAAATTCAAAATTATCAGCAGCACTGGTGGGTTCTAGCCCTATGGTGAACCAAGTTAGTTCATTTCTGCTGTGAACGGGCATATATGTGCCTACCTACCAAGGGGCATACTCTAACGTGTAGAGCGAGCAGCACTAGAATAGGGCCGCAGATTCTCACCACAACACTGACATCAACTTAAGACTCTCGAAGAGAAACAAAGTGAGACGGTGGCAAAGGCAGTAACGAAGAGCGGCAGTATGGATTAACACAGCAGGAGCTGTTCTCAAAAAAGGGAAGGCGGAAGCTCGCACACATCAGAAGGTTATGCCCGAACACAGAGAAAGTAGCAAGAACAGGAATGAGCAGTGACCTCGGCCATGCACACAGGCGGCAGAGTTGTACCCTGCGGTAACACAACTGTAGCAGTACCTAATTGCAAGCACTAATTGACCGGTAGCAAGGACAGGAGCCTTCAAGGGGGTGAGTTCGAAGCAGTAGCCACCCAACACGTGCGGGGGCAGAGCCGCGGCGCCGGCCTGTTTCGCAACGCCTCACGTGTCCTCCTCGGCAACGGCGATTGCTCACCTCCCTGCGCTTCCCTTCGGAGAGAGAAGTCGAGAACCTGCCTTAAACTTGGGTGATTAAACCACCGAGCCCGCGGAATTTACGAAGTTTCCCACGGTCACGTTGAGACAAAAAACCCTCCTCTATTATATATTTTGCACTCATGGGTGCTTCAAAAAGAAGAAAAAACAGCCAGCACTCCACAAAAGAAGACGCTATGGTTGGTATGTCAAGAACACAATAAAAGAACAAGGAAGTAAACAATAATCTAGACAAAAATACGTAGGAAACTGAGGAGTCGTAATTGTTTTGTCAACGTTGCTGATCCTGAAATACCTCAAAAAATTCATAAGCCTACAAACATATTCATCTTACGAGTCAAAATGCGTAATATACTGTACTAAAAACGAGGAAAAGAACAGGCCTATACTGCGGCTCTACTTGACTTGAAAGTCTGTCCGGAAATAAATTTTGTCTGCAATATAAAAGAAATTGTGGCGATAATAAATACAATTAATTTCAAACTATAATTAGGAAGCAACTGCTTCCCGACTTATATTACATAGAATCAATGGTTCTCCACCTTGAGTGCTACGACTCAGTAGGCACGCAACTGGCATAATCATACCGGAGCGGGTTCTATCTTTCAAGAACCTCTTTAAACTAACTACGCACCCCAGGAGATGGCCTACTAAGGAGACCCGCAGAGGTGATAGATATGCAAAGATATAGTCAGGTAAAAGAGTTGAAGCAACAAACAAAAAAAGCTGGTTGTAACTATATAAAAATAAAACAGTGATTTCTTCAAGCCAAGCTAAGAACAGGAGGGAAATCCGAAAATATCATTCAAGGCGATAGTAAAAGAAACTCGTGGACAAGCCTATTTTGTGAGAGGCGATGATACTATGTCGAAGGACATGTGCGACATAACGGCGTAGCCTTGTTGGCGCGGAGGAGGTATTGATAAGCCGTGAGTAGTCCATTGAGAAGTCGGGACAAACATCCAACGCTGCTGTAAAAGTATCCATCAAATGAATATAAAAGAAATCAAAGGATGAAGAATGAATATAAATCAAATATATTATCTAAACGCTTTCAATATATCAGGTGTACCTAGTTAACAACGTAATAAATACAACAATATATACCATTTTCACGTCGAATTGGACACCTTTAAGCTAGCCTAAGACTGTGTAATCAAAATTAACTCTTCCAAATTGAACAGAGATTCTTCTACATTAAACTAGAGACTCTTCAAAAGGGTTAGAATGATTTTTTGTTCAGGGAAAATTTTGTATAACATCCTTTGAAGTTTTAATTCATCTGTCATTTTAATTCGCTTACCTAGTAAGTGGAAATATTGTTTGAAGTTTTATCAATTCTTTATTTTTCGGGGAAAAATAACGGTTTAAAGCTTGTTTTGAAGAGCAGAAAGGTGGTCATTTTTGGTGGCAAAAAGGTACTGCGCCATTGCTTCGTCCAAGACGTCGCGATTTGTATTCGACTGATAGCAAAATTTCTGCTTGTATGGAGTTTCACACTTGTATGCGATACAATAAAAACACTTGTAAAGAAGACGCCTATCCTCATTTAGATACTTCATGTAATCAGCATTTACACTATGGCCTATGTCATACCTTCGCTCACCCCGAGCGAAGGCGACGAACGGAGCGATGAGCGAAGTCTCTTCGCTAGCGTGAAGCTAGCGAATAGGCGCGCAATTAATAGCGTTGTGTGCAGCTGTGTCGTAGCATCGCTACCGACGCTGCCCGACGCTCTGCTCAGCTCAGCGACGCGGTCGCATCGGTAGCGATGCCGTATCGCTACTATCGCTCGAAAGTATGACACCCCGCCAGCGAAGCTTCGCTAGCGGTGGATCGGACAACTGCTACAGGCGTCTGCCCCTCCACAACGTCTGATACCGTCCCTTCCCCAATTATGTTAGTTGTCCATCGCCTTCGCTAGCGAAGAGCGATGGTATGACATAGGCCTATCAATAAAAAAAATCGCTATGAGCTTTTCGAGTGCCTTGCGCGATCTACTCATTTAATGGGCTATATGCCTGCTTCTTTTCTGTGCTTAAGGCCTATGTTATACTTCGGCGACGCGTCGCCGACGCTGCGACCCGTCACCGACAGCCCGTCACCGACGCCGCCGACGTCGCCACAGAGGTCTCCGACGTAGCCACAGACGAGTGGTCGACGTCGGCGACGTCGTCAACAGATTCTGTGGCGGCGTCGGGGACGACGTTGACAGGAGAGCATCGGAGCGCATTTTTAGCATCGGAGAGGGTTTTCAATGTCATCATTTGGTAACCAGTCTGCCCATAGAAAGGCTAAGTGATCACATCTGCCTCGAATTTGCACACATTTTGAGCTTTTCTTAATCTTCAAAAGAAATTTTAATTCTTAATTCTTCTTAGTGCTTCAAGACTTGATGATGATTTTTTGTTCTGTATGTACGGCCGAATTTTCTCTTACTAACTAAATTTGGCTTTTAGAAGGATGGATAAGTGTTCAAAGGTTTCACTAGCAGCAATGTTAGAACCATTCAAAAGTACCTGTATGTTAAGATACCCTGTATTTTTTGCAAGGCATAGTGTGTTTTTAGGATGTTCGTCCAAGATGTTCGTGTGGAAACTGCTTTCGTCGCTCAGGGGGGCTCCGCAGCTGGATTCAGCGCTCTTCGAGCGCAGAATCAGGCTAAGGAAGGGACTCCAGGGTGGGTGCCATCCAAGATGTTCGTGTGGAAACCACTTTCGTCGCTCAGGGGGACTCGGCAGCTGGATTCTGCAAGAGTGCCACGACGCATGGGAACCGAACCCCCACATCCTCCCATGAAGTAAACCCGTTACCCACTGCACCGCAACTCACTTGCCAGCGGTGCCATCGCGGGCGCACAAAACATCGATCGATCAATCGACAACGTGGACGCCGACGCGCGATCTCTAAGGAGTAGTTTAGTGTGGGCGCGACGCGCGATGCGATACGTATGTAGTGGCTAGATTGATCGAGCGACGCGATTGATCAATTCGGCCACTGTACATGGAATCGCGTCGCGCGTCGTGGGCATCGAGCGGCGCGATTGCATCGAGCGGCGCGATTGATCGATTCGGCCACTACAAATGGCATCGCATCGCGCGCCGCGTGCACACTAAACGACCGCTAAGCAGGAGGGCGCAGACAGCCGGTATACGGTAACCATTCGGGGGTGTCTTCGCCGGAATCGTTTCTCAGACATTTCTCGGTCCCAATGTGGAAATGGGCTTGGAGCCAAACCGTGAAAGTAGAGGGACATCAGCATTTGTAATCCTTTTGAGATTCTTGAGCATTCTTGAGCGAATGTTGACAGTGGGGCCACGACGAAGGTCTGACAAGGAGAGCCTCCAAAGTGGCGATGGGCTTTTGCGATGCAATTTTTACAGATGTAAGGCCTCGTGTGGGGAGTCCAAAACCATAGCTGCTTTTTTCGGAACGCTCTTCTGTGGTGGAAAAAAGCGTGTGAACGCGTGAGCCGTGAAGTCCAGGACGCCTTGTTGCCACCCGAGCCTATGTGGTCGGTTGGCGTAGTGGTAGTGTTGTGGCTTCACAAGAGCGTGGTCGCGAGTTCGATTAGCACGCTCCTGTGAAGCACTGGTGTTTTTGCATTTTGTGACTTATCGTCAGTGGGAACCTTTGTTCCCACTTCCAACACACTTTTGAACAAAAAGACGGCAGCAAATGTCGTTTACGTTCATCGAGCGCTTTGAAAGTGGAAAGGTGAGAATTTTTGATTTCCAGGTTAAGCAAGTATAAATCTGATGCCAGATTTGTGATCAGCACCCCAAATAATCCCCACGCACAAAGTTTGGGCGATATTGGTGCTTCTGACCTCATCACCCTCACTCGAGCCTGGGCCTGGAGCGGACTTTGCACCTCGGTCTTCATGGTCAAACAAGGGCGGTCATTGAGGTGTGAAGCTAATCGAGGTGGAAACCAATTGAATATGCAGTGGTGGAGGACTACACAGAAAGTAAAATATCGGTGCTACTACGTCCTTTTTTTGGGGCCTAGACGCACCACCGCTACCTCCGACGTTGAACAACTGTTTTGCGAAGCAAGAAAACGAGTGTGACTCTCTGTGGGCAGTTCTCTGCGCTCCAGTTTAATCCAGGGTTCAGTGGTCTATCTGGCTGGGGGTCGAATGGTGCTATGGCAAATTTGTGACATGTGGACCTAACAGTTGTTCGTGATCTTGTTGTTTTGTCTCATTCTTCAGTTTGACAATTTCCAACAGACTAGTCTTTGGGAAAGAGGAGAGGGATGTTTCCGCTCGCCCTTGTAACTCTACCCGCTTTTGAAGCTCACCAATTTAATTTCAGGCAAGAGATATGAGGCCACTGTTGAGATTGACACGAACCCTTAGGAATTCGAAGAAGAGTGAGCTGATACTGCCGTCAGAATCCATGCAAGCTGTCTCATTTGATGCGATGGATACCATCATTACTATGAGCGAACCCTTCAGCGAAGTCTACTCTCGTGTCGCCGGAGACTTTGGTTTCTCTGTGAACCCTTCGAAAGTCGCCACATCGTTTCCAGAATACTTCAAAAGGCTATCTGACAGTCATCCCTGTTTTGGATTCAGATCCATAGGACATTTCGAGTGGTGGAAAAGGGTAGTACAAGGCTGCTTGGATGAGGTATGTGTTTGCAAGCGGGTACCTAAAGTCACACTCCAGTTTCTACTGTGTGTAACATTTTTAAACTTTAGTTCGGTTCATCAACGCTGCTTTTCACTGCTATGACAACTCTTACTTTTTACCTATAGTGGGTTTTGTAGCTTACTGTAATGAGTGAGTAGGCGAAAGTTTGCCAGTTCTTCAACAGGGAGAGTAGGTCTTTCCCTTCGTCCGTTTACAACATCCTCTCCCCAACCGCGGGGCTTGCCCGAGAGTAGTTGTAAAGATTTTTTAAAGCGCTCTTTGAATCAATGACGGAATGGCAATTGAAGGATGGACCTGTTGCGGAAACGATTTTCTCTCTTCTGCAGGAAGCAGCATCAGAAAGTGAAATTGTACTCTATAAAGTTTCAACTCCTGTTTGCACATAGTGATAAAACCAGTTTCTCTGAAACGATCATCTGTATGATCAGGCGCTCCGATTTTACATCCTTTTCCGAAAAAATATCGACCACTAATGACATGGAAGCTGCTATTTTTAGAACCTGCTCTTTAAAGCATAGAACCAACATTTTTAATAGTTTTTAAAACTTCGTGAATCTTCTAGAAGCCCCAAAAATCTTGTAGGAGACAAGAACGGAGGCAGCGGACGGTTGACATGGGTATTCCGTACCGACATGGGTCTACGTGCATTCCTTTGTGTCTGGTGCAATCGCGGAAGACGTCCGAAGATGAAGGAAGTGGACCGTTAGGAAGTGAAGCAAACTTAGGAGAGTGAAAACGAAGCATCACACATCATTTGTCTCCAGAATTCGACTTCCTTAAAGGGTTTTAGTTATGAAGTGAACCTAAAAGAGTGGAAACGAAGCATTACGTATCAGTTATCTCCGGAGTTCGACTTCTTAAGTGGTTTTCAGTTTTGAAGTGAACCTAAACGAGTGGGGTCGGAGCATCACGCACCATTTGTTTCGCATTTTTGGCGTTGTTTTGTTTCTGATTACTGTTTACTTCTTGACTTCTTCAATCTGGGTTCATCTAGAAAATGACCCTAGATGCGCCCAAGTCCGACTTTCGATAAATCTACGATCGGATGTGCTCCTCTCCATCCTGCGTAGTTTGCCCTAACGGTAAAGAGGGAGACGGCATGACATCAGGGGTAGTATACCTCATGTCATGTAGAATGTGCGGGCAGGAGTACATAGGAGAAACGGGCAGACCGTTGTGTATCCGAGTCAAGGAGCATTTGGACGGCCTTAAAAAGCCAAATGTGTCAACTCCTTGGGGAGAGCACAGGGTCCGATGCCACCATGGCGCCATGTTCCAAGTGTCCGTCTCCATCCTAGCGAGAGAAAGCGACATCTCAGCACGCAGGACACTTGAGGCGCTTTGGATAGCGGCCAAGAACCCACAGGTCAACCGCAAGGATGAATGCATAGCGATAACCCAAGAACTGGCACCCTTTGTCGAGCTCTGTGGGTTTTGATCATTTAGATCTGACCTCCAGGGTACTTAAGTCGGGTGGCATCCGGGGCTAAACTCATTCACCCACGTCTATCTCCACCTGCGGGTGACTGGTGGTGCTCGTCGGCACCCACCTGGAAGGTTAGTTGATACGCTGTACCTGTGACACCGGTTCTTTACTCTAGCTGCCTTGAGAATGCTATTCTGTAGGATGAAATGGCGTTTGGGGGAATAGTTTCACTAATGTTCTCGACTTTTCCAGGCTCCGAAGAAGGCGAAGACGCCGAAACGTCAGCCAAAGTAAAGCCTGTTTAACAATCTTGGTAAACAGCTTAAAGAAGAAACACGCTGACCCTAGATGCTTTGAGATTAGGTATTTTACACAGATGTTTCCAAACGTAGTTGTGGGCTCGTGGAGTAATGTGCATGTCGTCTTATCTAGCGAGTGCAGAACCAGGCAAGGGAAGGGACTCCGAGGTATGGTGTATCCGTGCTGCTCATGTGGAAGCTCGTGTGCTGTCGTCGCTCAGGGGAGTTCACAGCTGCGGTTCTGTTAGAAATTGATTAGAAGTTGATTACTGTTTCCTCAATTGAACTTCTTCGAGCGGAGTTTGACTAGGAAATGAATCTAGATTTTCTCTAACATGCACGTGGTGGTGACATGGCAGTTCAACCTCGTACACACATAATAGGAAAGGATCCTTGTTTAACAGAAGTTGAAGCCATCTGTATTGTGTACAAAAATTTCGGTCATGCACTTTTATTGGTGACGTCACGTGCTAGCTTAGTGAAGCCGTTTCGTGCGGTTCACTTCCAAACTAAAAACGACTTAGCGAGACCAATCCTTAAGACAAGTGATTTTTTGCCATCCACTTGCATGTATGGAACATCGTTTTATTTTCTTAGCGGAAACGGAAACGAACAACTAAAAGCTTGTGCTCTGATTTTTACTATACAGGAGCAGTTACTGTTACAATTATTGTGATCTGTATGTGTGGAGCAGTTCACCTGTCGTCCCGTTGAACATCGACTTGCTCGAGCGGGCGCCAGCAGCGTCTCCATTCGTTCCTCTCGCGTGCCAGAGCGCTCCAATGGATCCTTCTCGCTCGAGCGACACGAAGAGCGTCATATCGGTGTTCAGGGCTTTCACGAAGAAGTCGACAACGCGCTGGTGGGCGTCCTGGTATTCTCTTGACATACCGTGGAATCCAGTCGGTAACGGCTCTCGTCCAGCGGGTGTCTGCGAAGCGCATTACGTGGCCGGCCCACATAATTTTCGACAACTTGGTCCATGCGAGAGCGTCTCTGATCTTCGAACGTCGGCGAAGCTCGGAACTCCGAAGGCCTTCTCTCACTTGCGTGAGTCGTGTCACTCCGAGCATCGTCCTCTCGATTCCACGCTGCGCGACGCTGATCGCGTGCTCATCCTGGTTTCGTATAGCCCAGGTCTCTGAGGCGTATGTTAGGGCAGGAAGAACGGTAGAGTCGAATAGGTGGGCACGGAGTCGGACGTTCTTCGTCTTCTTCGCGACTTCTTCGACGCTCTTGAAAGCTTCCCAAGCCGCTCGTTTCTTCCTGCTCAGCTCTGGTGCTAGGTCGTTGGCCATGTTGACTTCGCGACCCAGATACACGTAGCTGGAGCATTCGGAGATGTTCGTTCCGTTAAGCGAGAATGAAACATCAGAAACTTGTCCGTTCCTCATGAACATCGTCTTTGTAAGATTCAGCTGCAGTCCAACGTTCCCACATACACGCTCGAAGTCGGCCAGCATTCGCTCCTCCTGGGCGATGCTCGGTGTTATGAGCACGATGACGTCAGCGAAGCGAAGATGGTGTAGTTGCCGGCCGTCGACCTTCACTCCCATGTCTTCCCATTCTAGTTCGCGCATGACGTTTTTGAGGGTGGCGCTGAAATGCATCGGGGATATGGTATCCCCTTGCCAAACCCCTCTCCTTACGTCGATGACGACGTCGTTGTAGAATGGTGAGATCTTGGTCATGAATCCACTGTACAGCTCACGAAGGACTTCGATGTACTGAGTAGGAACACCCTGAGTGAGCAGGGCGTCGATGACCGCTTCAGTTTCGACGGAGTCGAACGCCTTCTTCAGATCGATGAACGTAAGGCACAGCGGCAGCTTGTACTCTCGCGAGACTTCGATTAGCTTCGTAATGGTGTGTATGTGGTCGATCGTGCTGAATCCTCTCCGAAATCCTGCTTGTTCGCGTGGATGTCCTTCGTCCAGCGTTCTGCTGATCCTATTCAGGATGACTCGAGTGAACAGCTTGTAGACTACAGGCAGCAGGCAGATTGGTCGATAGTTGCCAATGTCGTGCACGTCTCCCTTCTTGTACATCAGAACGGTCTTTCTGGTCTTCCACTGAGATGGAACCTTGCACTCCGACGGGTAGCGTGTGAAGAGCCGCGCCAAGGTGTTGATGAGCGTTGGCGGGAGATTCTTCAGGTGTTCGGGTCTGATCCTGTCGGGACCGGGTGCTGTACGCTTCTTCACCGACGAGATGGCGTGTCGGATCTCGGGAGGGGAACAGAGGGGACGACGTATCCATCCTGCGGAAGATGGCATGGGGGCAGGTGGACGTGGCTATCGGAGAGATCGGAGTAGAAGTCGTGGATGACCTTCTCCATGGTCCTTCTGGAAGACGTGATGGTTCCGTCAGGACGTCGGAGAGCGGTCATCTTGGTCTTGAAGTTGGCGGAGTTCCGGCGGGCATTGCGGATGCGAAACCCTGCCTCTGCTGCCTCAGCCAACAGTTCCGCCCTTCTCTCCTTGAGATCTTCCTTTATCGCCGCTCTGCATAGCTTCACAAGCTCGGACGTCAGCTGGTAGTTGCCTGACGCTTGTGCTACTCCACGCTGGCGTATAAGCTCGAGAGTTTCCGGAGACAGACGTCTCTTGGTGGTCTTCAAGCTCTCGGCTCCCTTAGCACTATCGCGGAGATGGTGCACGAAGCGGTCGTATTCCTCATCGACGTTGTCCATGACGGCATCTTCCCAAAGGCCGGCAATAGAGCTGTACATGTCCCAGTTGATTGTTGTTCTGGGACTCCTCCTCTTAAACTTCGCGGCCTTCTCTCCTTGACGCGAAAAGCGGAACCTCGCGCGAAGGAGGCGGTGGTCCGATCCCGTGTAGAACTTGGGGACAACGGAGACGTCGGTCAGGCAAAACTTGCGATTGAAGATGATGTGATCGATCTCGTTGTGAAACTGGCCACCGGGGGAAACCCAGGTCCATCGTAGGGAGGGAGGCTTCTGGAACTGTGAGTTTCCATGGATGGTCTTGGTCCACGTGATAAACTCAGATAGCCTTCTGCTCGTTCCACTCCAAACCGTGGGTTCCGATGTGAAGTTCTTCCGGCGACCTTCGTGGCCCTCTTAGCGTTGAAGTTACTGTTGTAATTACAATGACTACTCGCAATTCGACTACATTACATGTATCGGCATCTCACTTAGGAAAGGGAGAGGTCCAACACCGACATTTCCGACACCAGCTCCTCATCCAGTTGTCTACTCGCCGGCAGTTTTCGGTAACATGCCTAATCGCAGTGAATCCGACAAAAAAATTGACGAAATACAAATGACAAGTGATGCGTGATGCTTGGTTTCCACTCTTATACGTTCATTTCACAATCAACAACCACTTAGGGATTGGAATTCTGAAGACGAGTGATGTGTGACTCTTCGTTCCACTTCATCCAAGTTCACTTCCAAATTAAAAATCGCTTAAAAAAGTCGAATTCTGAGAATAAATTATGTGCGATGCTTCGTTTCGATTCTTCCAGGTTCAGTTCCTGGTTAAAAATCAATCATGTAGTCGAATTCTGGAGACAATGTGATTCTGATGTGTGATGCTTTGTTTCGACTCATGGAACAAGTTGTAAGTTACTTCCTTTGAGCATCATCTTCGGACGTCCTCCGTGATTGCACCAGACACAAGAAAACGCGCGTTAAGATCACGGTAGACCCAATGTCAACCGTCCGCTGCCTCCGTTCTTGTCTTGTAGGAAAGCACTTAAGTCATCCTTCGTAATTAACACTTGAAATTTTTTACAATACAATTTTGGACGTGATGTCGCCCCTTCAGGTAAAAACTGTTGTGTCCATGGCATAATTTAAAATTTTGACAAAAATTGAAAGCGTTTCATTGCCGGCAGAAAATCTTTATTTTTAATTGTAGAGCAATCAACATTTAAAACTTTTTTAATATTCATTTATATATTAGTAGCTTCAGGAAACGAAGGTGCGCGTGAGTCTCCACATGGTTGTAGCGACACCTGGGAAAATATTAAGAGATACAAACATCACCTAAAAACCTGAAAAATGCGACGGAATCCTCTGCCAAAACCAGCAGACGAGCCCTCCCCAACCAAAAAACAGCGTTACAGTGCGACCCCCCTTCGATTCTCAAACCTCAGTCTTAGCCTGTTCCAGGCATGCGCTTCGCCTATTCCTCGGCAAACGGTCGCTGAAATTGCTTGTCGTTTGTTCGATTTCTACGCCAGTGCCCATGCATGGCGTATTGTCGATCCGGAGGTAAATTTTACATTGAATCCCGGCGCAAAACGGCTCTGACGGGGGTCATCATGTAAGGCAGCCCTATTAAATGTGTTGCACTAAATAAAAAAGAAGTGGTCTATCGCTGTGGTGAACTGAACTGGGCTATCTCCGTTGTAACTGATCGGGGAATCGCCTCAAACGGATGTCTGAGTGGCGAAAACGAATACCACCCCAAGAATCGTCGCCCTTCTAATGGTAGAAAAGTAGGTTTCATTCTTGCAAAGTTCTTGAATCCAAGGAGCTAGGGCCCTGAAAGTTCAGTATTGGATTGCACTGTCAGCGCCCACCTGACACGTTTGTGCGATACTTCGGACCGAATCGAATAATTTCGAATGAATATTCGAATGAATTCGAATGTTCGAATATTCATTATTCGAGTATTCGATTAGGCCCAAAATTCGAATATATTCATTATTCGACTATTCGACGAGGTCCAAAATTCGAATATATTCGTTACTCGACTATTCGACGTGGCCCAAAATTCGAATATATTCGACGATACCAAGTTAGATTACTGGGAGTGAGTTTTTGCGCCTTCTGGATATAACTCGCCTGGATATAAAGTCATGTATACGAAAAACCAAGGATATATTTGAGCTCAGGAGCTCGCTCTATCATTTGGTATACATATTTCATAAGGAGCCATGAAATTGTTCGAAATTTGAAACATGCACTCTATTTCGAAAGGACAAGTTTCGTCGCAATCGCCTGCGACGCCGCCTTTTGTGCCCGCCACTGCTCCTTCGCAAGTATGCGTCCGTCCACTTTTTTCTTTTTGGTTTTTTCGTGTCTATTCGTTTATTCGTTTCGTGGACTAAATATCCACGAAACGAATAAACGTGAATGTCTCTAACTGCCTCTGGGTGAAGGGGTCACCCTCTTAAGTACAGTTCATACTGCGACATCGAGCGCGGTATTATAAAGATCCGATTCCTGACTTTGACACCGTGACCCAGAATTCGATTTTGGCGCGGTCGCTCCTTTAAACTCGTGACTTAGTCGTAGGGTTTGGAGCGGTTGTCGACTGCGCCTTGAGCATCCTACTACCACGATGTTTTGAAGGATCCATGCAGTGGTATGGGGTACATGTTGCGACTAATCGAACGGTTCTCGAATACCTTGGCTTCCTTAGCCAAAGTTCCTGTACCTTGTTCTGATGGTCAACTGTGACGTAACAGGTCTTAACTTGCAAGGGAAGGATACTAGGCGACCATGGGACTTCGAGTAGGGGATGCATATCACCTGGATGCGGTTTCGAACGCTGATTCCAAATATGTGTTCCGTTTCAGATGTGCGCATCTGTGAACGGAGTTATGGACCATTTTCATAGCAGGCTCCTTTGCCCTCTAGGTCCACGCAGAGAGGGCGAATCACAAGAGAGCGAGCCTAGGTAGGATTGAAACTGCGCTGCCGACCGAGCGCGGTGGCGCAGGGCGTAGAGGAGCGGCGTGGTAAGAGGGGCGGTTTATGGTTCGACTCCTCTATTTTGGAGGATTTTTGCACTTACTAAAACAGATCTGCCACGATCAACCAAAGCTCTCTATGGCAAATGGCAAAGTTTGGGCGAAATCGATTACCATGATCCCACCACCCATACTTACAAGTGAGTGATTAGTGCCTTAAATAACCCCTGTGAGGGAATTTTTTTTCGACACACGGAGTCGGTAAGGACAATATTGCCGACTTATCATCCAAACTGTGTTCTCACCAGCTGTTGTGTTGGCGCGCCCTTTGGAGGAGTATGAGTGTGGAATCAGGATAGGAGTATCCTACATGGCAAGTGGAGGAGGAGGATGAGGAAAACACTACGCAGCTGCGTGGACCTTTTCGTTACGGTGAAGTGGAGGTGTCGAAGGAGAATGTGAATTTCTTAATTTTGTATTGCTAGAAAATGCATTTAAACTTGCAAGGTGGCTGAAACCATCTTGTTCAACCGTTCTACTGATAGAGGCACCCGCTCGCTCTCAAGTATGGATAGTAGATTTCGATTCATTTCTTCTGATTACTACTACCTTCGAAAATTGAGGCGGATCGAGTGTGGAGGTGAACTATTCAGAATTTTATTCAATGTTTTCACACAAAAAAAAAATCCAGCATCTAGGTAGCACCCTCGTGGTGCTGGAGAAGCCGGATAATCACCACAATTGATGAGATGAGGTTTCCGCCTTTTTCGGCACAAGTTGGTGGGAAATATAGCGTAGAGGCAATGTCGTGTCATTAGTCAAGAGTTGCCATTACGTGAGACGGATGCCTTTTGCGTTACGATTTTCTAGGGAGTCGCCATGTACTGGGTGGAGCACAATAGTAGTAGATTGGTTGTTTATGGTTTTTTATGTGCATGATTGAGATTTTATGCCCTCTGTTCCACAACACATGACTTCAGAGAGCTTCATTCTTCAAAGATGAACTGACACTAGGTACGTCTTTGGTGACAATTTAAAGCTGAGCGTGAGGAACGGTTTTCCCTGCGTTCACGGTGGTTGTTGGTGCTTCCTCCGCTTCCCTGTCATATCCATTTCCTTAGAAGGTATCAGCTTCGGCATATCTTGGTTGTGACTTGCAGGAAGTCCTACTCTTTTGAAACATTCTCTTCTCTCTGAAATTCAGTCTCCTTCCGCTGCAAGTCTCCGCAACGGTCGGAGGGCCCTAGAGACACAGGCGACTAGCGTGTTCTCTCACCCGAGCGCTAAGTCAGATCGTCCGGTCGGAGGGTAGCAGGAGTGTTTCCTTCTCGGTGCTCTCGCCATCCAGCTGTTTTGGTTGATCTTTGCCCGTAGGCGAACGGCTAGAAACTCGTCCAAAACGGTAGCTGCAGACGTTGTCCCCGCCTCCAAAATCGTGAGCATTTGCATCCACCCACACAGTTACAATCCGCGCGCACACACACACTCACGCAACTGTACATGAACATGCCGCTCCCACGCCCAAGGAACGCGTCGACCCGACACAGCAGGAGCAAGGAGTCCGTCCCTGCATCCCACCTGCATGTCTGGGCAGTGCAGGTCGCTTTTGGTTCGCCGTTTTTCCCCTATCCACCACCCGGGGACGCGCCGCGTGGCCCTGCGACAAGCGGTCCGAGGTCCCTCTCAACAAGAGAGCCCGAAGGCTTTATAACGAGGGAGATCCATGGATGGTTTTCTATTTCTAGCAAATTCTTCTAATCTCATTTCTAATAATATCTGAAGGAGCTCATTTTTCGATCCCACACGGAAAATGGAGACGAGTAAGATGCTGACCGTGTCTGCGATCAGACTACCCTGCTGTTGTCCCGTTTGTAGTCGCGAGTAGCAGCTGTGCCACAATGAATTAGATGCGTGTAGACGTTTTTCATTAGTTCGAGGCCCGAAAAGTGTTCATAGTTCATAGCTGTATATCGCACAGTATAAGGGGTCGTTTACTGTGCGCCCGACGCGCGATGCATGTGTAGTGGCCAAATTGATCGAGCGACGCGATCTTCTTATTATTCTTTGTTTTTGTTTCGTTGGTTGTTTAAGCATTTACATACCCACCGCTAAAGTTTTAAGGAGCAAAAGTCGAAGAGTGTCGTCATTAATGTATCTGCAAATTTTCCATGGATTCAAGCGTGACCAAGCATTTCTAGAGTAGCTGTACTCAGATTAGCCAGGTCCTTTTTTTCAGGAGTGTTTAGTGCTGAAGGCCTGTTAATTTAAGGTTTTAGTTTTTTATACAGAGTTAAATTTTTCTATTATTATATTCAGTTACGCCTCCTATGGCAGCTATCAACCTGGCGTTACCGATTTTTCTAGGCTTACGAACTATTGTGAACTTCAGTGCTAGGTAAATTACGCACGGCGATTCATAGGGCTACAGGTATCATGTTCCAATATATTTTATAGTCCGCATGGAATTGCTTCGCTTGGTCCTCGCCGTCATGTGCGCTGTCCGTTAAAGTTGGTTTATCTATTTACATAAACCGGCAGGCTGCCAACTTCTAACGGAGGCCTTAAATCCACTCAGGTCATATAATTTTTTAAAAATCAGCTGCTTATTCTTATCTCTCACACTGTCTTCCGCACTAAACACCACCGATTCGCCCCTTTTTCTTAGTTTTTTTTTTTAGTTTTTATCAGGGTTTACTCTACTGGTGCGTAGGTGGACGACGCATGTTTCCATGGAAAATTCGCCTAGATTAGCTAAGAGTGTTTGTCTGTTTCTTTTGTTTGTTCGTGTTTTTTCCCTTATGTGGCGCTTCTTACGACGTATTCAATAAATCAATAAAGGACCCCTAAGACTCCCGGTGTTCGTTAGAAGCGGCCGAAACTGGATGGTTTCCTCTATCAGAACGACAGAAGATGTGGATTGAAACGCATATTATTAAAAAATATCCTACACATTTGTTTCAAGCCTAGGGCAGCTGCTATAGAGGCAATGCAGTCACATGACGGTTTGTTGCGATCAGAACTCTCGCGCCATGCAGGACTTGCACCTGCACCCTCTGCCTTTCGGACACAATTACACCAACAGCGTTGCTTGATCACATCCAACATCCCGATATCGTGGAAGGGTGCTGAGAGGTTGCTGTAACAAGGTTATGGGGGATTTAACAGCGTTGATAGCGTAATGGGCTAACATCGTGCCTGAAAGGTAGAGAGTGCTGGTCGATGTCTCGCCTGGCGCGAGAGTTTTGATGGCGGCAAAAGATGTATCATCGGGCAAGCTTCTTCTTTTCTTTGGTACTCGTTATTACTCACACATCTCTGTCACTTATCTGTCACTTATCCATATATCAGAGAGTACCTTTCAGCACAGGACTTCATTAATTATTTAAAGGTGTTCTTTGACTTCACACTCCTCATGATCAGATATTTCATAACCATAGCTATATTTAGCCATTGTTTGCGATTTTAGATAAATCTACGCGTAAAAGGATCTAAAAAGGATAGCTTCGGTAAGGTCGCGACTCCCGTTATAACGCGAATTTTCTCCGGTCCCTCCAAATGCGTTGTGACGAGTAGGGACTATTTATACCACAAAAGAAAAACGATTGACTTAAACGTAGTAATTGCCGTTATTCTCAATGAGTTTCTTCTGCTTTTCATGCACTGAGTGAACTACATCTCCGTAGAATTTTGTCGGTTTCGACCCGAAGAAGTGCTGTGCCACCGCCGTGACATCATCGACTTCGGCGAAGCGCCTACCATGGAGGAAGTGATCCATCGACCGAAGCAGATGGCACTCAGACGGCGCAATGTCCGGGGTGTATAGTAGTTGCTTGATTTAGGTCCAGCCCAATTCCTAGATTTTTGCCAGCGTCTGAAGTGCCGCAAGGGGTCGGCTGTTGCCCTGGTGGATTGGCTCGTATCGACTTCTTTCTCCACCGATTTTTGCTGGAACTATTCTAGTTGTTGGCAAAAGCGGGCGTCGAGGATGGTTTGACTACGTGGAGCAGCTCCTGGTGCACTGGACCACTACACATCCACCAAACGCACAGCAGGACCTTTCGGTGGAGCTCCGGCTTTGACATCAGAACCCTCAGCTCGTTGCGTTCTATCTATTGCTTTCCGGCTCTGCAGTTGCAGTGCAGCATCCGCTTTTCATCGCTGGTAGGGATTCGATCCAGGCTCCCTCGCTTGAACCGACGCAGGAGTTCTCGGCAGTCAGAAGCACATAAGTTTCCGTCAAGTCATGAGGCTCTGGCGAAGGCGATTTTGGCGACCTTCCTATCTTCTGTTGCTGACGAGCAGTGGTTCACTGGGAGGTGTGGAGATCGGCGGTTATCCTAGTGTGGTTTGAGAAGAATTCGACTTCAAGGATTGGCGCAGGCGCCCTTTATTTGGAGCAATTGGTCTTTCCCGGAATGGGTTGTCGTTGTTGCCCTTGTGGGCGGAAGGGAGCTTTTGATACCATCTACAATAATTAATTCGGCTAGGAGTGAACTTGCCGGTGACTTCCTGATTGTGCTTGACCCTCGTTGCTGGGTTGCTGCCGAGCTTGAACTAATTGGAAATGAAATCACACACTTTTTCACTTTGAGTGGTCATGGTTCTAGAGAAAAATTTTCAACAACGCAAGGGAAATTAAGGATTCATAACTCAAAATGATCGCTAGGAAACAAGCTTTCACTGTCTGTAAGAGCTTTTCATCAGTTGCTCCCTCCCTGTATACGACACCGTACTTTCTGCAGTTTCTTGATACGGTCCTTGATTGCATGGGGAATGATCCTTCCCAACCAGGCAAAAAAAATTGCGAGAACACAACATATGATGGCACCAGTCCACAAGCCGAGAATGGGTGTCCAATCGATCTCACCTAGCACGCGTGGTATTCATCTTCGCCGTTCAGACATACGCATGAGACAGTTCCCTGCGAGCACTGATGTGCCTCAGGATAACGGATACGAAAATGGATAACAGCTGAATGGAAGGTGACCCCCTCTGAGCCGCTTTGCGACTGAATTCCTCTTGTCTGCTTTGCTCGCATATCCTTCGAATTCAGTTCAAGACAGTGGCGACGTATCTGCGTGATCGAGGACTCGGAGTCGCGGTGGTGTCGAACTTCGATGCTCGTCTCAGTGACATACTGCGTGGACTGGATCTCCTTCCACTCTTCGATCTCGTAGTCACTTCTGGCGAAGTCGGCGTCGAAAAGCCAAACCCTGTCATTTTTGAACGTGTTGTTAGGCATTACAGGCTTTCTCGTGCTTCCAGATTACTCCATGTAGGAGACCATTTGCTAAAAGACTACGAAGCGGCCAAAGATTTTGGGGCGAGCGCCGTTTTATTTGACCCTTTGTCGAAACATGGTGACTGCATAGCCGTTAATAGAATTACGTCGTTCGCGCAGCTAAGGATCAACTAACGAGAAAGATCAACGAAGTGACTATGAAGATTCTCAAAGCGACCGATATAGTATTATAGGGCATTGTCTGGGAAGCACCGTACTGGGGCCAGATTCATCAACGACTTACGTAATTTTAACGGAGAATTGTAAGCGAAAAGCTCAGATAACGTGGCTTATCAAGCGATATGGTGAGCGATAAGCCGCGTTACCTGAGCTTTTCGCTTAGAATTTTCCGTTAAAGTTAAGTAAGTCGTTGGTGAATCCGGCCCCTGGTTTCCAGATTTCCTGCGGATCCCTGGTAGGTCAAAACGCCAAAAAATTGTAGCGCTGTAGTGTGGGCTAATAACGCAAAACTGATGCCTGCAGTAAGTACCCTTGTCGTGCTCAGAAATAATCCTGTAAGACAATTGGAGCTTCAGTCATTGCTAAAACATGGGATTTGATAATTTCCTAATGGCTGGGGGAAGGCACACTCAGGGGAGGCATCCACCACTAGACCTACAGCAGTGGGACTGCGGATAGCGCAGTGGGGACGCAGGAGAATGGTAGAGGTATCAATTCCAGGGATGGGGTTATGCATTGGTGAGATTTTTGCATTTTTATCAATGTAGAGTGCGTTTTGGCCTCGGTAGAGTATAGTGTTCTCTTTCAAACTTCGTTTTTAACCTCTTATTTTACGAGAGCTTTCCCAACAAGACAAGCATAGTTAAATGGTCGGTGGATTATCTCTAATCGACAAAGGCCGGCATGGTCCACAACCTGTAAGAGGTTAAAAACGCGGTTGAAAAGCGAACACTGTGCCCTGCCGAAACCAAAATGCACTCTACATTGATAAAAAGGCAAAATTCGCCACTAGCAATGCGTAAACCTTATCCCGGGATCGATCCCTTGAGCACTGTCTCGCAAGCCTGCGTGGCAGTCTACTCGGACATCCAATCGTTGTTGCCTTCTTGATGCATACCTCTTCTGAATTTACCTTCTAGCTTCTACTAGGAATTTGTCAAATCCCACGTTATAGCAATGGTTGAAACTCCGAACCTGCAAGATTGTTTCTGAGTTCTGCTTTATCAGCCGCACTGAAGCGCTACAGTTTTTTCCATTAGCAGCCTATCCATAGGTCCGCAGAACATATGGAAACCGCTGCAGTGCTTCCCAGACAAGCCCCTACAATCCCATAGAGTTCGCTTTGAGAATCTCCACGGTTACTTCGTTGACCTTCCTCGAAATATGTTTTCTTCTCATGGCTTCGGCAGTGTTGAAATGAAAAAAAAATGTTTTGAGCTACTGCTAATTTCACTCTTTCAATGTCAGGCTTTGCTGAAGCATGAGAAAGTCACGCTAGAGGATGATGTAGTTGCTATACCATGTCCAGTTCCCCGAAAAGTCATCATGTGAAAATAGATTCGGGAGGAATGTGCAGTTGCAATAAAAGGTTTTTTTTTCATATGAGCGGTGTAGAATGCGCCATGCACTCGTCTGAAATTGTGCATTTTACACACGATTGATTGTGTTTCGCCTGAATACTTGTTATAATTTCTTCATAAAGTAGCCGTTTCGATCGATTTGAGCTTCTTTCAAGGTTTAAAACTTAAAAGCATACTACTGCTTGTGAAAAATGCAGGGTATCCCAAAAATGCAGGTACTATTTGAAAGGTTCTAACATTGCTGCTAGCGAAGCTTTCGAAGATGTTTGAGAATCACATGAAAGCATGGGGTAACGAGATTTCTGGAACATGCAAACAGTCAAGATTGCGCCATGCCCCCGCCTGAAACCTTGCATTTCCGACCTGATTGATTGCGAATGGTCTGAATGCTTGTAGCAATCGTGATACTACCTGGCCAGGTTAACCTGTGTTGTGTTTCTTTTAACATTTTCCGTCGCCTAATAGCGGGAATTATGCCGATTAACCTCTCCATTCAGTTTGAATGTCGCTTCATCAATCCACAGAATCTGTCTTGGAAAATGTGGCTGCTGCTCACATCTGAATTATGCAATCAATATACTCGCATGTCACGTGTCTTCCACGTGACTGTCAAGTTCTAAAAGCTAAAAGAAGCACAACACAACTAATCTGGCCAAGTAGTAACAAAATTGTAACAAGCATTCAGGCTATGCACAATCAATCGAGTCTGAAATGCAAGGTTTCAGAAGGGGGCATGGCGCAATCTTGACTACTTACACGCCACAGAAATATCGTTACCCTGTGCTTTCATATGAGTCTCAAACATCTTCAGAAGCTTCACGGCAGCGTCTGCACGTCACGCTAACATTGTAAGAAAGCTCAGCAAGCTGTTTCTTGAAAAATTCATCCAAGCCCTGTCGGACTGCTAAAGGTTATTTTTGTGAACTGGGAAAATCTGTAATGAGATGTGAGGGAGAAGTGCCATAATCGGCCCAACCATGTAGCTTATGGCGACAGAGGCGAATGTGCTCGGGAGTAGTCATGGGAAAGGATTATGTGTCCTTCGCCTTTGTGCTCGATGGATGTTACAAAATAACGTGGTGAAGGTTTTACTATTATGACTATGAAACAAAGTCTAACAGCCTAATAGAACAACGCATAACTAACACTAACAGCATAGACACTAGGTAGCACTGTATTGGACCGGATTCGAAGTGGCCCTCCTTGGAGCGAATACAGAGGTCCGAACGCTGGGTAAAGTTTTCGGCGATGAGCAACAGGTCATCTGGAGACTGTCGGTTCCACTCCCGGCGCAGAGATACCTTCAAGGGCTCCAGGCTGTGGTAGCGTTTGGCACAGACCATGTCCTTCAAAATGGACCACGCGCTGTAGTCCGTTGGACTCAGATCGGAGGAGTGCGTTGGCCATTCCGCGGACATGACGAAGAACGGAAATTGTCGTTGCACCATGCTTGCGTGCTTTTCGCCCTGTGTGCAGGTATTGAGTCTTGCTGAAACGTTCATTGCGCATGGCTGAAGTGCTACTGAAACCAGAAAAGTGCGGTAGCCTCGAAGATGTCCCGTCGGTACACATTTTTGATAATATTTACTCCTCTTACAAAAACCACTACCGTTGTGCAGATTGGCCCATACCATGACCGCCTGCGGATTTTGACGATGCTCGACTATGGCAGAGGTGGCTGGAGTCTGTATACGAGAGCCTGTCGTTTTGGAGGTTACGAGCGTGCTCCGCAGCGAACAGGTTCTCGTCAGTGGTTGTGTTCACTCCCACCCATGACGTGCCGCCCGCACCTTATGGTGACGGCATCGATGGAGCCGTTCGCGCTTATTCTTGACCGTCGGGTAATGGACTCTACGGAACTTGTAGTGCTTGAGTCCGAGTTCCTTTTTGGCTGTTCGATGCACCGACGTGGGACTGACTGCGACACAACGGGCGATTTTTCTTATGGTACCCTCGAATTCCACGGATCTCCCTCGATAGAGAGCCTTCGGGCTCTCTTGTTAAGAGGGATCTCGGGCCGCTTGTCGCAGGGCCACGTGGCGCGTCCCCGGGTGGTGGATAGGGGAATTAAACGCGAACCAAATGCGACCGTGTACTGCCCAGAGACGCAGGTGGGATGCAGGGGATGGACTCCTTGCTCCTGCTGTGTCGGGTCGATGCGTTCCTTGTGCGTGGGAGCGGCATGTTCGTGCACAGTGTGCGTGGATGTGTCCGTGACTGTGCGGATTGTAACTGTGTCGGCTCGGCCAAAAGCTTGCACTCGGTAGACTGGGAGTACATGTAAGGCGATTCGAGGCCGCCTTAAGTCTCGCCCCGTCCCTTCGGGCAGTCTGGCTGGCTGCCCGGAGTACCCCGCCCGCACGACAGAGCCTGACTAGCTACCCGTGTTGTATTCCAGTCAAACACAGCAGCACTAAAGGGCCTCATTCCCCTGACCCCGAAAGAGCCCCCATTTCTGCAGCGATGGGAAGGACGAGTACGGAGAGGCTGCTAAAATCTCAGGCCTAACCAGGCTGCGCAAACTGAGAAGGACTAGGATGACGATCTGTACTTACAACGCCCGCACGCTTGCGTCGGAAGCATCCGTCGAGGACCTGATGATGCAAGTCAGGAAGATCAAGTACGACGTCATCGGACTGACCGAGACGAGAAGACACCACCCCCTACACGCCGCCTACGACTCCGGAGAAGAACTGTTCCTCGGAACATGCGACAGCAGGGGAGTAGGCGGCGTTGGTGTCCTCGTCAACACGCACTTGGCCATGAACATCGATTCGTACGAGTCTCTGACAAGCCGAATCGGACGTCTGCGACTGAAGCGATGTGGCTCCGTGCCAGCCTTGACTGTGTTCGTCGCGTATGCCCCAACATCCGACTACGACGACGAAGACGTCGAGGCCTTCTGCGTGGAGCTGGAGAAGTTCTATAAGGAAGATCACACCTTCTACAAGGTGATCGTCGGCGACTTCAACGCCAAGATCGGGCCACGAAGGTCGCCGGAAGAACTTCACATCGGAACCCACGGTTTGGAGTGGAACGAGCAAGGTGAAAGGCTGTCTGAGTTTATCATGTCGACCAAGACCATCCATGGAAACTCGCAGTTCCAGAAGCCTCCCTCCCTACGATGGACCTGGGAATCCCCCGGTGGCCAGTTCCACAACGAGATCGACCACATCATCTTCAATCGCAAGTATTGCCTGACCGATGTCTCCGTTGTCCCCAAGTTCTACACGGGATCGGACCACCGCCTCCTTCGCGCGAGGTTCCGCTTTTCGCGTCAAGGAGAGAAGGCCGCGAAGTTCAAGAAGAGGAATCCCAGAACGACCATCAACTGGGATCTCTACACCTCTCTTGTCGGTCTTTGGGAAGATGCCGTCATGGACAACGTCGACGAGGAATACGACCGCTTCGTGCACCATCTCCACGATAGTGCTAAGGGAGCCGAGAGCTTGAAGACTACCAAGAGACGCCTGTCTCCGGAAACTCTCGAGCTGATACGCCAGCGTGGAGCAGCACGAGCGTCAGGCAATTACCAACTGACGTCCGAGCTTGCAAAGCTATGCAGAGCGGCGATAAAGGAAGATCTCAAGGAGAGAAGGGCGGAAGTGTTGGCTGAAGCAGCAGAGGCAGGGCTGAGCATCCGCAATGCCCGCCGGAACTTCGCCAACTTCAAGACCAAGATGACCGCTCTCCGACGTCCTGACGGAACCATCACCTCTTCCAGAAGGACCATGGAGAATGTCATCCACGACTTCTACTCCGATCTCTTCGATAGCCACGTCCACCTGCCCCCATGCCATCTTCCGCAGGATGGATACGTCGTCCCCTCTGTTCTCCCTTCCGAGATCCGACACGCCATCTCGTCGGTGAAGAAACGTACAGCACCCGGTCCCGACAGGATCAGACCCGAACACCTGAAGAACCTCCCGCCAGCGCTCATCAACACCTTGGCGCGGCTCTTCACACGCTACCTGTCCGAATGCAAGGTTCCATCTCAGTGGAAGACCAGCAAGACCGTTTTGCTGTACAATAAGGGAGACGTGCACGACATTGGCAACTATCGCCCGATCTGCCTGTTGTCCGTAGTCTACAAGCTGTTCACTCGAGTCATCCTGAATAGGATTTGTAGAACGCTGGACGAAGGACAGCCATGCGAACAAGCAGGATTTCGGAGAGGATTCAGCACGATCGACCACATACACACCATTACGAAGCTCATCGAAGTGTCGCGAGAGTACAAGCTGCCGCTGTGCCTTACGTTCATCGACCTGAAGAAGGCATTCGACTCCGTCGAGACTGAAGCGGTCATGGAAGCCCTGCTCACCCAGGGCGTTCCTACTCAGTACATCAGAGTCCTTCGAGAGCTGTACAGTGGATTCACGACCAAGATCTCACCATTCTACAACGACGTCGTCATTGATGTGAAGAGAGGGGTTCGACAAGGGGATACCATATCCCCGAAGCTCTTCAGCGCCACCCTCGAAAACGTCATGCGCGAACTAGAATGGGAAGACATGGGAGTGAAGGTCGACGGCCGGCAACTGCACCATCTTCGCTTCGCTGACGACATCGTGCTCATAACACCGAGCATCAGTCAAGCGGAACGAATGCTGGCCGACTTCGATCGTGTATGTGGAAGCGTTGGACTGCAGCTGAATCTTACGAAGACGATGTTCATGAAGAACGGATGGGTTTCTGATGCCCCATTCTCGCTCAACGGAACGGACATCTCCGAATGCTCCAGCTATGTGTATCTGGGTCGCGAAGTCAACATGGCCAACGACCTAGCACCAGAGCTGAGCAGGAGGAAACGAGCGGCTTGGGGAGCTTTCAAGAGCGTCGAAGAAGTCGTGAAGAAAACGAAGAACGTCCGACTCCGTGCCCACCTATTCGACTCCACTGTTCTTCCTGCCCTAACATACGCCTCAGAGACCTGGGTTATACGAAAGCAGGATGAACACGCGATCAGCGTCGCGCAGCGTGGAATCGAGAGGACGATGCTCGGAGTGACACGACTCACGCAAGTGAGAGAAGGCCTCCGGAGTTCCGAGCGTCGCCGACGTTCGAAGATCAGAGACGCTGTCGCATGGGCCAAGTCGTCGAAAATTAGGTGGGCCGGCCACGTAATGCGATTCGCAGACACCCGCTGGACGAGAGCCGTCACAGATTGGATTCCGCGGGATGTCAAAAGAACACCAGGACACCCACCAATGCGTTGGTCGGACTTCTTCGTGAAAGCCCTGAACGACCGATATGACGCTCTTCGTGTCCCTCGAGCGAGGAGGATCCATTGGAGCACTCTGGCACGCAACAGGGACGAATGGAGACGCTGCTGGCGCCCGCTCGAGCAAGTCGATGATCAACGGGACGACAGGTGATACAGGTGATACCCTCGAATTAGGTATTACTCGCTTTTCGATGATGTTCCCCATCCGTGCGTATTGACACTGCTGCTTCTTTCCCGTTCTGGGGCCAGATTTATCAACGACTTACAGCAATTTAACAGAGAATGTACAGCCGAAGTCCCTGATAGCGCGGCTTATCAAACGACGATATGGTGAAACATTTCGCTGCGCTATCAGGGTTTCGGCTGTATTTTCTGTGTTAAATTATTGTAAGTCGTTGATGAATCCGGCCCCTGGACATACAGCTTCGTGGTCAAGCTTCCTGAGTCGGCGGATTGCTGTGTAGACAGTCGATTGAGTGAGCAGGTGAACGATGTCGCGTTAGCGCTTTCCTCGACGATGAAGCTCCAGAATCGCAGCACGATGGTTCGACATCTTGGGAAGAACCTATCAAACTTGAAGAATCATCATCGGGACAAAAAACGTTGAAAAAATTTTTGTAGTCATTTCGCGGATCGATACGTTGCGTGGGAAAACGTCACGTCTTCAGTGCGTTTTTTGGAACGTTTTAATGTTGCGTTTTAATATTGCCAGAGTTACAGTTCAACTCGTAATTTATCTGTTTATTCATTTATTCTACATGAATATCATCCACGCATACAGAACTATTTGCAAATAACTGCAAAAAATGGAAAAAATGATATGTATATAACAAGGAGTCTAACAATCTGGGTTGGGTCATGGAAAGGTACAAACAACATCATCTTATCGAATCATGCCTTGAGGTGCCCTTCAGTGAGCCTTCTAACAACTATAGTTGTGCTCTCCCAAAAATTTGGAATAACTGATATATTCGAATGGCGATGATTTTCGAGCATTCGAATTCGAATAACATTCGAAAATCGCGTTTTTTCGACCATTTGAATTCGAATACACACATTCAAAAATCCCGTTTTTTCGAGCACTTGAATTCGAATGTTCGAATATTCATTCGGGTGCTTTTGGGTGGAAAGATCATTTCATCAAAGTAAATACAGGATGTCTCAAAAATGTACATACTGTTTGAAAGCGATAACGTTGCTCGCGGTAAGGGTAGCGAAGAAGTTAAGGGCTCATATGAGAGTTTAGAAAAATAAGATTGCGACATGCCCCCGCCTGAAACCTTGCATTTCAGACTCGATTGATTGTGCATGGGTGACGCGAGTGGGTGATGTTTTGGAGAAGTAGTCGCTGAATCGCCTGTGCACTCCGACGATGTTTTCGATTTCCCGGCAGCACTTCAGGATAAACTTCTTCTCCTCGAAGAAAAGCCAAGATTCGGGCGTGACTCGTTTTATGGGGTCAGATATGTAGAAAGCGTTATTAGAGCGATAGCGATAACGCCAACTTGTGCAATCGATAAACTTGCATATTGTGTGTCTCTCACGTGATTGTCAGGTTCTAAATGTAAAAAAAAAACACAGCACAGGCTAATGTGGCTAAGTGGTAAAAAGATTGCAAAAAGCATTCAGCCCATGCACTTTCAATTGAGCTTGAAACGAAAGGTTTCAGACTAGTGCATGGCGCGATCTTGACCATTTGCTTGTCACAGAATTTCCGCTAACCTGTGCTGCACGGTGGAGGAGGCAGCACTTCCCATCCAAGGGCGAGCAACTTCTCGCCAGACACTCTTGTCTGGGTGTGTGTTATCGTGTAGGAATAGAATTGTGCTGTGATCCGGGCTCTTCTGTTCGGTTTCGGCAGCCAGTCTATCCAGCTGCTGACAGCACAGGTCAGCTGTGAGACTTGCGTTGCGCCGCAGCAGCTTGTAATGAATGACACCTTTGCAGTCCTACCAAACACGAACCATAACCTCCAGCGAGCGCAGGGCCTGTCTTGGTTGCGGCTCAATCTTGTCGATCCAGTGTCGACTGCTCTTGATGTTAACGTCCAGACATCACTTACAGCGGTGATGGACGTCAGCCAGATATTCGTGCTCCTGTGGGAGCAACTGGGTAGCCACCTCCGCACGTCGCAGGCGATCGCATTCTGTCAAGTCATGGGGGCCCATTGCGCCAACTTGTACACCTTACCCAGCTTTCGCATGTGATCAGGGGCCGAACTAAACCCGCGGGTCTGATCGTTGATGATTCCTGACTTCTGTACGAAACAAGATTAAGCATGTTGTTGACTTCGGATAGACCTTCTCAGCGTGCAGGTCTTTGATGTTGAAGTCACCATTACGAAAGCAAGGAACCAGTCTCGCGCAGTACTTCTGGACACCGTAACTTTCCCAAATAAAGCGCTGAACTGATTCGCCAGATTTGAAGTCATATACATATTACGCTGTCGCAAAATTAATCTGCGTTTCGAGGTATGTATAAATAAATAAGTTTCCCGTTCGGTAGGTTTTTTTTCTGTTCTTTCAAAAAAACATATGATGATTTCGCTCTAATTTTTTTAGTCCACCTTTTCCAGGCTCCGTAAAATCGTGAGCCAATGCGACTATCGACTCATCATGTTTTACGAATTTAAATTGAAACATTCTGCGGCAGAGGCATCGCGTAACCTTAGCAGCGCTTTTGGGACGGGCTGTCCTTGCGAACGAACGGTGAGGCTCTGCTTCGAAAAATTCGCTTCCGGCGGTTTTGATCCCGAAGTAAAACGGGCGCAGGTCGTCCCTTGACAATGAAGTTTTGAGGAGAGCTGTCGAAGGAAATCCGGAGACGAATACACGTACGTTAGCAGAGAACCTTGGCGTACATCAAGGTATGGTAGCAAGACATTTGGCGAGATTCGGCAAGGTGAAGAAGATGCCGAAGTGGGACTGAGTGAGATGACCATCAAGCAGAGTCTGGCACGTTTCGACACCTGCTCCAATCTGCTAGTTCGCTTTAAAATGAAAAAATGCCTTTTGTAAGCCGTAATATAACTGTAGATGAGAAATCGGTCCTCTAACATGGTTTGTCTGGGTAAATAAGGATGCTCCTCCGACATCCTTTCCTAAACCGGACCTTCACCCAAAATCAGTTGTGCGTACTTTGTGGTGGTGTTGCAAAGAAGTAGTCCATTACAGCTTTTCGCAACCTGGTCACGCAGTCACAGCAGAGTCTTGCTGCTGCGATTTAGATGGAATGTATGAGATTTTGCAAGAATTGTGGCCGACAGTGGTGAATAAAGAAGGGGCGCTCCTGTGCTTGAAGGTCACACATCTCACAGATCGCTCGGCGAAAATTGACCCATTTAGGTGTCGAAGTTCTCCCTTGTCCTCCATATTCTTCCGACCCTTCCCCCACTGACTACCCCTTTTTCCGAGCTCTTGGTTCTTATTTGCGTCAGAAACGTTTCACTAGTTTGGCCGATGTTGAATGTGGACTCATTGACTTGGTTAATTCATGTGCTCTCAGTTTTTATTGCGAAGGATGAGATTCATTATCTGTTAGCGGGCAAAATTATACAGATTCTGGTGGTTTGTACTTCGATTGATAAAGTTGTGGTTAAGCTGAGTAGTAGCAGTTTGAAGTGTGCGATCTGTTTCGGCGATTAATTTGGCGACAGCCTAATAGTAGAGGGCCACAAATGTACTACTCTAAAGCGTTCATCTTCCTGGAGAAGATTATTCACGAGTGATCAGTAGATAATACTAGGTCGTTGCATATGAAATGGCAGTTTTTGACTGAAATTTTGACAGATCATAACTTTGTTTGGAAGCAATTTTATTAGTCGAAATAAGTACCGTTACAATTGATACGCTTTTCCCAATGCGACAATAACTTAGAAATTCCATCTTCTTAAAAATTAGAACTACGAGAATTAAGAAAATATAAGAAGTCATTTTCGACATTATCCTGGTTGCTGAATTTTTTGTCCCTCACATGACGATCTAAATGCTCGAAGAAATGACAATCAGTATGGGACAGACTGGTGGATATGCTGGATGTGGCAGAGTTTCGTATCCAATTCATCCATTTTCTGGACAACAATTTTTGGAACGCGCGGAACGCGCAGCCATGCAGTAGGATTGGGCCTCTTCGATTGACCAAAGCCGGTCGTTTTTTTTTTCAATCAACTTCTTGTGCATCACTTCAATTTCGGCGCAGTACTTCGTCGCTGTTATAGGCTCGTCAGTTTTCAAGAACTTATAATGGACTAAACCAGCCATTGTCCACCATACCTCATGATGATTTACAAAATCCTAAATTCAATGACTGGTCTACCTATGGAACAGTTTTATACGATTTTGCCTTCCACCACATACAGTTGTGGCCGTAGCCTTTTCAAAAATGCCGAAAAAGCCGCATTTTCCCGGCTTTTTCGGCCTTTCGAAATACCTTCCTTCAAAGTTAACCAATTTCGAAACCAAGCACATTTTTGAGTTCAGCAGTTCAAGCTCTATCAGATAGCGTTAAAAAGTTGCCGAAAATTTCAAAGTTCAACTGAATTTTTTCAAAGACTAGTTTTTCGTTCAAAATCGTGCTCCATTGCGAAGGGCGCCTGCGGACGAGTTGTCGGTAGCAAGTCGTCGAAAACTTTGCATGCTCATAACTCCTTCAGTTTTAGGTTCTTCGAGAAACGGTTGGTACCGTTCGATTCGTCTCTTCGAGATCTACACTGCAGTGTATACAACTTATCAGAACACCTCACTTTCGCAGTGGGTGGGCAAAAATGACTTTAACGGGCTCTTTGCGATTGGAGAAGCTTATTTTCCGAGACTTGCATGTTCTCGGAGTATCGCAAGCATGGCGTGAAGTGTTCTGACATGCCAGGAATCCCTCGGGAATGCGCCGTGCACAACGCATACAGGATTGTACCTACCAATCGAGTGGGCGCGACGGCTTGTAGAGCGCGCGTTTGGGGAGTTTTATCAGAAATTCCTAGCCGCTCTACTCAGGACTTGCTCTAAGACTGTCCAGCTAGCCTTTGGAGTGCGCCGTGAACAATGTATATAGGATCACACCTATCAATCAAGAAGGGGACAGCTTGTAGAGTGAGCGTTTGGGGAGTTTTATCACAAATGTGCGGCCGGCCTACTCAAGAATTGGCTGTACTCTGTTTCGGCGAGACCTAGGAGTGCGCCGTGAACAATGTATAGAGGATCGGACCTATCAATCGAGTGGACGCAACAGGGTGTAGAGTGGGCGATTGGGGAGTTTTATGAGAGAAATTCCCTGTTAGGAATTGCTTTCCCTAGTTAGGAATTGCTCTAACACAGTCCAGCTAGCTTTTGAAGTGCGTCATGAGCAGTGCATATAGAATCGAAGCTATCAATCGAGTGGGCGCAACAGCTCCCAAATTGCACGCGCGGGCATGTTCGGAGCGCAATAACTCTGTCGAGATGGAATCGTTCCGGCAGCGGCTCGTGGGTTTCGTAGGCAGCAGAGAGCTTTAGTAGCTCGAAAAAGTACAGTGTTGTGCTTCTAAAAGGGCGAAATTATAGCGGTGTGAAAACGCTCTTACTCGCCTAGATCACAGTTTTTCCGAAACTCAATAACACCGTTCAATTCAGCACGAAATGCTCTATCGAATGGTACCAAACTTGGACCGGTTCGGAAAAATCAATTTCCGATGACGTCATCATCCCTCTGCCACGGTCTTAAACGGCCTCGTCCTCGATGCGACACCTGTTGTGAATACACAACCTACATGAGAATGTATAAACGTAATGCCATGTATGGCAACATAAATTTGAATAATAAATGTTTAGACATTTAGACTAGCACCACAAGATAAGTACCATTGAGCAACTCCACAGGCATGACCTAGCGGTACCGTAAGCAAGCAATCGAGGTTGCGCATATGCAATACACTCTAGACGCGGTATATCCTTTTAAGATCTGCGGTATATCCTTTTAACTTCTCACCCATTGGCAAATATGTTCCTGTTTATAGGCTCCGCCCAAGTAATTTCTGCATATATACCGCCACGTTCTGTAATATTTGTCGTGCTCTGATAGTTGTAAAGTAATAAACACTTATTACAATTCGCTGCAGACGCATCCGTTGGTGAAGCACCAAATTGGTGCATCAGCCGTGGATTCAAACCCACGCAAAAGTTTCTGCGCTAGCTCTCCCCAGTGAGAGACAGAAACTAAAGTTACTCCAGTAAGCGTTCCTCGGGGAACCAGGAGAACTTTAAGAAAGCCTTCCTACCGTGTTCTCTCAGGAGAGCCCTGGAAGCATCGAAACTTCTTTCCACCGCTAGGGAAAGAAGCTTTCAAAAGTTTTAAAGTAAAATAAAAGTAAAATCTAAGGTGAAACTGTGAAACCTTGCAAAAATCAAGAAGATGGCAGAAATACAGATTTACAAGACAAAGATGACGAATGCTTGCGGACTGATCAAGAAAAGCGAGCCAGAGGTCAACCGTCTCGACCGAGCGTTCGCATTTCCGGAAGAAAGGAAGGAATGCGAAGCGTACATTAGGGAGAAGACAGCACAGCTGAACCACCTGATGAGAACGGTAATGAGCAACAAGCAGTACCACGACAACTGCTTAAAGGAAGCCATCGAAATTATTAATTCACGTCCCGATGAGAAAAAACGTGAAAAGCTCATGACGGATTTAAATGACCACTTGCAAACAGAATCAAACGAGCTTGACATCACGGTCATGCGATGGCAGAATAAAGTGGACTTCAGAAAGGACGAACTGTCTCAGCAAACAGTTTTAATTACCAGCTGTCAGGAAGGTAGCAACGGTAACCGTACTGTCACTGGCAATAGTGGCAGCAATTGCACATCGGCAAATGGATCCACACCTTCACAGGAACGCAGTGTGACACTCAGACGTCCACTTCTCGAGGTTCCAACATTCACAGGGAGCTTCAGAGAATTCTCCGCCTTCTGGTCGGTGTTCGAGTCGCTTATACATAACGACGTAAATTTAAGTGACCAAGAGAAATTCCTGTTTTTAAAGCAGGCTCTTAAAGGGAAAGCCGCAGATTCCATAAGCTGTGTTCCTGTAATTGGAGACAAATACTATGTAGCCGTCAACATCCTCAAGAAACAGTACGACAGATCGGCAACCATAGCTGACATTCTCATAAATGAGATCGAAAAAATTCCGCGTGCTCACGATACACCCAGGAGTTGTCGTGACACTCTATCATCCATTACCTCACGGATCATACACCTGGAACAAACCGGTGTATCACTTAATGCGGACCGAGTATGGCATCGCATTATCCTCTCAAAATTTACGGAGCATATCTGTAGCACTGTGATAAGGAAAGAAAGCCTTGCCGGTATATCTTTCGAAGTCAAAGATATTACGGAAGCCATTGACGAGATCATCACTCTTCAAGAAACAACGGAGCTCACAACGAAGACTCTATTTGGGAGTGAAACCCAGAGAGCAAGTAGCTTCAGAGGGCCAATCGAGAACCACAGATCAAGCAACTTCAGGAGGCCAAGCGATAAGCCAATACAGGCTAAAGCCTTTAACGCTCAAAGGACGACGAGCAAATGTTTATGTGGAGCACCGCATCCAGCGCAACGCTGCACGAACTTTACTACGCCTCAAGCACGACGGATGGAAGCAAAACGACAACGAGTTTGCTGGAGATGCTTCGACGATTCACACACTTCGAAATACTGTACTAATGTCGGAAAGTGCCCAAAATGTGGAGAAGAGCACCATTCCTCACTTTGCATTCAGTCCTTTAAGGAAACTGATCATGCCAATAGCGCGAGTAGACAAAACTCACATCCCAGCTCGGCAAACCTGCCGAATCGCATATCGCAGCCGTGGAATACCAGTAAATATAAACCGCAACAGGCTAACGTCAACCGACCACCACGCGATAATAATCACGTTCAAGCACTTCATAATTCAACGCCATTAGAAGATACGGTTACATGTGAAAGACCGCTCCTTAGGCAGTGCGTGCTACAAATGGCATCAGCACTGATCTTCAACGAAGCTGAAATGGATTATCAACCCGTGACAATCCTGCTTGATTCGGGAGCTCAAAGAAGCTTCATTAAAACGCAAATTGGAGCTACACTGAAGCTGTCAGTAGTAAGTTCAACTTCATTCACAACGATAGGAATGGGAGAACTACACGAAACCTTCAACTCTAACGAAGTTCATGTCACACTGAAAAGCCGAAACTGCGCCAGGAAGTTACAACGTTTGTCCATTTTCACAAAGGACAAGTTAACGTCTTCAACGAGAACCGCAGAACTATCGGAAGCAGATCGGAAGTTCATCAAAGCGAGGCGAATATCAGTTGCTCAAGCCAACTTGTCATCTTCAGAGGTATCTCCTGACCTACTTATTGGACAAGATCTTCTGAATCAAGTGCTCGAACACGAGGTACCAATTATCAAGCTGCCGTCTGGATTGCTTCTCACCTCTACCATTTTCGGCTACACCGTTTCCAGTACTAGTGAAACCTATGCCTCAGGAGCGAACGGCAAAAATCCTCAGTGCAGCTCACTTATCGTCGCAACTCCGGTCACGTCATCCAGAGACGACTACAAGAAGGAAGTAAAGCATCTCTACGAATTGGAATCACTCGGTATCAACACCAACAATGAAACCGACGAAGCAGCTGTTATCAGCTTTATGGATGAATACAGAAAGTCGATTTTTATCGAAAATGGAAACATTGTCGCAGGATTTCCATTCACTGATGAAGTTACTAATCTAAAAGACAACTTCAACGTAGCCTTTCGCAGACTTCAGAGCCTTCTGCGCAGCCTGCAGGGAGATAAAGAGAAGTACAGTATGTACAATGGGACATTCCTCAGCTATCTGCGTGAAGGGATAATAGAAGAAGTGAAGGACAATTCGAACAGAGTAGCGACATTCTACCTACCCCATAGGCACGTGTGGACACCATCAAAGTCTACTCGACTCCGCGTGGTTTTCGATGCTTCATCGCATGCAAAAGACGAACTCAGTCTCAATGATGTGATTTATGAAGGACACTCACTAACGCCTCTCATACATGAGGTATTGCTGCAGTTCCGAACACATCTCTACACAATGGTAGCTGATATACAGAAAGCCTTTCTGCAAATCAGATTGCCAGAGAGCCACCGTGACGTCACAAGGTTTCTGTGGGTGAACGACGCCTCAAAACCAGCAATAGGAAGTAACCTAAAGCACTTTCGGTTCTGTAGAGTGCCTTTTGGTATTAACGCCAGTCCAGCAATCCTAAACCAGTGCATTCTGAAATACATAGAAGGGTCACAATCCGAGATTTCCCAAGAACTATCTAACTCACTCTACGTAGATAACGTGTTCTTGGAAGGAAAAAGTCCCGATGACCTTTTGCGCAAGTACAGCGAATCGAAGAGACTTTTCTCCTCTATAGGAATGAATCTCAGAGACTACCTCTCGAATTCGGCTCATGTGAACATGGAGGTACCAGAACCGGATAGGGCCAGCTCGACGGAGATCAAAGTGCTTGGAATACTGTGGAATGCTATGGAGGACACTATATCTCTAAAATGTAGCGAAAAACCAGCGAACAAAATCTCCAAAAGGACAATACTAAGTCAGATAAATGGCTGTTGTTTCGATCCTCTTGGGCTACTGACGCCGCTTATAACGCCTGCAAAAATCTTTCTTCAAGATCTTCACAAAAAGAAGTATGGATGGGATTCTGCTCTTTCTGAAGAAGACGAATTGTTATGGAAAGCCATAAAGTCGAAAATAATCGGCTTTCAGGTTACGCTGCCGAGAAAAGTAGTGGAAAACAACAGTTCCACATCTCATGCACTGTCAGTGTTCGTCGATAGCTCCAAACGAGCGTATGCATGTAGCATATACGTGACAACTACATCATGCCATGGTGTTAAGGAATCGCGCTTGTTCACTGCGAAATCCAAGATAGCACCTATAAACAAGGAGCAAACAATACCTCGTCTCGAGCTGTTATCTATCTTCATTGGACTAGGCCTTGTTGAGTCAACTATCCAGAAGGTAAACGTGACGTTCGAAAAAATCAGCATATTCAGCGACTCCACCATTGCTCTGTGCTGGATACAAGGAAACAGGCGTCTACCACCTATTGTTTCTACGCTTGTACAGAAGATCTCCCTTATCACAAAGAGACTTCGAGAATTCATCGACGTCACATTCTTCCATGTGCCCACGCAGGAAAACGTGGCCGATTGCGCAACAAGAGGGGTCGGAAAAAGCGACTTCATCAAACCGACAAAAAATCGATGTTTCCAAAATCAGTCGAAAATCATCGAATCGTTCCGGCAGCGGCTCGTGGGTTTCGTAGGCAGCAGAGCGCTTGAGTAGCTCGAAGAAGTACAGTGTTGTAGCTTCTAAAAGGGCGAAATTATAGCGGTGTGAAAATGCATGTGAGGCTTGTGTGGCCTAATTTTTTCTCGATTTCAGTCGATCACTGCGGGAAGACGCGATGAGTTAACAGCCCACAAGTGCGCAGGCGAGCAGAATACTGAAGGCACTTTACGATGGCGTGCTCATAGCTTCCCTGCTGCCTAAGCTGCTTCGGCTCCAGCTGACATTTTAGAGCGGTGGAGGGCAGCGGTGAAGTTTCCAGCGCTCTTTCTCGCCCAGATTTAAGTTATCAGCACTCGCAGTGGTAACGTTCTGTTCAGATCGAAAAGCTCTATCGAACGGTACCAATATCGTTCAATTCTGAGAACATCGATTTTTTGACAATTTCGCATCGAAGACGAGTGCACTCCAGGCCGCGGCAGAGGGGCGATGACGTCATCGAAATTGATTTTCCGAACCGGCCCAAGTTGGGTACCATTCGACAGCGCTTTTCATGTTGAACAGAAAGGTGACATTGCGAGTGTCGAGCACTCAAATCTAGGCGAGTGAGAGCACAAGAAACTCTAACCGCTATCTTCCGCCGCTTTAAACTGGCAATTGAGGTTAAGGCAGTTTAGACATCTGAGGAGATCTGAGCACGTCATCGTAAAGTACCTTTAGTGCTTTGCTCGCGTACGCCTTTGTGAGCTGTTAGCTCTCCGCGTCTTCCCGCAGGGGTCGACTGAATTTGGAAAAAATCGTGCCACACAAGGCTAACCTGCATTTTCGTAGTGCTGTAGCTTTGTCCAGCTACAAGCTACATTCTTGTGCTTCAGCGAACTACTAGAACTTTTTCCTTCCTACAAAAACCCACAAGCTGCAACCGCAAAGGTTCACAATTTACAGAGTTATCGCGCTCAGAACATGCCCGCGAGTGCAATTTAGCACAATAACGGTCGATGTTCTCCCTGGTCTTACTGGCCCA
>OX377203.1:42111243-42182545 GCA_947396885.1 Heligmosomoides polygyrus polygyrus
GCATCGAAGACGAGTGCACTCCAGGCCGCGGCAGAGGGGCGATGACGTCATCGAAATTGATTTTCCGAACCGGCCCAAGTTGGGTACCATTCGACAGCGCTTTTCATGTTGAACAGAAAGGTGACATTGCGAGTGTCGAGCACTCAAATCTAGGCGAGTGAGAGCACAAGAAACTCTAACCGCTATCTTCCGCCGCTTTAAACTGGCAATTGAGGTTAAGGCAGTTTAGACATCTGAGGAGATCTGAGCACGTCATCGTAAAGTACCTTTAGTGCTTTGCTCGCGTACGCCTTTGTGAGCTGTTAGCTCTCCGCGTCTTCCCGCAGGGGTCGACTGAATTTGGAAAAAATCGTGCCACACAAGGCTAACCTGCATTTTCGTAGTGCTGTAGCTTTGTCCAGCTACAAGCTACATTCTTGTGCTTCAGCGAACTACTAGAACTTTTTCCTTCCTACAAAAACCACAAGCTGCAACCGCAAAGGTTCACAATTTACAGAGTTATCGCGCTCAGAACATGCCCCGCGAGTGCAATTTAGCACAATAACGGTCGATGTTCTCCCTGGTCTTACTGGCCCAGATTACGGTTTTCGCTACTCTTAGTTGAACCATTCAATTCAGCATGAAAAGCGCTGTCGAGTGGTACCCAACTTGGGCCGGTTCGGAAAATCAATTTCGATGACGTCATCGCCCCTCTGCCGCGGCCTGGAGTGCACTCGTCTTCGATGCGAAATTGTCAAAAAATCGATGTTCTCAGAATTGAACGATATTGGTACCGTTCGATAGAGCTTTTCGATCTGAACAGAACGTTACCACTGCGAGTGCTGATAACTTAAATCTGGGCGAGAAAGAGCGCTGGAAACTTCACCGCTGCCCTCCACCGCTCTAAAATGTCAGCTGGAGCCGAAGCAGCTTAGGCAGCAGGGAAGCTATGAGCACGCCATCGTAAAGTGCCTTCAGTATTCTGCTCGCCTGCGCACTTGTGGGCTGTTAACTCATCGCGTCTTCCCGCAGTGATCGACTGAAATCGAGAAAAAATTAGGCCACACAAGCCTCACATGCATTTTCACACCGCTATAATTTCGCCCTTTTAGAAGCTACAACACTGTACTTCTTCGAGCTACTCAAGCGCTCTGCTGCCTACGAAACCCACGAGCCGCTGCCGGAACGATTCGATCTCGACAGAGTTATTGCGCTCCGAACATGCCCGCGCGTGCAATTTGCGAGCTGTTGCGCCCACCCGATTGATAGCTTCTATTCTATATGTACTGCTCATGACGCACTCCAAAAGCTAGCTGGACTGTGTTGGAGCAATTCCTAACTAGGGCGGCCGAGAATTTCTCATAAAACTCCCCAATCGCCCACTCTACACCCTGTTGCGTCCGCTCGATTGATGGGTCCGATCCTATATACATTGTTCACGGTGCACTCCTAGGTCTCGCCGAAGCAGAGTACAGCAATTCTTGAGTAGGCCGGCCGCACATTTGTGATAAAACTTCCCAAACTCTCACTCTACAAGCTGTCCCCCCCCCTTCCTCGATTGATAGGTTCCATTCCATATGCATAGTGCACAGCGCGTCTCCAAAGGCTAGCTGGACAGCCTTAGAGCAACTCCTGAGGAGGGCGGCTTAGAATTTCTCATAAACTCCCTAAACGCTCACACTACAAGCTGTCCCCTCCCCCTCGATTGATAGGTTGATCCTATATGCTTAGTGCACGGGGCACTCTCAGTGGATTCCTGGCATTACGTAACACTTTACGCCATGTTTGGTATACTCCGAGAACATGCATGCCCTGAAAAATAAGCTTCTCCAAACGCAAAAGGTCTGCCCAGTCATTTTTCACCACCCACTGCGAAAACGCGGTGATCTGGCGAAGTTGTACAAATGACTGTGTAGATCTCGAAGAGACGAATCGAACGATACCCACCGTTTCCCAGAAAACCTCAAACTAGAGGAATTGTGAGCACGCAACGGTTTTCGACGGCTTGCGACCGACAACTCGTCCACGACCGCCCTTCGCAATGGAGCGCAAGTTTTCAATTTCGGCCATTTCCATAGCATCATATAAACAATGTATACCATACGATAAAGCTCGAGCTCCTGAGCTCAAAGATATCATTTGTTTTTGAAATTAATGAATTTTAGGCGAGTTATATCAAAAAGACGCAAAAGCCGGGAAAACGCGGCTTTTTTCGGAATTTGATCAAAAGATACGGCCATAACTGTAGGTGCACAGGCAAAGCTTCATTTTCCAAGATCTAGGACCTCCCTGCATGCCACGTTCTTTACACAAAGGGCTGGTTCCAAATTCATAAAATTATCGAAGACATCTCCAATTTCTGACTCCTTAAGTAAATTAAAAAGGATTTTAAACAGACATTTCCGAAACGCTTAATTGCTTATCTTTCTGCGAATGTAGAAATCTATGTATCAATCTTCTTGCTCATCATGTTCCCCTTTTAAGATGTTTTTTGACAGCTTCTTTAATATCCTCACGAATTGTTTATGTTTCGCGTGAACTTCACGTATAGACAAATAAATAAATAAATATGGTCACTAAGGTCTTCTTTGGATGGAGACCTGGTTTCGGCAACTCCTTGGGACTCTCATTCTTCTCCAGCCATTGTGCAGAGCGACGACGGTTAAAGGGCCCATTTTCGTCGCATGTCACGATCCTGTCCAAAAAAGGCTTCCCTAGATTGCGCAGCCGTCAGGTATCCTGGTGCTTCAGCATCTGGCCGGCGGTCAGTTCGTGTGGGATCCATTTATCCAATTTACTTACTTTGCGGATCGCATTCAAGTGGCGACTGATAGTGCTGCCTCAACTCCGAATTGCTGTGCTAGCTCTCTCAGAGTTTGGCGGAGTAATGGCCGCCTACTTCGATCCTCACCTTCGAGACTTTCATCTCCAGGTCAAAACCATTCGAATCAGTGGCAAATTGTGCGTTCCTCAGTGAAATCCTCCCCAGATGCCGCGTTGACGTTGCGAACTGCGGCCGTGACGTTGTGTCCACCTTTCCATTCATATAAGTAGAGGATCCGAGTATCACGTTGACTCACACTGTAAAAACGACAAAACCCGGTAGTAGGCATTATATCACAAAAGCTATGAATGCTAAGAAAGCGGAGGCTCTGCGCTTTCAGAAACTATATGAAATGGGAACAGCGGCAAAAAATCGTCCAGAAATTGAGACAGCAAAATCGGCCATTTTAGATGTTTGGTACTGCATCTTGGTACCTCCGATACTGCTGGTTTCTTCATCAGTGGGGTTCCTCTCTCAAATGCCAACTCAACTAGAGACCGGAGTAGTTTTTGACTCGGAACTCAGATTTTTAACACATATTGATTACTTGGTGAACAAAGCATATAGTGTTATTTATGATTTTCCGCAACATTAAATCCTCAGATGGGACAATACTGTTACGCCTTTACAAGGCGTATGTCTTGCGCCATCTAGAGTACTGCACGCATGTTTGGCATGGTATTTAAAAAAAGGTGCGAAAGTTGAAAAGGCTCAATAGCTATTTTCTCGACAGCTTTGGTACAGAATATCTGGCTGCTATGATCCACTAGGCTTACCTGATTATCAGGATCGATTGAAGATGTTTTCTTTAAGCTGCCTAATGTCTAGTGGATTAACCGCTGATTTGGTTTTCTGCTTTCGCCTTTTAAAGCGTGAAATAAATTTACCCATTAGAAAATATTGAATTGTTAGACCAGTTAGCCATAGAATAGGAATTATAGACATACATTACAATGGGACGAAAAGAAGGCATTTTTCAGAAATTTTCAGTTCCTTCCTTGCTCGTTGTGCAAGGTGGATGAGCGGATTGCCTACTGTACTTTTCAAAGCATCAACCTCAAAAAGCTCTAAAAACAAAATGGCAATGTTAGATCTTCCACATCTGCTTATGGTTGATTATTTTGTTAACAACTGTTGATGTTCCAGAGTTGCTGCCGTCAGCTTTAGTACACGAGGTCCGCATTTATGGCTTCAGATTTCCGCAGGGATCACGCAGTGGAGCATGGGAGTGCATAACCCATGCTGCGATAATGGACACGCCATCAATCGGCATCTCAGGAACGCTTCTTGTTAAGTTCGATATTCAGCTAGTTTCACTTGTTGGTTCACATTTTGCTTCCAGAGCCGGACCGCCACCATTTCAACAGGGCACGACCCACTACACCCACTACTGCGATATTCTCTTTGGACTTATTACGCTATGGGTTTATTTCGCTACAAGTGCAGTTGGTCATAATTCAGCTCCTGTGGAAGCATTAGTTCCAATGAGTTCCTGAAATTCTCCAAGAAAAATGGATTACCAAATTCTATAGGGCAATGCAAAATCCTCATTGACAGGTATCTGCAGAAAGTTCCTTAGCAGTTTAGTTTTGTCTCTTATGGTGTTATACTAATTGCATCCTCCTATTTTCTACTCGTATCCTCTGTGTTTTGGGTTGATTTCTGTTGTTGTGTTTTTTTTTGCGTGGATTACTACGTACAATAAATAAATAAATAAATAAATAAATAAATTATCGAGAGGTAGCGTAATGTAGCGAGTGCTCGCCTGATACGACCGGACTATGACCGGACTCCTGGGTGCTGTCCTCTCTCCAGGGTTGCTCGAAAGTGACTTCCGCAATCACTGGAACTCACACCACAGGTATACTGAATGCCAATGTCTGCACTTGCTGCTGATATAAGAAGAAATTTTTATTTGTCTATGTCAACCTTAGTTTGATATTTCGCCATTATATCTTGTTTCGCTATATTGTTGTTTGGTTTTATTTCGATATTTTTTAAACCTTCGCCCTGGGCCTTTGGAATAACCTGCGAAAATACTTTACCCCTGCTGCAGTTCATAGTGTTATCCAAGTTGCTCACAATTTGTTTGTGTTGGTTTCAAAGCTAGATGCTAACTCCATTGTCACGTATTTATTGTCGTGCTTTTTCTTTTCAAAGGCGCACCTCGCGTGCAGTAATGAATAAAAATGTATTTCATATGCAACGGCCTAATACTAAGTTGTAACGAATTAAATGGCACTGACTCGCGCCATTTTTTCGGCGCGTCTTTACGCGTTTGATCAAGAATAAACCGCAACATGTGGCATATCATTTAGAAGCGCAAACTTTGCTCTACCGGTAAGTACCAAATTTTCTATGTAAAAGTGGGAAAACTTTAGAGTTTTATTGACTTTTTTGCAGATGGACAAAAGGGTAATCCGAGGCATTTACTTGTATGAATTCAAGCTGGGCACTACAGCTAAGGAGGCGGACGGGATGATCAACGCCGCATTCGGTCAAGGATGTTCCACAATTCGGACGGCGTATCGTTGGTATCAGAAGTTCCGGAATGGAGATGAGAGCTTGGAAGACATGAAGGTGGTGGGAGGCATAGTGATGTTGATGAGGACAAGCAGAGAGATCTGGTAGAGGAGGATCCACACAAAGGTACCAGGGAGATAGCGAAGGTTCTTGACGTCAGTCACAACACAGCTGCCCGGCATCTGAAGGAAATTGGAAAGACTAAAAAGCTGGAAAGATCGGTGCCTCACGAGCTGTCTGAGGAGCAAAGAAACCGATATGACGACCGACGATATGAGATCTCGTCCGCACTGCTTCTACGGAACGAAACGGACCCATTCCTTGATCGCATCGCAACCTGTGACGAGAAATGGATAATGTACGACAACAGGCGACGATCGGCATAGTGGGTGGACAGCGATGAGAGCCCCAAGGTTTTTGCGAAGCCGGAATTGCACCAAAAGAACAGTATGGTGGTGTTCGCTGGGAATTATTCACCACAGCTTCCTCCCTCCCGGTGAATCCATTACGGCAGAGAAGTACTGCATTGAAATTGGAGAAATTATGAAAAAGTCGAAGGATATCCGGCCGGCCTTGGTAAACCGAAGGCGAGTTCTCCTTCTGCACGACAATGCTCGCCCCCATGTAGCACAAATGACGTTGCAGAAATTGAATGAGCTGAGCATTGAAACTCTACCACATCCTCCGTTTTCTCCCGACCTCACCCCAACAGACTACCATTTCTTCAAGCATCTTGGCGACTTCTTGGTAGGGAAAATATTCAAATACCAACAGGATGCCGAAAGTGCCTTCGAAGATTTCGCGAATTCCAGAACTTCTGATTTTTATGCTACTGGGATAAAAAAGCTTGTGTCACGTTGGCAAAGATGTGTAGAATCAGAAGGTTTTTATTTCGATTAATAAACTTGCCTACAAGCCGAGATATTAACTGCTTAAATTTACAGTGGTTCAGTGCTATTTTTTCGTTACAACCTAATAATAACAGTAAACTCGTACCTACCTGATCTACTTTATATACGCACATGAAAGTTGCTGAGACACCGTCTGAGGTGTAAAAAGAGCACATTCAGCAACGACAAGAACCTTCCCTACAACCTAATAAATGGTTATCCGAGGTTGCTGATGGGATGGGAAGGCTAATATGCCCTATCCGTCCTTGGAACAGAGCGGGAAGAGTAACGGTGGTGATTGCTTGCGGACTGTTGTCGGCAAATACACGATTGCTTTAAAAGGCATTTATTCCAATCACAGGAGCAATATAATCCACATTCAATATTAAAGACGGACTGAGTACATGAAAGAGTACGCTCATCCCAACAATTCTCGAATCACTGACAGCTGTGTGTGCTAGACATCAGTCAACAAGCACACGCATCACGCATGGTAAGAAAGGAGAAGACAACGCTGTTAAACGTGCCTCTGTGGGGAAATCCATCCGTATGCGGTAGAACGTCTCCACGCTGCGCAGTAGTTATTCCGACATCTTCGAACTCCTCTCTATCGCACTAGCGCCGACTCATGGGTGTACCCTCAAGGTGGAACTGGGCGCTTGAGGGAGTAGATCTCCGCACAGAGACCTTTGATTTGTACATTTCTACTGACCAGTTCAATGATATATAGTACTATGCATAAAAAGATCAGCTTGAGAGATAGTCACAAAAATTTCAAATAACAATGGCGCACTGCCTGTCCTTGAAAGCATGGATGTCAACAGCCAGGTCGGCGAGTACCTGCAAGGAAATATCTCTACGCAGTTCACTACAGGAGTATGCTCTGAGACGAATTTGAATGAGGAAATACCTCACTGTGAAGAGATTGTTGATACCTGTGTGATAACTCTCAGACGATCCGTGGTAGAATCGAGCCTCTGGCTGATCTGGGAATTCAGAGAGGAGGTGTCGAATTCAATATTCGGACCCATCTCGGCCTAGAATTCATCAGAAACTCATCAGAATCCACTTTATCCTAGAAACTTGCAATTGTCAGGTCTGAGGAGTCGAGCTGCCAGCGAGAACAAGACCTAATGTTCAGTGTACGACAGACATACGTGCGCATCCAGTTCCCTTGATAGTAACTGGTCCGGAATTCTTTGCAGCGGTCTGTTTCAAGGCAGCTCCCTCTACTGATACGAGCAAAAATTCAGTTGAATGAGCCAACGTCTAACGCGTATCATCCAAGACCACAGCAGGGACGGAGATTTCCTCAAAACAAGATTCAGCTGGACCTTCATAGTTTGCTCCATTTGACTAATGACAGCATAAAATCTTAATCTTATGTTTTTGTAATCTGCTAATCTCTGACTAAATCATCCTCTTCAATCGTTAAGCGGCTGTTGCTGATGTTATAAGCTGCTATAACAATGGCTTGTTGCGAACAAAACGTTAGCGCAGGACAGGACTCGAACCCGCACTCCCTGCTTACTGAGCAGAATACTCGCCATTACACTACCGGCGCTGCTTGGTCGAAAGCAACATCCATACTAGGGATGGGCGGAATTTCTGTTTTCTGATTTTCTGGCCAATTTGGGCAATTTGTTCTGTTTTCTGGGAAAATGGATAAAAAATGGGTCAGAAGACAGAAAATATAGCTGCGCACAAAATTATATCATGAAAATCCAATAAAAGGAGTCCAAAAAGTATTATAGAATTATGAGTTTTATTCTAATGTTTCTAAAGTATTTTAAATTGCAAGCATGTGAGTTTTCATATTTGCTCGTGTAGTAATTGTGCCATACACTCATGAACTTTGCCGCTTTGTTTGTTTGATCGATTATGTAAGTGTTGCTGACTTTCCTTCATAGAACATTTCTCGACTTTCATAATTTGGCTTTGTATTCTTTTTGACCTTAACAGTGGTTTAGATCATTTGCTATTACTTACAGTTTTACATAAAGGCTACAAAACTAGTGTTCTGAGGGGCATTTAACCATCTATTAACTAAGAGCTTATCCTAAACTTATTGTGGCTAAACTTATTTCCTACCTCCCGCTCAAACCTTGAAAATTGTTGGCTGGTCATCCCAGTGATCGCTTCCTGCAGAACCTTTAGCGAAGCTGCTTCTATAACTCTAAACTTGCCCAGTTTTAGGTTGCCAAAAATTGGTAAGAGACAGAAAAGCTTTAGTTACCTTTGATTTCGCTGAGGTGTACATGCGTATGACTGTTGTGATGCAGTAGTGATATATGAAAAATTTCAGCTGTCGTCTCATTGGTCATCGAGTGGTTCGATCGGGCACCAGCATTTCGCCATTGTCGCATGCCGAAGTGGTCCAGCGGATCCTCCTCGCAAGAATGTCGTGTCGTTCGTTCAGCCTTGTGTTCTCTTGACATCCCGCGGAATCCAGTAGGCGACGACTCTTGTTTAGCGGGTACTAGCGAAGCGCATGACGTGGCCGGTCCACCTAATTTTCAACGACTTGGCCCATGCGACAGAGTCTCTGATCTTCGAACGTCGGCGAAGCTCGGAACTCCGGAGGCCTTCTCTCACCTGCGTGAGTCGTGTCACTCCAAGCATTGTCCTCTCGATTCCACGCTGTGCGACCCTGATCGCGTGTTCATCCTGCTTTCGAATGGCGCAGTTCTCTGAGGTGTATGTTAGAGCAGGAAGAACGGTATAGTCAAGTAGGTGAACACGGAACCGTATGTTCTTTGTCTTCTTCGCGACTTCTTCGACGCTCTTGAGGGCTCCCAAGCCGCTCGCTTCCTCCTACCCAGCACCGGCACTAAGCCGTTGGCCATGTTGATTTCGCGACCCAGGTACAGTAGCTGGAGCAATCGGAGATGTCTGGGGTACAGCTTGTACTCTCGCGATACTTCGATGAACTTCGTAATGGTGTGTATGTGGTCGATCGTGCTGAACCCTCTCCGAAATCCTGCTTGCTCGCATGGCTGTCCTTCGTCCAGCGTTCTGCTGATCCTATTCAGGAAGACTCGAGTGAACAGCTTGTAGACTACGGACAGCAGGCAGATCGGGCGATAGTTGCCAATGTCGTGCGCGTCTCCCCTCTTCTACAGCAAGACGGCCCCGCTGATCTTGCACTGAGGATGTGATATGATGTTCATACGATGAGTAATAATAATACGATTGAAAGGTTAGTTATATGCTCGACCCTCGCCTTATAGTGTCTGCGCATTCAAGAGAGCACTTTCTCTGCTAACGAGTAACTAGGTGCCGTAAAGAGCATTCGTAAGTTGAGCTGAAAACTTTCAGCTACGCGGAAACTATTCTGCTTACAGGGAAAGGTATTCTCGGAGAACGAACGAACTAGGATTATAGGTTTTGGTGCAGCTAGTACTACTCAAAGAATCTCTGCACAGCTCTAGAGAATGTTGCGAGAGTGTGTCTCAAACTCACGCAAAGGAAATGAAATGTTGGTCAATCAGCCTTTATCGTGTTTTGGTACTCTAAAAGACAGGTTTCTTTCTAGTGGACCATTAATCTATCGAATTGTCTGTTTTGCGATTACACCTACTGTATCAGTGATACTTAATTTTAATATGAATGTGGTTAGTTAAATTGATCATGTATAAGCCAGTGCTTTTTGTACCTCTCTAGCTCAAACCTTTTAAGAAACAAACCATTAATTTTTCACAGAAACGCTCGTATCATTGCGATTATTGATGTAGTCGTTAGGGCGTTATCTGTGAAACGGAGCTGACGATTAATGTTGCATACTTCATATGTTGAGATTCCCAGGATCTATGAGTCAAGATTTACAATTTACTGACTGCATTGAATTTGGTGTGTGCTAGAAATTTTTATAAACGCTTGCAAGTTAAAATACTCGTCCACGACTACATCTCAAGTTATTTTCAAGCATTTGCTACTGGAAAAAATGGATGTTTGGGTGGAATAATTATGTCGTATGATAATTTCGAAATTTTCTGTTTTCTGATGGAAGCGACTTTCTGTTATGTTTTGTTGGAAAATTTTCAAAAATTCCGCCCATCTCTTATCCTCACCTATGTTCGATCAAACAGCGTCGGTGGAGTTATGGCATAGCATCTTACATGTTAAGCAGGACTGCGGGTCCGAATCCCGCCTGGCGCTAGAGCGTAACAGTAACACACCTGGTTATAAAAGTGTTCATTTGCTAAGCTCTCTATGAGATGTGTTGTCTTGCTGGGACCAACTTGTTATCGGAACCTCCTGAGAAATGGCTCGTTCACAGTGCCCTCTGTGGCCACGTCTGCTTGCGTAACGCAGTCAGCGTCTCTTTCTCCTCGCCTTCTGTGTGGGACCGACATGGGAGTTGGCCATGCTACATCGCAGTCAATTTGATAGTAGAAATCCCCATGAGATCCGTGTTACAGCAAGAGCAGCGTTATATCCAACGCGTCTTAGCCGGGATTGGTTTGTATTGGTGGGAAACTAGGCTGGCCAGTTCCCGAAGAAAACTACGTTGAATCAGGATATGTACCATTTTCACTTTAAACTGGACACTCTTAAAATAATTTGAAACCGGACACTTTTAGTAACAAAATAGGAATTTCACAAACCATGTTACCTATGTCGTCTGTCACTTGTCGTCCCGTTGACCTCCGAGTTGCTCGGTCAAGATCCAGAAATGTCTCCATTTGCTTCAGGCGTGCCAGAGTGCTCCAATGGATCCTCCTCGCTCGAGAGAGGCTACAAAGAGCTTCACGTCGCTCGTTCAGGGCTTGCACGAAGAAGTCCGATTAATGCATTAGTTGACGACGTGGTGTTCTTCTGACAACTTGCAGAATCCATTCGGTGATGGTTCATGTTCAGCGGTATCTGCACAGCGCATTACGTGACCGGTTCACCTTATCTTCGACGATTTGGCCATGCGATAGCGTCTGATCTACGAATATCGAGGCTTGGAGCTCCCTTTTCTCACATGCGTGAATCGCGTTACTCCGAGCACCGTCCTCTTGCTTCCCCGCTGCGCGGTGCTGATCGCGTGTTCATCCTGCCTTCGCTTGGCCCAGAGCTCTGAAGGCATACGTTAGCGCAGGAAGAACAGTGGAGTCGAATAGGTGGGCACGGAGCCGGATGTTCTTTGATTTCTTCGACGCTCTTGAAAGCTCCCCAAGCCGCTCGTTTCCTCCTGTCCAGCTCCGGCGCTAGGTCGCTGGCCAGGTTGACTTCGCGACCGAGATACAGTAGCTGGAGCATTCGGAGGTGTTCGTTTCGTTGAGCGAGAATGGGCACTAGAAACTTTCCTCATGAACAACTTTCCTCATGTTCGTTCCTCATGAACACCGTCTTCGAGAAATTGAGCAGCAGTCATACGCTCACACGTACACGATCGAATTCACTCCACTTGGCTAATACTCGGTGTTATGAGCGCGATGTCGTCAACGAAGCGATGATGGTGTAGCAGGATGCCGTCAGCCTTCACTTCCCGTGTCCTCCCATTTCAAATTTCGCATGACATGCCGAGGGTGGCGGTGAAGAGCTTCGGGAATATAGTAGCCCCTTGCCGAACCTCTCTCACAATGACGACGATGTCGTATAATGGTGTGCTATTGGTCGTGAATCCACCGCACTGCTCTCGAAGGACTCCACTGTGTTGAGTAGGAACGCCCTGAGGTCGAATGCCTTCTTCACGTCGATGAACGTGAGGCACAGCGGCGGCTTGTACTCTCGCGATAGTCCGGTACGTCGTCACGGTGGGTGTGGTCGATCGTGCTGGATCCTCTCCGAAATCTTGCTTGTTCGCAAGGCGTCTACTTTTCTGCTGATCCTATTCAGGATGACTCAGGTGAACAGCTCGCAGACATCGGACACTAAGCAGAGCGGGCGTTACTTCCGAATAATCCACATATATCCGTCCTCTGAAAATAATCGATGATTTTGACAAAACCACAACAAACTACTGTCGGAATTTGCTAGAGGCTTTTGTTGGGTTTGTCCAAGCCAATTGCAATATTCTGTCCTGGAAGTAAGTGACTTACCCCCTAATCATAAGCGGTTAGGTTAATTGATATAGGAAATGGGACAGGATGTTTCGAATATCGGGCACCAATGTATTGAAGATGGAAACATATTTAGAAGATATGTGATGACGACTCAAGGTAATAGCGAAGATCAAGGAGCACAAAGCAAGGCGAGTTAGTTTAATTAAATCGTGGTCAGAAAGAGCAAAAATATAAGAGTGAACCTAAACATGGTAAAGCTGAAGGAAGTAGAACGTGTACAAAAAGTACGTAGGGCGGAGGCATAACGAAGGAAGACCTTTAGATTTCAAGGATTCGCTGGTAGCCGAGGACAAAGGATTTCTAGTACTGGGTGGATGTCTGAACACACGAATGTCGTACCGAAATGCGAAGCGTTTCTGATCCTGGCAGTGGTTGCTTCCAGCTACTGGATGCACACCTAGTTCTGACGTCACTACGGTTGCGCGTGCGATCGTCAAGTCCTGAACTCGCCGGCGCCCCGACAAACATCTGCGGCAAAGATTACCCTCTTGACTCGGTTGACGTTGTTGTTGTCCTCGAGCAGTTCGCCGCATGTCATCTCAGCCTCTCGATCCACGGCTTCCGTCTGCAAGAGCATCCCGATCAACTCGTATCCTCTCCACGTGGGCCCAGCAGCTACTCACCGGAATCACACCGCCGTCTGTGGTGTCGCCGGCGCGGTCGCCCAGACTGTGCGAGCTTCGCTTGAGGTTTGACCTGAATGAGCCCGATCAGTATGTATCCCGTGGACACAAAGAAGGAGCCGGTGTGGGTCCGGGTAGCCCCTCGCTCAGAACGAGGCAACGCTTAGCGGATGAGGCCATGGTGTACTACAAGATGTCCCAAATTTACGTTCCCACATGCTTGACCTATCATTTTTCTTGACCTAAGCATCAATAGTGTACTGTCTTAGTTTCCCTTTGATCGCGGTAGACATGTCCACCGCGATCTCAGATGCTAAATATCCAGTTGCAATACTGATTAGCTGCAAATTGGCACCTTCTCCTCATTTACTCCTCTGAGGGTTCCCATCATTACGATGCATATCAACGGAGCATCGGTGAGCAACCTCTCGAAGACGCTCTCGGTGAGCAGAAAACTGTCTCCAATACCATCGAACGATACGAGGAGCTCGGTTCATTGAACGATCGACCTGGGAGAGGAAGACCAGCTACTGCAACTTCAACTCAGAATGTGAAACGTGTTCGTGAGCTGGTACGGAGGAATCCCAAGAGGTCTTTGCGGATGATGGCAAAAGCGATTGAAATTAGCTAAACTTCCATGAGCCGCATTGTCAATGAGAAGATCGGACTGAGGTCTTACCGCTGTCAGAAGGCCCACGTTCTTCCCCCACACATTATGAAGAATCGTGGAAGAAAATGCACGGCACTTATCTCAGTGTCTCAACACGGCACGCCACTGCAATCTAATTTTGGAGACGAAAATTTTTTACTGTCAAAGCAGCGCTGAACCGCCAAAACGACCGTGTGTTTGCCTGAACACTAGCTGAAGCTAACAAAGCGGGAAGAAACCTGGAACGCTGCGAACATCCGGATTCAGTCATGGTTTGGGCCGCTGTCACCTTTGCGGGTAAGTCGCCGTGTTTTTCTTCAAAAAAAAAGGAGAGAAAATGGACTCGAAAATGTACTTGGAACGACAATCTTCAAGGACAAGCCGTTCACTTTGCAGCAGAATTCGGCACCACCTCATAAATTGAAGATCGTACAGGACTGGTGTCGCGACAAGCTTCCTGGCTTTATCAGCCCGGAAGAATGGCCTCTGTACAGGTGGGACCTAAACTCTACGGACTACTCTACCTGATCCTACTTGGAGACCGAGGCCTGTTCTGAAAAACATCGATCGGTCGAGTCGCTGAAAGAAAGCCTTCTGAAGGCATGGGAAGAAATGCCAATGGAATACGTGCGTGCCATGCTGATGCCTTTCCGCGTCGTCTGAAGGCCTGCATGCCAGCGGAAATCGTTTTGATATCTGATAACGTAATTATGTTTACAAATATATTGATAAACTTATGCTAGAATTTCGTGCTCTAATCTCTTTGACGTCCGTCTTTATGACGGTGAGTGCTTGGGAAATTTCGAATTTCAGGATACCCTGTACACTGCACTCGTTGGAGTAAGCGACTCAGATGGACTGGATTGAGTGTGCAGTGGGTTCCACGCCCCATAGTATGTATATATTCCGCGATAGAGCTTTAAATGCACCTAACACCTGGTTCTGTTAACGTATATTTGGCCGGGGTTTTCGCAACAGTACTATAATGCAGTTAAGCAAATGAAGCTTTTTCTTTCTAGCAGTTCTCCAGGTGTGGTTACTCGGCTAATATACATATGTTAGGCTGTCCGGAAAATACTGAGAATTTTTGGTCAGTTCGTTTAAGACGTATTAATTATTTATTTTTTTTAATTTCAAACAAAGCGAAAGATCAGCACTCGAGATAGTGGCCCTTCTTTGCCACGACGTCTCTCCATCGATTGGGCAGAGTAGCTACACCATCATTTCAGAAAGAAGAGGGAGAGATGAAATCCACGAGACGAAAGTGGGGTGGCCGGATGATGCCGGGCTTCTTCGGCTCGTCCGTCTTCTTCGCGAGATGGGGTAGGGCACTGTGCATGAAGCTAGAGAACTTGCCCCAGTACTGGTATAAAACGGGGCTCGAACGATCTCTCGCGATTGTTCTCAGAGTTCCGTCGACATCACGATAGTTCCGTCGGGAGCGATCTCGTAAAAGACGCTGTCGGGGAACAGAAGAGTAATGGGATCATCTCCTTCTTTACGTGGTCGCCTCGTTCCGGGACGGGTATTGTAAACAATAAATACCGAGTTCTCTCGCACCAGCGTTAGTCGGTGACCAGCAACGAAAGTTCGCTGAGAAGGGAACTACACAACTAGGGAGAAAAACCAAAGCTATGGAAGCGCTTCTAGATGTGCCCTTAATAATGAGTACGAACTGCGAGACGTACCTCTTTCTCCTCATTCGGGAAGGTGGCGGTGACGTTCGGATCTGGTCTGATGGCACATGGCCTGCGTGGTCCAGACAGAATCGAACGTAGACGCTGCTGAACGGATTACACTTACAGTGGCATCAATGACGGTGCTGTCGAAATCGTCCTACCCGTCGACTCTCTCCATCACATGAACAAAAGCCGTGCACGACACAGTGCTGCCTTCGGCTTCATAAAATCGCGCAGATTCCGACAGTCGTCGCCTTTTAAGCATCGGCGACACACGACGACGACACAGGAGGTAGTACTCCTGTGAAGAGTAGACTACTAACGGTACTTCAGTATGATGCCTGACCCTTTCTTCGTAGAATCTCGGCAGAGTAGGTTGATCTTGAACCAGTTCTTTTTTGCTAATCAAGGTTTTCAAGGTGGACTCTTATTTGTGGCTTGATGTTTCCACGCAGTCGTCCCCTTCAAAGGCCTGAGGATGAAATATGCTCTCTATTCCACCAAATGTATCAAACGCTCACCAACGGTTCTGGCATCGTAGGGAGACTTCCCCAAGAAACTCACACAAGGGTGGGTAGACTCAACGTACGATCTACTGCAAGATTATCCAGTAAGTAATGTCGTTTCTCGAGCATTACGGGTTTAGCATATTATTGGTCGGCAGACTTGTGTATTTCGAAGGTGCATTAAAGTGATTCTAAGATAAATGAGACTTGCTCTTTTAGAGTCTATCATTCGTTGAGTTGTTAGCTTGCAAGCTCAGGTGAAATGGCTTGGCAAATCTCATAAGAGCATATTCGGCACTGCATGCCGTTCGAATTTCGGAAGGCTGGTAACGTAACGGATGCTACCAAAAATAATGCATATCCAGACGTTCGCAAATGCCAGCTATGGTTCTCCAAGATCAAATCCGGTAATTTTAACCTCTCTGAGTCTGTGAAGACCCGTAGCATGTGACAACGGCATGCTGATGGTAGAAGTGGATGCGAATCCATGTCAAATAGTGGGGAACTTTCGAGTTCTCTCAACGAACCTAAATCAACCATACATTTTCATCCATGCCAAGTGGCGAGATATGCAGAACAGGTGTTTGGGCACCGCACGATTTATCCGAGGAGAACCGTGTCAACCGATCGACGCTTTGCTACGCACTGCTTCAGCGACACCGTACAGACCCGTCTTTTGATCCACTGATCACAGGAGACGAAAAATGGATCTTGCGCGATAATCCAAAGCGCAAAAAGCAGTGGCTTTCCAAAAATGAACAACCAAGAAGTACTGCGAAGCCGAATATTCATCTCAGAAAGGCCTCCTCTGTGTTTGTTGGAATATCCGTGGAACTGTTCTCTTTGAAGTGCTTACGTCTGGACAGACCATTGACGCAGACTTTTACCGTGAGCAATTGGATCGAGAAAACCAAGCTTTAGTGGAAAACTATCCGGCGATCGTCAACAAAAAGGGCATAATTCCCCATCACAACAGTGCAAGACCGCACTGTGCAAAACGGATGCTGGAAAAATCAACGAATTAAGGAAGGTTCTGCCTCATCCACCGTATTCTCCCGATCTCGCACCTTCTGATTACCACTTATTCCGGTCTCTACGGCATTTTATCCAAAATGCTATGTCCACACATTTTGCTCAAAAACCACAACAGTTTTATTGCTCAAATATTAAAGATTCTATCGATAAATGGAGAAAGGTTGTTGATAATGATGGTGACTACAATGTTGGCTGAAATGAAGTTTTGTTAAAAATTTATACAATTGAAGTCAAGGTTGAAAAAACGACATTACTTATTGGATGACCTAATATTAGGTTGGTGCATATATTCTCGGACATTTGGGGCATGAAATATTTATTATCAAAACATACGAACAACAATATCAAATCATTTGAAGTAACCACCCTTTACATCAACTGTCTTTCGCCAACGTGCTGGTAAATCATGGATGCCTTTTCTCCAAAATGTGGCCGGTTGTGATTCGAAAAATGTGAGCAGTGTCTCCTTGACATCCTCTCGGTTCCTAAATTGCTGGCCGTCCAAATAGCGTTGAAGGCTTGAAAACAAATGATAATCAGAAGGAGCGAGATCTGGTGAGTAAGGTGGATGTGGAAGAACGGTCCATCCGCAGTCCGCCAACTCAGCCGCCGTCGCTCTAGCAATATGCGGTCTAGCGTTGTCGTGTTGAAAATACACCTTCACTTGCTCTCCTCGTGTGGTTTGAAGGTGGGCTCTCAACTTCCTCAGTTGGTTGGCGTAAACCTCTGCCGTCACTGTTATCCCTTCGTCCAGCAACTCCCAGTATTCTAGACCAAGAAAGCTCCACCAAATGCATAGCATCACCTTTTTCACGTAAAGGTCGGGTTTCGGAACGTCCTCCTCTCCAGTCAGTCCACAGTACACGCCGGTGATAATTAGAGTAGAGCATCCCAGGTGACAAGGTTGTCCAGCCATCCGTGGGTACGTCTGAGGGTAAGGAGAGACAGAGCGACATCGGCTCTGCGATCCATGTCATGTTGTGTCAAGTCGTGAGGTACCCAGCGACCCAATGTTTGCACCTTGCCAATCGACTTCAATCCTCGAACGACTGTTGAGTGACTAACACCAAGAGTGCTTGATAGTTCGTGAGTGGTTTGGTATGGGTCCGCTTCCGCTCCACTTCGGAGGCCATCCAAATCCAGTGTCATCGGGCGCCCTTCTCGTTCATTATCTTCAACGGAGAATTCACCAACTGCAAACTTCGAGAACCACTGGTACACAGTACTTCGAGCAGGAGCGCTCTCGTCGTAAACATCCTTCAGGCGACGATACGATTGGTTGGCATTGAGGCCAGATTGATGCAGGAATAACATGACGTGCCGAATATGCGTCTCAGTTGGGATGAATTGCTTAGCCATAATAGCTGACGTTAACAACGCAGAAGTAAATGTTAGGAACAGTTTCGTAGCCCTTTCCTTTCTCTATCGATCGATCATTTACGCGTTGATACATGTGAGAAATTTGGCGGGAAAATGCGCTTTCAATTCAGGAGGGATCAAATGAAACTTATGCACCAACCTAATATATTGACGGCAAAAATTTGATGACTTGCTCGCCGCCCTTGCCTGCTGCATCTCGCAGTGTGAAACAAACGGCAGAAAGCGTTTTGTAATTGATGTTCTTGGTGGACATGCATTCTTCGATTCCTTGTAAAAATTCAGAACGTCTCCACTGCTTTCCTGGGCGAGGTTACAGTCTCCTCTGCCAGGACAATTACAACCTCAATCCGGTAGCTAGGTGCCTGTTTAGGACTATCTCGCAGTTTCCCATGTGAGCACGTAACGCAGTTCTCAGACATGCAATGTTAACGGTAACGGCAACGAGTTCGACAAGAAGTACACAGTCCTGGCAGAGGAGACCGCAATTTCGACAAGAAAAGGATTGGAGACGTTCTGGATCTTCACAAGAAATCCGAGAGTGAATCCGAGAGTGCCATTAATTACAATCGACTTCGTGCCGTTTGTTTCGGAATGCGATCTGTAGAATGCAACGGTGATGGGCAGATCGATGATATATTTTTGTAACCAACAAACGATCTGCAGTATATGTTTCGCCCTGCTCACTGTTACTAGAGTGTTTTCTCACTTTCGATGGGTCGTAATGAGTTGATCCCTCTTTATGTGAGGTTTCCGTGGAACTCCCTCTACGGTGTCCGAACCGTTAGGATCCCTTCGGCGTTTGGTAGGATAGAGTGCTCGTCACAAAGTGTACCATCTTCAGGATTCTGAAGACGATGATCTCGTCGAGATGTCAGGCCACCTACATATAAACGGCGGCCTTACGAAATCCGATTGGCATGCAAATAGCTGCAACAAGGCCAAACGGCAATTTTAATTCAAAGGCAGAGATATACGACAATCACTTACTTTATCTTCACAGGAGGGTCCTTCTTCAGAGCTTACGTAACCGCCTTCCGTCCGAGAGTCCTCCACCTCGGAAAGCCAAGCCTAAATGTCTACAGATGATCAACAGGCAGAAGTTATGAGTACCAACATTGGCGACTTTGATGCGGTTTCTGCAGCAATGCCCTTAAAGACTTCGACTGAATTCGATGGACATCCTTTCTCGAAAGCTGCGAATAGAACAGAAAACAGAAACAAAGCGGAATCCCATCCGTCCAACACTCTTCAGTTACTGTTTCACTGCTATTACAGTACCACGCATGTCCTTTGGTCATATGCCGAAAAAGCCGCTTTGGAGCGTCCCAAAGCCGCTTCTTTAAATAACCTTTAAAAAATCAAGTACTTGTGAAAATAAGCATATATTTGAGCTCAGCAGCTCAAGCTCTATCGTTTGACATATAAATCTCAGTAGAGATTGATAGGTTCGATTCTGTGTGCACTGTTCACGGCGCACTCAAAAGGCAAGCTGGACAATCTTAGAACAATTCCCAATTGGGACAGCTAGGAATTTCCAATAAATCTCCCCAAGCGGTCACTCTACAATCTGTTGCTCGCTCTACAGGTTGTCTCGCCCACTCGATTGATTGTGTCGGGCCTATATGCACTGTTCAACTCTACTGAGATTTAAGTCAAAAGACAGGGCTCGAGCTGCTGAGCTCAAATACATGCTTATTTTCACAAGTACTTGATCTTTTTAAAAGTTATTTAAAGAAGCGGCTTTGGGACGCTTTAAAGCGGCTTTTTCGGCAATTGACCAAAGGACATGCATGGCACTGTGTTTGCCGTTGAAAGAATTGAGAAAAACGACATACGTGCAGAGCCGCGAGTTTGTTGCTGAAAGTCAGAAACATTTCAACTAACATGAAGTACGGCTTGTAAGAAGATCGTGTTGAAAGATGGCAAAGGTAGAAGGAGAGTGATCTGCTTTATCAGAAATTATGTTCCGCTTTATTGCCATTTCGATTTTTCTCAGTTTTTAGGTTATTAAAGTGGAAAGTCAAGAAAAGAAAATTGACCTTAGCCGACAGCTTCTCTGCCTACATTAGATTTTCTATACACCATTTGAAAGGGGATGGAATATGAAAAGCAAAAAATAACCTAGGCCCATTAAAATGAAAAATACGAAAACTCAGCCATAATTTACCTCATATAAATATATTGAACCACATTAAAGGCTATAGAACCATCAGCAGTATAATGAAAAGCCAAAAAAAACTACCCGTAAGAATCTGAAACATCAAAACCATACCTAATGCACTTCCAAAATTGCATTTTCTAGACAAACTCTCTACGGTTCAAGGTGAAATGCATTTTTGCAACTTGGATTAGATAACATTTCTGTTTTTGGTGTGAAAGGGTTTAATTATAGGTAGCCTATTAGTTTAATTATAATAAAACCCTGAAGAAGTTAAGATTGATGGGATAATCAAAGGTAAAAATAATATTTACTTGCTATATTTAGTTGTTCTACAAGAAGGTGTGTTGGGGTTTTTTGTTCATTTGGCTTCCGTTAGTTTTTAGGGCATTAAATTGGAGTTTCCAAAAGGCATAGAGCCAGCCCATACTGTTTGGTTAATTTCCTTGGGCAGTGTTACACACCGTTTGAAAGGGAGTGTTTTGCTCTATGAAAGCGGGTGTTGCGTTTATTTGCCCTGCTGACTTTCGTCAATTTTTAGCAGAATGTTATAAAAACAAAGTGACCTTTATCAACAGCTCCTTCCCTTTTGACATTCCGCTAAAAATGAACAAAAAACGGAACCAAAAAAAGCGAAACATACTTTCCGATTGGGCAAGTCATTCTCTTTTTAATTGTTTATAAAATTATGCACAAAAAACCTGCAGCGAAATTCAGAACAAAATGTCTAAAAAACGGCGGACACTTAGTTTCCAACCTAATATATGGCAGAATTTCCTCCACAGAAGCCTTAGTTTACAGACTTCAGTACATATACACCGTTGGCAGGTAACAATTAAGAAGATCCAGAAAGCTAACGAATATGGAGTGAAATTGGGGGTCATGTGTCCTCACTCGGAGAGCAACATACACGCACGCACACACAGACACACACCACACACACATGCACATACACACACACACATACACACATGCGTACAATGATAGACTTCCGGCGGCAAGATGTGAATGTCGGGCAAGGCCTGCCAATTTAAACGCTCTGCGCATCAGCACACACCCATAATCAGAAGAGGAGAGCCAACCATATATCTCACCATGTAGGATAAAAGAATTAGCCCTCACGGTACCGTATGCGTTGGATCATAGGCATGGTGGTTTTTCCCGAACTCACTGGTCCATGTAGGTAGGAAAACACGCTGTGAAGAAGCTGTAGCTTGTATGCTACCAGACCTTCCGCCTGCATACTACTGGTGTTCAACGTTAATACATCATTATGTTGAATGTCATTCTCATGGACTTGTGCATAAAAAACGGCTGGAAATAATCAAGTCCCAGCAAGGATACTTTCCACAGAAGACAGCTGCAAAAATCCGCGGGAAAAGCCTGAAAACTGTGTGGGCGTCGGGACCCTCCAAATCGAATCGAACAGTGGGAATGCAAATGCGCTTCAAGACACGAAAACTGACCCCCCTCTTCGACTTCAATCTGCTGAAGCAACCTCACTAGCCAGTGCGCCCCTAACCGCTCTCTGGACAGGGATCGCGGGCGCACAAGTGAGTGCTACTGAGCGACGCCGTCGTGAATCCATAGTAAATTCGATGTTCCTCTACTCGTCTGGCTCAACGGCTTGGCAGAAGCAAAGCACACTTTTATACTAAATGAGGGCGGAGATCCTTCCTATATGACTCGCTTCTCCAGTTCAGACATACGCTTCAGACTCTTTTGACAGTTGAAAGCTTTTTGTTTTGTCCGCCGAGCAGGGCAGTGGGTCAGAACTGAACCGTTGAGTTACAGCACCGTTACCGACATGCGGGGCAACGTCACCGCCGCACTTTCCTTTCGCGCTCCATTCACGGTAGCTGAAACAAACGCATCGTCCGATCACCTGCAACTGCAATCCGTCGTCAAAGATCTGCTCGTGGACTGGCGCTGGACAGCCATGGACCGTGGACACGTGAGCGCACAGCTGCTCAGGGGTCTCCAGTTCGCCACAGTGACAGCACGGACAAACTATAGAAATCGATGACATCTGAAACAAGGCGCCTCGTAGATGGGCACTTGACCACATGCAGCGACTCACGGACAACGAGTTTGAGAAATGAGCACGACGATCAGTGTGAATACGACGGCAATGAGATGGTGAGGTTCCGATCTGACGGTGACGGAGCGAATTCCGGATCTGTCTAAAAGACGTCGCTAACCAACTAACTCGACACACTATCTGGAAAACTGTTTCGCAGATGTCAGCGTTCTACCAGCAGTTGCGCTCCACAGAGAGAAAGGCCTTGGAATGTATTTTCCTGCGAACGTTCGCTAGCAGGGCATAGAAATACGATGCTTTTGCGAGGGTCGCTGCGTATGGACAGAGGCATCAAAGCATTCGAAACCACGGTCAAATTAAAGCGCTGGATGACAGCGGTCGGCACTAATCAATCCACGTGTAGGATTCACTACGCATTCTCGTTCTACGGGCGCAGCTGGAACGCCTCTTTTGTTGGAACAGTGGCTTCCGTTGTCCGTTGGCGAGCAAGTCAGTGTTTCACCCTTCCAAGAGAAGTCTAGCATCAGTTAACCGACGTGGAAGGATCACCAATCGTTTCAGGCCTACGTCCTCAAACGGCGCTACGCGTGCCACGGTCGTGCCACAGTTAGAAGTTTCTGATTTACTTTGACCAGATTTTATTCTCTTTAAAATGGCATTTCTCCAAACTCCTAGTTCAATTATGTTAAACTGGTGGAAAAGTTCTTGCAGCTTTAGTGTCTTGAATAATCCCCCATTGCTACAGTCCTCTACTCCATGGCTTCATAGGAGGCTTCCATACCCTGAATATAGAAAAACGTGTAGGATTAAATAAGAAAAAACATACGAATGATTAGATGAAGATGGTTTGCAAAGCATTCGTGGAGGAACTGGTTTCTCCAACCACAGCGAATCTCCCAGATAACTTTGAAATGGTCACCTTTGCTATTCGATTATCTACTGCTCATATCCCATCCCACCATATATAATAGAGCCACATATAATAGAGGAGGGTTTTTTGTCTGTTCCTAATTCTTCGGAACTTCGTAAACTTCGCGGGCTCGATGGTTTAATCACCCAAGTTTGAGGCACAACTGCTCTCTCCGAAGCGGAGCGCCGGGAGGTGACCAATCGCCGCTGCCGAGGAGGACACGTGAGGCGTTGCGAAATAGGCCGGCGCCGCAGCTCTGTCCGCGCACGTGTTGGGTGGCTGCTGCCTCGAACTGGCCCCCTTGAAGGCTCCTGTCCTCGCTAACGTTCAATTAGTGGACTTGCAGTATCCTGCGGTGCTGCTGCAGTTGTGTTGCTGCGGGGTACGGCTCTGCCGCCTGTGTACTCCGGCCAAGGTCACGGCTCATTCCTTCCTACCTCCGCTGTGTTCGGGATTTTCCTATACTAATTTAAGTTCGTTGTGTTGAGCGCATGCATCCGTTTCTCACGCCCACTCATGCTTCCTACTTATGGCTTGGATCCCCAGTGTGGTGGTTCATGTAAGTGGCATTTACACTCTCAATCAAATAAAAGCTGTTAATCGAATAAAATCTGTGGTGAGCTTTTGGAGTGCACGGCGCGACCTCGTCTTTTATTGCGCTGTATGTTTGCTTCTTAGCTATTTGCTGTAAGTAAGATTCTCCCGCTCGAAGTTCGTTGAGTTGAGCGCATGCATCTATTTCTCCCGCCCACCCATGCCTCCTATTTATCGCTTGCGCACTCTTCCAGTACGTCGCCATTTTTATGCGATTGATTGCAGAGGTTGAACAACAAATACAACAGTGAAGAGCGCACATATCCCCACTCTGGTGACTCATGTATGTCGCATTTGCACTAACAATCAAATAAAAGCTGCGATAAAATTTTGGAGTACATAGCGCGATCTCATCTTTTATTGCACTGCATGCTTGCTTCTTAGCTGTGGGCTGTAAGTAAGATTCTCCCATTCGAAGTTCGTTGGGTTGAGCGCATGCATCAGCTTCTCCCGCCGCTCACTCTTCCTATTTATCGCACTTACATGAACCACCAAAGTGGGATATGTGCGTTCCTCACTGTTGTATTTGTTGATCAACTTCTGCAATCAATCGAATAAAAGTCGCAACGTCTTGGAAGAGTGTCCAATTCGACGCGAAAAGTTCTGTCGTAGCATTTGAGTTGGATGCTTATTGCCCCGTTAGCAAAACGTAGCAGCGTGCAAGTGAATCAATATTTAATGGAACTATGCATTATTCACGAAATAATTTTTAGTACTTCTACATGCCACGGATCTCCCTCGATAGAGAGCCTTCGGGCTTTCTTGTTAAGAGGGATCTCGGGCCGCTTGTCGCAGGGCCACGTGGCGCGTCCCCGGGTGGTGGATAGGGGAATTAAACGCGAACCAAATGCGACCGTGTACCGCCCAGAGATGCAGGTGGGATGCAGGGGATGGACTCCTTGCTCCTGCTGTGTCGGGTCGACACGTTATTTGTGCGTGGGAGAAGCATGCTCGTGCACAGTGTGCGCGGATGTGTCCGTGACTGTGCGGATTGTAACTGTGTCGGCCCGGCCAAAAGCTTGCACTCGGTAGACTGGGTGTACACCGTAAGGCGATTCGAGGCCGCCTCAAAAGTCTCGCCCCGTCCCTTCGGGCAATCTGGCTGGCTGCCCGGAGTTCTTCACCCGCACGACAGAGCCTGACAAGCTACCCGTGTTGTATGGAAATCAAGCACAGCAGGACTAAAGGGTCTCATTCCCCTGACCCCGAAAAGCCCCCATTTCTGCAGCGATGGGAAGGACGAGTACGGAGAGGCTGCTAAAATCTCAGGGCCTTACAAGGCTGCGCAAATTGAGAAGGACTAGGATGACGATCTGTACTTACAACGCCCGCACGCTTGCATCGGAAGCATCCGTCGAGGACCTGATGATGCAAGCCAGGAAGATCAAGTAAGACGTCATCGGACTGACCGAGACGAGAAGGACATCACCCCCTACACACCGCCTACGACTCCGGAGAAGAACGGTTCCTCGGAACATGCGACAGCAGGGGAGTAGGCGGCGTTGGTGTCCTCGTCAACACGCATTTGACCATGAACATCGATTCGTACGAGTCTCTGACAACCCGAATCGGACGTCTACGTCTGAAGCGATGTGGCTGCTGCCAGCTTTGACTGTATTCGTCGCGTATACACCAACATCCGACTACGACGACGAAGAGGTCGAAGCCTTCTACGTGGAGCTGGAGAAGTTCTATAAGGAAGATCACACCTTCTACAAGGTGATCGTCGGCGACTTCCACGCCAAGATCGGACCGCGAAGGTCGCCGGAAGAACTTCACATCGGAACCCACGGTTTGGAGTGGAACGAGCAAGGTGAAAGGCTGTCTGAGTTTATCATGTCGACCAAGACCATCCATGGAAACTCACAGTTCCAGAAGCCTCCCTCCCTACGATGGACCTGGGAATCCCCCGGTGACCAGTTCCACAACGAGATCGACCACATCATCTTCAACCGCAAGTATTGCCTAACCGACGTTTCCGTTGTCCCCAAGTTCTTCATGGGATCGGACAACCGCCTCCTTCGCGCAAGGTTCCGCCTTTCGCGTCAAGGAGAGAAGGCCGCGAAGTTTAAGAAGAGGAATCCCAGAACGACCATCAACTGGACCCTTACACCTCCCTTGCCAGCCTTTGGGAAGATGCCGTCATAGACAACGTCGATAAGGAATACGACCGCTTCGTGCACCATCTCCACGATAGTGCTAAGGGAGCCGAGAGCTTGAAGACCACCAAGAGACGCCTGTCCAGCTGACGTACGAGCTTGCTATGCAAAGCGGCGATAGGAGGATCTTAAGGAGAGAAGGGCGGAAGAGTTGGTTGAAGCCGCAGAAGCAGGGTTGATCATCCGCATTGCCCGCCGGAACGTCGCCCACTTCAAGACCAAGATGACCGCTCTCCAACGTCCTGACGGAACCGTCACCTCTTCCAGGAGGACCATGGAGAAGGTCATCCACGACTTCTACTCCGATCTCTTCGATAGCCACGTCCACCTGCCCCCATGTCATCTTCCGCAGGGTGGATACGTCGTTCCCTGTGCTCTCCCTTCCGAGATCCGACACGCCATCTCGGCGGTGAAGAAACGTACAGCGCCCGGCCCTGAGAGGATCAGACCCGAACACCTGAAGAACCTCCCGCCAGCGCTCATCAACACCCTGGCGTGTCCGTAGTCTACAAGCTGTTCACTCGAGTCATCCTGAATAGGATCAGCAGAACGCTGGACGAGGGACAGCCATGCGAACAAGCAGGATTTCGGAGAGGATTCAGCACAATCGACCACATACACACCATTACGAAGCTCATCGAAGTGTCGCGAGAGTACAAGCTGCCGCTTTGCCTTACGTTCATCGACCTGAAGAAGGCATTCGACTCTGTCGAAACTGAAGCGGTCATCGAAGCCCTGCTCACTCAGGGCGTTCTTACTCAGTACATCAGAGTCCTTCGAGAGCTGTACAGTGGATTCACGACCAAGATCTCACCACTCATCGACGTGAAGAGAGGGGTTCAGCAAGGGGATACCATATCCCGAAGCTCTTCAGCGCCACCCTCGAAAACGTCATGCGCGAACTAGAATGGGAAGACATGGGAGTGAAGGTCGACGGCCAGCAGCTCCACCATCTTCGTTTCGTTGACGTCATCGTGCTCATAACACCGAGCATCAGCCAGGAACAGCGAATGCTGGCCGACTTCGATCGTGTGTGCGGGAACGTCGGACTGCAGCTGAGTCTTACGAAGGCGATGTTCATGAGGAACGGACAAGTTTCTGATACCCCATTCTCGCTCACCGGAAGGAACATCTCCGAGTGCTCCAGCTACGTGTATCTGGGTCGCGGAGTCAATATGGCCAACGACCTAGCGCCGGAGCTGAGCAGGAGGAAACGAGCGGCTTGGGGAGCCTTCAAGAGCGTCGAAGAAGTCGCGAAGAAGACGAAGAAGGTCCGACTCCGTGCCCACCTATTCGACTCTACCGTTCTTCCTGCCCGGGGGGGCACATAACTAAAAAGTATGTAAAAAATCGACTTGGGACTTACCGAGGGACTATAGCAGAGCACGACAGAACCTAAAACAAAGAAAAAACGAACTGATAAATAAAAAATAAAATCGCCGAGGTTTGACAACCGTATCGGCGAGCAAAGAGCGACGCAGTGGAGTCGTGCCGCGTGCTGACCGCCGCCTAGCATGTTATAACCAGGATCTAACATGGTGATGAGGGCACATAACTTCACCCGTTTACAACCGCGGCGAAAACATTTATTTTTTCGTTTTTTTTGTCCGTGAATTTTTCTGGTTTAGGTTCTATCGTGCTCTGTAGGAGTCGCTCGGTAAGCCCCAAGTCGATTTTTTACATACACTTTAGTTATTTGGCCCCCGGACTAGAATAGATCCCATTCTACTTCTACGGGATGTCGTTGAGGTGGTTTGAGTGCGTATTTGGTCATTCAATGGCTTGCAGGTCCAGCCGATGAGCAAGTCAGCACTTATCCTTCCCAGATAAGTCTGGAACTAATTCACCGACCCCGGAGCGATGGAAGCCTTGACTGGCCTGAGCGGGAAATCCGAGCCAGAAACCTGGCATCGGGTGCACGCGACAGCCGGCACCTCTTCCGACTGCGCTATACACGCCCATAATGAGCTTATTCTACATTAAACTAGTGACTCTCCAAAAAGGTAGAATAATTTTTTGTTCAAGGAGAATTTAGGAAAACTTTCCTTGACGTTTCAAGTCATCTACTGAATAAGTGGAGACATTGTTTGAAATTTTATAAAATTCTTATTTTTGAGGGAAAATAATTGTTCAAAGCTTGTTTTAAACAGCAGGAAGGCGGCCAGTGCGAGAAACGAGAATGCGCCATGTCCTCTTCCAAGACGTACGATTTCAATTCGATCGCTGGTAAAATTGCAATTTGCGTGGAGTCTCAAAGCTGTAAACGATACAACAAAAACCACTGTTAGAAACACACCTATTCTCACTTTTATGCTTCATGTAAGCAGCATCTACACCATCACTCAAAGAAAATCACGACGAGCTTTTCGATTGCATGGCGCGGTCTAGCCTTTTAATGCACCAAATGACTGCTGCACTGTTGCGCTTTGAAACACATTTTGATTTATTATTTTTTTCTCAAAAAATGAAAAACTATAAAATTATTACACGCATTTGGGCAGCTGAAGTACAAGAATTCAAAAAAAGCAAAATTTTCCTTGAACATAAAATTATTCCGACCATCTTGAAGAGCTCTGTAAAAGGCTCGTTTCCATGTTGAAGACGTTCGGTTTGATTTCAAAGCTCTTAGGCTAGCTTAGAGGAGTGTCCAGTTTGATGTGAAAGGTGCCCAATTCAACGTGAAACTGGTATAAATGGTATGATTCTAAGGTTATTCAATAAGGCTCTTCCTTCTGAAAGTGTTCGCTGCTACCACTTTACACACGATTTACATATCCGAAAAGCACGGAGGTCAGGTCTTCAGGAGTGAAAGCGTCTCTTGGACACGTGGGCCACGAATCACTTTCTACGAAGCTATTCCTGAACCTCCAGCACTGTCACGAATTACGATGGTTTTGTTGCAGTCACAACGTTGGAGGAAAAAGGCGACGAAAATAAGCGGCAGGCATAGCAGGCAGGCCAACGACGTCCACTCCATACATGGCTGAGCAGTGACCTGAGATGGACGACGCAAAGAGAAGCACAGGGTGGGGTAGTGGTTGACGGTGACTGCGCCTGCTTTCACAGAAGCCCCAAAGGCCGGCTACGTCCTTAATCCCATTCGCAATGATGACAGAAATCACGCGCCGTGGGGGCACACACCGAAAGAGTACTCCTCAAGACGCTGCGAAAAGATGTAGTAGAGACTGCTAACGGGACGAAGGGCGAGAAAATCCAGCTGTGGTATGAGCCACAATGCAGCGGGATATCAAGGAAGCAACTCGTATCTTTCAAATAAAGGCATGTTACCGAGTCACCAAACACGGAGTGGTAGAAGGCTTGGTAGGCCTCGGTGAGAGACTTAAATCGTTCGGCGTGCATGCTGTGGCCCATGCCTCCTCCAGCTGCACTAAAGAGATCGCTCTCCCTGTAGGGTTGGCCTCCAGCCTAGAAAACCATAAGTTGCAAAGCCACTACAATATAAAGCATTGACTTCTGAGATGGAGAAACCTTCGGGTAACGCACCAATTAGGATTTCTACAAAACTCCAGGTATGAATAACAGGAATGGTTTCCTTGCCATCCAGTAGTCCGCTCCAGACTGCAGTGCCCCGCGAGTTAAATGATGAGAGCGGCGTGGGTGTCTATAGAGCCTTATTCGCCACTGCTTTACCAGCTCCGCGTAGTGGCGACTTTGGTGCCCTCAGTAATGGAAAGCCGCATGAGTTCATCCTGATAGTTTGGGAACCTTGTCGTGTTGTCTACAAGATGCGCTGTTGGCTTCATGTCAAAGAAGCGGTCCAGGTAGAGTGTTGCTTGGGTCCTGTACGAATTTATTCTACCACCTGTTTCTTTTCACAAAAAGAATGGGTGATTTGTAAGTACGAACAGAAACGTAGCTTTATAGGGTTTCTAGGATTAGTTTCGCCCCATGTTGTCTACAAGCCGAGTCAAAATAGGACCGCAGAACGCTAGGCAAGGACAGCCGTCTGATGAAGCTGGATCTTGGAAACGATTCAGCACGATGGACTACGTACTCACTGTGACGGAGAGCACAAGCTGCCGCGATGCCTTACGTCTATCGAGCTGAAGAAGGCATTCGACTCTGTCTAGACTGAAGCGGTCATCGAAGCCCTGGAGACACAATTCGCTCCTGCTCGGCAGACTTAGAGCTACACAGTGGATTACGGTCAAGATCTCATTGCGGGGAACTTCAGGAGCTGTAATGTGGATTACGACCGAGATCTCACCATTAGCAAAGTCAGCATTAAAGAATAGAGCTCAGGGAAGGCGGGCAGAAAGATTATGCTATTCCCCGTCGATCTCCGCCATCCGAAGGACTTCAACGCCACTTTCGAACACAGCATACTGATGTCCAATTCGGAAAAATGATTGGGAGGATCAACTCCAGAAATTGCACCATCTGTGCTTCTCCTATGATATCGTTCTGACATCGGGCATCAGCCAAGCGTAGCGAACGTTGGTCATCTTCTGTGATCGCGGAGCGAAAACGCTGGACTACCGCCGAACTACGAAGACGACGTTCTTGAGAAATATACCTTTGTCTTCCTGCTCCGACATACGCCTCGGAAACCTGTGTCCTACGAAAGCATGACGAACTCGCTATCAACGTCGTACAATGATGAGTCGAAAGTACTACGCTCGATTCACACAAGTGACAGAAGGTGTTTATAGTCGACTTCATCAACCGTCAGACATGCTTTCGCATGAGCCAAGACGTCGAAAATTAGGTGCTCCGGCCATGTAATTGATTTCGCAGACACCCGCTGGACGAGAGCCGTCACCGACTGAAATCTGCGCGATGTCATAGGACACCACGACGCCAGCCAGTGCGCTAGTCGAGCGTCTTCGTCAAAGCTCTGAACGGACGATGTGACGCTTTTCGTGTCCCATGAGCAAGGTGGATCCATTGAAGCACTCTGGCACACGACAGGGATAAATGGAGACGCTGCTGGCGCCCGCTTCAGCAAATCGGTGAGAGCAACATTACACCAATGTCGATAAGTCACTTAGTCTCGTTGACGGCCAAATTGATCTGGAGTGAGCAGATTTCTAGAGGAATTCTGAGGTATCTGACTAAGCAAGAGAAAATCAAGCCGCTGTGCAAAATGCGTTCAATGAAAACCGTGTTGCGCTTCAGCTTCTATGTCAATAACAGTACACATCATACAGCATGGATCTCAAGAAGGCACTGGTAGAGCGGTAGGAATGCCAATGCCTGCACTAGACAACAGCTTGCAATCGCACATTATACTGCTTCCCTGATATCAAAGTGGCATACCACCTTCTCGTGGAAAACGACTTGGGGAAGTAAGGCGGTGGAAGAGCTCGCGCAGCCCGCTCGCCCGTTTCCCAGAGAAACTGACCATCAACGTCGTACCTAGCGCTTCCTCGGCCCATCGTGTACCGATCTTGCACGCACTCTGACGCCTCTCTGTGAGGAAACACTCAGAAACCATCGTATATTGCATTCTGAGGATTGCCGCAGTTAGTGTGGTAGGTAGTGAGCTCTGCAGCCATGGTACGCTACATTAAGGTTGCCCGAAAATTCTTGTTTCAAAACCGTTTTCTCTTTAAGATTCCAACAATAAGGCTAAAAGGCTAGCCAGTGGTGTTTGTTCAGGTACGTTAAACATGAAGTGCTCAGACGCTAAAAATGTCTGGCTAAGAAAACGTTTGAACTGGCAGAGCATAGCATCTGAAATCGGCCTTGAACGTTCTCAGACGTCACAGGAACGCAGACTACTGATATTTCTTACTTTAAATCGAGAGGAGATAGCGCAGTGTCATGTAAAACTGGACGAAAAGAAAGAAGAAAAAATAAAACGAAAGGAACAGAAAATGTCGGAAACTCAAAGAAGCAGGAACAGACCTACACGAGCAGGAGTTCCCGTGAGAGAAATCCTCGGAATCCTAAGCAGTGACACTGCGGTCACGATGAGAGTGTAATGGACCGCCGCGAGCTGCAGTGACGCCGATAGCAGCAGCAGCAACAGCGGCAATGCGGTCGGCGGCCAATTCCGCTGGTTCTGCAACGGCGGCGGCGAGAGCGACGATGAGGCAATTCTGCAGCAGAAGCAGCAGCAGTCGACCCACTGCAGACGGCGATCGATGCACTGCAACGGCGACGACGTGCTGGAGCAGCGTCATCCTGTCAGGAGAGGAACACGCTCCGGACGGTCGACCACGAACAGCGGTAGAAAACTTGGCGCTGCTGCTGCTGATCTCGAGAGAGTGGAAATAGCGCATAGTCACTCCAGATGACTGCAGGGGTCTTCGGCACCACTGAGCTCCTTTCACGACCGCCATTAGCTCAGCACCTCAACTACACCGTTCGAGGAAGGGTTTGGGCCGAATCGTCGAGAATTCGAGGACTGTTCAAGCAACTGCTTCGTGACAGGAGTTTAGTGAGAGTCGAGCGAGCAGCGCTGGTTGTCCAAGGAACACTCAACTGGTCGTTCTTGTTCGTCTTTGTCTTGAACGAGGGGAATGACACGCTGCCCTCGGATCAGCAGGACCCACGACGACACTGCGGCGGCCGACAGGGATGGGCGCTCTCGGTCCACATTCAAGAAAACTGACAAGCAGCAGGACCGTTGGTGGTATAGATAGGGACTGCTCGAAGTGGCTGCTTGTAGTGTGTAGCATTCAACAAGAGCGACCACTTCAAGCTGAAAACACACTGTAGTGAAGTACCTTCTGGTGTGAATGTGACACGACTCAGTGCACGGATACAGCAGCTCAGTCGGTTTGGAAACGTTTGAGGTATAAGTAAGCCTCAACCTTTCAACCAAGCACAAAAACCGAATAAAAAGGTGTTGCGGGGAAATAATAGCCAATCGAGTACGCTTCAAAAAGTTGTTCATGCACACGCTCGAAACGGAACCGCCAATTTCAAGGTTTATTTATTTATTTATTTGAACGAGTACAAGTACAATCGTGCAGAAACTGTATAAAAAATCACCAAACGAGGAAAGCAAATACAATCTACATATATTATCCAAATCTAAGGAATCAGAAAGTTGTGGCTTTAGATGTGATTTCAGGAATTTTTTAAAAGCTTCGTAATTCCCAGGAAGATTCTGTTCTCTCCTCTCATATGAAGGGAGGGTCCTATGCAAGAAAAAGAAGCGCCTACAGTTTCACTTAGCTCTTCCAGCATCGTACTTTATTGTACCACCACGAGTATTACATGCTCTCAACGTCACTAGGTCAGTGAGCTTTATACTGCTCTCACCGTTTCATTTCATCAAATTTATTTATTTACTTGCACTCACCAACACAGAATAGAACACCGAGTAACACGGAACAAAACATCGGGAGCAACCCCCCACCAAAACCCTAGTCGAGCAGAACGAAGTAAACAAGAAATAAATGAATGTGCCTTCTACGGAAACCACGCAATTCACATCCGAGAGTTTTTAGGCCCCTCCGCCTGCACTAACTTTATGGGGGCTACTTCTACTAAAATTGTGTATAGTCCTAAATACAATCCTATAGAACAGAAGTCGCTTGAGGAGGTGGCGTTTGAGCTGTCTCTGCGCCACCATGGATTATAGAATCTTTGATCCAGGAAGACCAAACAGCGAAGCGAAGGAAAAGTTCGTTGTAGTAATGAAACGAAGACTTCTGTCCATTACTGCCAAAATGCAAACTGCACCGAGAGAACTTGCGGTCAACCAGAGGCGCCTCGCTTGCTCTCCTCGCTTGAGATTTAGAACAAGTCCCTCCAAGTCTGCAATTAACATTTGTTCACAATCACAGTGAGCTTCTTGACGAATCCTAAGTCCGTTTCACCTCCGTCGGTGCGCGCATGTACTCATGCCGCAGCATATTTGTTTATCGGCTAATGTTGGATGAATCATATTCAGAAGTACGAACATCTGGGAGATAAGTCAAAAAGTGGTTGATCGTGAAAATTTCTTAAAATAGAACAATTAGCCGCGAAAAACTAGATGACGAGTGGGTGGTAGACATTGGACAGGACCATATGAAGGAGATAACGAGAGAGATCACCTGGAAGACAGCGAAGAGAGGGCCTTCAGGAAGACATGTGATACTTGTGACAGGAAAGATGACGAAATTCACAAACCAGACCTCCTGCAAGTTGAACTGTAGGTGAAGAGCACTTCATGAGGAGGAAAATTGGTTCTCATTTTGAGAAATAGCAGAGAGCAGCTTCTCGACTGGATGTCATCTGGATGGCAACTTTGGTTGGCAGATGTGAGGACGGCCAGTGATACTGCGGCGCTTCAACAGCAGTTGTATAACTAACGACCATAAGAAAGCCACACGAAGTTCACATTCAACTTCTAGGGCAATTCTAGAGTGTCAAGCTACGGACATTGGTCGACGTGTCCAAGATTTCAGGCTCGAGGAATATAAAGGATGTCAATCTTGAAAATGTATTGCCCAGACATCACAACGACAGAGAGTTTCCGAAGAGCTCGTAGTATGGGCGCGAACGCCCTATCCGTGGCCGAGTGGAGCGCAATCAGCAGCGGGCTCCTCGATGAGAAGGCGCTGAACCAGGGGTACACCAGGATTCAACGCCTTCTCCACTCCTCTTCGTTGTCGTTAAGTATCGCCTATCGTCTACGATGATGCTCAAGTCCTGAGAGATCAGAGGCGTGACGCTACCATACAGCGGACGCACAGGAGTTCTCGCTCCATCTAGACCAGTTGGTCTCTCAATAAACTCTGTCTCATCTCTTGTACTCGCCATCATATCCACTGAACCCCCGCATTATTAGGGCGTTTAAGTCCTTCGCCGTATCGTCGTATACATTTGGTGCAACGGGCTAACAAGCCTAAGTCTCTCGTGTCAAAGGGTAACAGCTTTGGGACCTGGAGCATAAAGTCTGTCGAATATAAGATCGCATTCTCTGAATCCAAGAGAATAAGTCTCCCGTTAAATGCCTGGAGCACACAGTCGATTCTATTCACGATCGCACTTTCTAAATAAGAAAGTTAAGTCTCCCGTACGCTAAAAGTACCTGGAGCAGCCTCTTCTCTCCGTGGCTAATAACATTAAGGAGAATTTTAAAAAATGGCATTCCACTCAAGGAAATCAGCAATCATATTGAGCTCAACCACGCTTCATGATTGTTGCCGTTATGGACGTCACGTTCACACGATCAGCAGAAAGCAGTCCTCTGAAAGTCGTTCGACGATCACGACGTGATACCTGCTTCCGAAGACAACGTTGAACTTGAGCAACTTGCAAGCTTGGTGTGACCGCCTGGCAATGTTCGGAGTCATCGTCAGAGTGAGCTTCTATTAGGGGGGGGGGGCAAAAGTAATGAGACAAATTGAAAAAATCTTTATCTCTTCATAACTCAATTACAACTAAACGATGCTGAGGAATGTATTTGCCATTAAGGGCAATGACCTTGCTGCCGTCGCTCAGCCAACTTCCTGATCCCATCCTTCCAGAACGGTTTGGGCAAAGGAACAAGGACTGCTTGGGTTCTTGTGTCCCTTCCGACCAGGAAGTCCCGTAGGGCCAAGAAATAGTGGTAGTCGCATGGAGATATGTCCGTCGAATACGGTGGTTGAGGCATGTGAACGTAGCCCAGCTGGCCAAGCTTATCCGTGGTTACTTGTTCTCGATGGGGTACGGCGTTGGCGAAGAGGAGAACCTTCTTGAAGCGCTGCGAATGAATAAGAGCGAGTCGCCGGCCCATCTCCTCTATTTCGTTCACCATGGCCTTGGAGTTCATCGTAGTGTTCCCATTATGAAACAGCTTCCGGTAAACCGATCTACGGGCGCAGACCCAAAAGCTCCAAAGGTGCTTCTCGCCGTGAACATCTCGCCAAACGAAGGTCGGTAACAGGTCACCAGGCCTCACCCAGGCTGGCTGCTTGGTAGGGTTAAGGTAGAAGACGTACTTTTCATCTTGCGTGAATATTGAATCCAGGCTGCACGAGGTTGGGAATTGGGCGAGATTTGCGCGAGACAGGTCGACTCGTCAGACGGGGATTTCGGCATGAGACGGACTGGGGTTTTGGCATGCTCCTGGAAAGGGCGGAAGTGGTAACTTCTCAGGTGGCCTTTAGTAAGTAGCATACAAACATACAAATACGATAAGCACGAAACCAGACTGCAGCCACGAGATATATAGACACGGCATGGGGTGTCTCATTACTTTTGCGCCCCCCCCCCCCCCTAATACAGTAGCGGGTGCTTAACGATAGACGTAAGCGAGCTCAGATTCATCGAGTCGACTACACAGAGCTTTCGATCAGTAAGCTTTTCCAGCTTTGGGTTAATATCTCGGTTCACGGATATCTATAGGGCCTTCATTCACTAATTTGAATTGGCCTGACATTTTGAGCGACGCTCGAACGTGCGAGGATCAGATCGGCGGCGGAGAAGAAGCCCTACAAAAGCATTCGCAACAACAACTTTCCGGCACATGTTGAGCAAAGTGGAAAAAGTTTACAAAGGAAAAGTTTCCAAATCCAAAAAAAAATCCAAAAAAGTCTCCAAATCACACACCGTCTAGCTCAAGGATGAAGACTATACAGAGAATACCCTCTGAGCACCTCTGAGCATCCGATGGGGATGGTTTTAATTGTGCTGCGGGTCAAAGTGGGAGCGGAATCCACACCAAGCTGGTCTCAAACTGCCAGTCGCCGAAGTTGTTACGCAGCCAGCCCTAGTTATCGGCTTGATGTCGAACAGCAAGGATCAAAAACTCGGGCGACTGATAGTCCATTCCGATCCGGCACGACCTGAATCGCTAGACGGACGTACTTCTCCTCACAAATGGACAAACCCAGAGCTGTTTTGTCGATTTAGTCGCGGCGCCAAGAAGTGGACGCACTGCTCTAACATCCATCGCCGCGCCCAGTGCATGTACCGAATTGGCGATCAGAAGACGCCCTGAAACCCCACGTGTTCGTAATACCGTGACGCCGAAGGCATTTTGGCCGTAGTCAACAGTTAGGCCAAAGCAAAAGTCTCCGCCGTTTCAATACTTCGAATGTTGTCGACTCATTCAGGTAACTCACTACAAGACTTGGTATTTTTTGCTACGCGGTCTAGGAAGAGACATTTGGTAATGAAAACATGAGAAATTCATAAGGTTTGTTGTAAGAATTGAAACATTTAGACCCCTTTGAAAGTGAAAGTTGAAGAAGTCGGTTCTCGTGTCCTTGAGCTTTACGACTTGAATTTCATTACAAGAAGAGTGTAAGACAGAACAAAATCGAAAATCGGATGCTACACTGGAAGCGAATTCTTAGAAAGTAAGCAGTGAAGTATCATAAGAAACTACGAACAAGTGATAGAGAACCTTAGATCCGCCGAAAGCCTTGCGCAGAATCCACGATCTTAGAAGGAATTAGATAGAAGCAAAGCCAAAAGGACTTTCTCAACGGATGCCACTCGACTCTTAATTAGATGGAAGCGCCGCGCTTGAGAGAGTCATGCAAAACTGTGGCCGAAGCGAGCCGGAGCGAGGCTGAGGTGCGAAGAGTCGAGCCGACTCAATAAAACCTCGCGGTACTCGTCGAAAATGGTGCGAGAAAATCGAGGCGATGACGAGAATTGGACGACTCCCGACAAAACAACGCACGTCATGCGCCAAAATTCGCACTGTTTTGTCCCGCACGACGGACGATGCGCCTCATACAGTGGCCGTCAACTTCGATAAAGCAGAACTGTGACTCAGGGAGATGCTGAAGCGCGATATGAGCTCGACTAGCACGTGTCGGCTCCGTTTCCTAGTAACGCTCTGATAAGCCGTCAGCCGAAGAGGGGGCTTGGAGTGGCTCAGCCGCCTCCTGGACGAGAGTGAGCAGTGCAGGCCGCCAATTTTACTCTTACGACTTTGGGAGCTACGATAACCAGACAGCGAAGGCGAGCACCGGGCCAAATGTGGGAAACAATTCCCACACACGGAAGAGAGCAAGGAGGAACGTCAGACGTCACCGGCGCAGTCGGCGAGAGGGAGGAAGCCAGCCGCTGAGTTGGTTGTCTGCAGCCACTCGTGCTGAGCGCGTTCGGCAGAGCGGATGGCTGGATGGAGAACGGGCGCACACAGAGTGTGCATGAAGCAGTCAGTAGCAGCTGCCCCGAAACCTGTTCTGCCCCGACGAAGTGAGATGAAACCTCGTGCAAAAACGCTGTATTCGGCGCCGCGATGACGGCATCAGAAGCTTGTTTTTGGCGCCACGTTGGACCGGCGAAGAAAGTACACACGCGGCTAGCCGATGGACGTCTGCGATCGAGCCTGCTCCGAAGAGGTACGTTTTGTTCGGTCGACAGGCACGCACAGGTGTCTGAGAACAACGAGCGAATTTCGGGAAGAAACAAACTACCAGGTCGCCGAAGGTCACGTGGTCCCAATATTTCCAGAGATAAAGGCGGCACAGCGCTCAAGAAGCACGTAACTTGGAAAAGCTCTTTTAGATTCACGGGGAGCGAACGGCGAAGCAAGGAAGCGAAAAAAAGGAACTCGAGAACTTCAAAGGTCTCGCGAACGAGCAGTATGCCATAGGGAGTGAACAGCAAGGTAGGACGAATATAGAATAGCTCTTCGTGTTCGAATGAGTTCTTCGCGTGTCGTACTCCCTTGGATTGCGAAGGAAGTATATCAAACTCTGTTAGAGAGCCATAGTGTTGCGCACTCAGCTATGACAGCAACCGCCTCCACTGGACCGCGCACCCTTCATCTATTACAGGGTTAACCAAAATAACGTGGACAAGATTTTTTAAAATCATAATTGCAAAACAACCAACAACTCGAGAAAACGACGACTCAATTACAACAATACAAACATTAGGGCACATCATGTTCAAGTGGTTTCGAAGTGGCCTCCCTTGGAGCGGATGCAGAGGGCCAAGCGTTTCGCGAATTTTACGGCGATGGGCCGCAGGTCATCAGGAGATAACCGTTCCCACTCCTGGCGCAAGGATTCCTTCAGGGACACGAGACTGCGGTGGCGTTTGACGCCGACCCTAGCTTCTAAGATGCCCACACACTGTAGTCCCGAAGGCTGGATGAAGTCGGGGAAATTGACCTTGCACCACGCCTGCACACTCTGCGCACTATGTGCGGGTGCAGAGTCCTGTTGGCACGTCTAATGGGCATCACAGAAGTGCTGGTGGGCCCAGTGAAGAACTACGTACTCAAGAATGTCTCGCTGCCACACATCTTCGTCGATTTTCACTCCTTTGTCCACGAAAACCAGAGGTCTTGCCGATTCCGCCCCAGACAAATTGTGGGTTCTGGATGATAGCAGAGGTGCTTGGAGCTTCTGTAGACCACATCCTACCATTTTGGCGATTGTGCGCTTGCTCCACGGTTCTCATCCGTGAACAGAATCTGTTCCCAGGTGCGACCTGCGGCCCATCGGCGAAAAATTCGCGAAACGTTTGGCCCTCTGCATCCGCTTCAAGGGAGGCCACTACGAAACCACTTGAACATGACGTACCCTAATGTTCGTGTTGTTGTAAATTAGTTGACGTTTTTTCTAATTGTTGGTTGCTTTATAATTATGACGAAAAAATCTTGTCCACGTTATTTTGGTTCACCCTGTAGTTGATTACTATCCATCAATTATTTATTAATATTATAGGTGGCAACGACACGACATGCACAAGGTTGAGGTTGTGTGGGAAGAGCGGCGGGAGCTCCGTGGAGAGCTCTAAACTAATTTAGCCTACTTCGACAGTGTGCATCAAAGGGTAGTATAGGTATGAAGGTAAAGATCTAGCTTCGACACTTGCTATTTTGTTGCCGTGCCTGTGCCCGATCAAATATTGGGTTAAAAACCAACTCCCAGTCTTTTATTTACAGTTTATTCTAAATTCAGCTGAAAATTTACGGCATAATTTATCCCCCATTCGAAAGAAAAAGATTCCATCTATCAAAAGCATCACTTAGCTTTTTTTCCATTTAGTTTCTTGTCAAATTTTAGGTCATTAAAGTGGAATGTCAAAAAAATGACCTTCGCCGACAGCTCATTCTCACCGCTTACTTTTGAGCTTTTTTGTGTTGAGTCTCTTCCATAGCTTTGATCTTTGGTTATCAGGACATTGAAGTGGAGTGTCCAAAAGACATAAATTATTTTACGAACAACTCCTCCTACTTGATTTTCTTTTGGCAGCGTTATATGTCGTGCGAAGGAGAATGTTTTGCTTTATCAAAGCGTTTGTTGCGTTTATTCTTCCTTTCAGACCCTTGTGACCTTTTAGCAAAAAGAAGGTGTCGGAGGTGTTCTCGACTTGGCACTCCATTTTGATGGCCTAAAAATTAGCAAAATTCAGAATAACCAAAGAACAAAACATATTTCGGATAGAGCGAAACATTCTCTTTCAAATGACATGTGATAATTTGCGACCAACGATTAACCAAAGAGTAGGAGATGTTGTAAAATAATTTACGTCTTCTGACACCCCACTTTAATGCCCTGAATATTAAGGATAATCAAAATGACCGAAAAACCCAACACATTCTTTTGTGGGGTAGATCATCGCCTTTTCAAACCTAAGCAGAGAGAAGGAGTCGTCGGCGATACCTATAATTTAAAAAATCGAAAACGACGAAAGTCGGCTGGGAAAAGCGAAACCTTTGTTTCTGATGTAACAAATCATTCTCTTTCGAATGGTATATAACATTATGCCAAAAACGTTCAGCAAAGTCCCGAATAAAATGTTGGTAAACGGCGGAGACCTATGTAGTTTGGTACCCGAGTGAAGGTCCTCTGATACTGAAAGGGATTTTGATTGCATTTCATTTGTTGCACAAACTGTGCGCTTTAAACAACGCCTTGACCGAGCGAAACAAATGCTGTGCTTTGAATTGCTATGAATGGCATGTATTCTATTTGAGTGCTTTTCAAGACTTCAGTCTTAAAAAAACTTCAGACTAACTCCAACGAAGAAGATGCTGAAACCATCTGGCAACTCGTCGAAATAGGGAATTGAAAGTTTGACCGTTTTTCGTTTCCATTCTGAAGAAGTATAGCTCATCTTTGGAGTTGGGAGGGAGCTGAAATTTTTGAACTAAAAAGCTGTAGGAGAATCGATCTCACAGGCTCAGCAAGCTAGCAATGATTCCGTTGTGCAGGCATTTTTCCCGGAACCATTTTGCTATTAAAATCTCTAGGATGCATTCGACTCTTCGTGCATTGGAGATATGTACGTGGTGTGAAGGCAAGCAAATCAAAGTGAGCAAAATGATGGCAGTTCGGGTTACGAAGCCTACAGGTCTAACAGAGAAGCTGTGCGTAGAGGACCTTTTCAGCTCGGGAAAAAAGCCGAACGTTGCCCTACAGCTCCTCCTCCTTGACGAAGGGGAGATTAGTGCAGTTCTACAAGGAAATAATGGTCCGCTGGGAAGGCCGCCATCTGTCATTGTCGTGTCTCATTGTCGAAAAAAGCTCAGGCAAAACGGTCTGTCCCTCTGCAGAATCCTGGAGTTGCGGTCGAGCGACCTGGCGATCATCGGACTGCAACCCAAATAAAGTGAAACAAAAGCAAAGCAAGTAATAGGGGACGATCGCTAAACTTCACGGTGCTACGGAAGCGAAAACTGAAAACTAGGAATTGTTGAGGGAACTGAGAAACAGAAGGAACGCAGGGAGAACTGTCCGCCATCTCTAGGGGATGACATTTTCATCGCTTGTTTTTGACAACACACACATCTGCTAAAGGTCGTGCTAGGTGGAAATGCAAATCAGATTTCACCGCAAGCAGGTACAGGGCAGTTCGCCTGAAAATCCGTCATTCATCTGCCATCGACAGACCTCAGCCATACTGTTGAACGAGCGCATAGTCATAAGAGATGAAGATCATTCAGCAGCTCTGCGTTAGTGCTGAGAAAATTCCTCCTTTACATATTCATCCGGAGTGCAGTCCTAGGTGGTGGTGGCCACTCCTAAACGATTTTCTGATATAACGACACACAGTAAATGGGCAACAACATGTAGAAATAAACAAACTACGCTAACATGGTTAGACACAGTTGCAAGTCGGGAGAGCGGAAACTAAAAAGGGTGCAAATCTAGCATGGGAGGACCCTCTTATTATATTTGAGGATCAATTTCAAGGAGCTAAAACAGAGAACTTCTGTAAAATGAAATAAAATTGGGTCAAGACACCATCAACCAACGTTTTGGACAATGACAACACAATGTACTTCATGTCCCAATCAATTGCAAACATTCCGACCAAGCTTGTAAAGCCTACCATATATAATAGAGGAGGGTTTTTTATTAGGGGGGGGGGGCCAAAAGTAATGAGACAAAATGAAAAAAAATCTTTATCTCCTTATAACTCAATTACAACTCAACGATGCTGAGGAGTGTATTTGCCATTAAGGGCAAGGACCTTGCTGCCATCGCTCGGTCAACTTCCTGATCCCATCCTTACAGAACTGCTTGAGCCTGGTGTTGATCAACTGCTCGATATGGTTGTCAAGGACTGCTTGGGTTTTTGTGTCCCTTCCGACTAGGAAGTCCTGTAGGCTCAAGTAGTAGTGGTAGTTGCATGGAGAGATGTCCAGCGAATACGGTGGGTGAGGCATGTGAACGTAGCCCAGCTGGCCAAGCTTATCCGTGCTTACTTGTTCCCGATGGGGTGCGGCGTTGTCGAAGAGGAGAACCTTCTTGAAGCGCTGCGAATGAATAAGAGCGAGTCGCCCGCCCATCTCCTCTATTTCGTTCACCATGGCCTTGGAGTTCATCGCGGTGCTCTTGGGAAACAGCCTCCGGTAAACCGATCCATGGGCGCAGACCCAAAAGCTCCAAAGATGCTTCTCGCCGTGAACATCTCGCCGAACGAAGGTCGGTAACAATTCACCAGGCCTCACCCAGACTCGCTGCTTGGCAGGGTTAAGGTAGAAGACGTACTTCTCATCTTGCGTGAATATTGAGCCCAGGCTGCTCGGGGTTGGGAATTGGGGGAGATTTGAGCGACACAGGTCGACTCGTCAGACTGGGGTTTCGGCATGAGACAGGCTGGGGCTTTTTGCATGCTTCTGGAAAGAGCGGAAGTGGTAACTTTTCAGATGGGCTTCAGTAAGTAGCATACAAACATACAAATACAACAAGCACGAAACCAGACTCCAGCCACGAGATATATGGACACGGCGTGGGGTGTCTCATTACTTTTGGCCCCCCCTAATATCTCAACGTGGCCGTGGGAAAATTCGTAAACTTTGCGGGCTCGACGGTTTAATCACCCAGGTTTGAGGTACGATCTCGACTTCTCTCTCCGAAGGGGAGCGCCGGGGGGTGAGCAATCGCCGCTGCCGAGGAGGACACGTGAGGCATTGCGGAACAGGATGGCGCCGGGGCTCTGTCAGCGCACGTGTTGGGGGGCTACCGCATCGGACTGGCCCCTTTGAAGGCTCCTGTCCTTGTTACCGGTCAATTAGTGCTTGCAAATAGGTGCTGCTACAGTTGTGTTACCACGGGGTACGACTCTGCCGCCTGTGTGCATGACCGAGGTCACAGCTCATTCCTGTTGCTGCTACCTCCTCTTTGTTCGGGGATAACCTTCTGATGTGTATGAGCTTTCGCCTTCACTTTTCTGAGAACAGCTCCTGCTGTGTTCATCCATACTGCCGCTCAACGTTACTGCCTATACTACCGTTTCACTTTGCTTGTTTGTGTTCGAGAGCTAAGTTGATGTCAGTGTGGTGAGAATTTGCGGCCCTATTCTAGTGCTAGTCACTCTGCACGTTAGGTTATGCGCCTTGGTTGGAAGGCACATGTATGCCCATTCACAGCAGAAGTGACCTAGCTCGGTTCACCATAGGGCTAGAACGCACCAGTGCTGCTTAAAATTTTGAATTTCATACAACACGAAACGACGAATTGGGCGTTCCTACATCGTGAACCTTCCGCCCGAGCCTATTTGCGCCTAACTCATTGGAATTCGTAGTACTCATATCCACACTTGTGTGCTTTTTACCAAGGCTGACAACCACTTAACACGATGAGCCCTGTCCACCCAAGCCGTTCTGCTCCTGATTCCATAGGCTGTAAGTAAGATTCTCCCATTCAAAGTTGGTTGGATTGAGCCCATCAGTTTCTCCCGCCACTCAACTTCCTACTTTCTACTCTCTCCCCAGCTGTTGCGATTTTTATTCGATTGATAGCAGAAGTTGAACAACAAACACAACGGTGAGGAACATACATATCCAGTTTTGGGGCTTATGTAAGTGGCTTTTACATTGTCAGTCGAATAAAAGCTGCGGTGAACTTTTCGAGGCCACGGCGCGATCTCATCTTTTATTGCGCTATATGCTTATTAGCTAGGCTGTAAGTAAGATTCTCCCATTCGAAGGTTGCGTCGAGTGCATGCATCAGTTTCTCCCGCCCGCTCATGATTCCTATTTATCGCTTGGGCCCCCTTCCAAGACGTTGCGATATTTATTCGACTGATAGCGTAAGTTTAACAACAAATACAACTATGAGGAGCACACATATCCCCACTTTTGGTGGATCAATTAGGTGGCATTTGCACTATCAATTAAATAAAAACTGCGGTGAACTTTTGGAGTGCATGGCGTGATCTCGTCTCTTAATGCGCTATATGTTTGCTTTTTAGCTGCGGGCTGTATGATTCTCCCATTCGAAGCTAATTGGGCCGAGCGATTTTTATTCGATTGATAGCAGAAGTTGAACAACAAATACAACAGTGAGGAACACACATATCCCCACTTTGGTGGTTTAAGTAAGAGGGATTTACACTATCAAGCCGGCGACCGACGCTGGGCGAGGAAGCATCTAGCTAGGTTTGGGCTACGTCCCTAGCGTGGCCCGTCATACTCGACGCCGGAGGAGGCGGCTAGCCCGGCGTGGCTCGCGGATGCGATGCCGTCGAAGCCGGCTAGCCTGGCATGGCCAACACAACATGAGAATATATAACACCAGCGTCGGGCGCCGGCCAAGCCGGCGACCGACGCTGGTGTTATATATTCTCATGTTTTTAGTGTTATTTATCCTGACTTCCTTAGTGCGCTTATTTTCTAAAGAGTGATAGGTTCAATATGCTTCAATATTGAACACATTCAGTTCTCATAAAACTTAAGAGTGGCAACCACCAACTAAGATTGCACCTCATCCGCTCATGTCGCCACGGAATGAAGAAAACACCTTCTCTTGATCGATCACTAGCTGCCAAAGAGACTTGCGAAGCGAGGTGAAAGAGGAACCACTGTGAATGCTAGGGACTATTTCGAAGTACTCTGTAGAGGAGTGGCATCTGCTGCAATATTCGAAAGGGATAATGGCACGTATGTCTGCGGTGAAGAAGTGCGAATTTTATTCTGTTGAATGAAGGTAGGGGCTTCAGCTAAACTATTAGAAGCTGCTTAACTTGCAGCTGCATTAATGGCGTTTAAGTGATAGATGTTTCCAACGCGGGATAAACTCTTAATGATATGTTCCATATCCGACCATCGCTGAATCTTGGCATAATGTTAAACTGGAATCGTGGAATTGCTCTGATCTCGAAACCAAGATTGATATTATATTTTTATCCGGCTAACGTTTCGGCGCAACCGCCTTCGTCAGAGCCTGGAAAAACAAGGGAACTTAGAGAGAAGTTGTTCGTCCAAGGACTACCTTTAGGTGACAGGGGTCTAAGGAGATAGAGATGGAACGAGACTGAACAGAAGTGGCGCAGATGGAACGAGACAGAACAGAAGTTGCACAACCCCAACTAACCTTAAGATTGCAGCCGAGAGGCTGTCACGTCACCCTCGGGTGGAGGCAGATTGGGCGAGGAAGGCCTATGTCATACCTTCGCTCACCCCGAGCGAAGCCTAATGATAGGCTCCCATATCGACTCATCGCTTCGCGCGATCGATATGGGAGCTGATCATTAGGCTTCTATCGAAGTGAGCGATGGTATGACATAGGCCTGAGACTCTCCCCTTTCTATAATCTCTCCAGGGACCATCCTTCCATCATTATCTGGCGTAAGACCGCAAAGATCAGCAAAGATCAGCGAGTTCCTGGTTACCATCACGTGTTCCTCTCTCCTATTCATAACGGGGTTCCTTGCGGCAATCTACAGCGCTTCAAGAGTCTTGCGTACTGTGATGTCGGCCTCGCGCGCTAGTACTGTCACCGCTACACCCAACATGAAGAAAGGAGTAGTAGAAGCGCAATCATACAGACGGTTCCGCACGAGCCACTAGGTCACTAGATCACTAGGTGGTATCTCAACTAGCCTAATCAGGTTGTCCAATCCAGTTCTACGAGTACAGCTTTGTACTTGAGCGCTTAAAGCATCCGAGATAAATGGGGCTGAGAAAGCAATCTTGGTGCGCTCCTGGGTTCTTCTCATTCGATCACCTGCACGCCGACGATGTTGCACACGCAGGCTTTCAGTAGCATGACCAACATACCCATTGGACAATGCAATTCGAGAAGCCATTTACCTTGACGAACACCTGAAGTCTTCATTGGAAGACACCATGGTCGCTGTGTGGAACATTGTCCTGATAATGGCCCTTTTAGTACTGCTCGGATGCGCAGAACGGAAATACACCAAAATGTTCTTGTTACCAGGCTTTCTATACAACTTCGTGTGGAAGGTGCTATTACGAGAGAAATGCACTTGCACGTTGAGGAACGGCAGCTAGTTGTTTGTCGGTTTCTCTCTTGTGAGCTTAATGTGCTCCGCTTGATGATTGAGCGGGTCGAAGCAGGAATCCAATTCGCTTTGTGTGGCACAAACTATGAAACAATCATCTACAAACCGACAGTAAAGTAAAGGTCAGCGTTCTAATACGGGTCTCTCTATTTTTGACATATATGCTATAGCCAGCACTTGTGCCAGACGTTGACCCTTTGCGAACCCACTTATCTGCCTGTGGTACTCGTTGGACCATTTAAAGATGTTACAATGAAAACACTCATCCACGAATGTCATTATTTGAGCTATACTGAGCCCAAACAGTGAAATCTGGTCCTGGTACTCCACAAGATTTCGTAAACGGCGTGCATTGCATTCTCTCTAGAGACATTTGTATACAACGATGTAATGTGAAATGACTCCATCACAGCTGCCTTCCGATATGTCTCTCGGAGTTTTACTAGAAATGCACAAGTATTAGGAAGGTGTGGCGGTACAAACCTGAGCAACTGCACAAGAGCCGCATTTAGCAACCAAGAAATACGGTCTGCTGGGCCATCCACGCTACTTATAATTGCTCTAACCTTAAACTGCGAAGGATCGTCAAGACCATCACCTGAAGGTAGTTTATGTATCTTAATAAGCAAATACAACACTGGACAGGTGGGATGGTCACACTTCAATCGCGCTGTCAGGGTTCTCGGGAGGAATGCTGATTGTGATATCTCACTCCACTTCCGATTTAGCCGGCGGAACTGTCTAGCAAACTCCTCATAGGTGGACCGATTATAGACGCAGCTGTCCTGCAAATGCATTCTGGTGATGCTCTTAACCAGTTGTTGCGATAGAACTTCAAATTCCCCTCCCTTATCACTGACGCTCACTTTTATTATTCCAGACTTCCCTAAGTTCTTGATTTCGTTTAAACCCCGTCGCTGTTCCCTGATAAATTAGGTCTTGGCCGTTTAGTGATGTATCGCTGTAGAACGATATGTAGCTGCAGGGAGGTAGTTAAAATGCGAAACTTCTTATCCATCGTCAAGTTTGGCTGCTGCACAATAGCAAATGAACTGGGGAATGGTACAGGTGGAACTGACAAGTTGCTTACCAAAACCGGCTGATGACCTCCTTCATCAATTCTCGTACTACAGCGCAATTGGTCACGTACCTTCTGCAAGCTACCAACAATTTTAATCGCAATTATATCTCCTCCCAACACTCTCGAAAAGTACTGGGTTGATCGAAAAGTCTTGCAACACTAGCGCAACAATATTACATTACAATACAATATCCTAATATATATAAACAAGAAGGGTCGTTTGTCTATGTGTGAGGGGTGAGTTTGTTTGCACAGTAGTGCTGGAGGAGTGTGTTGGGAGAAAGTGTGGGAATGGGGGGGGGGGATTGTAGTTGCGCAACGTGCCTGGCGACTTAGTAGAGGTTCCGAACACGTAGCCCAACGTGCGTGGCGATTCAGTAGACGTGCCGAACACGTCGCCAAACGCACCGTAAGATGCGACGCTGGAGGATTGTTGGGGGAAAGCCTGGGAACGGAGGGGAGGGGGTTGTAGTAGTGCAACGTGCTTGGCGACTCAGCAGACGTGCAGAACACGTAGTCGAACGTCAACTGAGTAGCCAGGCAGTTGCACAACTACAACCCCCCCCCCTGTCCACTCATTGTTTCTTCGTTCAAATTTGTAGGCTGGGGTGAAAACAGTTTACATTGTAGATTCTATCCTAAGCGAGAATCGACGTCCATCTGCCTGTAATTGTTTGTTTGTATAGGAGTCCTGGAGGAGTGTGTTGAGGGAAATTTAGGGGTGGGGGTTGTAATTCTGCAATGTTCCTGGCGACTCAGTAGACATGCCCTGCACGTTGCCCAACGTGAGAACGCCTATGATAAACTCACGGAAGTGAAGAACGAGTTCATGCTAAATCCGCTGCAGGATTTTAAGTTTCACAAAAATTGGTTTGGCCCTCACAGCACGACCCGTCGCTTGCGTGACGCGGCAGTATACTAAAGGCCTTTCCGCAGGTTAGTGATATTGCAAGGTCGCGCGAAGCGCGCAAGTGCGAGAGACGCCGTTAGGCGTATCGGTGCACTGGTAATACAATATACAAAAACTCAGTCCATGATATATTCCCCATCCAAGTCTAAGATCCTACCCCATCTTTCAGGCAGCCGTTCAATTTCTTTCAGCAGAATTCCGAGGGCTGTGAGGAAAAGAATTCAGAAACCTCCATTTCCAGTTGACGTCGATCATCGAGCTCTCTACCTCGAAGATGCTGCTTCAGAGCTCCGATCAGGTGGTAGTCACAAGGTGCGAGGTATGGAGAGTACGGTGGATGGGACAGAAGTTCCCTGCCTAACTCCTGAAAAAACTTTTCTTGCGACTCACTTTTGCGACATGAAGACGGGCATTGTCGTGCAGCAGATATATATTTTCCCGTTCTGGCGTGTTTGGTACATGGCGTCGGCCAGCTCTGGAGTTGGGTAGCGTAGACAGATGCTGTGACTGTGGCCTCACTATCCAGGAACTCCCAGTAAAGCATGCCAACGAAGTCTCACCAGGAACACATAAGAACCTTCTTTTCATGGTGTCCACGTTTCGGTTGTCTTGTAGCCGGTTCTTCGCGTGGAAACCATTAGCTCTTGCGGGTGCGGTTAACATAAAGAACCCAGCTTTCATCAACAGCAACAAAGTCCTTCAGAAAGTCCTTTCTGCGAGGGCGAAGAAGTAGCGACTGATTCGGCATGCCTTTTTAGAGTCCCGCAGCTCATGTGGTACCCAACATGACAAAACCTTGCGGTACCCAACGATCTCCAGCTGCCTCACAACGGTGCTTTGCGTACATCCAAGTAATTTGCGTGGTTGAATTTGACTTCACATTGAAGGCTTCGCGTAGGCTGCCTTCTTCCACACAGAAGTGCGTCCGGAACGGGATCGACCTTCAGAGAGATATCTCCACCCTTGAGGTGCTGATAGCAACGGGCCACTGTGGCATAGTGAATGACTTCCTCCTTGGGGCCGGATTCATCAACGACTTACGTAACTACAACGGAGAATTGTATGCTTATCAAGCGATAAGGAACGCGGCTTGTCGCTCACTGTAGATGGCGTGTCGGATCTCGAAACGCGCGCTAACGCGGCTTATCGCTCGCCGTATTGCTTGGTAAGCTTAAGGCTCGTGCACAGTTCGGCAGCGCAGTGAACCACCCATGCTGTAGCATAGGCGGTTCACTGCGCTGTGCCACAGCGCGGAGTCACCGCGCGGTGAGGGGCCGTGCACACTCACCGCGCAGTGGCACCGCGCGGTGTCACTGCGCTGAGGGAATTGGAGCTCCCATTTTCACCGCGCTGTGCCGTGGTGTGGGGTGTGGCTCACGGGATTGCGTACCATGCGCGCCTCTGCTGGCAACCTTCCAGCTACGCAGCGCTACCGCACCGCGCCGACGTGGGGGATGTGACAAAAAATGAACCTCAAAGCGCGGTGCCACAGCGCAGTGAAACTGTGCACGAGCCTTTACAATTCTCCGTTAAAGTTACGTAAGTCGTTGATGCATCCGGCCCTTGAATGCAGTGTAGATGTTGGAGGCTGCAGTCTTTGCGGAATGGCCTTGCAGAAATTCGTAGTAGACGATAGGTCGTAGGATGCTGCTATTTATCGTTGACATTGTCGCTGTATTCGTACTCGTAGTAGCCTTATATAGCATGCTTGAGGAAGGCTTGAGAATGTACTGTGATGTCACTACATAAGATCAATACTGTAAGAGCTATAAAAAATTTAACAGGCTGTAACGTAGAATGTTGCAAGACTTCCTAATATAACGTAACTCACCCAGCGTCGGTCTCCGGCTTCGCCGGCAACCAACGCTGGGTAAGGAAGCATCCGTAGCGTCGAGCACGTTGAAACTTACGCCTACTCCAGACTGATTCGTAGCTTCGAACCACTCACTCAGTATAGCACGCAGAAGAATGTTCTCAGCACTCCTTCTTCATCTAGCGTTGAGTTCACAGCCTATTGCAGCTTGTCAAACCTAAAGAAATGTCTGACACTTCTGTCCAGTCGTCGATCTTCGAGCCGCTAGGTGTGGCGAATTCCGGAGGTGACTTCATTAGCCACTAATTTTGAGGGAACGTACGGGAAGAATTATTCCGAGAGCCTAGTGTAGTCGAAAACTGGGGGTGGGACGGGAACTTGGTTTCCGCTGTTGACGAACCACTACAGACTGTGACTTAAGCCTCCCTCCTTTATGAGATTTGTGAGATTTTCTGTCTCTGATTTCCCTACCTCCAATGTGTCAGATAGAAATCGTGGTCGGTTCGGTTTGAGAGAAAACCGATAGCACCACTCAAGTGATCGATATTATCGATCGATATCGATTGCCTGATCAAAACGCCCAATCTACTGCGGAACGCTCTCATCGGCCGACATAATCAAGCAACTCCAATCCCGATCGGTTAGGTCCTCTTACTTAAACCACCAAAGTGGGGATATTTGTGCTTCTCACTGTTGTATTTGTTGTCCAACTTCTGCTATCAATCGAATAAAAATCGCTCAGCCGAAATAACTTCGAATGGGAGAATCTTACAGCCCGCAGCTAAGAAGCAAACATATAGCGCATTAAAAGATGAGATCGCGCCATGCACTCCAAAAATGCCACCTAATTGATCCACCAAAGTGGGGATATGTGTGTTCCCTACTGTATTATTTGTTGGTAAATTTACGCTATCAATAAATATCGCAACGTTTTAGAAGGGGGCCCAAGCGATAAATAGGAATCATGAGTGGGCGGGAGAAACTGTTGCATGCGCTCGACACAACGAACTTCGAATGGGAGAATCTTACTTACAGCCTAGCTAATGAGCAAGCATATAGCGCAATAAGAGACGAGATCGCACAATGCCTTCGAAAAGTTCACCGCAGCTTTTAATCGACTGACAGTGTATAAGCCACTTAGTCACAAAGGTGGGATATGTATGTTCCTCACCGTTGTGTTTGTTGCTCAACTTCTGCTATCACACGAATAAAAATCCGACAGCTTGGAAGGGTGTAGAAAGTAGGAAGTTAATGTGGGCGGGAGAAACTAATGGGCTCAATCCAACCAACTTAGAGTGAGAGAATCTTACTTACAGCCTACAGAATCAGGCGCAGAACGGCTCGGGTGGACAGGGCTCATCGTGTTAAGTGGTTGTCAGCCCCTTTAAGAAGCACACGAGTGGATATGAGTGGTACAACTAGTAGTGGGGATCAAATAGGCTGGGGCGGGAGGCCCACGATGTAGGAACGCCCAATCCGTCGTTTTGTGCTGTATGAAAATTCAAAATTATCAGCAGCACTGGTGGGTTCTAGCCCTATGGTGAACCAAGTTAGTTCACTTCTGCTGTGAACGGGCATATACGTGCCTTCCTACCAAGGGGCATACTCTAACGTGTAGAGCGAGGAGCACTAAAATAGGGCCGCAGATTCTCACCACAACACTGACATCAACTTAAGACTCTCGAAGAGAAACAAAGTGAAACGGTGGCAAAGGCATTAACGAAGAGCGGCAGTATGAATTAACTCAGCAGGAGCTGTTCTCAGAAATGGGAAGGCGGAAGCTCGCACACATCAGAAGGTTATGCCGGAACACAGAGAAAGTAGCAAGACCAGGAATGAGCAGTGACCTCGGCCATGCACACAGGCGGCAGAGTTGTACCCTGCGGTAACACAACTGTAGCAGCACCAAATTACCGGTAGCAAGGACGGAGCCTTCAAGGGGGTGAGTTCGAAGCAGTAGCCACCCAACACGTGCGCGTGCAGAGCCGCGGCGCCGGCCTATTTCGCAACGCCTCACGTGTCCTCCTCGGCAGCGGCGATTGCTCACCACCCTGCGCTTCCCTTCAGAGAGAGAAGTCGAGAACCTGCCTCAAACTTGGGTGATTAAACCATCGAGCCCGCGGAGTTTACGAAGTTTCCCACGGTCACGTTGAGACAAAAAAACCCTCCTCTATTATATATGGTAGGATATAATAAGAAAGTGCAAGTCAATGAGTGGCACTTTCAAAGTGCCTGGCAGATAGAGCATAATTTCACCATCCCGTAACTCTTTGAACTCTCAGATTCTTCAGAAAGCATAATAATACTTTTCCAATGTAAGCTTTTCGCTTCACAGACATACAAAGTGAACAGTCCGTTGCTTGGCAACACTACAACTTTACGTCTACATAGCTGACGCAGCCTCTCTGAAAAGCTAGATTGGAAACCCGTCGTATCACAGTTTGGAGTTTAGAATAGAGAAGAGCATACCTTAAGACGGCCGGCGGCCTCGCTCAACGCCAGGCCGGGAAAACGCCGATTATACTCATTGATATTGGTATTTATTACGACTGCTTAAGACAGGCGCATGAAAGCGGTAACATGAACACATCATCAAGCTTTAAGACAGGCACATGAAAATGAGATGAATACATCATTGAATAAACATATACTCGACGTGTCATAAGTTTAGCAAGAACATAACATTAAAAAGCAAGACACTGGAATTCCTAAAACCATTCACAAAGGGCAGCACTTCCCTTGCTCTGACAGTATTTTGAAAACATGGTGCTTGGGAGATGGAAGCGACTGCAGGAGTTCAACGTTTTTACTAAACTTTGAGTGCGCCAGCCCAGCTCTCATGGTAAACGAATGTCGTCTTATCGACGTTTTAGGTCTGGAAAAAAGATATTGTGTTGCTACCTCCTCTAGTTCGAGACGGCAATAGGTCATAAAACTGTGTTACGTCCATAGAGACCTTTCTCTAAAGGAGTTTATGGACTATACACACATCTTCAATTAGCCGTCTAATTTTTAATGTGAGAAGACCTAAGTATGTGTTCCTAAAGTTGGCTCAAGGAATTCGTGAATATAAGAAACCACCAATTCTTATCATGATTTTTCATTGTAAAGTTCTTCCGCACTTTTTCAAGAGTAGCAAGAGTATATCCTTGCGTTTATGAGGGGAAAAAAGTGTAGTGCAGCACTCGACAATAGGTCTTACATACGTTTGTATGCGAAACGAAGGAAAATTTTGTTATTAGTACCTAAGGTTTTAAAAATGTGGTAAGTGCGAGTGATAGCCTTTCTTATGATCTCTTTTAACATAGTGCAACGAAAAGTCAAGTTTGTCTAGGACGGCCAAGCCGAAGTGAAAAGTTTTTGGGAGAGAGTGGGAGCAACAACTCTTGCGAGCAAAGCACTATTCGACTAAATGCTGATTGAGAACCGTTACATCATTACTCCGTTTTTCCCTATAAATTTTGAGGTCATCAACATATTTTATTACATTTAACACCCTTTAGTTGAAACAAGAATTCTATTTCATCAACCTAGATATTGTAGAGTAGCGGAGAATGTACTCTGCTGCGAGAATTTCTCAGATCAGCATAAGTCGAATTTAGACGTACTTGAAAGGTTCTGCCGGCTAGAAAACCTAGAATCCAGTTCGTAATATTTTTAATGAAATCGGAGCTGGCCAATTCGCATGCGCTTTTTTGGTCAAGAATGCCAGTCCAGTCCTCAAGGCATTCTAGCAAGTTGTATTCTATGGATCTACCCGGAACAAATCATGTTGGGAACGAGCGACTCCAAGATTTCTCTCTAGATGCTTGGTGATGTGCTTCTTCAAAACCTTCTCGAATATCAGGAAAAAATGACGTTATACTCACTGGCCTGTAATTACTAATTACTTGTTTCCGCTCAAGACCCCTTCTTGGTGATGGGGGTAACCAAGGAATGTTTTCACAATCTGGGTACCTGGGAATACGTCATGGACTGTTTGAAAATGTAAGATATAACAGAAGATACGTATAACATGCGTATAACAGATAACAGAAGATATGTATGTATGTATAACAGAAGATATGTATAACATGCGCCACCTTACATATAAAAACGAAAGGTATTCTATCGGGTGTAATCGAATAGCTCGGCCTCAAAGCTGCAATATTTTCGAATATAGTTAGCGGATCGAAATAAGGAAAGTCCTTCATATCATGTTCAGAATCCAAGCACAATGCGGAAGTACTCCACCTTCTCCAGAGAAGATTTTACAAAATTCATTCGCAAGCACGATTGCTTTCTCTAGATCAGTTGCAGACAATCTTCCATCCACGTTTAAGTTACCTAACTGCGTTTCTTTTCAGAAACTTTGTGCCTCATATGCCAACAAATTTGTTCTTACATTGGGACTCAACAATTTTCTTTTGAATATTGCCATTGTACTTGCTTAGCCGACGTGAAATTAATTTACTTAAACGTAGTATTCTGTCCAGTCACCACTTATTGTTAGTCCGGCGTAGGTAAACAAACATTCTTTGTGCAGAGACATATTACGGAGATACAACGGTAGGTTAGCTGGACTGGAATCAACGTAGCTCAACAGACAAACATATCAATAACGTGGTTGCTTATCGTAAACATTTGGTACTTCCTATCAACCGATGAGACCGAATCAGAGGACGCAAACTATTTAACGCTTTGTAAGTAAATTGCAGACGACCCCATAATCGCATCTGCTGAAGTCTCTTTTTAGCAGCGGAATCCATTTGACCCCGCCAACTTTGACAGAGAACGAAACACTGTTGTGATCATTTTCGCCTAGCGGAGATTTGACTGAGATGTTGTTGATAAGATGATTGCAGTTTGACAGCAAAATCACAAGAACATTTTCGCCTCCGGTGGGCTCAGTGATGTGCTGAGCGTAGTCGTGACATGATAACATATCGAGGAAGGTGGTGTTATAAGCCACCACAGAGTCGCAGGTTTTCCAATCGATGTCAGGAAAATTGAAAACACCGACGGCAATGACTGAAGGGGCTTGCAGCAAGATCGCTTATAGCTTTAACCAGTCGGTCAGTATGTGACTCACTGCAAGAAGGAGGACGGTAAACAAGAATAGGTCCGAATGAAGCGGACTGGAAAAATATGACTGTCATGATTTCATGCCCCATGTCGACGGGAGCTATAGAGTAGGACAGCGTACTTCTTAGTAAAATGGCAGTTCCCTATCACATCTCAATATAACGCAATCATCACGCGAAGAGCCAAGCTTAGCTCTCAGAGAATGGTGTTTTTCAACCAAGTTTCGGAAAACAAGTAAATATCATAAAGAGAACCGATGCCTAGATCAATGCGCAAGGAAAGAGTTCTTTGAAAAAGATCTGAGATGGCAATAAAGACACGAGAGAGTCACTCAAACACTCACTGTTTTACGGACCTGAACTGCATCAAGCTGTCTCTGTCCCTCTTGCCCCTCCCACCATGAATGGCAATGAAGAAAGCAGATAGATCCCCACCCCACATCGCTGTAGCCCCAACGATGAGACAGCTTGGTTCAGCAGAGTAGGGAAGGCGGAACGTTATCCAGAACAGGACTGCGTGTTGCGTCAGCAACTGCCCTGTCCCGCTTCCAGCAGTGCCTGAAGAGACCGTGCAGTGTTGCTTGGAGGCACGCTCTTTTCACAACCACTCTGGGGTGGACCTTCACATGGTTCAATGTTCGGCGCGATCTCCAGGAGCTCACCGACTACCGTCCTCAATCACGTACTGTTCCCTCCTCCAACCAACACTCTGCGTCGCACCACGTATTCCATTCTTGGTCGCCCTTTTCCGGGGCTACGTTTTTTTATAGGAACCATACAGTGGCTGTAAACTGAAACACACGCCGCAGCTCTAGCGGCTCTTGTTCTTCGAAGCAGCGTGAACAGTCGAGCGTGCTGAGCAGTGTGAAAGCATTTTTAAGCTAGCCAACAGTTAAAGAAAATGGAGTGAAGAGGAAGGGAACATCGCCTTCCAGTAGCTTTCAAACTTTAGCTATCGCAACTGGAGAATGATAGGGAAGCAGGTGACAGTGCCCACTTAGGGATTATTGCCACGCTTTATCTACACAGATAACACTAAATGCCACAACCTGATGCTTCGGAAGATTTCAGAAACTCCACGTAATCTGAGTGGTCGCTAAGCAATAGAAGAGTCAAAAAGCATGCAGCAAATGAATATTTGACCTCAGCGATATTTCACAATAAACAAAATAATGTTTTCGATAGCTCGCATTGATTGTCCGTAGCTTCGTTAGCTTAGGAGCGGACGGCAGCACTTCTGGGTCGAACTACTGCGATCGGCATAGCCGCCGGCGGGATACAAGGGCTTGCTCTCAGCCACTTCGGACACCTCCACGCCTTTTTCTGAAGGGCGGTGAACGAAGCGACGAAGTGAGTGCGAGTGGAGCGCGAGGGCGACGGGGATCGCCAGCCAGCGACGTGACGGACGGCTGGCTGCGAGTGCAGACGTGGTGAAGGTGCAGCGGCGACGAGCGCCTGATATCGTCGGGGCGGACGACGAACTGCAGCCGGCGGATCGATGGCGCCGAGCGGATGGAACTGTGTGTGAGCAGCAGCAGCAGTGCTGCCGGTCACCGCGTCATCGGCACGGCCCTGTCGAGCAGTGCAGCCGAAGAGCTCCGTCCCTGTTCTCGTCCCTTTCGAGAGGAACGAGAGGAGATTCCGTGCGCTGATGCAGGCCACACAAACTCATGCATTTCACCTACCGCGTAAGCCGCTGCTACAACGAGTCGTTTTTTCTTTCTGCTCCAAACGTCTCTAGTCAACGGCAAAGAAACAGAAGCAACAAGTGGGTGAGTTGGCGTCGATGCCCAGCTACCTCCGGACTCTTCATCCCCACCAAAAAGGCGCTAAAGCTATGGTACACACAAGACTAAACTCGCGGAAAAGACTGGACATTCGACGTACAGGTGAACGGGCCCAATCCTCCAAGGAAACCGTTGTGACGAGTTAGTCACGTCTATGGTAATCCCTGAGTTGCAAAAATACGGTCCTGGCCATTTGAAATATGCACTTCAAACATCCCTTAGTGCGGTCTCTGAGGACCAGGTGTTAATAACCTGGGCATGCGTATCCAACATTGCCGATGTCTGCTTGGCTTCTTCGTTTTGGAGATTCGTATACAGGACCCTTACATCAGATGTCTTAATAGCGCCACTTTCGCTGAGATGAGAGCAAGCGGACGGTTTAAGGGAATTGTCTGTGTTGGTCAGGTGGGAGGGGTGCACTCACTGAAGCTGGAAGAGTTGGGAACATAAGTCCTTGTTCCCTTGTTAGGATGAGTGCCTGACCTTAAAGTTCGGACTTCTTCCAGGCCAACAACGAAATTGACGGAACGTCACGGCGAAATAATGCCGTTCCATCTACAGCATTAGATCCAAATGAACCATTTTCGGACATTCATTCGGATATCCCGATCCACATCATTCAAAAATCCGAAGCATGCAAAATCGCCGTTCTCCGAATCACCCAATTATCCAAAGATTTTCGACCGGATCCAATGTGTAGTTCCATCATATAAGATCACAGAGGTGTTAAGCCAATTTTGAAATGTTGTTCAGGTTTCGTGATAGTCGAATACGAAGAATTGCGCATCGCCAATATTTCGTATGATTATGCTGGTACGGGGCGCGTGTAGCGCAGTCGGAGAAGGCGCCGGCTGTCGCGTGCACCCGATACCAGGTTCTTGGTTCGGATTTCCCGCCCAGGCCAACCAAGCCCACCATCCCTCAGGGGTCGGTGAATTGACTTGTCGGGGAAGGATAGGGCGCTGACTTGTTCATGGGCTGCCCGCCGCAAGTCATTGTATGGCCAAATACGCATTCAAATCGCCTTCACGACATCCCGTAGAAATAGAATGCGTGGTACATTCCAAAAGGGAATAAGTAACGCCGTCCTCTATCCCTTATGTTGGTACGATCTGACCTTATCCTCAAAATTCTCAATATCCAATTCGGGTACAATCAATGAAAATTTCGCCCGACTATTGCAAAGCACTGCTTCAAAGACGGTTTGTTGTGGGTCGGCTTTCATGGAACCAGCCGCTTTTATGGGGTTCAGAACCGGAGAAGGGGTAGGAGGGGTAGTACCAGTAAGGCAAAATACAATAGATGAGCTTAGCTTGATAATTCGCGCTAGGATGCCCGCTCATTGTTCCAACCCTAGAACACCTCGACCACTCGAAGGAAATGCGTCCTAACCTTGACTCCCCTCCGTCCACATGCACATTCAACCGCTGCTGAGATGACGGCAGGAGACCCACCAACGGCGGTTTGTTTTCGGCTGAACGTCAGCCGGAGTGTTGCGAGGCCTGAAACCGAGCGCCGCAGCCACGTCGTGCGGAGCTCGTTTTGCGGGCTTTGCAGCAGCAGCCGCCCAACGTGGAGTGCAGGACGACGGCGGAGATTTTTCGAACGCACGTTCGCGTTCTGGAACGTAGTTGTGCAAAGAAGCTGCTGCCCTTTCCGTCTCCGCTGACGGTGAGCAGCGACGGCTTGTTGGAGACTCCCCAGGCATTTGGAATTGCATGGTTTGCGTAGGCTTCCAGAGCTCGAAGCTTCTGAGTGTCATGCTTTTTTTCCAAGCAGAAAGAATCTATTAGAACCTGCTGTCTTTCTCTCTCACTGTTGAACAGATACCCGTTCAGTTTCTGATGATTACGAATTGGGTTCCAATGTGCGCGAAAAGCTCTCGAATATGTCCCATCTTCTTAATTTTCTTCATCGTTTGTCCCGCTTAATCACAGGGTTTTCCTGGAATGCTGGCGCCACTTTTCCCGATCAAAAGTCTGATCAGGATACAATCTAGGAATCTTGAAGTCCTGATGAAGCGTATCAAGCCACCGCTGCTTCGGCCGTCTTCGTGGCCGCTTTCCGGACACATCAAGGTTAGGACAAATCTTCCGGACGGTGTCACCTTTTCTTCTCAAATATCGGGGCGACACCGAACCTCTACCGTATGGAGTCGTTGCGTACTCGATCCAAACGCATAACTTCGGCCTCCACCGCAGCATCTTCGTTTCCATTACGCTGAGGCGCCTTTCAATTTCTTTAGTCACGGGCCAGCACTCAGTTCCGTAAATAGTGACGACAAGTCATCTCCTTTGAAGGATTCCACGCCCCATTCGACAGCGGGCGCTCTCTGGGCTCTCCTCCTCCCCGGATTTCCTTATTTTCAGGGTCTTCTTCGTATTCAGCGCTTATAGCCCTCGTTCTTGGGCTCGCGGATAGTGGAGCGCCTGTACGCGTCCGCAGCAGGAATGGGCGGAATTTCTGTTTTCTGATTTTCTGGCCACTTTGGTCAATTTTTTTCTGTTTTCTGGGAAAATACTCTAGAAACATTACCATGTCACAAAACTCATGATTTTATGATATTTTTTTCATCCGTCTAATTGGATTTCTACGATATAGCTTTGCTCGCAGCTCTATTTTCTGTTTTTGGCCAATTTTTGGTTATTTTCCCAGAAAACAGAAAAAAATTGACCAAAGTGGCCAGAAAATCAGAAAACAGAAATTCCGCCCATTCCTGCTGCGGACGAAGAAACTGTCGTTTTTGCACCCATAATTCGTACCGCTTTGTTCGTTTTATTGATTGTGCAAGTGCTGTTGACACGGAGTCCCTTCATAGGACATTTCTCGCCTTTCACAATTTGGCTTCGTATTCTTCTTGACTTCAACAGTGCATAGTCTGGACAATCTAAGATTACCTACAACTTTTCAAATATTAAGATTGCAAGACTAGTATTCTGAGGTACTTTTAACTATATAACCACATAAATTTCCAACGGAGAAAGGTGTCTGAGCCCTAAACTGTTTCAAACCTTTTGTGACACACCTATGTATATTCCCCAATAACGACCGCTTTTGTACTATTTCACGTTAAACTGGAACCTAGCGACGTAAGATGGATAGTTCTGGAATCAAACTGAACACCTTCCATGCAAGAGGAAAGAGGTGTGTGGTTAAAGCAGATCCTCATTTTTGAAAGCCTTTGCAGTAAAAATAATCCATCAAATATTGATTCAACGTGCACTAAAGAGCATCAGCTTTTGAGTGCACGAAAAAAGGAAGAGATCACACCGTGTCTTCATTTAAGTCGTCACGATTTTTCTTTATTTGATAGAGTAAATGCTACTTACCATGCTGCTTACCATCTCCGCGATAGAGCTAAGGGAGCTCCGAGAGCTCCGAGAGCTTGAAGACCACCAAGAGACGCCTGTCTCCGGAAACTCGAGCTGATACGCTAGCGTGGAGCAGCACGAGCGTCAGGCAACTACCAGCTGACGTCGAGCTTGTGAAGCTATGCAGAGCGGCGATAAAGGAAGATCTCAAGGAGAGAATGGCGGAAGTGTTGGCTGAAGCTGCAGAGACAGGTTTGAGCATACGCAATGCCCGCCGGAACTTCGCCAACTTCAAGACCAAGATGACCGCTCTCCGACGTCCTGACGGTACCATCACCTCTTCCAGAAGGACCATGGAGGAGGTCATCCACGACTTCTACTCCGATCTCTTCGATAGCCACGTCCACCTGCCTAGATGCCATCTTCCGCAGGATGGATACGTCGTACCCTCTGTTTCCCTTCCGAGATCCGACACGCCATCTCGTCGGTGAAGAAACGTACAGCACCCGGTCACGACAGGATCAGAACCGAGCACTTGAAGAACCTCCTGCCAATGCTCATCCTCGCTACCTGTCGAGGTGCAAGGTTCCATCTCAGTGGAAGACCAGCAAGACCGTCTTGCTGTACAAGAAGGGAGAGGTGCACGGCATTGGCAGCTACTGACCGATCTGCCTGCCTACAAGCCGTGCACTCGAATGATCCTGAATAGGATTAGCAGAACGCTGGACGAAGGACAGCCATGCGAGCAAGCAGGATTTCGGAGAGGATTCAGCACTATCGACCTCATACACACCATTACGAAGCTCATCGAAGTGTCGCGAGAGTACAAGCTGCCGCTGTGCCTTACCTTCGTCGACCTGGAGAAGGCATTCGACTCCGTCGTCGAAGCACTGCTCATACAGAGGTTCCTAGTACAGTACATCTTCACGACCAAGATCTCACCATTCTACAACGACGTCGTCATCGACGTAACAGGGGGGGGGGGGGTTCGGCAAGGGGTACCATATCCCCGAAGCTCTTCAGCGTCACCCTCAAAAACGTCGTCCGCGAACTGGAATGCGAAGACATGTTAGTAAAGGCAGCTACACCACCTTTGCTTTGCTGACGACATCGTTCTCACAACACCGAGCATCAGCCAAGCGGAGCGAATGTTGGCCGACTTCGATCGTGTGTGCGGGAACGTCGGATTGCAGCTGAGTCTTACGAAGACGATGTTCATGAGGAACGGACAAGTTTCTGATGCCCCATTCTCGCTCAAAGGAGCGATCATCTCCGAATGCTCCAGCTATGTGTATCTGGGTCGCGAAGTCAACGTGGCCAACGACCTAGCACCAGAGCTGAGCAGGAGGAAACGAGCGGCTTGGGGAGCTTTCAAGAGCGTCGAAGAAATCGTGAAGAAAACGAAGAACGTCCGACTCCGTGCCCACCTATTCGACTCTACCGTTCCTCCTGCCCTAACATACGCCTCCGAGACCTGGGCTATACGAGAGCAGGATGAACACGCGATCAGCGTCGCGCAGCGTGGAATCAAGAGGACGATGCTCGGAGTGACACGCAAATGAGAGAAGGCCTCCGGAGTTCCGAGCTTAGCCGAGGTTCGAAGATCAGAGACGCTGTCGCATGGGCCAAATTGTCGAAAACTAGGTGGGCCGGCCACGTAATGCGACACCCGCTGGACGAGAGCCATTACCGACTGGATTCCGCGGGATGTCAAGAGAACACGGCACGCGACAGGGACGAATGGAGACGCTGCTGGCGCCCGCTCGAGCAAGTTGATGATCGGGACGACAGGTGGCAGGTGACAGGAAATGCTGCTTATTTGGAGGAAAAAAGATGTGTGCATTTCCTTCAATTGTTTTGGTTGAACCGCTTTCGAGCGTAACTACACCAAAATAAAAGTTTCGCTGTCAATTAAAGAGGAATCGAGATGCTGAATGAATGTGGCATGGGGCCGCCTATTCTTTACACATACTGAAAATGTTTTGCTTTTCTAGACTTAATTCGATATACTACTCTTTTTACAAAAATAGCAATTCCATAAAGCTTCAAATGCTGTGTTTGCGTTTTTGGGAAAGACGAATTATATGTAGGTTTTCCAAGAAAGTGACAATGAATTCTTCTGAGGCAAGAATTTCGACTTTCGTAATGGGTGTCAGATTTAATGTGAAACGCAGGGAAACAGGTAGTGTTAATATATTCCTGCTACTTACATCGTGTTCCCTTTCACTTGCAAAAGTTAGTAAACAGATGATCTCAACCTACTCACCTTAGGAGGTGTCGAAATCTCGAAAATGCTGGCTTTAGCGTAGCTTTCCCATGTCTTTACTGCATAACTGCCCTAATTATTAACTCGAGGAATGTAAACCGCAGCTGTAACAACCGGCGCATTGACTCATTCAGATTTGGAGCGTACTCTAGTGAATTACACCTTGAGTGACTCCAACATATAGAATTGATTCTACAACTGATTTGATTCCTAGGTGGTTCCAGGTTGTAGAACAATTGACCAACGCATCTTGAGAAAAACATATGTGGTAAAAGAAGCACGAAAGCCTTTCCGCTGTACCAGCCCGTAACCGCAAGTGCAAATGACCCTCTGAACTGATGGTGTCATGACAAAGATTGGGCTTTTGAAGTCAACGAAGTGGAATTCTCCTTCCTCATTGCTCGTTTCAGGCCCTCGCATGTTTGTAAGAGTTTCTAGGCACGCTTTAGGCGTTCATGTTCACGCGCTGCGCTTGTTCTGACCCAAGGTTTTAAACAGTGTTTAACCGTAAATTGTTGCATAGAGCACACAATTGGCAGAAAATTTTTAAGAAATCATAGGCGAAGGTCCTTCCAACGGATAACTTCGTGTGAATTACACTCAAAGTACCCAACTAATGAATGTCGCGATTCATTGGACAAGTGAGTGTATCTCAACTTCAAATTCGCACTTAGATTTATCTTTCATGTCATTCAAAACAAGCCACAATGGTTGTTGGAAAGCTAAGAGTTTATGACCATTCAAGCACTGAAAACATTCTTTTAGTAGAATCTGTATAGATGCACTAGCTTCACAACATTAACTGTCCATGAAGTTTTCTTTTGTCAAGAGTGCTTCTTAAGCTGGAGATTCAACAAATCTTCTTCTTCTTCTTCTTCTTCTTCTTCTTCTTCAGCGTCTGTCCCGCTTCGTGGCGGGGTCCGCTATTCTGGTGTCATGACGCCACCTTTCCCGATCCAGTGCTATATCAGGGTGGTTACCAGCCGCTTTCAAGTCCGTATGTAACGTATCAGCCCAGCACTGCTTCGGGCGCCCTCTAGGCCGCTTTCCTATTACCTCGAAGTTGAGGCCTATCTTGCGGACGCTATCTTCCTTTCCACGCAGAACGTGGCCGTACCATCGTAAGCGAGCTTCGCGCATCTTGTCCACTATCGGCGCGACACCGAACTTCTGCCAAATAGCTTCGTTTCGGATGCGGTCCATGCGCGTGACTCCAGCCGTCCAGCGCAGCATCTTCGTCTCCATGACGCTGAGACGCGTTTCAACTTCCTTGGTCGCAGGCCAACACTCAGCGCCGTACATCGCTACTGGCCGGATGACTGCCCTGTAGATCTTTGACTTTAAGCGCTCTGGTATCTTCTTGTCGCAGAGCACGCCAGTCAACGAGCGCCGCTTGGACCAAGCCGCACTCACGCGTGAATTCACTTCGACCATCAGTTCGCCGTCAGACGCGACTGCTGATCCCAGGTACTTAAAGACCGCAGTGCGTGGAAGCTTGATGCCGTTAACCTTGATGGAGCTGGACTCGGTAACGTCCGTCGTTAAATACTCGGTCTTCTTCACGTTCAATCTGAGTCCAAACCGCTCCAAGCGATCACACCAAGCTTGCAACTCTCGCTCGAGTTCTCCTTTGTCTTCGCTAGCAAGCATCACGTCATCGGCATAAAGCAACGTCCAAGGGATGGGCTTCTGAAGATCTCGTGTGATGGCATCCATGACGACAACAAAGAGGAGTGGGGAAAGCGCAGAACCCTGGTGTACCCCGACAGAGATGGGGAACTCCATCGAGGTTCCAGCTGCAGCTTGAACCCGACTCTTTGGACAAGAGTAGAGAATTCGCACCCACTCTATGAGCTCTTCGGGAACTCCATGATGTCGCAAGGCGTACCATATCACTTCACGCGGTACGCGGTCAAAGGCCTTCTCCAAGTCGAGGAAGGCGATATGCACTGGCTTCTGTTTCTCGCGGCGCTTCTCTATCAGGAGGCGGGCGGCATGTATGGCATCAACGGTGCCACAGCCAGCCACGAAGACGCACTGATTGCTGGAAAGCTGGACGATGTCCCGAATTCGTACATCGACAATTCGCTCAAAAATCTTCATGCTGTGCGAAAGCAAGCGAATCGGACGGTAATTGGAGCAGTCTGCAGGACTGCCCCTCTTCTTCCAAATCGGGATCGTCGTACTTTGGCGCCAACACTCAGGCACCTTCTTCTCCGCCACAACCTGATTAAAGAACTTCGCCAACCACTCAGCGGGGTACCAGTACTTGGACTTCCACAAATCAGCTGCCACATCATCGGGCCCAGTCGCTTTGCCTGGCCTCATCTTCTTCAAATACATTTTAATAATTTGAAGAACCAAGATGATAACTTTTATGGTTCGTTTCGCCACCTTCCTTCAGACGAACTGTAAATTATAACACCTCCCCGGTGGCTCATCAGTGAAGGAAGAGGTGTTATAATTTATTTTAATATTTATTAATTTATAGTTAGCACAATAATTTTGTATTTTTATTTTTTAATTTTTTATATTTTTAACTATTTATTTATTCATTCATTCTATTTTTTGACAGCATTATTCTTTAAATTTTTTTACTATAAAATGTTAAAACGCAGATATTTATTGAATTGTACACATATTTAATTTTAGAAAAGATTTTATTACAATTCGTTTAAATTTGAAACAATTTTAAAACATTTTTTGTTAAAGATTGTTGGTGAAAAATAATAAACTTACAAAATTCTGTTGCTACAGCCACACTCCTTCTTCTTTCTATATAAAGTAATTCATACTGTGCTCTATTGTACGGTATCAGGATAGATATTGTGATATATGTTATCATTACGGTATTCAGTTCATTCTTTACACGCTGGGAATGGAGGTGCTACTTACAAGTGATTCTATTAAAAAATCACTACTTTTTTCAACGCAATTACGATGTTTATTTATTTATTTGTTTATTCAGAATAAATTTATAAGTTCAATGGAAGGATGTGGAAAACTACTTCGAACTATTTGAGCGTTTTTATAAAGCTTATTGCTTTATTATAGTTATCTAACATGCTGTACTTATATAGTATTTGCCTGTTTTTATTCAGACACTTTCTTTTAATTCGGCAATAAATTCTGTGCTATATCCATTATGTGTAAGTATTCTGTGAAGTTCTCTTATCTTAGTGCAAAAATATTGAAATGTTGAACAGACAGTAGCTATTCTAAGTGTTTCTGTGTAAATGACATTATGTTTAATTCTGATTGAAATCTGTGAGTCTACGTGTGGAAACCTATTTACTTTAAAATTGAAAGAACCTGTTTTGTTGTATAGGTTGTTTTCAATTTTATTATTTACGACTTCAATAGTTATGTCGAGATAGTTACATTTGTATTCACTTTCGTGTGTTTTTTTTAAATTCCAATGTGTTTTTATAAACTAAAGTAAGTATGTAATCAATGTGGCTTTCTTTGTATTTATGAACTATAAGTATGTCGTCCATATATCTAAATGGCTTAAACAATTGGTTTCTATTTAAAATTGTATTCTTAGAGTATTCAAATTCAAACATAGACATGGTTAAGTCAGCGAGTAAAGGGCTGAAGTTACCTCCTTGAGGAACTCCTTTATTTTGTTTAAATACTATACTGGCGAATATGCAGTAACTATTTTTCAATAAGTAGTCTATTAAATATAAAAGATCCGTTATATTATAATACCTATATTTATTATTTTGAGTTGAGTTATCAGTATAGAAAGTTTATATCCATTACATGCTATGAAATTTTTTCCAGAATTTTTGAAGCAAAGAATAATAAGGTTTTTCATTTTTTCTAATATAACAGTATGAGGCATGCTAGTGAACATGTCTGTAAAATCAGCGGAATACAGTTTAACATTATCTGCGTCAATACTTGCTAGTTCTGGTGTTATGTTAGAATTTTCCTTCAAAGCCTGAAATTCTGAAATTTTCCTTCAATTTTTCTTCAAAGCCGCTTCAATCTCCCCCCACGGTGATCTTCTGAACGGGGCCGTGGGTTGGAGCCGTTGAAGTGATGGCTGGATGAGGGAACCCTACCGTAGAGATTTCCTCAAAGTAATCGCGCCATCGCTTCAATGCCTTCTTGCGGTCCGTAAGGAGATGGCCGTTCTCATCATTGATGCCAAAGAACTTCTCGATGTCCTCGGTCTGGCGATGGCGATTCTTTGCAAGTCGGTACAGATACCGCTCACCATCGCGAGACTCGAGCTTCTCGTTGACAACTCCATAATGAGTGGCTTTCGCAACATCCACGGCCTTCTTTGCAGCTTTCTTCGCTTCTTGGTACTTCCGCCAGTTATCGACTGTCTTTTCGCCGAGAAACACGTGATAGAGCGACTTCTTCTCTCGCACTTTTGCTTTCACGTCGTTTGTCCACAGCCATGTCTGCTTGTCGACCTTCCGTCGCCCAGGCTTCGTAATGCCGAGTTCTGACTGTGCAGCTTGACGAATCGCGTCGGTCGCCTTCTTCCAAGTTTCGTCGACAGTCGTGACTGTCGGTAACCGCACGCGAGAAATCACAGCTGCTTCCTTCTCTCTCATTCACCACCACTTGATTCTTGCTGCACCGCATCGCTCAACCTGCTTCAGCCTCGGAGGAGCGATCTTCAAAGTGCAGATCAGCGGTCGATGCTGTGGGGCGACCGTCTCATACGGCACAATCTTCGCGTCTGTGACAAGACTCCGGTCGCGATCTCTCACAAGGACAAAGTCTATCTGAGTCTTGGTGCTCCCACTGTAGTATGAGATAAGGTGCGAGTCGCGTTTTCGGAAGACGGTGTTCACTATGGTGAGGTTATGCGATTCCGCGTAATCAAGAATGCGCTCACCATCGGCGTTACGTGATCCGTATCCGAACCCACCATGACAGCTGTACCCGTCTTTCGTAGCACCTACTTGCCCATTAAGGTCACCAGCGACTATGATGACATCTTTCGACGGTACCACTGCTGTCTTCTCATCAAGCAGGCTCCAAAACTCTTCCTTGGCTTGATCCGAGCAGCCAGTCTGCGGAGCATACGCTGAGAAGAAGTGATAGAGTCGCTCCTTAGCGGCGACAACGATCTTCATCAATCGATCGTCAAAGCGCTCGACGCTTACAATCGAGTCACGAAATCGTTCGGAGACGATTATTCCGACACCTTAAAGCCACGTCCTATGTCCCTTGACTTGCGGCAAGACCACTTCGTCTCCTGCACCGCACAGAAATCAACTCTTCTACGCTCCAGTGCTTCAACCAACTGGCACGAGCGGCCCGTCAACGTACCCACATTCAGCGTTGCCACGCGGATCCTGCTTACGTTACGGGACTTTCGGACTAGCTCAGTTGCCCCCCGATGCCGTCCTTGCATCAGGGACCCTCGCATACTTCTCACACTCGCCGGGCTCTGCGAGTGCGCGTCGGCTCCCGCGGACGCCGTAGTACTACCTCGAAACACTTGAGCTGTCATACACCATGTGATGTGACACGGGTCTTCGTAGGCCGGCCTGTCACAAGGGCCTGTCGCCTGCAATCGAGTGTCCGTGTTCGGCTTAACTCGCAGAGCGAGTAGTTTCCAGTGGCACCACGTGGAGGAACGGACATCGCCACCTGGAGATTCAACAAACCCAATTTATTAAAGACGTGAAACCTTCTGCGGAGGTACTGCGTGATAGTAGCACTCAGACCAAATCAAACGAAAGAGATCAATCGAACGAATTAAACGAGTTCATGGCGCGATTCGTAATGAGAGTCATCGCACAAACAGCATTGCTCGAATTTGGAATAGCCTAAGAACATTTTTGGTTTCTGAGGCTGCGATGTTGTGGCATAGTTTGAATTCTGGCGGTCAGATACCTATAGCGAAATTTCATGCCATTTTCTGTGTTCTGACCAATTTCGGGGCCATTTTCCCAGAAAACAGAAAGCAGAAAAAAATTGCCCAAAATGGCCAGAAAATCAGAAAACAGAAATTCCGCCCATCCCTAGTCGCCCCAGCGGACGCCGCAGCATTATCTCGTGGAACCTTCACCACCATTAACCATATGATGTGACAATGGGTTGTTCGTAGACCGACCTGTCACATGGGTCTGTCGCCTGCACTCGAGTGTCCGTGTTTAGCCCGGCTCGCACAAGCGAGCAGTTTCCAGTGGCACCATGTGGAGGAACGGACGTCGCCGCCTCTCGAATATGTACCACGTTCCAACTTTTTCAACTATGTTGGACTAACGTCCGAAAAGTCAACTAATATGCCAAATTTATTATCACTCCAGAGATAGCATCCAAAAGCTTAATGGTTAAGAAGGTTGATTTTAGGATTCATGGCTTCATTCTGGAACCCTTCCGTGAACATTTTCATGCAGCTTGAGGACAGTGGATAGTTCTCCTTGTGCACTGGCTATAAACTACCATGTCAGTGTGGTTTTGACATTGGTTCTTATTTTCGCAGTGAAGAGTAGACAACACCATGCTTGAATTGCTATTTCTCACTAGATTTGGCCTGTCGTATGTACGAGATGTACGAGTGAAACACTGGAGGTAGGCACTAAAAGTTGCATGAGGGAAGCTTATTCGACGATTTTTTCGACTCAAACGCCTGAAATTGCTCCGGCGACAATTTCTTGAGTGAGTTTGAAATGGAGGTTCTCCTTTCTCTGACCTTCACCCCATAAATGAAACCCAGTTTCGCATCGTTGCCGTCTCACAGTGAGAAGGGTAACTCAATACCTAGTTTCCCAGCATAAACAGAGCTGGGTTCTGGAATTTTCAAATCTTTCACACATAGGGCACTGTTGATGCTTCCTCCTCATTCTTTTCTCGAAAAAATACTGGGGCTTCCACTGTCCTTCGGTCCTCTGCTGGGGAAGCCTATGCTTGCAGGGCGCGTACAATGCAGGGGGAGCATGGGGGAGGGGGACGTTCTGCCTGAAAGCGGCGCGAGCAAAGACACGGGACAGTGCCTGCGGAGCCAATTAGCGTCGACTCGCGCGGGTGACACCCGCCGCTTCGCGCTGAGCCAGACAGCCCTCGCCGCGGAGGCGATGCTGACCCAGCCAACCACGGGAGCCTGTAGGTCGACTAGATTTGGTGTGATTACAGTCGATAGAGGGATAGGAGGCTCAGACGGCTTGCATTGGCAGTCAGAAACTGGATTGATCTGAACCCTCCATCTCCTATATTAGAATTTCAAGCTCTATCGAATGAGCTAGGAAAGAATCTTACCTCAATAACCCTTACTACAATTTTTTCAGGCGCTGTTTAACTGTCGTTAAATATCAGTTTTTATTTATATCAGAATTAACTACGAGGTATGCTTTCAGGCTACTGATGTGAACTCTACCATCTCCTGTAATAGAATTTCGATTTGTGAATGCGCTAGAAATTATCCTGTCTAAATAGCCTTTAAGGCAGTTTTAGGCTTGTTTTATTTCCTTAAAAATCAATTTTTATTTATATCAGAATTAATTGCGAGGCATGATTCCAGGCTGAAATTGCGCAAAGAATATAACTAGATAGACGAAAGCCCTTCTAGGAGCACCCTAAGTGCTCAACTTTTTTGAAAACGACATTATGATCCTTCAATGCGTAGAGCATGTTCACAGTCTGAAATGGCCCAGCGAGTTCGATTTGATAGCAGGTAGACCTCCTAAGAACACCGAGGTACTCTAGTTTTTTCAAAGCATTTCATGATTGTTTCTTAACTCGTTAATTGGTGGAGGAGACATTGGCTGTGCAGGTACATTGCCTGTAGGGCGCTAGGTCAAAATACTGTTAGAAGCCACAAACGACCTTACGAGCAATTTGAAGTATTGTATGACGAAATTCATTCTCTGTGAACATTAAATTTGATGAAACACGTATCCAATCATAGCCTCGAAATATCTGATATGTGCATTATAAAGTTCCATAAAAAAATCAGTTACGAAATTTTAAAGAGATCTCATGTTGAAACTAATGCTTTAAACTTCTGTTGAAAGACCTCTCGTCTATCTAATTGGAACCACTGTGCAATTTTAGCCTGGAAGCACGTCCGCATTTAATCCTAATATGTCAATAAAAACCGATATTTAGTGAAAAAACAGCGCATGAAAAAATTCGCTCTAAAGGTTGTTGAGGCAGGGTTCTTTTCTGGATCATTCGATAAAGCTCAAAAATCTGGCACAGGAGATGGGGGGTTTACATCAGTAGTATGGAAGCATGCCTTGCAATTAATTCTGGTATAAATAAAACTTATATTTAACGAAAATAAACAGCGCCTAAAAAGTCGCTTTAAGGGTTATTTAGACAGGATATAAAGCGGGGATGGTAGAGTTCACACCAGTAGCCTGAAAGCATGCCTCGTAGTTAATTCTGATATAAATAAAAATTTATATTTAACGACAGTTAAACACCGCCTGAAAGAAAATTGTAGTAAGGGTTATTGAGGTAAGAT